>JAYKKT010000039.1:7865000-9065000 GCA_036023115.1 Brasenia schreberi
CACTTGTATAAATGTAGTTATTATACAATTTCTAGGTTTTATTACATCAGATTTCTATAAATTAAGTATGTTTTTTATAAAAAAATATTAAATACTTGCATGACCTCTTGATTTCTAGAAGTTTTATGAGTCGTGTTTCCAACAACGACACACATGCCAGCATGGAACTTAGAAGGTAACATTTTCTCTGTTGAGGAATGACTTTGACAGGGAAGCATATATTAATAGCCTAACTATAGTGATGACATAATCACAGACAACGTCAGCCACAAGGGCACTTAGGTGCCTGAATCCATGGAGTCGATGATCGAATCCATTCCTCGAATTTAACCAAGAAGACCTACCTGATAAATACGGATCACTTGACACCAAGCCTGATCGTCAATCAATTTTTCATAAGTCAAGCATCTGCAACACATGATAAAACCAGGGGGTTTGCACCCTCACTTCAAGGGGCAATGGTTGCACAATAGCTTGATAACTATGTTTGACAAGATCTGTTTTGTACTAAGGTTGATACACAAATAATGAACAAAAGAGATCAGATTGGTTGGAAATGTAAAATCTTGCCAATACTGGAATCAAATGAAAATATAATCGAAAAGTTTACAGTTACACCAGATTTAGGTTCCTTACAAAGAAATAGTACACAGAAAACCAAATGTAGTTTCATCTGATCCAACAAGTGACCATGGTATTAACATGTCGAATCTCACATGCCATACTGAACTCATTCTCTTCCTCAGCCAGAAAGAGATTATTCCTCCAAAGAAATGTCAAAGAAAGAAGCAGTAATGAACTAAATTGTCACGTCCTTGAATGATTCAGGTACGAGGACTGGTGGGTTCAATTTGATCTCTCCTGTGATGCGAAGTCCAAACAACTTTGAATTTTAGGAAGCATTTCAATACCTTTTCCTATACATAATGAGAGTTAAGAATTGGTTTGAGAACTACAGTAAGTTAGAATTGTTGGTCAAGTTTATGAAATGTAGAAATACCGTCCAAGCCCTTGAAACCCAGTAATGATTGATTTCATCTAGTATGGAAATAATGTTACCAAACGTTGGCCTGTCATCTGGATTCTCAGACCAGCACTTCTCTATTAATCTGCCAATAAAATTCATTTTCAAAACGAACTTCAATTAGATCATATGCTATGAGCATACAATGATATAAGATTATGGGAAAAATGGAGATCTGAGTGTAGGGTGGGAATTAAACATGGATAATGCAGATCCGGATTAGGGTATTCAAGCTACTTTCTCAGGGAGCATACTCTTTAAGTCCATGGGCGTAAAATTTCGTTGGAACTCCGAATGGCGGCCTCTCCTTAAGAGAATATGCTTTTTTAACTTCATCTTCCTCTTTGTCAGAAAATGGTGGGCATCCTTCAATCATCTGACGTGAAAAGATGGTGATCATTTGCACGCACACTGATTTAAACTTTCTAGTAAAGTTCAAATTGAATAAGAACAGAATGGGTGTGAAAAGAATTCTCATGGGAGACAAACAGCTAGATCCAATTCCAGTAAAACCCCAAAAAGCAACAGAAACGAACTAGCACCGTTAGGAAATCAACTTTATCATTGTGGAAACCATATATATATAGAATCATCCACCAAAAAAGACTAAGGAATTTGAGTTTTATGTCCTGTCAAGATCTCGATTAATAAACTAGAAATTAGAAACAAGAACAGTATTTGTTAAATGGGAGAAAGAAACAATAAAATAAAAAACGAGCTCCTCTATTTGAAAGGTACGAATTACTGAATTCATAGAAGCATCGCATCAGAGAACTGGAGGAATCAAAATGATCAGATCTGAAGAATATCAGCTATACCAATCATAAACTACATGACCTAAAGCTAACTGGTTCATATTGCTCGGACTTCATTGTAAAATGTCCTTATGGCTTTCCTGATGAAACTTGGCAAGGAAAATATGAACAAGAAGAAGCCCTGCCTTCGGTAGGTCAATGAACTTGGAGAAACCGGAAGTTCGAACATCAGGTTTGCCTACTCATGGACATAGCTTCTAACTGTACATCAGTAACTTGAAGTAAAGAAAAAGAGTATAATATACTTCCTCTTGTAATATTAGAGCAAACGAGAAAACATCCACCTTTGTGTCGTATTCTTCCTTTAGCGAGACCTCTGGAACTACATATCTGTCTGTCCATTAAATAAGTTGACTTTTAATAATGGCAGGGAAATACACAAAAAGCGGTTTTGAAACAAAGAAAAAACCTTTAGTTTGAGATTCCACAAACATTTGTCATATACAGGAGAGTAAGCTCTGATCAACAAACTAACAAAACATGAAGTTCATAACTTGCACATTCATCTTGCAGACAATAGCTCAATCAATCTTAAGAGCTACTTACAGTTCGTGTCTTGGCACATTATAGGTCTATCCTCTTTTGCAGTACTCATGACTTTCATTGTCTTGCTTATTCCAAAGTCGGCAATTTTGAGATGCCCGGTATCATCCCGCAGAATGTTTCTGTCACAGTTGGCCAGTGCAAGAGTGCAACGATCAGATGCTTGGGTTAATTAATTCAGCAAAGCCCTTCTTACACAGACCTGCAAAAGGATAATAATTATGTTTTCAAGTTTCAAATACATACGAATGGCTTCAGGTTTATGCTCATGCAAATAGTTCATTCCCCTGAAAGAAACGTAAAATTTCACAAAATCATCAGGTGAACACTTGCAATTTGCACACAAGGAAACAGCCTCAGATAATGCTCGACAACCATAATTCTAAAAGTAAAGCATATGAAAGCAAATCAAGAGCTTAATTGATAGACCTTGCAATATCAAGGGCAATGGTCCTAAAGGTTTTTTCCTCTTTAACAATGAATAAAGGTCACCCTGCGAAATGCATTCAGTCAAGAACGAGACATATCGATTCAATAATCTGTCACACATGAACAGGCATCTAAACCACAGTAACAAATTTTGGAAAGTTTTATAACATGCCATGACAACCTGACAAGAAAATTAAACAACTAAAATATGAAAATATTGAACTTACCTCATCTGAGAAACAATTAATATCCTCACTAATTATTTGTCTGACATGAAAGAAACTTACCTCGTCTACTTTCGACCAAAACTTAATCTTATTTGTAATTTAATTGGTAATCGTTCTTGAAAGAGAAAAACTTTTCCAATTCTTCCCCCACAATACAGTGTAGTTCCTAATGAACGTTGCCAATACGAGAGAGAGATTTATTTTATTGTGCTTAAAGAAAGACCATAGTTTGCTGACTCAGCAAGCCAAATCGGTCGACTCAGTGACTTGGACCAAGTAACCCCTGTTAATGTGATAAGTTTGGCATGCACATTGTTTGTTCCTTGAGTTGGTCATCTCAAAGGACTTCCCTGTTGCTAAAAACTAGTTGAGTTATACTTGTTTTTACTTTGGTTTTAAATCTAATTTAGAAACATGAATTAGAAACAATGCTATATGTAGAGTGCAGTTTCCACGTTTTAAATTTTAAACTTAGGCAGCCAAGTCTTATTCAATTACACGTTAGGTCAATGCATTATCCATGAACTAAAGTCAGACTAGGGAAAGAAGGTTAAATGAAAAGAAATTGAAGGGGGAAAAACCCATTGATACATGTTGGAATTGGATTATAGCTCACAGAATTTGATTTATCTATCTAACGTTTTGTATCTTTTATCTTGGACACTGATAGTTTTATTTTTACTATTAAATATTTTCTAAATTCTTATTGCATTATTTTATTTTTTCATAATATCTTCTATATTTAAAAATGAATTTCTGCAGGTAGCCAAAGGTTACGACCACTCTCCTGAAAACGCTACTGTATTTGGAAAATGTTACAGAAGCCACTTTACCATTTTACACGATATATGCAAAGTATGCACAGGCATAGGACGATTGTGATAATAACAAACAGATTACAGGAGAAACATTATCAAGTAATAAAAGTTATACATAGAGTTGACTCATTAAGTCACGAAGTTGAGACCTCAAATAAGTCTTGTGATTTATGGTAGAACTAAAATATATCACCGATATCTAGTAAAACTTTTACAAGAAAAAATGTCACACAAACATCCGAAATTGAATTCGCTTTCTCCAAAAAAAAAAATTATATATTTAGCTAACTTTAATGTCTGTTATATAACTCTACCCATGTAAGGGATCACCCTTGCATGGTCGGTCCCAAGCCCAGATGAAGGAGGAGGGTTATGTTAGGCTTCCGAGAGCTAGCGTAAAACTTTGTCTGATTTTTATACCATGGATTACACAAAATATAAGTATTGCTTTGGGGCGTCCTCAACTAGCAACAAGCTGCAGAGCCCGAATGCAGTGAAAAGTAAGCAAGGGCCACCACATTTTTGCCGGATGTAGTGAATCAATTGAAGAGAGGGTTTCCACATCATGAACGGGTGTGGGTAAAGAAGTTAGTCCCACTACATTGCCGTCCGAATGTAGTGAATAAACATTTTCAATATAGATGGATGCGGGGATAAGGAAGTTACTCCTAGATAATAAGATTCGGATTGGTTCTTGAAATATTGGAACATTATCCAGAATGAAGGTGGTAGATACTATGATTCGGAAAAAGATTTTTATTCTATGTTTACAAAAGATAAAGTGGGTTGGAGAAAAAGCAAAGGAGATTGAGGATAAATGTTTGAAATTATGGTACTCAGGTGAGGAAAAGGATCGAAACGAAGTTGGTATTTTCATAAATAAAGATTTAAATGATAGTGTAGTAGACATACAACGATATGGTGACCAAATCATGACGTTGAAATTAATGTTAAGAACAGAGGTTTTGAATATAGTTTGTGCTTACACACCCCAAGTAGGACTAGAAGATAGGGTGATTCAAAGAATTCCATAAAGAGAGATGATTTGTTTAGGGAAAGACTTAAATGAACATGTCGGTTAAGAGACATTAGGATATCAAGGTATTCATGAAAACTTTGGCTTTGGGGATATAAATGAGGAAGGTAGGGAGATTTTAAATTTTGCTATGGAATTTGATCTCTTTATAGTCAATACAATCTTCAAAAAACGAGATGAACATTTAATTACTTATAAGAGTGGCTTATTATAAATACAAATTAATTACTTTATCTATAGGAAAAAAGATAGGGTGTATTGTAAAGATTGCAAGGTAATTCTAGGAGAAAGTTTAACCACCCAACATTGACTTTAGTTATGAATTTACAAATAAAAAAATAGACAAAAAAGAAAAGAGTGCATCGAGTTATTCATACTAAATGGTGGAACCTCAAAAGCGAGAAAAAAGATATATTTAAACAGAAAGTCCTTCGAGGAGATGCTTGAAATTATGTTAAAACACCTTGTGATATGTAGAACAATATGGCTATACATATTAGGAAAATGGCGAAAGAAGTGTTAGGTGAATCTAAGGGAGGTGTACTGACACAAAAAGAAGCTTGGTGGTGGAGTGAAGTAGTGCAAATAAAATCAAGGCAAAGAAGGCATGTTACAAATTATATTATGCTAAGAAAACTAGTAAAACTTTAGAGGCTTATAAGAAAGTAAAAAAGGCATATTTGAAGCTAAAACTAAAATTTGGGAGGATTTATATAAAAAAACTCAACTCAAAAGAGGGTGAAAGAGATATTTTTATGATAGATAGAGCTAGAGATAAGAAAACTAAATATCTTAATTCTATTAGATGCATCAAAGACGAGGATAAAAAAATTCTAGTGGCAAACGATGATATAAGAAATAGATGAAAAAACTATTTTTATAAGCTTTTTAATTTAAATAAAGATGTTATTATTAGCTTAAGAGAGTTAGCCAAATTAGAAAAGTATATAAACTACAATTTCTACCGATGTATTCAAAAGAATGAAGTCAAAGAGGCTCTTAAACATATGAAGGGTGGTAAATCGTTAGGACCAAACAATATTCCTCTACAAGTTTGGAAAATACTAGGAGAAACTGGAATCACTTGGCTCACAAGACTATTTAATGAAATATGGAGAAACCAAAAGATGTCCAAGGAATGGAGAGCGAATACACTTATACCAATATATAAGAACAAGGGAGACATTCAAAATTGTGTGAATTATCGAGGTATCAAGTTAATGAGCCATACTATGAAATTATGAGAAAGAATTATCGAACGTACGTTAAGACAAGTATCAAGCACAACAGAGAACCAATTTGGATTAATGCCAGGCAGATCTATTATTGAAGCGATTCACCTTTTGAGACGTCTTATGAAACATTTTAGAGCAAAAAAGAAAGACCTTCACATGATATTTATTGATCTAGAAAAAACTTATGATAGGGTATCGAGAGAGATTCTTTGGAGAACTTTGGAAAAAAGAGGTATCCCATTGACATACATAAGCCTTATAAGAGACACATACGATGGTGCACAAACATGTGTGAAGACTCATGAAGAAATGAAAGACTTTTTTGAAGTTAATATTGGGTTACATCAAGGATCAACTTTAAGTCCATACTTATTTATAATGGTGATTGATGAGTTAACAAAACATATTCAAGATGAAGTACCTTGGTATATGTTATTTGCATATGACATTGTGTTAGTGGAGGAGTTTAAGGAAAAAATTAATAGAAAATTGGAACTATGGAGAGAAACATTAGAAAGTAAATGATTCCGACTTAGTAGAACAAAGAGAGAATATATGGAATGTAAGTTTGATCATTTTGTTACGTCAAAGGACGTAGAAATTAAAATTGGCACACATTGCATCCCCAAAAGGAAAGTTTTAAATACCTAGAGTCAATTTTTGAGAGTGATGAAAGAATTCATGGAGATGTTACACATAAAATTAATATTGGTTGGTTAAAATGGAGAGAAACATAAGTATTCTTTGTGACAAGAAGATACCATTAAAGTTAAAAGGTAAATATTATAGTGCAGCAATTAGACCTGCCATGTTTTATGGTTATGACTTATGATTGTTGAAAAGTTAATCATCAACATGTACAAAAGATGTCTGTGATAAAAATAAGATGTTGAGATGGATGAGTGGTCGTAATAGAAAAGACCGTATACATAATGAGGTTATTAAAAATAAATTATGTGTGGCACCAATAGAGGATAAAATGAGAGAATATCGTTTAAGGTGGTTTGAACATATAGGAAGAAGATCAAAAGAACCGGTAAGAATATATGAAAAACTAGATTTTGAAAGTATTAAAAGATGTAGAGGATGACCACAAAAGTGTTGGAAAGAAATAATAACGAATGATCTAGCTTATTGTGAGTTAATTGCTAACATGACACATGATAGGGCTTTGTGGACACAAAGAATCCATGTAGCCGACCCCGTCTAGTATGGAAAAATGCGTAGTTGTTGTTTGTAATGTCTGTTATGATATATACACCAAAGTATCTCTTCTTTAAAAACCATGTGGATTGAAGAATAGATGGCACACAAGCAAACCATCAACGCTATCTGGCGAGGGTTGCCTTATGAAACCAGCTATTCTGATCAATGTTCTCTGATACATTTTGACACATGAGAATAACATTATGCATCATGTTGCCTGCTAATTGAGAGAAAGATGTTAGTTCCATCTGTGATGACAACCAGATGGTGTTAGCACTAAACAAGATATCTTCTCCTGAATGAATGTTTAAATGGTCTTGTTGGAAGATGAAGAAACAAACACCAGAGACTCTGGCTTTCTAAATCATCACCAAATAGAAATGTCTTGACTATTTCCAGAGTAAGGATTCTCTTATTTCATTTTTTCAACATCAGAAAGAAGCATCATCTCATAAAATTCTATATTAGGATCATAGGCTATAAAGTAGAAAGAGCAACAGACGAGGGTTGCAGGCCAACCTTTGGCAAATATTGTCAGACTCACAATCATCATGGGGCTGCTTTGAGTCACAGCACCCAAAAACTGAACCACATTGGGATGCCTTAATTTCTGCAGCAATGCAGTTCGTCCGGGAAATCATTCCTGTGCAATCAATCAACATGAGATTAGAATGGTAAGGCTACTACCACCCAACTCATGGAGCCTAGACCTAGTTGAAAGCAAGTACCAACGGCCATTGAGTGACTTACACGTTTTCCTTATTGATAATGAAATCTTCACCAAGTGTCTTTACTGCAACTTTAATTCCTCCAGGATGCAAGACGAAACGTTCCCTGATTAAAAGATCTTCTGACTTCATGCATTATTTAGTGTAGGACATGATAAAAGAACATATTGCCCAATATGAAATTTCAGGCACATCAAAAATATTGCTTAGCAAGCGGCTGCATTTTGCTTAGGAAAATCGCAGTTTGATATATAAGATATGTAACGCAGATAATGTATCTGTAAGAACTGTCATCACAAGGTTTTAGCATTGATTAAGAAATAGGTTAATATGCATGAAATGATCAGGTGTTCGTATCAGCACTGACGCAAAGAATAGTTAGTGGAACTGGGAAGGAAGTCTCCCATGGAGATAACTGCATATTTGCCTTACGCCTGATAAATGTATTCCACCGAATATAAGGTGTGAATAGTTATATGTTCTAGATACATACATAATATGTATATAGATAGATTAACAGAGAGTATAGAAAAGTGTGGGAATTTGGGTACGTGTCCACGTATTCTTATGCGCTACTCTATGCATCGTTTGCAAAAACACTGATAGGCCGGTGTTGGGTATGGGGAGGAATCAATAATCCCAAGGGATGGGTGGAGACTGGAGTTGTTCTCAAGCGGTCAAGTCAGGTAGGACCAAAATGAACTAAACAGTCAATCAAAGACTTGCAGAGAAACAAAGAGGTACAATATGATACTCTTAGTTATTCTTCTATTAGAGACGTAGCATTTAGTTATCTATGCACATTGCAGTGATGAGTAAAGCAGGAAAGATAAATAATTAAGTCTAGAACTAACAAAGGCAGAAAAGAGTTTAGACAACAGCTAATAAGAAACCAAGAACAACCTTTATGAGTTTAACAGTGTCAGTGAAATCGATCTCCTTTGTATCAATTTCATATTCTGGAACTTCCTGAATATCTTGAACATGCATCGGGGCCAACTTCAAGTAGCATAATCAGCAGTAAGTGCCATCATCATAACAAATTCATGCAGCATTACAACATATCTTATGTTGTAGAAAGTAACGAAAGATGACATAGGAAAAATACCAACGGCTTTGCTCCATGTTCTGCTAACAGCTTGCAGACACTATGATTTTTGTAGCGTAGAGCATCTGCAAGGGGCTGGTCAAAAGGAAAAAGACCAAAATGAAAAGGGAAAGTTTCAGCACAATAGTCCCAAATGTCCATGTGGATAGACTGGAACTGTCTGAAGTATCCTCATTTTCAGACTACCATGAATTCAATATGTTGTCGTAAGATACACTGATGCATCAAACAATATTCGGCGACAATATGATTCCTAGAGTTGCAATTTCAGCTAGAAACCAAATACGATCATATTTCAAGAAAAAATGGACACCACAAGCTGAAGATATACATGAGTAAATTATGTTATATATATGTCTGTGACTCCTAGCCCTTGTATAGAATATGACTATCACATTATTTATGAGAGCTATCAAGTTTGACTGTGCCAGAATCACACTTTCGGATATGCATCAAACCATGGAGACTGGACATTAACGTTGCATCTGGTTCACATTAGGTCCTTCACCAAACTAGGATGTAACAAAGTGTTCATGAATTTTACATTCTCAATGTGTCTAAGTTCTTTTATTCTTCACATAAAACAAATGCGAACCATGGCATTAAAATCATTTTTCAATCTATTTCGCATCAAATACTTTATGACGATTCATCTTTGAACTTTTCTAACAGCTGTTTGATCATTTGGACTGGAGTCCTTGCCTCTGTGGGTCAACTTTTTCTTTAGCTCAAACATCTCGGTTTTATCAACATGAAAAACGTAGCAAGAGGCATCTATGCCATAACTAACAAGAATTGGAGACGTGAAATGAATTAATGTCTCGGCTTGTATAATATGGGAGGAAATCTTGAGAATTGAGAATTATTGTCATCAAGAATTCTCACTATTAATTCGTCAAACGATCCATACACACCTCAGAATAAAAACTAATTGTCTTGCCATTATAAAGCTGATTGATTAAGCAAAAGAAAACCATGTAAACTCTGAAGGGGCAAAAGAGAGGGAAAAGCCATATGGATAGATCTTACCGTGTTGCCCCAGCGATCTTGGGCATCCACTGCAGCACCGCGCTTAAGAAGCAACTCTGCTACATCTACTTTACCTTGGCATGCAGCGACATGGAGGGCCGTTCGCCCGTCGATGTCACTGAAACTAACATCTGTCACAGCATCATTAAGTTCTTGAATACCGTGAACATCACCTTCGTCTGCCAAAAACATCAGTTTGTATGTCGGATCCATCCCCACCGTGATTTTCCAACCGGAGATACTTTGGCAACCCAAGAGACAATTCTGCTCTATTAGTGGAGAAAACTCACACCACACAAATTTAAAGCGACTTTCTTGCAGCAAATATGTGAGCTTCTGATCGTTTTGCAATCTGTGATTTCGATAATTCGTAAATTGATTGTTCTTCCCAGATCAAATTCATAAGGAATTTCAATCTACACACAGAAAAGGGCAAAAATATAACTCAAATAAACCAAGAGTCCTTTTATATTGCTAATGAAGAGGATTTAACGAGTAAATAAGGGGACTCGACCACAATCAACAATAGTAACGAGAAACAGGAATCGAAATCGACGTGCAAGGCATGACCTCAATAAAAAGCAGATGAACGGAGTGTTGATTCAGAAATTTTTCCATTTAGAAGCAAGAAAAGGGGAAGAAATTTATCTAATTGTGATGAGAAACCCAATTGTTCAACGGTCAAGTTATGGAGTATTTACGGATCACCTGTTTGAATGCCAAACCTTTTGTTTAATTGCTGCCTTTTCAAGGTATTATATGCATAACCCACTGAGAATAATAAAATGACACATATCCCCTCTATTTTGTTGAATTCATAGAACGCGACTAATACTATTTGGTTTTTGCTGGTACAATGATGAAAACTTCTTATTTAGGAGAACAAAAGCAACTACAATCATCTTGTCCAGTGTAGCAGTTTCAACTTTTGTGTTGCCATGCCGCATGTCATTACTGTTCGTGCCAATAATAGGTCAACCCAATAAGACCTGATTTACTGTTGTGTCATTCTGTGTCGAAAATTGCCACCATCGTGTGCAATACCCTGAAAACAGAGGCAGGCTAAACAAAGAGTTTGGTATTCAAGTTTTTCTTCTCTGTGTGAAAAGGTATTCAAGTTTGTAGATGCAGGAAAAATCCCCGCCTCCCTTGGCTTCTCAGGGCCTGGAGCGGATCCTTTTGTGTGTATAAGTCCTATTTGTATAAACAGGGCGTGCCAGCTAACTTACCTAAGCTAGCGAAGATATATTTGAACCTGACTTCTAACGTGGCGACTGTGACCAAGTGAGCTCTTGTCATCGCAGACCTTCTTGCACCGGTGCGCAAGGGTCAGTCTGTACGCTTTAAAAATCGAGTTTAGGGTAGAAAAAAGCCTACGAAAGCGGTTCGAGGTGTTTGATTCAGGTCTTTTTAGTGCGATTTTCAGATTTTAGATCACGTGGATTTGCACGTGCCTAAGTCTTTCTTTTTATCCCTTTAAGGGCCCTCTAGGTGTGTGTTATGAACACTCCACTACATGTGGCAAATTTGAGCGAGAGTACGGGGTTTGCTTTGATGCAATATGCGTCCTACCTCATGGTATGGCGTAGATGCAATGCAAACTCATGCTACTCCAAAGGGAAAACCCGAATGTAAAGACAATGCCGAAGGGAAATGACTTGTAATGTAAATGTCGAAGGGAGATATGTATATAAGATATATATATGGGCCCTTACTCGGGTCTTGCAAATAAGAGCGAAGGCTCAATGTGGGTGCGTGCTTGAATTGAAAGACTTACACACACGACATGAAATAAAACCCAAATATAACTTGCAATATGGAATTAACTAAGGTCTTGGGAATAAGAGCGAAAGCTCAATGTGTGTGAGTGCTTGAATTGAAGTACTACTCATACAACATGAAATTAAACCCAAATAGTATAACACGGCCCTAACTTGGGTCTTACAAATAAGAGCGAAGGCTCAATGTGGGTGCGTGCTTGAATTGAAAGACTTACACACACGACATGAAATAAAACCCGAATATAACTTGCAATATGGCCTTAACTAAGGTCTTGGGAATAAGAGCGAAAGCTCAATGTGTGTGAGTGCTTGAATTGAAGTACTACGCACACAACATGAAATTAAACCCAAATAGTATAACACGGCCCTTACTTGGGTCTTACAAATAAGAGCGAAGGCTCAATGTGTGTGAGTGCTTGAATTGAAAGACAACACACCCAACTTAAGCAAAACCCTACGCAAGTTAAAATATATATATGTATGTATGTATTAGGGGCTGATTAGGCCCGTGTGTGTTCAAAATCGTGCACGACTAAGAGAGTGCACTTTATGTGGGTGTGCCAAACCACGTTATTACAAGCGAGGGGAGACTATGCTCCGTTATTACAACCCCGTATCGAATTAAATTTAAGCAAGTATACAACTAAGGACCGAGTTAGGCACTTACTTATAGCTGGTCCGAAGATGCCTTGCTTGAGCGTGGGCTTGGCCTTCGCCTTGGGCTGCAAGAGGGAGCTCCTCGAAGTTGAATGGCAAAGGGGCTGCTGGCCGGCTGGAAATGGGGCGCGGGAGGGGCGACTTGAAGATGGTCGGCTGCTCGGAATGGGCTGGCTTTGTGTGTTGGGCTGAAGTGACTAAGTAGGGTCACTAAGGGAGGGTGTAGTGTTAGGAAATGTGACACTAAATGGGAGCCTAAGGGAGTGTCTAAGGGAGTGCCTAGGGGAGGTGTGTGGCTGGCGGGTGGCTGGCCGAAGGGGTATGTGACAGTCGGTTGGAGTGGCTGACTAAGAGAGACTCGGTGGTGGTGGTTGCTAAGGTAGCTAGGGCTGTTGTAGATGGGAAGGGAGCTAGCTAGGGTATGGGGTAAGGTAGTGGCTGGCTGTGGTGAGGTGATATGGGTAGGTCTTAGGGAGTTAAGTGGAGTGGCCGGGTGTAGCTAGGGTGTCTAGGTAATGGCGGGTGGTTGGAGTGGCTGAGGTTTGGCCGAATGGGTAGGATGGAGGGTGGCTGGTGTTAGGGTGATGTGGTGGTGGTGTAGGTGGCTGGGAGTGGAGGGGGAGCGAAGAAGAGGTGGAGTGAAGGATGGGGTACTAACCGATGGTGATGGAAGGCGGCTGATGGAAGAGGAGCAGCTAGGCAGGTGAGGTGGATGATTCGGTCGAAGGAAGTGGTGGCGACAGGTGGTTGGCTGGCTGGGGTATGGTGGAGCAGGTGGAGCAAGGTGGTGGTGCTTGACTGAGAGGCGGTGGCGCAAGTGGAGCAACGTGGAGGTCCGATTGGCAATGGGGGATAGAGTCGGCTGGGCTGGCTGGGATCGGAAAGCTTTCAAAACCCGCCCCTTGGGGGGGGTTTATAGGGCTGAAGAGGTCGGTTGGGGGTGGTATTAGGAAGGTGGTAAGATGGTCTAGGGGTGGTGGTGTGGTGGTAAGGTGGGCTGGTTTTGGGGAGGGGCTAGATATTTTCATACAAGGGGTTTTGGGTAGATTGTGTGCTAGGTTTAGGTGGGGTGGTTTAGAGGTTTAGGGTTTAGCTAGGTGGGTTGGTTTTGGGGTGAGGTTTAGTGAGGTGGGTTAGGTGATTAGGCTAGGATTAGGTTAGGTTTAGGGAAATTAACCTAGGTTTAGGGAAGGATTAGGAAAGTGGGTTAGGTTTCCTTTTCGAATTCTGGTTTCTTTCTTTTGGAAAGAGACTTTTGAATGGGAAATTTCCTTTGTTTGGGCCTTGTTTTTCCTTTTGGAAGTAGAAGAGGAGAGGGGAGGACTTATCCCAAGCTCACACTCGATCCATTCTAGATCAGCCTATTTAGAAATAACACGTACTACTTGCAAGTATCTTGCTATATTGAACTAGGCCTTTCTTTGTAAGAAGAAGGATTTTGAAATGTAACCACGATTTTAGAGACTCCACTCTTTCACAAGTGCGAACCTCTCACTCAGGGTCACACGACTTTGCCTTTGCACCTTATTTTCATGTCTCAGGGCAGCTATCCCTAAGATTTTCGAAAACTGGAATTTAATCCAAATCCTACACATGATACTTCTTTAAGTATTGAATATTGATAGGATCTGTTAAATTCCTACCTTCTACATCGATCAACCAATACGAATTGTTCGTGGTGGTTGCTCGTACAACATAGGGTCTATCCCACTTGGAGCGCCACTTTCCAAGGGGATGTGGGCCACGATAGTGGATGATTTTTAAAACCAGATCTCCCACTTCAAAGTGGCGAGGTCTCATGTATTTGCCATAGTGTCGGGCTATCCTTTGCCGGTATGCATGCGCATGATCCATGGCAAGGAGTCACCTCTCATCTAGCAAATCTAGTTCAGCCATCCTAGCATGCTGAAGCGTTTCTAGGGGGAGGTCGAGTGCTATGGATGTATGGAATGAATGCAGTTGAGTATGAATGGGAAGAATGACGTTTGTGCCATAGACCAATTCGAATGGTGTGGCATTCATGGGAGTCCGGATGGAAGTCCTATAAGCCCATAAGGCTTCATCCAGCTTCTCATGCCACGTCCTACCCTTCTCTAAGGTTTTCTCAATTATACTAATGAGAGTCTTGTTTGTGGCTTCGGCTTGGCCGTTGCCTTGAGGGTAGTAGGGCGAAGAGAAGTGGTGAGTTATGCCATACGTGTTGCACAACTTAACCATCCGCTCGTTCTTGAATGGGGTGCCATTATCAGACACAAGGTCTCGTGAAACCCCAAATCGAGGCAAGATATTCCTCCGGATGAAAGCCACCACATGTTGCCCTAGCACGTTGGTTAGGGAAATGACTTCCACCCACTTGGAGAAATACTCCGTGGCTGCTAAAATGAATCGATGCCCATTCGAGGCCTTTGGAAATATTGGGCCTACGATGTCAAACGCCCACATGGTAAATGACCAGGGGCTGACCATGGAATGCAATGCAGATGATGGGATATGAATGGCGTGCCCATGCACTTGACATGGATGACACTTTCTAACATGATCGTGACAATCCGTTTTCAAGGTGAACCAAAAATAGCCCCCTCTAAGTATTTTCATTGCCATCATGTTGGCATTAACATGACCTCCACATTCTCCATCGTGGAACTCATGCATCACTATCCTAGCCTCCTCTAGATCGATACACCTAAGTAGGATGCCGGTAAAACTTTTTTTGTATAAAACCCCACCCAGAATGGTGTATCGGGTCTAAATCTTACGAACGAATGCCTTATCTTTGGATGTGGCATCCTTGGTAAATCCCCCATTTTCTAGAAATTGTTTTATGTCATAAAACCAGGGTTTTTCAATAGGCTCTGGGTTATTTTGGCAAATGTCCAAGTCGTGTGTGGATGGGTTGGGCGCATGCCATATTTCTAAAGATCGGATCCCTGAAATGGGATCGACCTTCAGGGCTGAACCCAAGGAGGAGAGGGCATCGGCGATGCCATTGTCCTCTCTTCCTACATGTGTGAGTTTACACGATTGGAAGGACTGGACCAATTGAGTGGCCAGCTCGTGATATGGAAGTAGTTTTTCATTACGTACTTGCCAAATTTTCAAAACCTGGTTTATGACAAGGAGCGAATCTCCAAAAACCTCGATGCATGATGCCCCTAGAGTTTTCGAAATTCTTAAGCCTTGTATGAGTGCTTCATACTCAGCTATGTTGTTGGAACATTCGAAATCTAGGCAGACTACTATGGGAATCTCGCCCTTTTTAGGGGAGATGAGGATGACCCCAACACCAGCCCCTCGTTGGTTTCGTGCCCCATCGAAGTGCATTTTTCACGCTTGGTTTTCGAAAGAGTTTGCCAAAAGGTGGTTTTGAAAGTGGTTTTGTAATATACCTTCATCAGGCATTTCAGCAAGTGTGGGATATGCGTCCTCTAAGGGGAACTCAGCCACGTAATCTGCTAGGGCTTGCCCCTTAATGGAGATCTGGTGATGGTATTTCAAGTCATACTCCATTAGAAGGAGTTGTCATTTTCCCAATCTACCCGTGAGAATGGGTTTTTCGAACAAGTGCTTGATTGGATCAAGCTTGGATACTATCCATATCTCATGATCTAGGAAATAGTGTCTGAATTTCTGGTAGGCCCAGACTAGGACCAAGCACGTCTTCTCCATGGCTTGATAATTTCGTTCATAAGCCAAGAGAGTTTTCAAAATGTAGTAGATAGCATACTCCTTATGGATGTCATCCTCGTATTGAGCCAATAGCGCTCCTAAAGTATTCGCATACACGGAGATGTAAAGTAAAAGCGGTTTTCCTTGCTTTGGAGGGTTCAAAACGGGGGGATTAACCAAGTATGCCTTTAGTCTCTCGAAGGACTTTTGGCATTCGTCGTCCCATAAGAATTTCGTGCCCTTCCTCAACAACTTGTTGAAGGGTTCGCATCTAGTCGCCAGATTCGATATGAATCGACGAACGGATTGTAATCAACCCTGAAGGCTACGGATTTGGGTGAGATTGGAGGGTGGAGCCATATCTATGATGGCTCGACACTTAGAGGGGTCGACTTCTATATCCCTTTGGCTCACCATAAAGCCTAGAAGTTTCCCTGATTCTATCCCGAATACACATTTTTGAGGGTTTAGCTTTACTTTGTAAAGCCTAAGCCTTTCGAAAATCTTTTTCAAACATTCGATATGAGTGCATCGAGTTTTGGATTTTGCCAAGAGATCATCTACATACACTTCTACGAGCTCATGAATTTGATCATGGAAGATCGTTGTCATAGCTCGTTGGTATGTTGCACCGGCATTTTTCAAACCAAAGGGCATGACTGTATAGCAGTACGTGCCCCATGGGGTTGTGAAGGCGGTCTTACCCTGATCTCGTGGACTTAGTTTGATTTGATTATAGCCTGAATAACCATCCATGAACGAAAACATTTCGTGATTTGCAGTACTGTCGACTATCAAATCTATGTTTGGTAAAGGATAATTATCCTTTGGAGTGGCTTTATTCAGGTTTCTGAAATCGATGCATATTCGAATTTTCCTATTGGTTTTTCGAACTACAACGATGTTTGACAACCAATCAGAATATGCAATGGGTTTTATAAATCCGGCTTTTAACAGATCTTCTAAACCCTCTTTGACTTGCGTGTGTACATTCGGGTGTATTTTCCTAAGCTTCTACTTTATGGGTTTTACATCTGCATCTAAGGGAAGATGATGCTCGACAATGCTAGGGTCTATGCCCGGCATGTCTTCATACGTCCATGCAAACACATCTAAATAGGTTCGTAGAAATGCAATGAATGCTAATCTTTCATGTTCATTCAAGCATGCGCCTATTTTGATGGTTTTGTGATTAGAATTATCCCCTAGGTTCACCTCTATGAAATCTCCTCCTACTGATTGGGAAGGTCTTTCAAAATCGAGAATTTTATGAAATTCTGGGAGCTCAGAAGTGGGATCTTTCTCAAGGTGATCCACTTCTGGGCTTCGATCATTCTCGTGGGCTATAGATCCGAGGGAATTTGATGCGTGATTTTCAAAAAGACTTGGTTTTGTACTCAGATTTTCAAGTGATTTCGAAATTTTTGGTCTGGCTATGCTGACGGCGTTTCTTTCGAAATCCTTTTCTTTTGCCAAAGTCCTACCAGGAGCAGCTATATACAAAATCTTTTTGGTATTTTCCAAATTTTCGATTTTTTTGGGTTTTTGTAAAACAAGAACTTTGAGAACTATATAAAGCACTCTATTTTCGAGTTTTTGTTTTTCCATTGTTTTTGGCTTTTCTTTTTCAATTTTTTTTATTTTTAGTTTTCCAAATGTTTTTGTATTTTTATAAAAGGGATCTTCCGTCATGCCTACAAAGGGAAATCACTACGGGTTAGACTCGGAATAGGAGATCTAAATCGTAGGTCTCTTCTAAGGCAGGTTCCAGGGCACCCTTGACCCAGGTGGTCACAAGGGGTGGCTCTGGCGGTATTCTGGGAGTATAGCTGATCCCATATCGGCTTGGATTGGCCCTAGGAAGGATGGGCTCTAAGAGACCCTAGTTCTATGCCCCTAGACTCTTGTAGGGCATGTAGCCCATGTTCAACAACATGTTCCACGGTTTTCTATTTTTGGAAAAGTTTTGGTAAAGATCGTGGTCCTGGAACTTGTTGTCGTCCATATTGTGCTCATACGGCTTTTTGTCCAAGGGCTTTGGAAATAGGAAACGCTTGGGTTTTCTTAGAAGAGTTAGAATCGGGAGGGGGCCTGCTTTGGGCGGCCCCTTCACACATACAACCTTCCTAGGGTTGTTTAACACGAGTCTTGATGGCTCAATCACAATCTGCACCAGGTTAACCTCATGGGCCTAGGAGCTCGATAAACAAGGAGAGTTTATGATCCCCTGAAGCTGTGGGTGACTCTCACCTAGGATCACTATGACCTGGTCCCTGAAAGGGATCTTGACACACTTGTGGAAGGTGGATGGCACAGCACACAAGCTGTGTATCCAGGGTCTTCCCAGCAACAGGTTATAATGGGGGTGGATGTCCAAGACATGGAACACCCCCATGTGTGTGATCCCTCCCGTTTTCATTGGGAGTTCGATTGATCCTAACGGCCTAGATGCATTTCCATCGTATCCAATGATAACGATGGGGCTTGGGTTCACTGAAGTCAAGGTGACTCCGATTTGATACGCAACATGAAGTGGAAGGATGTTCAGCCCTCCTCTCCCATCGACTAGGCACCTGTCCAGAGAGTGGTTATTCAAAACCACCTCGATATGCAGGGCCTAGTTATGGGACTCGTAGGGTCTATCTACATCATCTTCTGAGAAAGTGATGGGCGATTTTGCTCATAATAAAGCCACTTGGGCAAACAGGGATTCTGAACTTATATTCGAATCAACCTTGGCCCTTTCTAGAATTTTCTCTAGCACGAGTCTATGCCTAGGCGAGGTTTGTATAAGCTCTAGGATAAACATGTGGATAGGAATCTTTGAAAGGTGGTTTTCGAAGTCATAAGGATTTAGGATGACTTTATCCTTGTCTGCTTTTGGCAGAACTCCAGGAATACATGCTTTTGAGGGGCCAGGCACACTGACCACCTTTTTAGCACTTTGTAGGTGCGGGGGTTGATAGATGTTCCCGGATTTAGTCACTTCCCCCACGACCAGCCTAGGGTTCACACTAAATTTGGCTCTAAGGATGAGTTGAGGAGCACCTTGAAGTTTTAACATTAGTTTAGCCGGGGATTCAGCTTTTGGTCATTCCCGGATGACGACTTGGGCGGGCTTCTTGTATAGTACAAGAGTGGGCGCACAAGTGGGTTAACCAGACTCTGGTTTTTACGCTAGTTCCTTAGAAAAGGTAAGGGTACATACCTCCTTTCCTTTCCCACTGCCATTGTTGTGTTTGGAAAAGGGTTCTTTGAAGATAGCTTGAGGTGGCTCAGGTTCCGCAGTGACCTGGAGTCGGCCCTCCGCTATCAAGTTCTCAATTTTATTTAAAAGAGAGAAGCAGCGTTTGGTATCATGGCCTTTGAGCCGATGATACTTACAAAAACGATTTAAATACCCCTCTTTGGAAGTGACTCCTTCGGGGATCTCGGGAAGCTCTATCATGCCTTGGGCAAGTAAGAGGTCTAGGACTTCCGACACAGGTTGCCCTAGTGGTGTATATTCCCGTTTTTCAACCTATTTTTGAAAGGTTCGCTCCCTTTTATTTTCTAGTTTTTCAAAATTTTTGGAACTGCCTGCACGCCTGGATCCACCCAGAAATTGGCGATTTTATGGGGCTTTACCCCTTTGTCCATCGTGGGTAGCCCATAAGTGATGGGCTTTTCCAAGCGGGTTTTAGAAACGGTACTTCCTTTCCACAAGTGATCGTATGTCCCTTTTCGCAAGTTGGTTTCGAAAAGGGATGCCTTTTTGATCAACTTATGGAAAGTTGAGATCTCATGGAGCGAGAGAAGGGTTTTTAACTCGCTTTTAAAGTTATCCAGGATGAGCATGACTGTGCATCCTTCGGATATGGGCTCTCGCACTTAGCCCAAAAGTGACCTCCATCTTATAATAAAGGCATGTACGTCTTCGTTCATGCCTTGCTTTGTATCCCTTAAGGTATTCAGAGTCGGCGTGACTTCCATGTTGTGTGCAAAATCTTTGCATGAAGCAGTTCACTAACTCTTCAAAAGTAGCGAACTGGCTTAAGTCGTAGGAAGCCAGCCATTTGGCAGCTATGCCTTTAAGGGATAAAGGGAACCAATACACCCATTTCATCGAGTCCTTTTTCTTTTTATGGGCTCGACGCGAGAAAAGTTGCAAGTGAGACCTAGGGTCTCCCATGCCATCATACCAATGGAAATTCGGTATTTTATCGTCACTGTCTGTTTCGTAATCCATAGGAAGGAAATCAGACAGGGCGTAGCTTCTTTTCTCTTTATTCTACCCTTTCAGCAACTGCTGTAGGGCTTTACGGTCCTTTTGTGTGAAGGACTTGTAGTATTGGTTGCCTTCCATTACGGAGGCCTCTTTGTGCTTGCGAGGTTTTTCAGATTTTTTCTTAAGCCTTTGTTCACCGTTTGATGAACACGAATCGCCTACTTCATCCTCTTGGCTGAGAGCATCGATTTTGGCCTCAAATTCCCTTCTCAGGTCCTCGATTTCATCTAGTTTGATCTTGTTTTTGAAAATCCTCCTAGAGTGAGAACTTGATGCACATGAGCCTTGGCTCGACACTTCACTTGGGTTGGATTTTGACATGCTATTGAAGCTTTTTCAAAATTTCCTAAGTACAAGCAAAGAAAACAAAGTTTAACAACGACACCTCTTTGAAAATTTTTCGCAAGTTTCTAGACTAACTCGATTTTTGAAAGACTCACGTCCCACAAGGCGTGCCAATCTCTGTAGATGCAGGAAAAATCCCCGCCTCCCTTGGCTTCTCAGGGCCTGGAGCGGATCCTTTCGTGTGTCTAAGTCCTATTTGTATAAACAAGGCATGCCAGCTAGCTTACCTAAGCTAGCGAAGATATATTTGAACCTGACTTCTAACGTGGCGACTGTGAGCAAGTGAGCTCTTGTCGTCGCAGAGCTTCTTGCACCGGTGCGTAAGGGTCAATTTGTACACTTTAAAAATCAAGTTTACGGTAGAAAAAAGCCTACAAAAGCGGTTCGAGGTGTTTGATTCGGGTCTTTTTAGTGCGATTTTCAGATTTTAGCTCACGTGGATTTGCACGTGCCTAAGTCTTTCTTTTTATCCCTTTAAGGGCCACCTAGGTGTATGTTATGAACACTCCACTACATGTGGCAAATTTGAGCAGAAGTACGGGGTTTGCTTTGATGCAATATGCATCCTACCTCGTGGTATGGCGTAGATGCAATGCAAACTCATGCTACTCCAAAGGAAAAACCTGAATGTAAAGACAATGCCGAAGGGAAATAACCGAAGGGAAATGACTTGTAATTTAAATGCCGAAGGGAGATATGTATATAAGATATATATATGGGCCCTTACTCGGGTCTTGCAAATAAGAGCGAAGGCTCAATGTGGGTGCGTGCTTGAATTGAAAGACTTACACACACGACATGAAATAAAACCCAAATATAACTTGCAATATGGCCTTAACTAAGGTCTTGGGAATAAGAGCGAAAGCTCAATGTGTGTGAGTGCTTGAATTGAAGTACTACGCACACAACATGAAATTAAACCCAAATAGTATAACGCGGCCCTTACTTGGGTCTTACAAATAAGAGCGAAGGCTCAATGTGGGTGCGTGCTTGAATTGAAAGACTTACACACACGACATGAAATAAAACCCGAATATAACTTGCAATATGGCCTTAACTAAGGTCTTGAGAATAAGAGCGAAAGCTCAATGTGTGTGAATGCTTGAATTGAAGTACTACGCACACAACATGAAATTAAACCCAAATAGTATAACACGACCCTTACTTGGGTCTTACAAATAAGAGCGAAGGCTCAATGTGTGTGAGTGCTTGAATTGAAAGACAACACACCCAACTTAAGCAAAACCCTACATAAGTTAAAATATATATATATATATATAATTATGTATTAGGGGCTGATTAGGCCCGTGTGTGTTCAAAATCGTGCACGACTAAGAGAGTGCACGTGTGTGTAGGTGTGCCAAACCACGTTATTACAAGCGGGGGGAGACTATGCTCTGTTATTATAACCCCATATCGAATTAAATTTAAGCAAGTATATAACTAAGGACCGAGTTAGACACTTACTTATAGCTGGTCCGAAGATGCCTTGCTTGAGCATGGGCTTGGCCTTCGCCTTGGGTTGCAAGAGGGAGCTCCTCGAAGTTGAACAGCAAAGGGGCTGCTGGCTGGCTGGAAATGGGGCACGGGAGGGGCGCCTTGAAGATGGCCGGCTGCTAGGAATGGGCTGGCTTTGTGTGTTGGGCTGAAGTGACTAAGTAGGGTCACTAAGGGAGGGTGTAGTGTTAGGAAATGTGGCACTAAATGGGAGCCTAAGGGAGTGCCTAGGGGAGGTGTGTGGCTGGCGGGTGGCTAGCCGAAGGGGTATGTGACAGTCGGTTGGAGTGGCCGACTGAGGGAGACTCGGTGGTGGTGGTTGCTAAGGTAGCTAGGGCTGTTGTAGATGGGAAGGGAGCTAGCTAGGGTATGGGGTAAGGTAGTGGCCGGCTGTGGTGAGGTGATATGGGTAGGTCTTAGGGAGTTAAGTGGAGTGGCCAGGTGTAGCTAGGGTGTCTAGGTAATGGCGGGTGGTTGGAGTGGCTAAGGTTTGGCCGAATGGGTAGGATGGAGGGTGACTGTTGTTAGGGTGATGTGGTGGTGGTGTAGGTGGCTGGGAGTGGAGGGGGAGCGAAGAAGAGGTGGAGTGAAGGATGGGGTACTAACCGATGGTGATGGAAGGCGGCGGATGGAAGAGGAGCAGCCGGGCAGGTGAGGTGGATGGTTCGGCCGAAGGAAGTGGTGGCGACAGGTGGTTGGCCGGCTGGGGTGTGGTGGAGTAGGTGGAGCAAGGTGGTGGTGCTTGACTGAGAGGCGGTGGCGCAGGTGGAGCAAGGTGGAGGTCTGGTTGGCAATGGGGGATGGAGTCGGCTGGGCTGGCTGGGATCGGAAAGCTTTCAAAACCTGCCCCTTGGGGGGGGGGGTTTATAGGGCTGAAGAGGTCAGTTGGGGGTGGTATTAGGAAGGTGGTAAGGTGGTCTAGGGGTGGTGGTGTGGTGGTAAGGTGGGCTGGTTTTGGGGAGGGGCCAGATATTTTCATACAAGGGGTTTTGGGTAGATTGTGTGCTAGGTTTAGGTGGGGTGGTTTAGAGGTTTAGGGTTTAGCTAGGTGGATTGGTTTTGGGGTGAGGTTTAGTAAGGTGGGTTAGGTGATTAGGCTAGGATTAGGTTAGGTTAGGTTTAGGAAAATTAACCTAGGTTTAGGGCAGGATTAGGGAAGTGGGTTAGGTGATTAGGTTGGGATTAGGCCGGAATTAGGGAAGTAGGTTCAAGTGATGTTTTGATGATAACAGGGTCTTGGACGCTCGAGATCCTGGGGGTGGATTCAACACGAGAGTTGTTGTGCCGGGCTCGACATGTGCTCCGGTTTCGGGCTCTCTTTAGCTTTTCTGGTCCTGTCTTGATCAGGCCAAGCTGCTTCGGGGTTTCAAAAACATGTTTAAAAGGTTTTTAAAGCCATATTATACATTTTTGAAATATAAAGTTCAAAACAAATGTATAGGGTTGCCTGGAAGGCTCTTGGGTTTCCAGACTCAAAATAGTCCTTTGGGGCTGCTTTTACAAAACCAGGTTTTATTTGAGAAATTCGTGGGATTTCGGGGTGTTTACAAAGTTAATATGCAATATGTGGTAACTTAGGTGATGTGATAATGTGAGGTCCACCAGGATCGGACAATTTGATTGCGACATTTTCTATTGGAGTGTTTGGTTTTAATTAATAAAACTTACAGCAAGATTTAGAATATTCTCTTTTGAAGATGAGGGAGTATTGAATATTCAGTGGTCGCCCTGAGCCAGCTACACCCCTGTCAACTATTAAGGTCAATAACGAGGGAAGCAAACGTGTCCATGTATGGGCCATCTCTCTCTCTCTCACTCTCTCTCTCTCTCTCTCTCTCTCTCTCTCTATATATATATATATATATATATATATATATATATATATATATATATATATAGCTTAATACACTCATTATATTGTATGCTTGTTATATTCTTGAAAATTGTATTGATTTGAAAATACTATGTACTTTCGAAGGTGTAATATTCATATATGTTTTTTATTTTTAAACTCAACTATTCATTTCTTAAGATGGATGATTCAGATTTGGATAAATATATAAGTGGTAAACATATCAGACTTGAATATAAGCATTGAGTTATTTGCATGACTGATGCAACTCTTAAGAGAAAAACTAATGTTTTATAGATAGGTACTTCGAGCTATGTGTTTTGACGTGTTGATTTGGAGTTCGGTTAATGCATCTATAGTAGTTAATCTCTCTCTCTCTCTCTCCATACATATATAAGTCATTGCAATCTGCCCAGCCAGGGGTCAATATCCTCACAATGCACGTAATCGAATAAGAGATTCTTGTCTAACATCTTTCCATAAAAGTTACAAGTATTCTTTTAGTCAATGAAAACCATTGGGCATGTTTACCAACTTTATTTAATATAAGAAACACTCTTTACAAGGTAGAGATAAAGTATGATCTAATTATGATGATGAAATTAGTTTTAAGAGTAAATATTATGAATATCTTATGTGGCTATGCACCCGAAGTAGGATTGGAAGAAAGCATAAAAAAGATATTGCAGGAAGAGTCAAGTAAGGTGATTTATGGACAAAAAGAGAAATAATCTTTTTAGAGGAGATTAAATGAATATAAAGCTAAAATAAATTAAAATAAGGTTTTCATGGAAAGTACAGTTTCCTAGAGCAAAATGAAGATAGAAAGAGAACTCTTAATTTTACTATAACATATAATCTCTTTATAACGAGCAATTCTTACAAGAAGTAGATTAAGCATTTGATTATTCTAGAAGTGGTTCTTCTAACCTACAAATTGTCTATTTTGCTTGGAGTAAAAAAATATAAGTTTTGTCATGAGGACTTTAAGGTCGTTTCAAGAGAGAGATTTACTAAACATTAGGTTCTAGTTATAGATATACTTAAAAAGAAATGGAGAAAACAAACAAAATATATAGTCAAACGATGGAACCTTAAAAATGAGCAAAAAATGTTTGTTTCAAGAGTTTATCAAGAATATGCTTGAAATTATTTAAAAAATGGTAGTCAAATGTGTAACAATATAGGAATGAATATCATGAAGTAGAAAAAGAGGTATTAGCTAAATCTAAGAGATGTGTACCATAGTATAAGGATGCTTGGTATTAGATTAAAGGAGTTCAAGTTAAAGGAAAACTTTATATAGGGTATATCTTGTGGTTTGATAAATTTTTCTTTTGGTTCCTTAGGGTGATGCATATTTGAAACAAATTTGGTGTATGATGAATGTATTATAGGTTATCTCTATGATAACAGTGTTAAACAAGTAAGCAATTAAAGAAAGTTGTCAAATTTTCTTTTCCAAGAACATACCAAAATATCTAACAAACAGGATAATGAATATGATGGCTTCCAACACCAAATAGGTATGAGCAAGAATCTTGAAACCCTCCCTCAAGAAAGGCTACACCTATAGAAGGAGTACAATTATATGGTGAATAAGGTAAAAAGTTGTCTTGAGGCATGAAAAGCAACTTACTTTGACGGAGCAAGTCACACCTTTGAAAGTAGTCTTCGAATCCATCTCTATGTATACCACGATGATGGGTACAATCATGATGTTAATATTTGATGAAATATGTCGTCTTCATTTGTTTGCAGTGATAAAGCAAGGACAAGGAAATCTCTTGCCGTCGGCTAAGGATTCTTTACAAGAAAAAATCTACGAAGGTTTAGGCATCAAACACTTTGCAACTGTAAATAATGTTTGTATGTAAAGTTTGTCATTTAGAAGTGATTCAAGCTTATATACTTAACTCCACAAATCTAAACATAATAAGAGAAAATGATTGAAAAATACCTTTTTGCTTGTTGTCACTGTTTATTGCAAGCAATAGTGATAAGTATTGCTTATCATTAACAACACAAAGTACTATAAAGTAAAAGATGGAGTAATATTTCATTTTGGGAAGCTAAATGGGCTGACAAGGGAAAATTTTGACTAATCAGGTTATACAAATTTATTAACCTTTCTAGCTTTCTTCGAAGATTAATCAAGTTGTAACAAAATTGACTTAATAGGATTGGGTATGATTTTAGCGCCTAGTTAACTCCATCATGTCAAGATAGGGACTCCAATCCAACGACCACCCTCGACCCAAGTCATTGAAGTCATGAAACATGCATATGATAAGGAAGACCAATAATTTGTCGGAAGTGGCCATGATATCATTATGGGAGAGAAACTGAAGATGCAATTAAAATTTGATTTGGAAGTAGTTTGTTGTAGAGTTGATCTCAATCTTTCTATGATTGATAACTCATAATCGACTACGTTCTATGAACTAAGAAAAGTGTTGTAGAGCATTAACAAGGTGTCATTCATGCATGAGTTCTGAAGTATTTTACATGCTATTCATTTTTTCTCCATCAAAGATAAAACTTTATTTAGGAAGAAGATAATACAAAGCCACTCCATTAAGCATCATAAAATCAAAGAAGGAGAACTCTCTATAAGAAGTACATACAATTTCATAGTATAAAATGTCAATAAAAAGAAATAAGTAATGTCCATCTTGCTAGGATAGTTCCATGACCTTCTATTAATACAATACAAATTATCACAATATAATTTGCTTCACTCCATAGCCCTCGATATACAAACCCTTGGTCAGCACAAGAGAACTCCCAGCCACAAGAGAAAGCATTTAAATGTTGGGCCATATGCAGTGTGTAACGATTATATATACTTCATATTTTATAAGTATAAGATTTTTTTTTTTAGGTTATCGGGTTCACATCAACCCAAAGAATTTTTCTATAGCTTTCGCTTTTATGAGTATAAAAAAGAAAGAGAATTATTTTTGAGTATTGAGGTATATGAGAGAGTTATACATTCAAAACAACTACATGTATAATATGTAGAGATTTGGCCTTGTTAAATGTCATTCAAATCATATTTTTGGATGTGACTCACTTTTTATGTCGATGACATATAGCAAAAATATTGAAGCATTTATTATTAAATTGATAAAAAATAAAGTGATGATAAGTATATTTGGTGTAAGTTGCAGGAAGGTTGTCTACTCATCATATATGAGAATAATTATAAGAAGGTAGTAGAGGTAATAGAATTGAAGTGAAACTTTTAAAGTATTTATTATAAAATTGAAAAGGAATAAAGAGATGATAAGTGTATTTGGTGCAAGTTGGAGGAATTTCATTTACTCATTACATAAGAACAATTATAAGGAAGTAATGGAGATAATGAAATTGAAATAGAAAAAAAATTTACTCAACTCTCTTATATTAAAGAGTAGCGGTTGAGCCTCTATAAGGAGATAATTGTCTTATTATGAATAGATAAGATGATTCATTATGATAATCATACAATTAATATGTACGTAAAATTGGTTGTTAATGCACATATATTATCTATTATTTTTGAATCTTATAATGATTATGTATTAATGATTGTTGGAATTGAAAGTATACACACATGGTTGGAAGGATTCCTCGTTAGCTTAATTGAGAGATTTGATATAATTTGAAGACAACTATATTCTTTGATAGAGTTGAAGATTATATAATTGAAGAAGTTATTTGAAAAATCATGAACCATACCAATATATTATATTGACATGATAGAAGATATTGTAAAAAACTTCTAGAGAAAAGTATCACGACCTTCTCTTCACTTGATTGTAAGAGAGTACAATCATATGAAGATGATAGGTTCAAACCCAAAAACATATCATTGTACATTATAATTTTCACATGAATTTTCATGTACTTACGAGATCAACATTCTCTTTAAATGGGATGAATCAATACAATTGTCAGCAATTGATCCATTTTAGAGGAAACTAGACAAAGAGAACATGCGATATATTATCAATCATTCAAGAGAAGTTATAGTAACATTTATAATGGAGACCGTTTGGAGGAAGTTAAGAAACCATCCACATAAAGACATATTTGTTAAGATATTGAATAAACAATTAAGTTTTAAATACATCACTGTATAAGAGTCACACATTCATTGTCATAAAGAGAGATTATGTAACATGTCTACAAAAGGGATTTGTCAGTTTGGAAGAATGTAGACCAGAATGACCCTTTGAGAGGAAGGTGTGGGCATTGACAAGAGTGTGAGGCCTCTCTTAGGGTAGGTTGTTCCTCTTAAGGGAGTTATGGTCTTCTTTCATATATCGGCTTTCCTACTTATTGTATTAGGTCTCTCTATGAGAAGAATATTTTGAGGAAACTAGACTTTGAACTAACATATAAGATAATAATATCATGCTTTATAAACATCTATGTTAATAGTTAGGTGAATGTTATTGGAGATAAAAAATTATGATTATCGAGTCATTGATACAATTTTGGGACAGGTGGAAGAGTAGTAGTGTGAAGGTTAATTGATACTTTTCTCTATGAAAGGATCGATGATATTTTTGTCACTAGTATTAGACGGTGAGTAGCCAACTATGAAGGGTTTGTGATACATGTTTTATCATCATACTTCACGATATTTTCTAGTGGTAATAACAATATCTTTAAATGTGATTATCTTATTTAGCATTCAATTTATCCAATTATTAATCCTCTCTTATGCTCCTATTTTTTTACAAATACACATGGTCAATAGATGTTTGTTGTTTCTTATCTTTCTATCTTTGTAATGATACTGACATGAATGCATTGAGAATTGAAACCAACTAATTTCATGAATATATCAAGATGTATATACAAATGAGAGGGTCAGTAGATGATATTGATGATGATAATTAGATGTTATTTATAGTTTATACATGCAATTATTTTTTTATTTGAATTAAAAATATTATTTTATAATAATTAGATATATTGAGGTCTAAATGTGACAAACCAAAATTTTATTTATTATAAACATCATTTATATATACATGTACTGAGTAATACAAAAGAATATCTCAAATACAATATATAAACCCCATATTCGTATGGATCATCTATGCATCGAACTCACACATCCTCACTATCATCCTCATATATAGTCAATCGATGTGCCCGTTAGCATCATTGTTTGCATGTCTCTAACAACTCTAGTAACAAGAGTCACTTGACAATGATCATGACATGCGTTCTGAATATACTAATATTGGTACTAGTTTGTCATGTATTATGGTAAGATCCTGAGAAAAAGGTAATACCAAAAAGTTAGTATCATAATCAAATTAAAACAAACTTAAAGGATATGCTAATATATATACAATTATTTATTTACCTATATAAATAATGATGTATTGTGTTGCCTAGTTGGAGTTGGACAAGTCGGATGGTAGAATCTCTTAGAATAAACTGATGTGCCTAAAGAATGTACCACTTTATGTATAACACTCGTGAGGATACATTGTTGGGATGTCAAAGTACTAAAACTCAAAATAATATAAGTGTTGTGCATTAAAAATAGCATCATGTGGCTTTTCTAACATACCATTCAAAATATCTTCCTTTCTTCTAGTCATTATCTCTAATGTCAAGGCAACAAGTTGTTTTTCCATTGGAAGACAAAGTATCTCATGGGAATCCTCAAGTATCATAGTTATCTCACCCCATAGTATGTGAATAGTGTTTACATCTAGTTACCAATGCTCAATAAAAGCGGTCAACAACGTATGGTCCATAACTTTATATAAAAAACCTTCATTTCTAATCAGATCACTCTTATTTGGAATCTCAACCCAATTATCAGGTCTCACATTCATTTTTTTCATTAACAATGCTTTGTCAACAACTTTACATAATCGGTTGGAATAGTGAATATTGATATTGAATGTACAATTTTACTAAAGTTAGAAATTACTTGTTCCTACTAAATCTTATAAGGAATATGACCTTCTAACTAAGGGTGTAATCTTTACATATCACATAATCTCTCATCCTCACCCTCTTCAACATCAATATCAGTCTCTAAAGTATTTATATTCTCCTCATAATGTGAAGCCCTAACTTTAGCAACATTTGTATCTAACAAAATATTTTCTTTTTCTTGTTGTCATCTACGAGATTGTTCTTTGTATGATAAAACATTATTATGTCTTCTAGATAAAGCTGTCACGTTACGTTCTTCTTACTTGTACCATATGAACTATATGTGTATAGCAAAAATATAAATATAGTTAATCAAATCGAAACTAAACTAAAACTAGATGGGTTTTATTATGAGAATCTGGGCAAAAAATAATAAAAATAATAAAATCAAACCAAATCAATGACATAACTCGACAAGTCACTCAACCTCCCTTCAGATCGACTTTCTATTTTTTCTCTTTCTTCTTTTTCCATTTTCTCTTCTTCTTTGTTCCTACTTCTTCTTCCTTTTCTAATGGATTTTGATGACTTAGTTTGTTGTAAATGGATGTAGATCAAACAATAGATTGTTGAGTAGGTCAGAAAGTGAAGAACGGATCGGAAAAGAGATGAAAGAGAGTGATAGCCGGTGGTTTGCACCATACGGGAGGAAAAAAGTATGTTCAAATGAAAAGGGTATCCTAGTAATTACTAGAAAATATTAAGAATATTTTAAAATTACTAGAAAATGCAGTGTGGGGATAGTAAAAAAGATGTGTGCATATCAATGAAACCATCCTTCTCCTAAAGTTTCTTGGTTGTTGTAGTTATAATTCGGGTCTGGATCTAGCTCCAGACCAACATATGAGAACTTCGTCCTTGCTTGTTGGCCAAGCAAGAAATTGACTCTTAAGACTTGCTTACGTGATTTAACAGTAAGTGTTGAGTGAAGGTACGTCCTTTTTTTTGCCACAGAAAGTGTGCAGGCAAGCCATTGTGTGCCAGAGAGCAGGCGTGAAACCGCCTAATTTTCATCCGCACACAGATTAGAGGGCTGACTTGGCATCTAACCAGTGCCACAAGTTGTGATTCTAGTTCCCTTCAGATATTTCTTCACTGTCTCTTTCCCCCACCCACACTCTCTCTTTAACTTATTTATCAGGATTCATGATATGTGGATAAAACCCACAGAGAGAGAGAGAGAAAGTTGTCAGGCCAAGGAAGAGAATTCTCCAGTTCTTTGAGAAATAGAGAGAGCATTTTTGGTTGTTAGTAGGAGACGGAGACATGAAGATTAGGTGCAATTCATGTGAGGTGGCGGAGGCGGTGGTGATGTGCTGCGCAGATGAGGCTGTTCTGTGCAGCGGGTGCGACCAAAAGATCCATGCAGCAAACAAGGTAGCCAGCAAGCATCAGAGGCTCCCTCTCTCCTACTGTCCTTCTAACTTGCCCAAGTGTGATATTTGCCAGGTACCTCTCTCTCTCTCCCCCTCCCCCACCTCTCTCTCTCTCTCTCTCTCTCTCTCTCTCTCTCTCTCTCTCTCTCTCTACTGTCCTTCTAACTTGCCCAAGTGTGATATTTGCCAGGTACCTCTCTCTCTCTCCCCCTCCCCCACCTCTCTCTCTCTCTCTCTATATATATATATATATAATATGTGTGTGTGTTGTTTTGTCAAAATTAACACAGAATTTCCGTCGATCTGTTTTAAATTAAGGACGCCATCGGTTACTTCTTCTGCGTGGAGGACCGGGCTCTGCTTTGTAGGAAGTGTGACGTAGCTATCCACACTGCCAATGCCTATGTTTGCGGGCATCAGCGGTTCTTGATCACCGGGGTCCGGGTTGGGCTCGAGCCATGCTCGGTCCTTCCTAGCCCGGCCTCCGTTGACACAGTATCCTCTGTTACATCTTCTAAGAACTCCACACCCAGATCAAAGAAAGCAATTCCAGCAGCACCACCACCCGTGTCAGTGGCCCCTGCCGCTCCGGTGATCGTCGATGCGTTTTCCAGTCTTGTCTGCATGAGAGATGATATCTCTATTGGTCTGCCCAACAAAGTCCAGTTTGCCGAAGCACCGATCACCGGAAGCTTGCCGAATTGGGGACTCGATGATTTCCTGAGCTTGCCAGATTTCGATCAAAATTTCGCTTTCATGGATGGTGGCTCTTCCAAGGTATGTGATTTTGCATTAACAGCACGCCTTCTGCGTTTTCTTGTGTTTGGTTTGTGGAATTGGAATTCCGTTTTCCATGGAATGTTGAATTACATGATCGCTCATTACTCATCATCCTTATGAGGGTTTTAATAGGTTCCAGAGAATTTACGAGAAACACTCAACTAATCAACTACTCACAAATAAACTCCTAATGTTTTAGATATTACATTCACAGATACTCCATAAACTAGGTAGAAAGCTTGCTGTGAGAATAATGGATAAAAGAAATCAAAGAAATGTGTTAAAACAATTCCTTGATGAAACTGTCTTTTGAATATAGCTGTTTGGTTATGCGTGTATTGGTATTTTTCTCTGGTTTCTAAATAAGAATGTACTTAGGCTCGGCGATGATCCTCTGTTGCTTATTGTGTGATAAGTGACTCGTTATATTGGCGTTATGCCATTTCGTGTTCGTGGAGGTTCAACACGAGCACGACTTGATTTATCCTCACGTTGTTTTGGGTGGACACATACAGGTTATCAGGTCGTGCCAGTTGGGGCTTTGTGGTCCAACAAATTTGTGCTCTTGGTCGTGTTTGTGTGCTCTCGTGTCGAAAACAGGTCAACCTTACCATACAACTCCATTAATTCATGTTGCATTGGATGGACACCTGGCACAGGTCATGTTCGTATTCTAGTGTTTGTGTTCTGTTTTATATTAATTGCTATCATCGTCAGGTTTGTCAAGTGCGTAGGGCAATTGACCCGACCCATATGGACCCGACCCTATCCGACCTGAGCGGGTCAGTATTACCCGAATTCACTGGATTCATGAAACCGAACATCTTTGACAGATCAAGGTGTCTGGATAATTCCGTTATCATCAAAGTGTTTCATTCGTTGTGAATCCGTGAATCTATTAGACCCACATCTTTGGGTCAGTTCCGCTCTCTTATTGTGGAACTTTAAAAGCCAGATGGCAGGAATAGGTGGGACCCCTTATGACTTTAAATTGGTGATACGGAATATGACGGGATTCCCGACCTCTTGGGCTGGGGGGAATGAACCCAAATCTGTGCCGGTGCTCGGAGTGGGACGGTGATCTTTCACGTGAATGTACTTCACGTGAAATTCACGTGGGCAGGCATGGGCTTGCTGTTCATTTGCACCAGACCAGGATGTGAAGCCATGGGCCCAACGGGCATCATGGGTTCTAGGCCCTTCTTCTTTGGCCCCCGCGTGGGCCGGGCCCACTGACCCGGTCCAATTCTGTCATCTGCAGTGCTTGTAGGACTGTTACAAGAAACGACACGGAACGCAGAACGTAACCACAAAGATGCAATTGCTGGCTTCACAACACCTGATACGAGAAAAACCGGTCTCTCTCTCTCTCTCTGAGGGAGAGCCCAAACCTACTAGAAAGAAGAATGGGATCGGGATTGGGTTCGCGTGTTCTAAAGTCGAGAGCAGACACGACACGAGCACAGGCGTATTTGGTGGTTGAGCGTTGGTGTCCATGTCCGGCACCATTTATGTGGGGGGGGGGGGGGGGGTGGCGAGGCCACTAGACGAACATCAAGTATTGGAGGTGGGTGGGGTTTGTCCTTGGTGTGCTACCTCTGTGGCTTACCAGAACCGAACCACGAACCCTTTTGTAGGTTAGGTGGGGTCGGCTACGTAGGTCGCCTTTATACCACGATTGAAGTTAAAGGTGCATCATTATTGTGTCTTCTAGTATGTAATCAAACTTCTCTTCATGGTGTTCCATGATCTCTCTTACAGTGCAATTCGTCATATATACCTTTTGGATTATTTTATTTACTGTTTTTTATATTTTTTTATTATAGAGCAGCAATTAGAGATTGGATAAGAAACAGAATGATATGATTCACGTCGAAGTTGGTATATGATTATGAATGACTAGTTCTAGTTTTGTAGTCTCAACCCTTGTGATGAAAAGGAGAACCTAAGTTGGAGTCCATCACTTTATACTGAACGTTTATGGTTGCAGTACTTGTGTTGCTTTCACCTACTTACGGTCTAGTTCCATATTTACAACTTTTCTCTAATGCAATTGCATCGTGCAGGGTGATACAAACAAGTATGGAGAATGTGACTGGTCGCCGGTCTACCCTGCTGTGGCCGACGACGAGCTGCCTGCAGAGGATTGCACATTCCAGGTACCAGAGATGCCGTCGCCTCCCACGGCCTCCGGCCTCTACTGGCCTGCGAGTTTCCCGGTAGCAAACCGATACATAGATGACTCATTCTTCGTACCAGACATCACCTCTTCAGCCGCGCCTATCCTACTCCAGGAATCGTTCCACAGGCACCATCAAGAACCAACGTTGATGGGGAAGCGCCGGAGGCACATGTGAAGGTCCAATAGTCGTTGCCACTCACATGTGTGGATTTGATCCAACGGCTGATGCCGTTGGCACGTGTGCATGAATATGGCTTCGTGTATCTTCTTTTGGTGTGGTGGTTAATTAGGAAATAGAAAGGAGTAGTTCGTTTTGACCGTTATTGATAACAGGGGAAACCCATCACTTTTGTATAAATTACATTTTAGTATGGGCTGTATGTGTGTTTAGGATGACCAAGTTCTCTTTGTGCCTCTCTAGAGTTATGGTCGGACCGCCGGTTAGGTTGGCTCAGTAGGCTCAAACTGAGCCAGGTCGCGAAGACAGGTAGGTGTGACAAAACCCTTAGGTTGCTTAGCTCTGTGGGTTGTGAGCTTAGGCTATATATGGTCACTGTATTGCTTGTTGTTGATTTTGTAATTATTGTGTGTTTAAGTTTAGAACCTGTTTGGAGCTCAGGAGAATGGCTTTGTGAACCCTAACAAAAGCAGAAGATGTTTATGTGACTATGATGTTAATCCCTTTTTTTTATGCCCTTTTCAATTTATCGCGACTCACTGAGGTGAAGGTGTATCCTATGGGACCTGCTATAGAAGAAAGAGATGCACTGTATGAATCAAGCACATATTTCGTTTAGCTCGATGCATCCATGATGAATTAAGTGCTAGAGGATAAAATGAGAGAATATTATAGTTTGGACATATAGAAAGAAGATCAAAAGAAGAACTTGTAAGGTATGAAAAATTAAATTTGGAAAGTATTAAAAGAGCTTGTGAGTTAACTGTTAACATGACACGCGATAGGGATATGTGGAAACAAAGAATCCATGTAGCCGACCCCATCTAGTATGGGAAAAGGCTTAGTTGTTGTTGTTGTTGTTGTTCGATACTTAGGCACCCAGAGACGAGGAAGGGTTTAGCAAGAACTTCTTGTCTGTCTAACTTGAGCCCTATATGCAGCCTGGCAGGAGATTATGGTTATGTTGCAACCAACTTATGACAATTTCATTGTAACCGATTATCTCAATTGGAATTGAGTTCAAATGTAATTGCCTTCATATTCCCTCTGTCAAAGTCAATCAGTGTTACATCTGACCCTTCCCACTCTAGGCATGGCAATTTCTATAGTTTTTGAAATGATGAAGGATTGAAGGTGAAGAGAGAAAAAGTAGTTAGAAAAGTAGAAAAAATAAGAAAAATATGTGTAAATTTTTATCTCTGCAGACAAGTGTGTACATATAATGACCAAAAAAGTATCTAAAGAGGTACATTAGTTTTCTCACCTCCAAGTCATGCCTAAATTGGTGGGGCACTGTCTCCAAAATAAGATAAAGAAAGCAAAATAAGGAATACCTACTTCTATGTCTAAGTCCCGCTACATCATATACAATATCTAGCATAAGAAAAATACAAAATTGTAAAACAATATTTGAGAACATGAATTTTGCATCATGTGCATTACTCCTCCATGATGCAAAATTCTTCAATAATCAAGAGAACCTCTAAAATTATCAAGTTTTTAACATGGGAGAGCTTTTATAAAGCCATCCACCATATGATCATATGTAAAACAATATTTTTGAAAGATAATTTGATGTGTAATTGCACCTCGATTACAATGATAATGAAGTTTAATATGCTTCATTCTTTCATAAAATGTTAGATATATCAAAACTAAAACTATTTCTTTATTATCTCAAAAAATCTCATTTACCTTCACTTATTTTAGATACAAATCTTATAAAATATGACGCATCCGTATTGCTTGGCATATCATTGGAGTCGCAATTATATATTCTGCTTTTGCTTAAGTTAATGCAATAAAAGCTTGCTCTTTTTTAACTTCTTGAAGTGGTTCTTGACCCAAGATAAAAAAAACATAACCATTTTTGCTATTTGTGTCAGTAGTTAAACATACGCAAATGTGAAACTAGTTAGTTTAATATTATTTTTAGGTTTATATCATTGATGGACAAAAAGTGATGCATAGCTTCTCCCAGATGACGCATAGATGGATTCTCCATAAATTTGAAAATATAATTGATTGGAAACAATATATTTGGACTGATATGAGTCAAATACTTTAATCTTCCAACCATGTTCCTAAAATATCTCTCATTAGCCTTAGGAGTTCCATCATTTACAACTGACTCCTCATATGCATTCATAGGAGTTAAGCAACTGTTGGAGTCCACTGTATTAAATTTCTTCAGTAGGTATAATACATACTTTTCTTGTGAAATAAAAATACCATCACAAGTTTGCTAAATATGAAACCAAGTAAAAGATGCAATAAACCCAAGTTAGTCATTTCAAACTCACCCATCATACTTTTTAATTCATTAATAATCTCAATAGATGAATTAGCGAAATAATATTGTCCACACATACTGATAGTGATGGTAGCTGTATATGTCAGCTTTATACAAAGCGTAGGCTAATTTTTACTTCTTTGAAAATAATTTTGTTGAAAATATGTACCGAGCCAACTATCAGTGTGATTATTCAGTAAAAAAAAATCCCATGTCAAGATAAACCTTTTCCGCTTTTCTTTCAAAAATAAAATGATAAAATGTCTATGGCTGTCCAATAAAAACTTCCTTATCTAAGTGGCCATTTGAAAGTACAGATTTTGCATCAAATTGAAAAGTTTAGTAACCAAACTGAGCACTTACTCCAAAAATAATTCTTATAGTTTCAAATCTTGGTATTGAAGAAAAAGTTTAAAATTTATTTTTGTAAAACCTTTGAAAACTGAATTTGTATTCTAATATGTTACCATTTGTATTATACATAACTAGATAGGCCTATTTAACACTAAATGTTTCTTTATTTGGTGGTAAATCTATCAAATCCCAAGTTTCTTTTTTCTCAATCTCATATATTTCTTCCTCCGTATACTTTTTTCGTTCTTTATCTTTACATGCTTTATTGTAGCTCATCCGTTTTATAACTATTAAAGCAAGTGAACATTTATAAATTTCATCAAGTGATTTTAGCTTTCTTGGTGGTGTATTTCCATCTAAAGTAGGTTTAATATCCTTGCAACTTTAGGTTTTTAAAAAAGATAGTTTCATGGTGACACTTGAGACAACTTTTTTTCCTTCTTAGCTTCCATTATCTCAACTTGATCTTTAAAAAATTTTAAGTACTGATTTTCATTTTTATCCCATTTCTAGAAATTGTTTTTATCAAAACATCTTACTGAATAATCAATTTTTTACAATTAGGATTATATAAAAGATAACCTTTAGTCTCATCAAAATATCCAACAGATATATAAAGTTTGTTTCTGGAGTATTCTTTCAATGTGAGATGACTCATTTTTCAAATCTTCATATTAGAAATACTATGAACAAACCTAGGACTTCTTCTCATATGAGATAAAAAGGCACATTCTTTTTCATTGCTTACTTTTTTCTAATTTCTAAAAATTCTTGTGAGGTGAAAGAATTTTCCTTTTTAGCAAATAAATAACATGAAAGATAGAAGGCAACATCTACTTCAGGTGAATACTCTCACCAAGGAAAAGATTTAAACCATTGAGCTTGAAAATGACGAGGATAATCTTTTAAACAAGAAAGCGGATGCTCATTCATAATAGACTTATATGATTTAAAATTGATATAAGCTCGTCTCTTATTGATGAGTATGATATTCTCAAATTTGTGGGCGTCTTGTAGGATCATGTACCAAGGTGCCAATATTAATTTTTATCGTTCTATTCTCATAGATTTTGCAAGGGATGACGGATTAATTGGAGGATCCATGTAGCTATTGTAGCTTATTTAACATCAATCTCAATATTTTTTTAATTTAACTTTGTCTCACTATATTGTGTTCCATCATTGCCTCTCTTCTTTCTCTTGAAAAATGAATAAATCTTTTCTTGTAAAAAACTTTCTACCTAAAGCAAAATATAAATATAAAAAGCACCAATTATGTTCATAAATAGACAACAAAAATGCACTACTGGTTAATAATAATATATTACTAATATTAATCAAGAAACGGAAGAAAGACCAGATAGAAAACTAAACAAAGTGATAATAAATTTAGATTAGTACAAAAGTAGATACCTAAAATGGGGTTGTATCGACTTTTCTCAAATCAACAATCCTACTACTTTCATGAAGAAGAAAGGAAAAGCGCAAATGCTTTAACCATGAAAGAATGTCGTTAAGAATTTGACGAAATCAATAAAAGATGGCAAAGAAAAACTTCATATAAAACTAAACAAATAATTTGGAGAAAAAGATAACTGAAACATGCTCCTGCCAGCTTCAATGGAAGACTAGAAATAGAGAGAATGGAGGAAGTGTGTGAGAGAGAGGCTAGAGTGTCTCGAACGAGAGAGAGAGAGAGAGAGAGAGAGAGAGAGAGAGAGAGAGAGAGAGAGAGAGAGAGAGAGAGAGAGAGAGAGAGGTGTGGTGAGTCCTCTGGACCCACACTTATTACTTTTTTGTCGTGGCAATTTACAGTTTGCATCTTTCAAAACTTTAGACTCTTTAAGTTTTTCATCTTCCAAAGTTTTAAGGGAGCCGATCTTGCTATGGAATAAAGATTTATGGTTTTCCCAAATGGCAGAGGAAACAAGGCTCTCTTGGCCCCCCATTCTCTTCGCCAATGGTCCACATCTTGGAGCTCTAGAAATCAATTGTTTTCTTATTAAAAATATGGAGAAGGGACTTCAAGAGATTTAGTATATTTTGATTATTAGTGATGCTAAATCACCTCGAGAGGTCACTTGCTTCTACAATGTCCACATCTAAGCAAGTAGATCGAATCTAGAGCTCTGCTACCAAAAGTGTCCAATGCCCTAGGGTTGGTGATTTTAATGAAAGTTAGCTATGAGCACTTGCCAAAAGTTGAGATATCACTCTATAGAAGTGTTGGTTATTTTATTTGACCTAAAGTTAGCTATGAGCATGTATCTAGGCACTTTTAAGATATACACATATCATGTATCTAGGCACTTTTAAGATATACACATATCATGTATCTAGGCACTTTTAAGATATACACATATCCCATGTATTATCCTAAAGTGAAATCTTACGAACTCTAAAATCAATTAGAATTGTTATTCTTATAGACTCCTCTCTCTCTCTCTCTCTCTCTCTCTTGCTTTCCAAGCATGGATTCAAGCATCATAGGGAATCCAGATTTTGCACAAGGAGTTTGTTAACCAAACTTAATGTCATACTAGCTATTCTCTGTCAAGTTTCATCGACGCTCTATGCTCTATTTACTTTCTACCTTCACATAGAGCTGCTTATTCTTTTGCTGCTTTAGTTTTTTATGGTGCAGAGACTGTTACCCTTGAATCTTGTGAAGATTTGACAAATCTGCATGTCATCGATCGAAGGTCATGACAAAGCAAGGCCATTGGTTGATCTAGGATGTGGGGCTCTTTGATCCTGTGTTCACAAAAAGTTGGTGAGAAGCCCGAGAGGACATCGAGGCTTCCCTTCGATACTCAAATCAAATCTCAAGGTCCAGGAAAGAGTAGACATGTCTAGGGACAAAGATGGTGTTCGTGGGATACCGATACATGCAAGATAACAAGTCTAAAACCTCGTGTTGAACATTTCCATTGATACCTATCCGAACATGAGCTGTTGTAGGCTGAATTCCTTCTCACCTCATCACAAGCGCAAGTGATGGCCAATAGCACGATTAGTGCTAACTTATGCCAATCGCTCCTGCAACCTAGACAACTTTATCAATTCACCTCTATTAGGCCCCCAACCTCAGTGGAAACTGAAAGCTTTCACACACAAACACACTCCCACATGCATGCACACACACAAACATGTATGCTTGTAGCCTGTACAAACCCCAAGTACCTACATCCATACCGTTCAAACTAGACCAAGATACTTAGATTCCCACACAACATAGTAAATTATACTAGATTGAAACACCTCAAACAACATGGTGATCCCACTACTTCGAGTCACTTGGGTGCATGCTTGCCACATAGCTCCAGTCATGCCTAAACATTGGAATCACCGAATGGGGTTGGCAATAGGGACCGGTGCCTAGTCATCTCAGGCTAGGTTAGCCTTCACCAAGACTGTAGTGGTTCAATGAAAGCAAAAGACAAAATGCGCACAAATAAGAAAAGAGAGACAATAGTAAAAACAAAGACATTGTATTGATAGCAAAGGGTGTATGGCTTGCTAACATGCTTATAACTTAGAATGTGAGACCTTTATTAAGCATTAAAGCAAATGGTGCTCTTCATCTAATGTAGGGGGCTCAAGACTAGTACTATAGTTGCGAGGGCATGAAGGGGCCTGCATGCACACAATCATATATAATATTTGTCATCGAAGGGTCACATTCTCCTCTGCCTAAATGTTTGACGTCCACGCTAACCTTCACCCTTGAGAGGGAATGTAGAGTTGGTTTGGGATTGAACAAGCTATGGGTCCTTGAGAATCTTCAACTAGGTAACCTGAAGAGGATGATCGTGATCCAAGCTTTGGAGGCTTTCTAGGGAATTTCCTAAGTTGTCGATTGAAATGAGGTTAGAAATTCAGGAATCTTTCCAATTTTAGGTTAACCTCAAGATGGGAATTGGATTGATTGTAAAGAACTTGGTAGGGTAACAATAATTTGGTCATATCTCCCTTAATACAACTCCAATTGATGTGATTGTTAATGCATTAGAAAATAAATATATAGAACTATCTAATAAACTAAAAATTAGATGATTCAAATAAGATTTAAATCGTTGGTGAATTTTCTAATCCTATTGCAAACTACTAAATAGCTTGGTGTAAGAACAACTCATGGAATCTGATTAATTTTGTTATAACTCCCTCCCTTCGAAGTCTAATTTGCACGATTCTTGATTTTTTTTAAAAAAGACATAAAAAAACTTTCCAAAGAATTAAAAGTCAATCGATATGGATTGAGATAAACTGTCATAGCCTTTGCAAGGGAAGATGTACTTCAACTAACTAAGACCTTAAATGACCAATCATTTGAGTACCCAACAAACACATAGTAACTTCTGGTCATATACGAATGGTACTACGGGACCATGCCACCATTTGATAAATACCCCACCTCTTTCAAGGCTTAGATTTTTCTTGAGCAACCCTAGTAAGTCACCGACATTTACTAGCCAAATTATTTCTTTCGTATCTCAGTCATCCAAACTTAGATTAGCAATTCTTGATGTGCTCAAAGGTAAAGAAGATAAGATTTTCACACAACATATAATCTAAAAAATCCATTTGGAGATGGATTTTCGGAAATTTTGGTACTCATTGTTGAGTTTTAGTATGTTGATAGTTGTGGGTTTGATTATGTGACTGAATGCAAGAAGATCAAACTTATAGTAGAAAGAGAACAAAAAGGAGATTTTTATTAACTATAAAGAGGAAGGTCTAAAACTAAGGATTACAATTAAGAAAGATAAACAAACAAAATACAAAGGAAAGGAAATAAATGATAGGTTGATGCATGCTTGATTGATTCCTTCAAGGTGTGCAGCCACCTCCTTCTATAAACAAGGGTATGTTGGTCTCCGAAGTATTCTCCATTCCTCTAGATGACTCATTGGTTTCTCCAACTCCTTTAATAGTGGCTAATAAATCTTGTATCTAGAAGGCACTTTGCATTTATTATTGGGTCATTATTGTCATTTTAATAGTTTCTATAATAGCTCATTACTCCTTACATTGATTTTCATGGTGGCTCCTCAGCTTCCTTGCACGTGCCCATATTGGAAAGAGGGCATTGCTCCTTAGGTCCTTATAACTTTTGGGGTTAACACTTTATCATTGTACAATGTTTAGGTAAAGTATTTGTGTTGAGAGTAAAGTATCATATACCTTAATACAATGGCAAAAATTAAATAAATCTTCTTCCATTAAAAGTTGAAGTATCAGCCCCTCTTTTTTAACTCAGCCAAGTACTAGGATGGTTGATTTAGAAAAATATCGAGTACAATAAGATTCTATCAATAATTCAAGGAGCGGTTTGTGAGTAGGCCTAGATTTTCCCTATTTGTAATATCAACTTCACGCTAAGGAAATTTCATAGTTGTGAAACTGTGTTTGATTGATTTTGTCATCCAATTCCTCTTTTAAGGAGTAATTTGAAAATATTCAAAGGCTACACAGTTTGTGTTAGTTTCATCATCAACATCTATAGGGTGTCGTTGTTGTAATATTATGAGTAGTCATGTCAAGTGATAAAATCGTTGGTATGGACAATCACCATTGATTGACCTTGAAGTAGTTTGCTATAGGCAACCACCATTCATTTGTAAGATGATTACTTCTTGTTTGGATGGATTCAAGCGATCATTCTGATAAGTATTTTGCATAGGAAAGGCTTGGCATCTGATTGATTTAGAGCCATTGAGATTCTTTATATGAGTAACAATGGGCAGCTAATCCTTCAATTGAAGGTTTTCATTAAAATCATGGGGGAGCTGGTGGAGGATTCTTTACCATCATCAGCTGTTGATAAGGAATTGATTGGTTCATTGATAACCAATTCAAAACTATAGTCTCTTACAATTAGTTATTCATCAACCTCATGAATTAAGGGCCATATATTAGTTGGTTGCAAAGTCAATTGAGATGAAACCTCCTTTTAAAACAATTTGTCCAAACAACTAGTAGCACCAATATGCAATCTCCTTTTAGAACTTCCTTTATTGTGATCTATGATCACATGTGTATCTAGATAGTAGTCAAGGAACCTTCTTTGATTGACTTAGACATGGCATTGGGTGAACCAATAATTCATTTAAAGGAGGTTGACTTTATTCAAAGAGAAAAACAACCATCCAAATCACCTTTTTGTTGTATAGTCTCCCTTCAATGTGGTTGATATTAGCATCATGATGAATTAGTATTGATAGTTGTTACCCACCCATCTATTAGATATGGATAACCTACTAAGTATAAAGTTAGTCATGATCCTTGGTTCATAAGACATAGTGTTTAAACATCCTTAATGGAGGTTTGAGATGTTGAATAGAGAAATAGTCATAAGATCATTTGGTTCAACTAGATTTAAGATAGGTTGAATGACATAGTATTAAAATTATTATATTGGTCTCATGAGCTGCCATCCACCTTAGATCAATGTAGATCCATCATAGATTTTTGGATAATAGTCATAAATTTGAAATTTGTCAAATGTGATGTTCCATAATCTTATAATATTTATGGTCATTTACAACTACCATCACTATAATATCCTTACAACCACATTGTTTTCCTTGTAGTTTTCATAATATACCATTATAATGATTCATATATATATATATATATATATATATATATATATATATATATATATATATATATATATATATATATATAAAGAACCTATAAGAAGGTTAGAAAAACTAAATTTGGAAAGTATTAAAAGAGGTAGAGGACGACCACAAAAGTGTTGGAAAGAAACAATAAAGAATGATCTAGCTTATTGTGAGTTAACTGCTAACATGGCATACGATAGGGATCTGTGGAAACAAAGAATCCATGTAACCGACCCCATCTAGTATGGGAAAAGGCTTAGTTGTTGTTGTATATATATATATATATATATATATATATATATATATATATATATATATATATATATATATATATATATATATATATATATATATATATATTACTAGAAGTATTTAACAAAAGTTATCCATAAAAATCATTATCATAGAAGAGATCAAATGTTGCATAAAATTTACATTCGCACAATTCACAAAGTAAAATTTGCTCATGCATAAAGCTTATATGCTAAATTTACAAATCACAAAAGTTGTAGCAAGAATCCTTCAAGCTAAACCCTCCAACTTTGAAACTTCAAAGCTATAACAAGTAGCTTCATGATTGATTGCTTTTTTCAATCTTCTTCTTCAAATGATTAGCCTCTTTCATCTCATGAATTGCATAGCTTACTTAAATTTTAAAGGGAAAAAAAGAAAATACCATGGAAGCAATGAATAATAACTTCTAACAGATTGAAGAACAATAATGACAATAATTAATAACTTTTGTTTGACTTATTGCCCTTCTTTTGTATCACTCCACTTTCTTATCTTGCGTGTTTGGTTTATTAGTCATCTTTCCTTGTGACCAATTCAAATCCATGCAAAAAGAAAGTAAACATTTAGTTCACCATCATAAGAACTGGACAATAATAAATAAAAGAAAGAGACATCTTTCATCTTGTGTCTCAGTTATCTCATACATACTTATCTATATTTTATGTCAACTTTATTGGGCACATTCTTATAATTGGTAAACTTCACTCTTTATATAAGAGGCATAATAAAGGTTGTGTTTACCATCATGAAAGATGCCTAATATAAACACCACAAGTTTCCTCCTAATAAGGGTACCAGGAGGAAGAAATGTCTACACACACTATCCTAACAAAGAGATATGAAAAAATGATGCTGAAATAGAGGTTTAAACATGAATGACAAATAGATTCAGTGTACAAATGTAAACTAAAATGAATTGCAAGAGATAGAAAATAGAGATGCATTAACAAAATGATCCATCTTCACTAATGTAGATGATTTATCTAGATGTGATTAACAAACTAAAAGAATACACGTACATACATGTACATCAACTACTTTATTAAAAGCTATATAACTTATATAATCATGTAGATAAAACAAGACAAAACTAATTATGCTAGATAGAACCTAACACAATGAAACAAAAATGTCAATTTAAGAAAGACCATAAAAATGAATAGAGCATAAACAAAAATCTATTTAAAGCGGGGGGTAACTACAAAACCACATATATAGGAGACACCCAAAAAAAAAGAAAAAACACAAGAGCCGGAGACATGTTTGAATCAATGCATGGTGAAACTTATTAAATGTATGAACCACCAAGAGTGCATCACTTGTTAATCAAGGAGTAAAAACAATCTTACATATATAAAAGAGAGAATTAATGAAACAACAAAGGCTTGAAAATTTTCAATCCTACATTTGCATATCAATATGGTGCTATTACCATAGTTGCCCATCAAACATGGTGCCTCTTATATTGAATTGTCATGTACTTTGTTATAAAATGAGAAGACAAAGTATAAATTATCATAAAGAGAAAACTAAATAAATTGAATAATAAATATAAAGGACAAAGTATGAAAATAAAAAAAACAGACCTTATTAAAGAAACAACACCCTAAGATGAATTACCTTATTAAAGAAACAACACCCTAAGATGAATTAGGGTAATTCCTCACATCACTTATTTCTTACTACAACTAAATTTTATGAGCATATAATATATATATATAGTAGAAGGAGTCAAAAGAAATAACCAGGCTTCCAATATCTAGAAGAAGGTCTATCCAAAATAGAAAAGCTATTCAAAATCATAGATAAATAAAACAACCATTTAAATGTGGAAGATATAGACACAACTCCAGATGTGTGAATGTTACTACATGATTTATTTGATCCGATTGTTTGCATTGCTCTTTCAATCACGAATCCTTTTTGAGTTTTACTTGGAGTCTGGTATTATTTTTTCTTTGTATTTTTGTTTTTTTGTTTCATTTATATCAGTAAAGTGTCACGGAGAATTTCCGATAACACCGTATTTATACATTTTATAATCCTCTCACTTTACTTTCTTGAGGTCTAATTAGGCTGACTATTATTTTAACACATTTTATAATTTATCACCATAATTAACAAATTATTGCATATTGATTTAGTTTATATATATATAGAGAGAGAGAGCGAGAAAGAGAGAGAGAGAGATTGTGGAATATGTGTACCACTATAACAATGCCTGAGGATGGGAATGGAAAAATCCATCCCCATATCCTTGCTAATCCATTGCTAAAAAATAAAAATTTTCACACCCACGACGAATAAAATGTCGTCACAATTTCCATCGTTAAATTGTAATCAAATTATCTTTTATTATTTCCTTGTAAAACCATTGCAAAATCATTGCCATGCCCTCACTATGATCAAGTAACTTTTCATTGCTAAATAATAATAGAAATTTTCATTGCCAATCCTTTGCTAACTAGCAAGGGAAAGTACCTATCCAGTCACATTGTCATCATGAATCCCTTGTTGTCTTCCCACTTTTTTGTTACATAGAAGAGTATAATAGCAACCATTTAGTGCACTTATCACTATTTTCTTGATTTATATCAAATTTTTCACATGAAAATAATATAGATACAATCCAATTTACATCTAAATATGGAGAATCATTCAATTAGTTTAACTTGCATTAGATATAATATAATTTGCAATAACAATACAACAAGCAATCTAACATGTCATCAACTTTACCATGTAAGTGGGGAAAAAAGCATTCAATTTATATAATCTTTAGGGTAATCAATTAAGGATCAACACAATATCAATTTACAATAATAATGGTAAGCTTAAAAGGCAAGTCATTTAATTTGCCTAATTAATCCACACACTTAAAATATAGGCCAAAAAGATATCAGAAAATAGTGAGCTCTTTGAAAAGATCCTCATACATACCTATTGAGTATTAGAAACCATGAGATCAATAATTGAACAAGATCACTTCTATACATCCTATAATCAAGCTAATCTCATAAAAAAATGAGGTATGACAATGAAAATAATATGGTAAAAAAAAACTCCAATTGAGAGTATCTCATATGCTAAATAGAATATATGAATCCATAAAACAAGGTATAGCTAATTTCATGGAGTTTATATTCATACCTAAATATCATATGTATCAACTTCATAAATATGAACCAGAATATCATAGCAAGAACAAACACAACAAAGATAATATAACAAGAATGGTAAAACTACAAAGGGGCTTGATTTTTGAGATATTTGTCTGACCATTAATAAATGACATGTAGAAGGAAATCATATTCAACCATTATAGAATAATACAAAGTACTTAAAATGCTTATTTGTTTTCTAAACTCATTCAATTATAGAAAAACCAAACAGTTCCTAGTTCTTTCTATGCAAAAGAAAGAATGAGAAATCATACTACCATCTACGCTAGAACTTGATATGTTTGAAGTGCTACTTCCTTTTTCTTCCTTTCCCAACAAATATTTTTGTGACCAATGTCATATACTGTATGGAAATATATTGGGCAACTTGTAAAACATGTCTCATCATATGCCTTATGCAATTGCCATAAAGATCTTTTTTGCGTTTGCTGAAACCTAAAGAATAAAAGGCAAAAGGAGAAATACAATCTCAATAAAACAAAAAATTATATTATAATCCCAATCGTAGTTAATCTCAAAGGAACAAACCATATAAAGATCAAATGAGGTAAAAACAAGATATCATTACCTTTAGAAATAGAGAAAAACAAATAAATAGAAAATAGAAAACTCTATATAGTTAAATGCAAGTAAAGACTGGACAACCCTTTTCCTTTTAGCAACTATGGTAGATACATTGTCACTAGTAGGACTACTAACCATTTATATAGTTGAAAGCAATTATTATTTATAGTGCATAATATCTTTTACAAATAAATTGACAAATCCTAAAAAGTACTATCGAACAACAAAACTAAAAGTGAGCCAAATTTAAAATCGAAACAACGTATTATGAACTCAAGTTACTGGTTGTGATGTCCCTTTTCTTTTTTGAGAGAGAATTATGCTCTACCTTGAAGTGATAAGATGTTAAAAGTTTAAATTACTATGGTGCAAAATGCATAGGATATCGAGGGATGGTGCTTAATGCACGTATTTCAACCATCATAGAAATTAAGACTAAAGAACATTATACAACTCACATTTCGGAAGAAACAATTCTAAAAACCAAAAAAGCTTCTAAAAGCTCTTCTCAAAACTATAAATAGGGACACTGTTTAGTTAAAAATTAAAAAAAAATATATCATTAACATCTTATAGGGCTTTTGTATGGTGACCATAGAAAAATTGATACACACAAATTGAACTACATTCACCATGAATGAAAGAAGCCCAAGGATACATCATCGTTTTTATATTCAAGAATAAGAGGAGAAATAGACAATGTGAGATTGAGAATACATTAATAATATCAAGATATCACTAATTACATTTACTGCAGCAATATCAACTTTCAATGTATCATCAACCTAATGGCAAGGGGTTTGAATAGATAGTTAGAGAGGAACTTGATTTTTCCATAATAAACACTACCTAAGTGTTACCAAAACAAGTTTTCCGCCAATACTTTAATATGAAGGCAATATTGTTTAGGAATCTTGGAATACCTGCAAAGGGTGCTTTCACTAATTAAATTCAAAAGAAAAGTCATCTCTAAATGAACAACAATATAAGAAAAAAGAAGAATTCAAAAGCAAATAACATACATTAAAAGAAAGAGCAAAAAGAGCAATAGTAAAGCATAAACAAGGAAATACAACATATGTAAAACTTTCTTCAGTCACAAAAGCTCATCAACAAACAAGGAAATATTTATGTGTGTATATATATGCACATACACAGATTTATTTGTTTATTTACATAAATCTACTAGTAAAGTACAAACTATAATAGACCTAATGTCATTTATGGGTGAACTAATACTCTGAGTGCTAAATTCTCTGCTTTATTTTGCTATATATGCAGCGTAGTTGCTCAAAAGCATAATAACAACCTATTTTTGTGTAAGATTCAAGTTTAACGAGTCTAAATCGGAGCAAGTAAACAGAAACAAGAGCAATAAACAAAATGGAAATGAAAGACTAGACAAAGATAATACAACTTTAAAAGTACTTATATGAAAGTCTTGGATTGATCTATACAGAGAATAATAACAGCAGACTTTGGAACTGATATTTTACAGAAGTTACGCAACAATCACCTTGGCTTCTCAAAGAATTCACTTGTGATGAATGTGTTCAGCACTAGAGTATGTTAAGATCACTTATCCAATAGCAGTCAACAAGTATTTGGTGACATAAAGCTTTTCTGCACAGCTGGCTACATCCCACAAGAATCCCATCCACCCAAAACAGAGTTGAAAGAAAAACAAGGAAAGGAGCATAAGACAAGAACAAGATATGTTATACTTTTTCTTTTTTAGGTTATAAGATATATAAATAACTCTAATGTTAGACAAGGAATACAATCAAAAGGTTTGGCTCAATTTCTACCAACTTTTCATCTCGTTGGCTAGGCATATATTTTTCTACAATGGCTATAAACATATTCAACTACGTGGTATATAGAAGGAAACCAAATTGAACCATATGAACAAGAAAAATTGGAAAAAAAATCTCTTTATCTTTCTTGATGCCCATTGTTCTCAAGATCCTGAATTGGATCGTAAGATCGTAGGACAAAATCATTGGATCAAAGTGAATGATCGTATTATGCATAAACATGGTCCATTAGGCAACTTAGTTTTATCCCATAGTTGGTGATTCCCCTAACTATGGGACAATGCTTGGTTTTGGTATGGAATGGAAAGAAGTTTTATTTATGCCAGAAAAATTTGTAAAGCAATTCGTATATTCATCTAGCATAACAGGATCCATTGGGCATCCTAGCATAACAGGGTCCATTTTTTACTTATGCTTGAACAACGTAAAAATATAGTTTATCAAGGTGGCAAAATAAAAAATGTTTATAATCTATAATATGATCATTAAGGTAAGCCACTAATTGGTACAACATCATTAGGAAATTATGGAAGATGTTGATTAGGTACAACATCATTAAGGTAATCATATCGCATAATGATGGCTTACCTTGGTTCCCTATGTATGGGTTACTAGAGTTTTTCCAACCCGGCATACATTGAAGATAGATGGCATCTTTACATCATACCAATCCTTCGAATGGATCGACTCTCAAAAAAAGCAACCAAAGAAGACTATTTTATGGCTTTAAGTTTTACATGCCGTCTTCCCTTTCGAGATAATTTTGTTCTTCTCTTCCTTCTTTAATTTTAAGATTCTCTTGTTCGAGCTGTAAATTTAGAATAAAAACCATGAGAGAGACGGGGTAGAATGAGAGAGAGGGGGGGGAATGGTGATGATGAGGTGTAGCCTATAGAAAATATCTATGCTTCTTTCCTGCTTGTAGAAGCTTTTCGGCAGCCATGGAGGAGAATGACGTGATGGTAATCGGTGGTAGGAAGAACAAGGGAGAAAAGAAAATGGGTGCCTTTGGATTTAAGGTATTTATAACGAGGTTTTTATTTCCCCAATTCCATCATCGATCGGTTTTAGTTGCAACAGATTTAGCATAAATTATTCCCTTACTAAGGGATAAAATAGTGAAGGTCTTATCATCCATTGCAATTTCATGGCCCTTTATCAAGAGAAGAACAACGGCCTAATTTGGTGGCCAAGTCGTGGTAGTTTTGCGAGGGAATCATTTTGCTATCATATTTCCTTGCAAAACTCCAGTTTTTTGTAGTGTACAAATAACCACATTAAATCATCCTTAATGATCTCAACCATTCAACTCAAAAGAGAAATGGTTGAGATAAACCAAAATATTGATTTTTAATCAAGCACGATAAGTATCTTTTTCGTCTTTTGTTTTTTTATCTTAAGATGAAAGGTTGGGATCATTGGTGATGGTTTAACATGATTCCTTGTGTGCATATTCCACAACTTTTATATATATATATATATATTTCATTGACTATAATTCTAGAAATTTGCAGCAGTTGTGGAACGGAACTTTCTTTCTTTATACCAAGTAAAATTGTCATTTTGGCGTGTAATTGATTTGTTTCTGTATTATTTCTCAATCATGATTGTTTACATTTGATTGTTCCGTTATTTAGTTTTCATCATCAACATGAATAAATTCCGTTTAAAAGAATTGTTGCTTGTACCAATATTTGCTCATTGTTTGAGTAAGAATTTCCTCGTCTTTCATGCCTGCCATGTGCGTGACCAACTATTCGATAGATGCGAAGGTAATCGAGATACTTTCGTGCAAGTTGTCGTAATTCTTTTCTTTTTGCATTTCTCCACATAGTTTGGAAGAAGGCAGGGTTTTCCTGTATGGAAATATGTGATAACTAAGAAAGCCTCTCAATTCGTGCTGGCAAAAGAACCGCCTGAACTTAACAACCCTTCTTTGTTGCTTGGCTTGTTCCTGTATAAATAATCTGAGCTGACTGCTGGCCAAAGCAGCCCATGTTGGACCATGTTCATGAATGGCTTGCCTTCCTATTATGACCCAAGGTGAATTGAGTTGGGAAACATTTTTAAATGCCTTAAATAATGCGTTTTTGCTTAGCCCTGCTCTCCATTGCCAAGACATCATGTGAGCACTTGGTGAAAGTAAGCGACACTCAAAAGTGGTTCCTGAGAATTTGCTGGCAAAAAGAAAACCTTCAGAGTTTCTGAATCTTTTATTCTTTTGCTTGAAAAAGCCTTGAGAAAATCTTATAAAAGGAATAATTTTACCATAAAAACATAAGTGAAAGAAGCAAATATAGCTTCATTAACTGTAACTGTAGAAACTTAGTATCTTTTTCATTCTTTTTCTGCTAGAAATTGAACTTCTCAGGCATTTGCGATGTTGAATCAAACCAAACAAACACTTTTCAGTCCTCTCTCTCTCTCTCTCTCTCTCTCTCTCTCTCTCTCTCTCTCTCTCTCTCTCTCGATATAAGTTGGTTTTGATGCCATGCATGAAACTGAAATCAGCACTTCTCAGCCCTTCTATTGCACGCCTATCTTAGATCATATCACATTGTGCCCCCCTTTGTAGGGCTGCGCGGATGCTGATCAGCAGAGCAAAACCAATGCTTATCGTGGGGTCAGCTACCGACTTTTAATTAGCCATAATGCTCTATATTGTGTCTCATATATATTAGCATCTAACTCCTAAAATGCATGAACGACTGTCATTGTGACTTGAAAGCTACAGTTAAATCCTTGGCAAATAATAAGAACCAGCAGACCAGCTTGCATCCGAAAGCCAGATGATGGATTCTATTTATTTAATTATAATGAATGAGGTCATAAGGACACACTTTTCTAATGGCTTTCCAAAAGAGTTTATCTTCTTATCGCTTTTCCACCATTATCATCATTCATGTATATCAGGTTCGCTTAATCCTCATGAATAATCCTTTTAGTGTAGTTAAATCCGATTTACTATGTCTTGATAGATATCAAAAACATTTTGAATTCTTTACGTCTCTATTAAGTTTTTGACTTACAAACATGCCAAAGACACGACAACAAGATGGGCTTAAGTCGATGGTTAAGAAGTAATTAGTGTCGATGGTTGAAAAACCGATTGAAGGGAACTGTGGGGTCGTTGATAGATTGGTCCACTCACAAAATTACAAAGATAATGAATCATGCAAATCATCCATATCTCTTAGTCCATGACCTAGAGCACATATAAGATTAAGAAAATACAATTCGAATAGAAATGAAGGGAGAGACCCTGACTTTGTTGCATAATTATCTACGTGCTGACTTAATCTCAGTGGGACTTGGACTGAGGAGAACTACGGATCATGGCGTGAGAGGTTGAATCAGGTGATCTAGCAGATCATCTAGCACCAAAGACGCATTCATGTTTTCTATGTGAGGCATGCAATCTCTTTAAGTCGTACAATCAATGACATGAGATGTAGATAACATGATGACATCCGTTTTGCATGTTGGTTATAGATGATGGCATGAGTGACATAAATGACATAGACGACATGCATTTTTCATGTTGGTGATGACCACATGATGGTGCAGCAGTAGACATGTCCAGTTTGGAGAAGGCTCGGCAGTTGGAACCGGACTAGAAACCTGTGGTTTTGGTTCGATGGAACAGAACCGAAATAGGAACTAGGACCAGAGCAAGCAGTTCAAACCACCTCATTCAGTTCCATTCCATAAGTATTTTTGAAATCTTTTAGTTTTTCATTAAATCAAAAACCGGAACCGACAATTATGAACTGTAATTGAAACCGGTCAAGAACCTGTTCAGTTACAGTTCATGATCGCAAGCAAACCCGAACCGAACATGTCTATTTAATATATCACTCTCTTTTTTTCAACCATCGATGATCATGATGCATGGATGTGTGAGAGAGAGAGTTTTAGTCTTATCCGTATTTCTGAGGTAGAGGATGAACATGTTACTTATTTTAATTTTGCTAGGTCGAGGCAGGTAGGATTCCTTTTTATTGAAATTGTCAAGATTAAGAAAGGTTGGAATTTTTTATTTTTTTATAATAATGGCGGTGCCACTTTTTGCTTTTGATAGTGCCACGTCGGTATCAAAGCTCTATTTGTATTGATCAAAATCCAGTGTGCTACATAAAGCGTCGATTTTTTTTTTAGGTCTTGGCTTCACACTTTTCATTGAAACCCTGACCTATCATCGAAACCTAACCTGGAGGAAGAACAGGTTAAGCTAAACAGCAAGGATTATTAGTGTTCATTTGACAATACCCATGTCACGTTAATTTCATAATTAATATGTGATTCATATGACCACATGCTTTTAAGTTAATTCTTTTCCTATGAAAAATATTTTTGATTAAACCCACAAAGTAGGAATATTGTTGTTTTAATGAAGGTGATGTGCCCAAAGAGACGATCATATATGTAGGCTAAAGCAGTAAAAATAGACGAGCTGGACTGTTAAATTCGTGGCTTGTTTAATTAAGCCAAAGGCTCATCTCAGTAGACAATGCAAACCAAGATGCATCTCATCTAATATATGGCTAAACCTAAAGAACTCTAAGATCCTTCCTTGAACCTGCTCCAATCTGGATCTCGAATCAAGAGATAGATAGATAGATATATACATAGATACGGCTCACGATAACCTTCTCGAAAGCCGATCAAGCCAAAGAAAGAGCTGCCCAAAATACTCTTCTTGTTTGTAAAATGTTTGGGTTCTCTCAATGTGATGTAGACTTGGAAGTATTGCATCGGATAAGTCTTCTGAATCCAAATCCATATGCAAACTTGAACATGATATAGATTTAAACCTAAATTAGATTCAATTCCAATGTTTGCATTCTAGACTTGGATTTCTTCGAGCTTGATCCGCCCAACATATCCAATGCTCTTATGTTCTATGAGGGATTGGAGAAATTTAAATTTTTTATAAAGGAGATATTGGACAAGCAATATATCCTATAGGTGTTCTGCTGGCCCCTTTGACTAAAGCCCTAAGAAGGGCCATACAGAAAAAGAAGATCAAGTGGCTTTTCAAGAAGTAGAGGTCTCATGTTTGTGAGATGAAATGTATCAATTATCGGCGAAACTCATTTATCGTGAGTATAATATCTTTTGGCCAAGACCAATGTGCAATTTGTAACAAATATGCATCTTCTGTCGCTGAAAATAGGGCGCCAGCGATAGGTATTTTGTCTTCCTGATCCAAATCCAAATCCAAATCTTAACGGGATGAGTACGGGTTTGGGTTTTTTTTCCCCAATGAGTAATGGGGTAATATGGGGCAAAAAGAAGGTGCACATGCATGTGTTTATATATGTCATTGTGTGTGTATATATATATATAGGTCAGGTTAGGTTAACTTATTCCCTGTACCCGAAGTCAGTCCTTATTGGGTCAGGTATTACCCAGCCCATTCGTGTCGGCGGGTTGGGTCAATATACACATCAAGTAACATTAACTATGGCATCTCAAGGGCTGGGTCAAGAGCCCAGGGTTACAAATGGGTTATGCTTTTCCACAGGATACATGTAGACCTTGTGTCATACTTCCGAGATTCAACATGGGCTGCTTAGGCTATTTATTTTCTTAGTGTTTCTAATTGGGGTGGCTGAGAAGAAAGCCAAGCTCAACTCTAGGCAGTGAGTTTTTTTAGCATGATATATGATTTAATAGATTAATGTGACACAAAAAATTCCACTAAATCCTCAAAATATTTCCATTGTTAAGGACTATTCTTTTTGGATCGAACCAATTGGGTCTGTTTTCTTCCATATAAAAATGGGACCCGGTTTGTTAGGTGAATCTTTAGGGGTTCGATATTCTTTTGCAAGTTGCATTGAAGGAAAACCATGTACGTATAAAAAAAGGAAAAAGAAAACCATGTACGTGAATAGGAATGTAAAAATTTCTTCTTCCGAAACTGAAAACCGTGTACGTGAATAGGATGAATACGATTACTAGTGCGCTCATTAAATAGCAGGATCAGCCACCTCAAATCCCAGCTTTAAGCCAGAGGAGTGCTGCTCTCTCTCTCTGTTTGCTAGAATATTTTTTGGTAGTGACTTGGAGAATCTCATTAGCAATAGCAGCCTCTTGGTGATCGACGCAAAACGAGGTACTCACTGAAACCTATTTCTTCTTCTTCTCTCTGTTTCGATATGCATGAGCGTTACCTGATCGGTAGCAGGACTGATTAAGAGAGAAGTGGTAATCTGTCATGGGAAACTTGTCGGTGACACGCTTGCTGAACACAGAAGTTCAAAAGAAGGTTAAATCAAGAGCTGAAGAGAAGGCACATAAATCAGAAGACAGATTTGGTTTAGATGTGAATGATATTACTAGCGCTGGGGGATGTGAAGTTGAAGAGGAAGAGAAGGAGATGATGAAGGGTGGGAAAATCAAAAGGGTGAAGGTGGTGTTGAGGAAGCAGGAACTGGAGTGGCTGCTGGCACAGTGTAGCGAGCTCAATGATGGAGGAAATCATAAAGAAACTAATTTGGGGGAGTTGTTAATGGAAATTCGTAACTCCATAGCTCCTCATCAACGCGACAAACTTCTCCGTCGTGAACGGTCTGGTAGCTGGAAGCCGCGTCTACAGAGCATACTGGAGATCCCGGATGAGGCAAACTTTATGGAATTATAACATCTCTCTCTCTCAGTTTGTTCTATTTGTACATACCTGTCTATGGTGAGGTCTGAGCGTACATATATATTTTTGTAGTATCACTTCTGAGTTTTATGCGAGTCTGGTGTCTAGAGTACAGCAGCCTTCCTAAGAATTTATGTTTACTCTCTCTCTCTCTCATCCCATAATTAGTTGATTTTTGACGACGTGACCCTGCAAATGCTACTAAAAATTTGCTTTGGACGCTAAAAAACATGAAGACGGTTAACGGTCTTTCCAGCAGGCACTTTTGCTAACCGTTCTTGTTGTTGGGTAGCAGCAATGCATCACTAGGGATGTGCCGTTAATTTTGCTTTTATAATTTTATTTTCTTCCCTAGAAGTCGAGAATATTAAGGGTATTATCTTATTACAACCTCTCTCTCTCTCTTCGTTTTATTATGCTCATGGATGTTGTATACCCATAATTGGGGGTGTGTCATGTGAGACAGGAGAGGGTGGTAATTTTCAGCATACTCATTCACGAAAATTGTTAGACCAGCCATCTAGTTACTTTTCACATATGGTTACAATAACTAATAGATAAGGGGTCCCAATGAAAAACCCATCCACAAAATCCAAGAAGTGGTGTTGGGCGTTGCTTTATAAATATGGAGCAACGTATTGAACTAAAAAAAGAAAAATGAACAAATCCTCTTTGGGAAATCTAGTTGTGGGAAACTATAAAACATACATTTTCTCTTTTATTCTTCGTCTCCAAAACCAGAGACCATCCACTGCATGGACAAACTATCAAGCGAGAAATCTAGCAAGAGCTACTGAAGGTCACCATCACTAGTATCAAAGTCAGATTATCTATAAATAGAGTGGTACGCTGTTAGCGTTTTTGTTTAGAAACAAAAAAAAGAAAAAAAGGGGGAGAAAGTAGAGAGAACTCCCTGTGGTGGTCGAAAAAACTAAGAGGTGTGTCTAGAAACCAACAACGATAGCCTAAGACAGGCGGCAAGAGAGAGTCATAAATGCCAATAGGCTAACGGCCTGAGAGCATCAACCAGAGGAAGGCCTCCAGCCTTCTCTTCTCTCTCCTCTCCTCTACTCTCCTCTTCTCTCTTTCTGTCTCCTTCTTTCCCGTTTTATTCTCTCTTTGGAAAGCAGTTTTCAAAAGCAGTGGTCGGAAACCACGGTTTTCTGAAACTGTCCAGGCACCAGACTGAAAAGTTTGTTCTGTCCCTAACAGTCTATCATGGGATAAAAATCCCAAAATATTTAGATATTTTTGAGTAAAAAGATGATTTTACCACAAACAAGTGAAAGGACAACTTTGCCCTTTGGCTGTTTATAAAAATTACTTCTATCAAATTACATTTTTACCCCCTGAACGAGTGTACATTCACAGTTTTGCCAATGTGTTAAAAGATAGGATTGCCCCTATCTTTAAGAAAATTGATAGATTCAAACTAAAGAGCAAAATTATTGTTTTGCCCTCCATTAATCTCAAATTTTATTGAAAAACTATGTGTCATTTTTACTATTCTACTCTAAGTCCTTTTGAAAAATTACAAAACTGGATTGAAGGGTAAAATTCTTGGTTTGCCCCTGAATCTTTAGAAAAATTATAGTGGTAAGAAAAATATAGAAAATTACATATTTGTTCCTGATTTGGTTATGAAAATAACATAATTAAGTTATGAAAAACTCAAAAATAATACTTAAAATACGTTTGAAATTGCTTCTAAGTACCATGAGTCATTTTTTGTTCAGTAGCTGGATATTTTTAATTTTATGTTTTAATAATTGGTTATCTGTTATATGTTGCTCGTTGTATGTTTTCATATTAGAGAGCCTAGAAACTGATAAGTCCTCCTTGGAGGCTCAGAGGGCTGCAGGGAGAAAGGGCCGCCTACCGAACCCATCAATAATGGAGAAGTTGGTTGTCTCTTATCTTTTTGTTTAGGCCCTTGATTGATATTTTGTTAAACACATAAAAATGAACTCCAAAATATATGTGTTTGAATTGGCAAAAACAGAAAAACTAAAGATCTTAATTTTAAAATATGGAAAAGAAGAATCTCATTGGCTCTTACACTAGAAGGTATAATTTATGTACTACGTAAAACTGTAGGTCCACCACTTCCTGGCACTATAGAGCAACAAAAGAAAATAGACAAAACATTCCTAAAGGAAGACACGATAGCAAGGACTATTATGTTAACATATATGAAAGATTACCTTATTAGGGTCTTTAAAAAATATAAGACCGCAAAAAAGTTGTTTGATTTGATAACATCTAAATATGATATGACAGTTAAAATACATATTCAACTGTTACTACAAAAATACAACTCTTAAAAGATGAAAGAAGGAGATAATATAGTAGAATATGGGAACCACATGCTGGTAATAACAAGGGACTTAGTTGTAGATAAATCAATTATCCTAAAACCCATTTAGATATCAATAATACTAAATAGTTTTTCCCTATCATGAAACATGATTGCTATTGCCTTTAGACTAGAGCCTTTCTAAATTGTCCCTCAAGCTAGCAATTGAACAAGAGCATATTCAAAAAAACAAGAAAGAGAGATTTCTAATAATTCAAGACGAGATAGGGTCTAGCTCTAAAATCAACCAAGAGAAATAAACCAAACAAGAAGTTTGGTAAAAATAACAAAAAGGGTGATCAATCTTTTAAGAAAACGCAGGAAATCGCTTCTCAGTTCATGTACTTCAATTGTGAAAAAATTGGACATTATAAGAGTGATTGTCGCAACAAGAAGAATGGTGAAAATACCTAACAATGTGGACAATTAGAGAAGCATGATATTTGAATGTTTATACCTTGATCATTAGGTAATTGGCTGATGGATTGATTCTAGAGTAACAAGACATATCTTGAAGACGAAGGAAAGGGCAATGGACCTAAAAGAATACAAATTAGGAGAACATCGAGTATATATAGGAAATAACACTTTCTCAGATTTCTTGAAATTGGGTCCTTTAGAATTTATGTACAAGTCATACCGGTTGTTTTGACTGATGTATTAATTGTACCAACTATAAAGCACAATATGGTTTCGGTCCTTGCCTTGGTTAAAAAGAGTTTTTAGGTCAGCTTTATTCCTAAAAAGTGACTGTGAGAAAGCATGGGAGAATATTTCGCTCTAGTCGATTTGATGTAGAACATGACCTATTCAAACTACATATTAATGAAAGTCAAGATTCTTGTGCTTATATTAATTATACATTTAGTGTTTATGTGAATGTGTGGCAAACACACTTACGGCATATAAGTCTGAAAAAGTTAAGAAAATTATCCGATTTTGACTTATTGTCAAGATTTAAGGAAAACACTTTTAATAAGTGTAAAGCTTGTATACAAGGAAAACATTTTCAAAGAAATAACAAGAACAGTAATCCTATTCGAAATCATTCACATTGATTTATATATACCTTTTAGAATAAGATCACATCAAGGAAAGGCTTATCTCATCACCTTTATCAATGATTAATTGAGATATACATACATATATCTCTTAGCACATAAATCTGAGGTACTTGAGCAAGAAGTTGAAAACCAATTGTAAACACCCAAAAATTTTCTCAAAAGATTTGATTTTTAGAAATTTTGCCTTAGAAAAAATTACGGTTTTGGGTCTTTTAAGGGTTTTCAAATAAAGATAGCTTAAACGAACTCGTTTCCACACCGAAATATGGTAACAACCTCAAAATAAGGGTATATGGTACCCCTCTCAAAAAAATCTAATTTTGACAAAGTGCAAAAAAAAGGATTGTTTTGCCCTCAAGTCCAAATTGGTAGGATTCTACCTTTTCAAATGATTGCCTTCAAAAAAAGAATGGTTTCAAACAAGTTTTAAAAGAAACAAATAAAAATAAGATATTGAAAACTAAACACAAAAATGTTTGCAAAATGTCAAATTTACCAAAAGCCTTTGAAATTCAAATCAAATCATGCCTCAAAAACTCGTCCGATTAAGGATAGTCCTACTCCGGGAATCTACACCCATCAAAGGGTTAAAATGGTATAACACCCTATACCCAACAAAGAGTTAAAGTGGTTGAATCGGTAAAGATTAACTGATGGAGAGAAAGTAGGTCGCCCGTGCAAACAAACACTAAGAATGAAACTCAGTTGTTTTCAAATATATCTCAAACAAAATGGTTTTAAATAATCAAAAAAAATATTTGAAACCATGAATCTGAAATCAAGCGTAGGATTCAAGTCTGATTTAAGGACAAAGCTACGAATCAAATCAAAAGAGGATAAAGACGAAGTCTGCTGAAGATCCTGAAAAAATGCATGATCTCAAGGCCAAAACGGAATCAAAGCATCTTAATCCAATCTCAAAGCAGTAACAAAAAGGCAAAGACTAAGGTCATTCACCAAATGTGGACCAAGACGAAGGACCTAGTCTCGAACGGGCTAGGGAAGTTGAAGCCAAGATGGACTAAGCCAAATCAAAAGTCTAAGACAAGGACTAAAGGAGGATCAAAGATGTGGATCAAGCCAAGCCAAGACTCCATCAAATATGGTACAAGGTTGCCCCAAGTTGAACTTAGTCAGACCACATCCATTTACATCCAGCCGGTTACACCAAGGCTAGACCGAAGCACTTGATCGCATCATGCTACATCAAGTCAATTGACCGCACCAAGGCTAGACCGAGTCACTTGACCGACCTAGCCACATGAGGCGGGGCTAGCATTGACTAAAGGTGACTATCAAGAAAGCCCATGTCATTGCCTTGGGTCCAGCCAAGGATTAGATCAAGGGGGATCTCCAAAGACCCACCCAATCTAAACCATAGAAGGTTCTAGGCCTTCCTCCCTTGAGGCCTATAAAAAGAGACCTTAGGGGTTGATTTTCAATAATTGAAGAGATTGAAGGAAAAGCGTAGAGAGCTTAAGAGAGAGAGTGAGAGTTACAGCAAGAGAGGGAGGAAAAGAGGGAAAGAAAGAGAGAGAGAGGAAGAAGAAGAAGGAGAGAAGGAAGCAAGGAGCCGATCCCTTCCTACCTCCCCCATATCTGGCGTCCACTAAGGCCCATTTGCAAGGTTTTATTCTCCTCCTTTACTTATTTCAATCTCTCCTTATTCCCATTAAATTCAAAAAGGTTGTATTAATGGAGCATTTGTCTCTCCCCATGATGTAATAGAGTAGTAATATTGTTCATTTCATTCCTTTACATTTACGCATTCTACATGTTTGATTTCAAGTTTCTCCTATCTCTCTATATAATATACCCTCTTATATCTTCTAATCCCCTCTATGTTTAAGCTATAAACATATTTCAATTCATTTTCCTTCAGTCATTTACTTTAAATTTGTTGTGATTAGTCTTTTAATTTTAGATGAATGCATTAACGTATGCTTTAAACATAGAAATTATGTTTTCAGCATCCTATATATGTTTGATATTTTATTTTTAATTTCCGTATCTCTACTCTAAATAATCTAAAATTTGGTACACCGAATTCTCAAACACAAGCGCACATATAATAAAATTTTCAAGAATTTTAGGGTCGTGCACCCACATAAATAAAATATGGGAAAATCAGATAAATCCAGATTCAAGTTTGTATAGTCTGTGTTTAATGCAACAGAGGTTGGGTAATTATCTCATAACTATCTGTAGTGAACCAAATCTATTGAAATTAATCTCATTGGAAAGCTGACATCCATAGCTTTCTAACAAGACTAAATTCATAAAAATCAGAGCTCTGTGAATCGAAATATAGACGTTTCTTTAAACCTCTGTATTTTATAACATATTAGTTTTGAATGCCTGAGTAGAGGCACTTCTTAGATTTAATTCTATACAATCACAGTACACAAAAATAAAATAAAATAAGTTCTAGGGTCTTCACATTCTTGTTTACATATTATAAAATTTTCATGAATTTTAGAGATATCGAAACTGTTTAAAAAAACAATCTAAAATCAAGTTTTGAAAATATAACTAATTTCTATTTTTCAGAACTTGAAAAGTTTTCCTTCCTTAAATCAAGTGCACGTTTTGATTTATTCAAAAGTTAATTTTAGAAACACACACCTTATTCAAATCAATCATCAAAGCGTCTAAGTGACCCTTAAGCGTCGGTTCAAGAAAGCCTAAGACTAAAAGATCTTGCTTTCCCACAATCGTTACCCAAAGTTAGAAAATTTATCTTTGCTAGTTTAAGAAAACTAGCTGGTACGCTCGCGCAAAATAATGTAGATTGAAAACTTATTTCAAGTCTCTACATAGACTTTAGAGTAAAATTTTCACATCTACACCAACTAGGGCATATAATCAAAATCCTAAGATCAAACAGAAGTGGTGAGTACACCTCTATAAAATTTATAGAATTTTGTAAAGACTTTAGTATTTAAAAGTAAAATATAATGCTCAAGATACCTCAACATAATGGTGTAGTAGAAAGATATAACAAGACCTTACTGAATATGACAAGAATTATGTTAATAGATGCTTCTCTATCAAGAATATTTTGGGGAGAAGTGGTAAGTATAGTTGTGTATATAGTCAATAGAGTATCTTGTAAAGTTGTATTCTCTACATTATATGGGATATAGTTTGGAGAAAAACTCAACCTAGGTTATCTCAAGAGGTGAGGATCTATCACTCATGTAAAGACCCTTTAGCAGTCTAGAGATAAGCTAGATAATAGGTCATTGAGATGTATATTTATCAGATATCCTAAAGGCATTAAAGGATATCAATTTTATCACAAAGACCATGAACTCATAGAGAGCAGGAATGTTGAATTCCTATAAAATACTAAGAATGTTATCCTTGAAAATGATGATAAGTATGTTGATGATCTACTAGATCTAGATCAATCATCATCTGAACCCATAGATAATCTTCATAATCAAACTGAAACTTTAAGTGGACATAAAAGACTTAGGATCAAACCGTCCTACTTAAAGTATTATTACACTTACCATGCATAGGAAGTATGTAATTTAGTGAATTTAGATGAAGTTATCGATAACTTAATGTATCCGCAGCTATTGACCTATCAGAATTAGTAGGCTGAGAAAAAGTCATGGATGAGGAAATTGAATCCAATGAGAAAAACCAAGTCTGAGAGTTTGTTAATTTGCTAAGAAAAAGAAAAGCCATAGGTTGTAAATGGGTTATGAAAAAAATATAAAATTGATGGGTCAATCGATAAGTTTAAGACGAGGTTGGTTTCTAAGAGATTTTCACAAAAAAAAGAGATGAATTATGTTAAGACATATTCTCTTGTTGCAAAATTTGCATTCATAAAGATAATCTTAGAAATATCACCATACTATGATTTAGATGTACATCAATTAGATGGAAAAATTATCTTCCTAAATAGAGATTTAGATGAAATCATATATATGCAACAATACGAAGAATACAGAGTTAAAGGCTAAGAATATACAATATATAGGTTGAAAAAATCCCTATATGGCCTTAAATAATTACCTTGTCAATGATATTTAACTTTCCAAAATATCATTCTAGAACTTAGATTTGTGGCTAATAAACTTAATCATTTTATATATGTTTGAAACAGTGAGAGCTACTTTGTCATCTTATCATTAATATAGATGGCATATTATTGACTGAGAATAACAATGAGATGATTATCAAAACCAAGTCATGGTTAAACGCAAGGTTTGAAACGAAGGATAGGAGGGAAGTATCTTATATCCTAGGTATAAAGATTTCTCGAAACAGAAAATCTAAAATCCCATGCCTTAGTTAGGAGAGATATATCGATTATATTCTCAATAAATTTAAATGGGTGAATGTAAGTCTTCATCTACACCCATTGTGAAAGGAGTCAAATTGAGTAAGATTGATTGTCCTATTAAAGAAGATGATAAGCCTAATGCTCCTTATGCACAAGTTTAAAGAAGCTTGATATATGTTATACTATGTACAATACTTGATATCAACTTTGTTGTTGGTCTTCTAAGTAGATATCAAAGTAATCCTAGTTGGCAACTCTAGATAGTTGTAAAGAGGATTCTAAGATATCTTACAAGAACAAAATACTTGAAATTGTGTTTAAGCAAATCAATTGAAAGTGATAAGATACGGAGATACTAACTTTGCTTGAAGCAAAGATTAACAACAAATCAATCTTGGGACAAATATTCTTATTTGGAGGTGGAGATGTTTCTTGGGCATGTAAGAAACACGATTATGTAGTATTGCATACACAAAAGGTTGAGTATATAGCTTGTTGTATGGCTGCAACTATTGTTGTTTGACGTGATCTAAAGTTGGATATAACCAACGATCTAGTTGTCATTTATTATAAAAACAATGTAATAATTACTTTGATCAAGAGCAGAACTGATAACTCAAAAAGCAAGCATATAATAGTTAAATACCACTATATTCATGATATGGTTATGAGAAAAGAAATATTCATCTCATATATACCAACAGATGATATGTTGGCAAACCCCTTGACTAAAGGTATAATAGAGGATCTTTTCTCAAAGTATGTTACAAACATGGGTTTGAGATATTTTTGATAGTTGTATAGGTAAGAAACCACACAACGGATAATGATTGTACAATAATCATATATAACATGACTAGGAAAACCCGCAAAAGTGGGAGGTAAAACCAGTATGTCAGATTACATCTAGCTGTTTTTCGTGGATGGTTACAATAACTAACAGATAAGGGCTCCCAACGGAAAGCCCAGCTAGGAAATTCGAGAGGATGGAACTAGGCTCTGTTCTATAAATATAGAGGAGCACATTGAACTAAAAATAAGAAAAATGAATAACAAATCCTCTCTGGGAAATCTGGATGTGAAAAACCAGAAAATATACCTTTTCTCTTCTATTCTTTATCTCCATAACCAGAGGTCATCTGCTGCGTGAACAAACTATTAAGCAAGGAATCTGACGAGAGCTGTTGAAGGTCGCCATCAAGACCTTGATGAAAGGATTGATTGTTGATTGGTTCCATGGTGAACTTCTAAGGGTTACGGTAAGCCTAAGTTCGTGGTGTTTGATTTATGAGTAGTATTGACACTTGAGCTTTGGTAGGATAGCAATATGAAAGAAGGAGGTGTTTGGTTTTTCATGCAAAGCCTCTAGATCCGGTTCCTATGATCCATTTGACCTTTGGTATCCAAGTTTTCGACTCAATTGAACCTATAGTACCACAGTTTTACCCAAACAGCAGCAATGAAACTTTATCAATTTAAAGCTACAAGCACCAAAAATAAAAGTGAAGGTCCGAAACCATATACCAAACACATCCTAAATGGGGGCCAATTAAAGAACGAATATATCTACCATAGTTTGTTGTTATTGTTGATCTACCATAGGAAAGAGAGAAATGGGCATTTCATATCTAAAAGCAGAATTTGACATCACCTTTTCAACTACAACAATATATCTAGCATCTGATCGGACTGTCAAATTCGCAAAAATGTGCAGATCCCCACTAATGGGGAGTCCAGGAGAAGCAAGTTGGCAACAATCCACATAATCTTGCCTTTGTCCCTTGAAATGTCAATAAAGCAACCATAGATAGTATCATGAAAAGAATACTATATGAAGACAAATAATCATGAAAAACAGTACTTATGTTCAAGGAAAGCACTTGGATTGATAGGTTAGCATGTGATTGTGAACAGAAATAATCAGGTGAATCAGATAGAAACTTGTACAAATCCTCTGAGTTGCAGTAGCTGGTAAGATAGCTCAATGGCTTCCCAAACTGTATTAGAAATTCTGTGAAACATAAAAAGAATAGTTAACCATGTAAATCATGTAAGGATAAACTAGTCAGAGGGATATGAGACAACTTCATGTGAAACCTCTCACAAGGGATGGAGATGCATAAGGAAGCAAGAGGGATACAATTCAGCTCTGTCTCATGTTTCCAAATGATACACAAAGGCTTAAAGATGTCGACCCTCTTGGTCACCAAAAAGACAACTGTACTGTCATTAACGAACTATCTGTCCACAATATTTTTCACTTGAACAACAATAAAAATAAATAAACAAAAATTATAAATGTCGACTCTCTAATCTCTATCATATGCATGCCATAGTTTTAAAATGCCGTCCTTGAGAGAGCAACTGTACCAGAATATCAAGCGTAAATACAGAAGGAAATCTATTAAAACAATCACATGGTGGTAAACATTAGTTGTGAAGGGTAAATGCTCTAACTGAATCATGAACTCATAAAAGAACTTTGTATCCTTCATGGGCGCCATGCAAGTTCAAAACTGACGACCATCCTCATGTACGTATGAGATACAAATAAAACTGAAGATACCACCTTGAAGTTGATTGAACTATATCAAAAATGAAATCAGACAATCGACTGGATGGTGATGAATTGAACTGACAGAACCAGAGTACTCTCCACGGAATTTTGTGGCAGATACCAACAGAAGGTCAAGAATTTTGTGGGCATGCTTTACAAGACAATATAATCCATATACGTCACAGCTTCTTGCCAGTGCTGAATGAACAAATTACCTCGATAAAGATCTTGGTGCACTGAGTGTGGGAACAAAGATGGATGAGACCTCACTGAGGAACGCATTTTGGAAATTTGCATTCTGAGATGATCTTGAGATCTGCACGTGGTTTCATGCAAAATCAACTGAGGGAAACCGAGAAAAAGAAGAGAACAGAAAGTCATGCCTAACAATTTGATGATATCATGAACCATATAGACCAGAAACAGATATATAATTATACGTCTAAAACCATATGCTTTTCACACAAAAGTTGGTCGATTTCTTGTAGTTTAAAGGTGTATATGAACTCAAGAATCTAATGCAATTATAAGTGAGACCTGCAAAATTTGGAATCAGTTGAGAACCTTTATGAGGATATCAGAATTCCACTTCCTATTCTTTGTAACGAGGAATGGAAGGAGAACGAACATATTAATACAATCCAAAGAAACTCATTTCCTCCCAACTTCTCGTATCCACATGACCCCACCTTTTCATTTTATTTCGTTTTTTTGCTTTTAAGTATGCATCTAAGCATTACAATGAAGAAGAGTTAGCTAGAGAAAGATTATATTTCACCAATTAGAAACAGGAAATCATTCAAAACTGTGCGTTGAATGGTACTAAATAGGTATTGATATCATCAAGCTGATATGAGAAGGTTGGAAACCCCCCCAAATTCGATATACATTCCAACTAAAATCTCGTTGTACCTGTGTGCAAGACTGCATGCCTGGTCAAAGATTGAATCAAGAACTACTCATTTCATTTCCTTTCTGGTAAGCACAATAACGATCAGTAAGTGTTCGATGGGCTGCTTCAGCCTGGATGGATCTCCCATCAGAGCAAAACCTTTTGCAAGAAATAATCTATATTTTTTCCCTTGCCCATAATTCAATTGCTGAAATTCATGAACTAGAGAAAACCACATTGTAGACAAGTATAATAACCAAAAGTATATAAACCTTGTGCTAGCAAGTCATTATGTACATCTTCCCCATAAATATTGGAGGCCAACGGATGTCCACCTTCAATCTTTAGTGCATCAACAAGATGATATATGACTGCAAGTAAACGAAAGTTGAGAATGTTGTTTACAGAAATGAAGAAAACCCATTACCAGATCCCTATAGCATCATACTTAAATCTACACTTGCTCCAATGAACCTCCTGAAAAATACCTTTTAACCTGAACATTAGATGCAAAGATTTGTGATTTCTAACCTCTATATAGAAAAGAATCCAAGAGAAAAAGAAAACTAGACTTTTAGATTTACTGGAGCAATGATATGTTGGAAACTAAAATGGCTCTGTAATATGTAGGCTGCAAAACAAGAAGCGAGCTTTGTCTAGCTAGTTCGACTCTGATGGGTGCAGGTGAACGTGCGTGTACTCGGTTATGGTCCCAGTTTCAAATCATCAAGAATGAAGTAGATTATCCAAATGACACTAGTTGCAATTATATTACAAGCAATATATTTAGTCTCTTATATATGCAATACTACAAAATCTTGTTTCTTACGTAATCAATAAATAATATCATCTCCAAACTTGATTTATTGTTGTCTTTGTTTCCAACAAGGTCAGTATTTGAGTATCTAAGTATTTTTAGTTTATTTGCCTGATTGAATAATTTTAGATCTCTTGTTCCCAAGATCCTTTTTATGGCAACTCAATATTGTCAACTGAGATTTTTGTTTATATCTACTCATGAGACCAACAAAGCTCATATCAAGTCTCTACACAACATAGCACACATCAAGCTATCAACAGCTTAAGCATAAAGAATATTTGGTTTTTCTTCTCCATCATAATGACAATAAGCTTTATTAAGCTTCACCCTTTTTGCTATGAATGTGCCTAAATTTCTTGAGGGTATAGTCAATATACCTCTATTGACTCATATATAATAATCTAGATGATCTATCATGACTAATCATAACATCCAAGATATAGGATGCCTCTCTCGTATCCTTCATTTCAAACTTAAAACTATGACTTGTTTTGACAATCATATCATTACCATTATCAATAAACAAAATATCTACATATAGTGATAAGATGATAAAGTGGCTCTCATATTTTCAAATATAGACACAATGATTAAGTTAACTAGCCACAAACCCAAGTTCTACAATAGTATTTTGAAAAGTCAAATACCTATGTGATTACTTTAGGCCATATCGAATTTTCCTCAACCTATATACCATGTCATAATGACCTTTAAATAGTCTTTTAGTCATTTCATATAAATAGTATCATTAATGTCATCATTCACAACATAGTTTTTACATCTAGTTGATTTAAATCCAAATCATTAAAAGTTGTCAACATAGCACACATCAAGCTATCAACAGCTTAAGCATAAAGAATATTTGGTTTTTCTTCTCCATCATCATGACAATAAGCTTTATTAAGCTTGACCCTTTTTGCAATGAATGTGCCTAAATTTCTTGAGGGTATAGTCAATATACATCTGTTGACTCATATATAATAACCTAGATGATCTATCATGACTAATAATCATATCCAAGATATAGGATGCCTCTCTAGTATCCTTCATTTCAAACTTAAAACTATGACTTGTTTTGACAATCATATCATTACCATTATCAATAAACAAAATATCTACATATAGTGATAAGATGATAAAGTGGCTCTCATATTTTCAAATATAGACACAATGATTAAGTTAACTAGCCACAAACCCAAGTTCTACAATGGTATTTTGAAAAGTCAAATACCTATGTGATTACTTTAGGCCATATAGAATTTTCCTCAACCTATATACCATGTCATAATGACCTTTAAACAGTCTTTTAGTTGTTTCATATAAATAGTATCATTAATGTCATCATTCAAAACATAGTTTTTACATCTAGTTGATTTAAATCCAAATCATTAAAAGTTGTTATTTACGAAATTATCATTATGGATACAAATTTTGTAATAGGAGAATATGTATCAACATAATCAATACCTTGATTTTGCAAAAAATCTTTTGCAACTAATCTCGTTTTATAATTTTCTATTGATCCATCATCTTTGTGTTTCTTTTTCAATACCCATTTACAATCAATTGCCTTTTAAAACTATAAATTCCTAGACTTGATTTCTTTAAATAGATTCAGTTTCTCTAGTCTGACGATTCAAATAAACTCATAGCTTACTGATAACTTAGGTTATCAATTACGATCCTTATGTAAAGATAACCTTTTGAACCCTTTGAGTATACAATAAAAATATACGTCAAAGATTTATTGTTTATTTTATCTCTAGATTGATCTAATATTTTTACATATGCTACAAAACCCTACTCTATAGGTGACTGAGGTTTGGGTTTTTACTAGTTCATAACTCATATGGTGTAGTAGATATAATCTTACACATAACTCTATTTAGTATATATATGGTTGTAGTCATTGTTTCTTTCCAAAATACTCTTCGTAGCTAAACATCAACTAACATGAACCTTATCATATTTAGAAGGGTCAAGTTATATAGTTTACCTACACCATTTTATTGAAGTGTCTTAGGTATTGTATTTTGCCTACATATACTATATTCTTTACAATATTCAAAAAACTCAGTTGAGGTGTATTGACCACCTCAATCAAATCGTACTACTTTAGTAATACATCTTAGTTGAATTTCAACTTCTTGCTTATATTCTTTAAATATGTTTAATGCTTCAATCTTATGTGATAAGTGATATATAGATCCATATCTCGAGTATTTATCAATGAAAGTTATAAAAGTAAATCTCCTCATGAGAAGACCTTATTCAAAAAGGTCCACAAATATCAGTGTGAATGGTTTTTAATACTTATGGCTCTCCTTGCTTCTTTAGAGAAAGGTTTTCACATCATTTTTTCTTGAATACAAGCCTTATATTTGTTAAATATGGTTTCATCAAATCTAAGTCAAAGAATATCCAATTAATAAGTCAAAGGATGCTAATTTCTTTAACTTATTTAAGTTAACATGTCCTACCCTTATATGCACATATTCACATAAATAATCATTGTACACTCAATATAAGTAGAAGAAGTTTATGGATCTTCATTATTCAAGGTATTAAGCTTAAACAAAGTATGATCAAAATAAAAAATATACACAACCATATTTCTCAATGATCACCTTCCTAGAGAAAACCTAACCTCAAAATCATTTTTAAATTATATGCACAAATACTAATTTGTGCCTTATAACAAGCATAATTAGTATATCAATTAATAATACAAGAGTGACTGACACATCAATGCTAAATGACCCAATTCCTAGAATATCTAAGTAAGCATTATTTCTCATATAGATACAATGTTCTTCGGGTCAGAACTCCTTTAAGTCAGTTGCTTTGTTCGTATTCTTTGCAATATGATGCTTTGCTCCAAAGTCAACCCATCAACTAGAACTACCATGGTCCAAGTACAAATATTTAGAAACAACACATATTACTTCATACTTCTCTCTCTAGTCACCCTTCTGAGTGTTGTCATCACTCTTCTTACGATTGCGACAACCCTTTTGTAATATCATATTTTTCTATAGTTAAAGCACTTTATCGAAGAAGCGAATTCCTATAATTTCCTGAAAGCTTGACCTTTTTCTGTTAAACTTGCCAAAAAAAAAATTGGTTTTTTGGTAGTTTTGAGAATTGAGGCCAAGGTCATCCTGAGAAAGAAGAATTTTTCCTATTTGTCCTTCTTAAGGTGCTTCTATTTAATTGCCAATTTCATGAGGAGTTGGGTGAGGATAACTATAGAGTCATCTTAAGATCAGTTATGACCATATCCCAAGAAGAGATGAGATTATTCAAAATTGTTGAGGTTTATATTAGGATTGGGATTATTATGTTAACCACAGCTAAATCTCTTACCATGATGAGCATTTTGTTTGCATGCTCGACTATGTTGTCCAACCCTTTTATTTTATAGGAGTTGTATTGTTATAAGAGCAACTCGACATATAACTCACTTGTGATGTTACACTTAGTCGTGACTGTATCAAACATTTCTTTTATAGTGTTATAGTATTCAAAGACCCTAATAAGATCATCTTTCATGTAGGTCAAAATTATTGTTTTAGCTAGAATATCATTCCTACAAAAAGTTTTATAGCTTTCTCTTTCCTATGACATAATCAACACCTCGAGTGTTAAGACCAATGGAATACACCCTTTTCATGTTGGAAAGTTCAAACCAGTAAGTTTTTAGGTTTTGGATAGTTCAAAGACACAAAATGTGGAACTTATTTTTTATTTGTAATGTTTGAAAAAATTTCCAGAAAACAAGGGTCTAGCGACCAAGACAAGCCAGGAGAAAACAACAATTTTTTAATAAGCAACAAGTTAATGTAAACAATTAATATATTAATGCTAAGATAAGCACTAAATAGTAATTTCTAAAAAAATACTAGTAGTTGTCTGCAAATAGCAACATGTTCCTGTCTGCAAAAGAAAAGTTCTCACAAGTGCCAATCCAAAATAACGTAAACTTCAGTATTGAGAATCGAATTTAAATCATAGGTATTTTCCAAATAAGACCAGGGGTAGAATAGTAATTTAAATTTCAATAGGATATATATTTTAGATATGTAAATATGAACAATTGCAAGCAAAAATCATAGAAAGTGACCACTGGCCCACATGGCAGTAGCAGCATGGGATTTTTTGAAAAATCATAGTTAAAATCTCTGAGGCAAACCTAGTATTATAGAAATTAGTGGGAGTAGTGACGTAATTTCACCCCCTAAACCAATCGGGTCACGTGACATATGCATACCTAACAATTTTCCAAAGGGTGACGGAACGTATAACTTATTCAAATGTCAGCCTCTTTAAACTTATTGGTAGCACCTACGGTTTTCTGAAAACCATGGGCAAGATCTGATTTCTGGTTTTTGAAACGAGGGGTGGGTTTGCTCCTTAGTGTTCTCGTAAACCATATTCCAATCTAGTTTGCGAGTGGAACCGAGAAAGAGAGGGGCGAAAGAAGAGGGAGAGAGGGTTTGTTTATGAGGGTTGATGAGGCTTTTTTGGCGATTTTCTCTCCCATTGTCTCTTATGATGATTTTCCTCTGATTCGCTCAAACAAAGTTTTTCTAGTTCTGAGTACCGAGAGCATCCGCTTTTGTTCTTTTCTCTTTCCTATTGATTATATTCTCTATTTTGTTTTTTTTTGGTTTCTTTTTGCTTTTTTTGTTCTATCAATACCAAATTCAGATGTACAGATAAGGTCTGTGCATGTCAAAGAGCCAAAAGGGCAAGCATAAAAATAAGGGAGCATGTTCATCCCATTCTTTACTACAAAGGCTTCTGGTTTCTACGATTAAATAAGTATTTCCCTTTCTTTTGTGTTTTTAAACATTGTTTTCTTGATTACAATTTTTCCTCCTGTAATTCTTAAGAATCTCTATATCAGGTGAAAAGGAAAGAGTGGTTGAAAAACAAACCAAATCATGTGATTGTTTGTGAATGAATTTTTTAAAATCAATTTCAAAAGTAAATGACGATAAAGAAAGAAGGATTCACTCTTCGATTGCCACCACGGTTAACCCTTGTCATATGGATTCTGATAACATCAATTGGTGAAATGAAAAGATTTTAAAAGAAAACCAATTGAATGGGTTGTTTACAAAAACAGAGAAACAAATCTTACGGAAAAATGGAAACCATGTCAATTGATATGGTGATATCTATTTTCTTTAATTTTTCAAAACATCTTGAAATAGTGTGTTGTCTATTCTCTTCTCTTTCTTTAGTGTGCACAAGAGAAGCATACTTCTCTCATTATGGAAACGTCATTGATTGTTTGGGGTCGACTGTGCATGTGCAAGACAAGTCAGCTAAGTCTCATTGTAATTGTATCTCGAAATAATTTTGCTGAAATCCGCTTGCACCTGGTTGTTAATTCTGACGATAGCGAAATAAGCATTAAGAAAAATGCATCTACATGCCTTGAAGCTCTTGCACAACTCACACAATTTGTTTTCTGTGCAAAAATATTATTTTGTATATCATTACTCCAATTATCAACTTCTGTCAGCTCATCTCATAGACATACTCCTTTGTTGTTGAAATCACATGTTTTTTGATCTATAATATTATCGTTGATTTGCGAAAAAAATAATTGTCTATTCTTCAAACAGTATTGTTATGTGTGTGTCTGATCTGATATGGATATATATATATATATATATATATATATATATATATATATATATATATATATATATATTAATATGCTTTCCTTTCTATTTATATTTATTTAGGTATGTGAAGAAAACAACTTCAATCTATATATGCAAAAATAGCAATAAGTGTACCTTGATCTAACCTACAATGACAGATCAATTGTTGAATCACTTAGAGGTACTTGTTAGGATCGATGGGCTCCGATGGGAACGTTCAATTTTTTTTTGCAGTGGAACAGTTTTGTTAGGCTTTTAATCTTCTAGCATGGTGTTGTCAAGGAAGATTTCACAGACAAAAGGAGCAATCAACAAAGAACCAAGATTAGTATATGTCTCCTATATCATCTGTATATCTCGTTCTTTTATTTTTATCTTTGTATTATTTGTCTCCCTTAGATATCCGTTACTGCCAGTAAAAACAGCTCTCTATCTCAATTGAATTAGTTTATAAATAGAAAACTGTTATAATTGTTTAAACCGTCTGTTTTGCAAATGAAAATGGTCTATGCAATATGGAAAGAGGTCCTGAAGCCATATCCATAACCAGCAGTTATCATATATAACGTTAAATGTCAAAAAAAAGAAAGAAATATCAAGGCCTTGACCCACCGACACGAAACAAGAGAGTACTGTGTGTCTGGCCATACCCGAGTATGGCTAGACATTGACCTTCTGTCTATGCATTCAAACAGCACATTTTTTCGCAGAGTCATGTGATGCCAACGTTGGTGAGTGTACCGAACCGATGAGATCCATACCCAAATTCATACCCACAGTAAGGTCAATAATACCGAAGAACTCATACCATGTCCAATGAGACCTGACCCGAACCGTTCACCGCTTACGTAAAGTAGAAGAACGCGTCGTTTCTCCACGCATTGTGGCTTTTTGTCTTTCCTTGACCGAAGAGGGAGACAGTGAGAGGAATGGCAGGAACTCATTTAGCAAAGAGGATCCCTCGCATTAAGTTCCCGCAGAGGCACCCCAAGCCCGCCGGTCTATCCCTGACTCCTTGTTTTCCTATTTTCTTGTCTTCTCTTGTTATCTCGTATGCTTGGTTTCCTTTTTTTTCTGTGATTTTTAATTTTGTTCGTGGATTCTCAATTTGTTCTTTATCTCTAATGGCTGAGTTCTCGATGGACTTAATTGTAACTAGATAAAGAAAGAGGCCTTCATCGGTTCCCTTGTTTAATCCTGTCTTTGAGGTCTACATTTTTCCATTTTCCAATTGAGCTGCCTTTGATTACATGGTGATGGGTGAATCTTTCATATCGACCTTATTTTCCTTACACGGTTTATGGTGGGTGCTCCTAACAATTTGGATTTATAGGACATGGTTATTTTTCATATAATGTCTAAAGTTGTGCTCATATCTCATCATTGTAAGATGGGGCATTTTAAGGGTTGATAATAGAGGGAGTATAAGTTTTCTGAGGATTCCGTATGAATAGGCTTTATGTGAAGCGCCCTGTTGTGGAGGGAAGAAATGTATAACATATGTATATCAATAGAATCATATGGGGAAGAAAGCTGAAAGCTTTATCTTTCTAGTTGATGCCCTTGCCTTTGTCGTGTTAGATGCTGACATGACACAGAAATAATGGTGAATAAGAATCTGTGCAGCTGAACTCACTCAGTCAGGGATAAGGCTCGATTTTTGTTTCGGCTTAACTTCTGATGTGGGAGATGCATCTTATGGCTGTTCACGATTGGACACCTTTGTTATGTTAGGTGACTGCTTTCATGACTCTTGGGCTTATTGTTTGTTATTCTTGTACAAGATCAGTTTCTAACTTGTTGAATCCATAAAGGTAGTAAAGTGGGACAATTATATTTGACTACATTGTAGATAGGTATTCAAGACAATCAGTTTCTCCTAGGTACATTATAGTGAAAGTTGTAGCCAGTAACACAAGTAATTCCCTCAAATCCCTGTATTAGTCCTATCCATAAGGTATTGGGTCGTTCTTCATAGGAACAATGTTGTTCCCAGTGTTGTTTGACGCGTATCGTATCGCTGAGCTCCACGATACGGGCGTATCGTATCGTAGCATATCGTATCATACTTTAATATTAAAAAAATAGAAAATTATTTAAAAGATCAGGAAAATTAGTAAAAAATCTGGAAAAATCTGGTAATTGCTTTGAATTCATATAATGCAAAGTTTAGTACATATTGAGCATTCAACATTGAACAATTGCATCCAAATTCACATATTTTGAAGCAAAAAATGAAATACATTTACATTTTACATATAGTAATCAGGATCATCAACTAAATAATCTTCATCTTCTCCTTGCTGAAAATCCTCATCATCATCATCACCACCTTCTGCTTGAAAATCAAAATCTTCATCTCCTTGATAATGTTGTTGCGCTCCTTCCAAATTAATCATGTAATGTCTTCTTCAATTAGGAGGGTATTTTCTTCACTATCTTCTATAATCCAATCTTCTAATATATCAAAATTATCCAAACTTATTGGATCAAATTGACTTTCTTCTCTATTTACTTTTTTCAATTGCCTACAAGAAATAAAGATAAGCAATTAGTAAATAATATTAACAATTGAAGTCAAACAATATATTGAATTGAATCTTTAAGTACTAACTAATACAAGATTACCTTTCGCGAAGTCGCATGTTACAACGAATAAAAATTAAGTCATTCAGCCGCTTATGTTCCAACCTGTTGTGCTTTTTTGTATGGATGTATTCAAAGACACTCCAATTCCTTTCACAACCCGTTGCACTAGAGGTTTGGCTCTGAACTCTGACTGCAAAATTCCTAAGGTTTGGGCAATCACTTCCAAACCTATTCCACCAAACATTTGTAAAAAAAGGCAAACATTAGGAACATAATCCACAATAATATAAGATGTATTGATTTAAGAAACTTAAATACGAAGATAAATAATTTACCTAGACGCATAGTAGTGCGGTTGCGAATTGCTACTGGCAAACCCATCAAGTGAAGAACATTATCATATATCTCAATCTCTCGATGTATAGCATCTGTTGTACTCTCATTAGGGACTAATCTGTCTATACAATCAATGATGCCTCGATTAATCTCACCGTCCCTTTTGAAGCTTGCTGAGTACCTGAATGATGGGTTTAGATACTATGCTGCTGCATGAATAGGTTGATGCAATTGTTTATTTCATCTATTATCTATAATTTTCCACACGGGCACATGATCCTTCTTTTTTCCATTAAAATTATTTCTAATTGCTTCTTTTGCCATATCCATGGCTTCATAAAGGTAGCCCATAGATGGTTTCTCCTCGCTATCAGCTAATCTCAAAACCTTCACCAATGGACATATAATCCTCAAGAATCTAACACATGCATTCCAAAATATACTCCTAAAGACTGTCTCAGAAATATCATTCAACTTTCCGTTTCTTCTATTTTGAGGCAACTCTGCAAATTATTGTCACTCATTTGAGGAGAACATTCTCTTCAATGCTTGCTTCTGTCTCACAATACTCTGTAAAGATAAGAAGTTAGTTGCAAACCGAGTTGCAGCTGTACGAAGAAGCTCTGCACCATTTGTATATCTCCTCATCATACACAATACAAATGCATGGTTGTAGATGAATTTGGTGATATCTTGGCAACACTGAGTTGTTGCCTTTATCTTATCCATCTCACCAATATCCTCAAGGATGAGATCTAAACAATGGGTTGCGCATGGTGTTCAATAGAAAGTCTCATAAGTATCAGCTAACTCCTTCTCAACTACTTTGTAGTTAGATGCATTATCTGTAATCAATTAGACTACATTCTCTAGCCCAACCTCGCATATCACCTTATCAAACTCTTGTCGTAGGATCTCTACAGTGTGACTCTCCTCTAACATGTCTAGAGATCTCAAAAACATAAGTCCTTTAGGACAGTAGACAAGAAAGTTTAGCAAGATCCTTTCTCGCCTATCTGTCCATCCGTCTGCCATAATAGTGTATCATGTCTCTTTTCATGACTCTCTCAAAGTCGAACAATATTCTTGCACTTCAAGGACGGTCTTATCTAATATCTTTCCTCTCAATTTTTGATAAGAGGGCATCTTGAATCTTGGACTAATATTAGCAATTGCATCTGCTATTGCTTGAAAATGAAAACTATTTACTACATTAAATGGAATGCATGCATCATAAAACCATCTCCCCACTGCAAAGTTTGCCTGATCATACAGCTGTTCTGAAGCCATAGTAGCACGAATTCCAGGTTGAGCACCACGTGTAGTGGTAGGAGGAAAAAATAAATGTATGCTAGAAGCAACTCTTCCTCTACTCCTTCCCGAGCTTTCTCTTTTACTACTTCCAAAATCTCCAGCAACCCTCTTTCCCCTGTTTGGTGGTCGGGAACTGTTACTACCAATCTTTGTTCTGACATCGGAAGGAATACTATCAGTGAATCCAATAGCATTATCATCTTCCTCAAACCGCCCTAAATCATCCTTTTGTTGTCTCCTCTCTTATATACTCTCAATCATCTGAAGACATTGTTATTTAATGCCTTCTGGCAAACTTCTAACTCTGCTCATACAAAGAGCAACTTCTTTCCTAGTTCCTGCTAGGTGTTTCAACCGTGAAATTCCACCACTAACCACTCTCTCACATAATAAATATTTTATCTACAATCTGGGACCCTCAATTGGTGTTCCCTATTGCGATACACTTACCTGTATCGTATCGTGGTGGCGTATCACATCGTATTGTACGATACGGTGTGATACGAATAACACTGGTTGTTTCAACCTTAACTTTGATTCACTTTGTATCCTTTGACTAAAAAAAGTGTCTACATTAACTAAGTATTATTCGCTTTATAACTATTTGTTGGTCAACTGTATAAGTTTTTTGTGTGGTACTCGACTTTACAATTTTATTTCTACAACACCTTCTAAAATCTATCATTGTTGTGCATTTTTTAGTGTTTAATACAAGTACCCAGTGTTAACTGCAACACCCTATATCATACGATACGTGGCATATCATACCTTATGAGGCATATCGTATGATTTGTATTGTATCATGGGAAACCACCATACGATATAGGGACTTGTATCATATTATAGCATGTATCGGCTTGTATCGTGCGATACATGTTCGTACGATAGGGGCGATACACCCTCTACCTTATTAAACCTCCTTCGTGAATAGAACGCGTTTTTGTGTGTTTCTAGCTTCTGTATGAGTGCTCCAGCAACTCCTCCAACATCACCATCATTTAGACATTGACAACGACGACAATTCGATGATTTTCTTGTGGTATAGGTTTTTCTACATTTATTTTCTATCTACTTAAACTCCGCCCATGTAAGGGATCACCCTTGCATTGCCGGTCCCAAGCCCGGATAAAGGAGGAGGGTTGTGTTAGGCTTCCGACAGCCAGCGTAAAACTTCGTCGGATTTCTACAACATGGATTACAAAAATTATGAGCATTGCTTTGGGGCGTTCCCGCCTAGCGACGTGCTGCAGAGCCCGAATGCAGTAAGAAGTAAGCAAGGGCCACTACATTTTCGCCCGAATGTAGTGAATCAATTGCAGAGAGGGTTCCCACATCATGGACGGGTGTGGGTAAAGAAGTTAGTCCCGCTACATTGCCGCCCGAATGTAGTGAAAATTTTTTCAGAGAGGGTCTCCGCATTTTGATTATGGACGGATGCGGGGGGTAAGGAAGCTAGTCCTAGATAATAAGATTCGTATTGGTTCTTGGAATATCGGAACATTATCGGGTAAGCTAATGGAGGTGGTAGATACTATGATTCGGAGAAAGATTCATATTCTATGTTTACAAGAGACAAAATGGGTTGGAGAAAAAGCAAAGGAGATAGATGATACAGGTTTTAAATTATGGTACTCAGGTAAAGAAAAGGCCCGAAACGGAGTTGGTATTATCATAAATAAAGATTTAAAGGAGAGTGTAGTAGACATACAACGATATGGTGACCGAATCATGACATTGAAATTAGTGTTAGGAGTAGAGGTTTTGAATATAGTTTGTGCTTACGCACCCCAAGTAGGACTAGAAGATAGTATAAAGACAGTTTTTTGGGAAGAGTTAGATAAGGTGTTTCAAAAGATTCCACAAAGGGAGATGATTTGTTTAGGAGGAGATTTAAATGGACATGTCGGTAAAGAGGCATTAGGATATCAAGGGATTCATGGAAACTTTGGTTATGGGGATATAAACGAGGAAGGTAGGGAGATTTTAAATTTTGCTATGTCATTTGATCTCTTTATAGTCAATACAATCTTCAAAAAACGAGATGAACATTTAATTACTTATAAGAGTGGCTTATCACAAACACAAATTGATTACTTTATTTGTAGAAAACAAGATAGAGCGTATTGTAAAGATTGTAAGGTAATTCCAGGAGAAAGCTTAACCACCCAACATCGACTTTTAGTTATGGATTTACAAATAAAAAAATGGACAAAGAAGAAAAGAGTGCATCGAGCTATTCAGACTAAATGGTGGAACCTCAAAAGTGAGAAAGAAGATATATTTAAACAAAAAGTCCTTCAAGGAGATGTTTGAAATTGTGTTGGCACACCCTCTGATATGTGGAACAATATGGCTATACATATTAGGAAAGTGGCGAAAGATGTGTTAGGGGTATCTAAGGGAGGTGTACCGGCACAAAAAGAAGCTTGGTGGTGGAGTGAAATAGTACAAAACAAAATCAAGGCAAAGAGGGCATGTTACAAATTACATTATGCTCAAAAAACTAGTGAAACTTTAGAAGCTTATAAGAAAGCAAAGAAGGAAGCAAAAAAGGCCGTTAGTGAAGCAAAAGCTAAGATTTGGGAGGACTTATATAAAAAACTCAACTCAAAAGAGGGTGAAAGAGACATTTTTAGGATAGCTAGGGCTAGAGATAAGAAAACTAAAGATCTTAATTATGTTAGATGCATAAAAGACGAGGATGAAAAAATTCTAGTGGCAAATGATGATATAAAAAATAGATGGAAAAACTATTTTTATAATCTTTTTAATGAAAATAAAGATGTTAGTATTAGTTTAGGAGATTTAGCCAAGTCAGAAAAGTATATAAACCACAATTTCTACCGACGTATTCAAAAGAATGAAGTCAAAGAGGCTCTTAAACATATGAAGAGTGGTAAATCGGTAGGACCAGATAATATTCCTATAGAAGTTTGGAAAATACTAGGAGAAATAGGAATCACTTGGCTCACAAGACTATTTAATGAAATATGGAAAAACCAAAAGATGCCCGAGGAATGGAGAGCAAGTACACTTATACCCATATATAAAAACAAGGGAGACATTCAAAATTGTGCGAATTATCGAGGTATCAAGTTAATGAGTCATACTATGAAATTATGGGAAAGAATTATTGAACGTAGGTTAAGACAAGTATCAAGTACAACAGAGAACCAATTTGGATTTATGCCTGGTAGATCTACTATTGAAGCGATTCACCTTTTGAGACGTCTTATGGAACATTTTAGAGCAAAAAAGAAAGACCTTCACATGATATTTATTGATCTAGAAAAAGCTTATGATAGGGTACCGAGGGAGGTTCTTTGGAGAACTTTGGAAAAAAGAGGTATCCCATTGACATATATTAACCTTATAAGAGACATGTATGATGGTGCAAAAACATGTGTGAGGACTCATGAAGGAACGACAGACTTCTTTGAAGTTAATATTGGGTTACATCAAGGATCAACTTTAAGTCCATACTTATTTATAATGGTGATGGATGAGTTAACAAAACATATTCAAGATGAAGTACCTTGGTGTATGTTATTTGCAGATGACATTGTATTAGTGGAGGAGTCTAAGGAAAAAGTTAATAGAAAATTGGAACTATGGAGAGAAACATTAGAAAACAAAGGCCTCCGACTTAGTAGAACAAAGACAGAATATATGGAATGTAAGTTTGATCATTTGGCTACTTCAGAGGACATAGAAATTAAAATTGGCACACATTGCATTCCCCAAAAGGAAAGTTTTAAATACCTAGGGTCAATTTTTCAAAGTGATGGAAGAATTGATGGAGATGTTACACATAGAATTAATGCTGGTTGGTTAAAATGAAGAGGAGCATCAGGTATTCTTTGTGACAAGAAGATACCATTAAAATTAAAAGGTAAATATTATAGAGCAGCAGTTAGGCCTGCCATGTTTTATGGTTCTGAGTGTTGGGCAGTTAATCATCAACATGTACAAAAGATGTCTGTGACAGAAATGAAGATGTTGAGATGGATGAGTGGTCATACAAGAAAAGACCGTATACATAATGAGGTTATTAGAAACAAATTAGGAGTGGCACCAATAGAGGATAAAATGAGAGAACATCGTTTAAGATGGTTTGGACATATAGAAAGAAGATCAAAAGAAGAACCTGTAAGAAGGTTAGAAAACCTAAATTTGGAAAGTATTAAAAGAGGTAGAGGACGACCACAAAAGTGTTGGAAAGAAACAATAAAGAATGATCTAGCTTATTGGGAGTTAACTGCTAACATGGCACATGATAGAGATCTGTGGAAACAAAGAATCCATGTAGCCGACCCCGTCTAGTATGGGAAAAGGCTTAGTTGTTGTTGTTGTTGTTGTTGTTGTTGTATTTTCTATCTACTTATGTTATTTATTTTTTCTTTTTGAATAACACTATATGAAGTGAGTATATATCTTTTTGTTATGTTTGTCCCAATCTATGAAGTGGGAGACACTCTTTGAGTGTTTTGATGGTTTATAAAGTGGGGATTAAAGATTTATGAAGTTTATGGCAATTTATGAATATGAAGTGTTTTTCTATTTTTTGGTTTATTAAGATTTAAGTAGTAAATTAAGATGGCAGGAAGAGGTGTTGCTCAATCTCAATTTCATTTTGATGACCCGACATTGGCAATGGGTTACTTCAGTCGAGGGAAGCAAATTGAAAATAAAATGTAATTTTTGTGAGAAGGTGATAAGTAGTGGAGTTTCTTGTTTGAAACTTCACCTAGTTTTTATGGACTAGGAAAGAGGTTGCTCCTTATATGAGTAGGGTTATGAAAGTGTCACAAGCCATTAAATGACAATGTCTACAAATGATTGAAAGTATAATTGAGAAGAGATAAGAAAATGAAGATATGGGGATATTTGAGGAAGAAGATGTTGTACCTAGTGGTGGTAGTGTTACTTGTACCGGTGATAGCATCTATTCTAATGCTAGGACAAAGTTTGGTAGTAGTAGTTCTTGAGCAATCAAAGAAAAATGGGTTATTAAAGAGGTTGCAAGTGGTAAAAAAGAAAGGGCTAGAGGAAAATTACATTTTGGCATGCAATTGTTTTTTCCTCCTAGTACAATGCCAGGGGCTCAACCTAGAATTCGCTATAGCTTTAGAGCAATTGCATGAGCAAGTAAACCTTATAATAAGAAAATGGTTTTATGATGCATGCATTTCATTTAAAATAACATTATTTTCATTTTCAAGCAATGACAAATGCCATTACTAATATTAGTCCAGGGTATAAGATACTTTCTTATAATAATTTGAGAGAAAAATTATTGGATAAGATCACTGAAGTCCAAGAGTATTGTTGGACTTTAGAGGAGTCATGAATGAAAACATGATGCACTATCATTGGTAGTAGTAACTCCACCCACGTAAGGGATCACCTTTGCATGGTCGGTCCCAAGCCCGGATAAAGGATAACGGTTGTGTTAGGCTTTCCACAGTCAGCGTAAAACTTTGTCGTATTTTTATACCATGGATTACATAAATTATTAGCATTGCGTTGGGGCGTCACCTCTTAGCAACGTATTGTAGAGCTCGAATGCAATGAAAAGTAAGCAAGGGCCACTACATTTTCGCCCGGATGTAGTGAATCAATTACAGAGAGGGTTCCCATATCATGGACGGGTGTGGGTAAAGAAGTTAGTCCCGTTACATTGTCGTCCGAATGTAGTGAATAAATTACAGAGAAGGTCTTCGTATTTTCAATATGGACGAATGTAGGGGTAAGGAAGCTAGTTCTAGATAATAAGATTCGTATTGGTTCTTGGAATATCAGAACATTGTCCGGTAAGCTAATGGAAGTGGTAGATATTATGATTCAGAGAAAGATTCATATTTTATGCTTACAAGAGACAAAGTAGGTTGGAGAAAAAGCAAAAGAGATTGAGGATACAGGTTTTAAATTATGGTACGCAGGTAAGGAAAAAGCTCAAAACGGAGTTGGTACTATCATAAATAAAGATTTAAATGACAGTGTAGTAGACATACAATGATATGGTGATTGAATCGTGACGATGAAATTAGTGTTAGGTGCATAGGTTTTGAATATAGTTTATGCTTATGCACCTCAAGTAGGATTAGAAGATAGTATAAAGACGGCTTTTTGGGAAGAATTAGATAAGGTGATTCAAAAAATTCCACAAAGGGAGATGATTTGTTTAGGAGGAGACTTAAATGGACATGTCGATAAAGAGGCACATAACAGGTTGACTAAATATTGTTAGTATTGATACAAACCCCTTTCGCAGACTTGCACCAACTCAACTTGATAGGTATGTGTCTTATTGTGTTGTAAATATCATATTATTTCTATAAAGAAACAAAAGCCCCAAAATTACATAAAGGAAATGTAAGGATCCTTAAAATTATAAAATATAAGCATACATCGAAATAAATGATATTCACAAATATTAAATCATGCATACATCATTATAGTAATACAACATGGTAGGCAATAAAAGAAGTATAAGAAAAAATCTTTTCTCCACTTCTTTCTATATGCTACAACCACCACCAGCAATAACTAAGCCTTTTAGTAGATGGGGTTGGCTACATGGATTCTTTGTTTCCATAGAGCTCAATCTTGTGCCATACTAATGGTTAACTTAATGTAAGCTAGATTATTCTTTATTGGTTTCTTCCAACACCTTTGTGATCTTTCTTTTTAATATTTTCACCCTATAGTTCTATCTAGAGCTTCCTTTGGTCTCCATTTCACATGTTTGAACCATGTTGAATGATTTTCTCTCATTTTGTTATCTAATATTGTCACTCTCAATTTGTTTCTAATGACCTCATTACGAATGTGATCCTTTCTTTTGTAACCACACGTCCATCTCAGCCTCTTCATTTATGCCATGGCCATCTTTTGTACATGTTTATGATTAACTGGCCAACACTTAGAACCATATAACATAGCGGGTTGATTTTTGCTACTCTAAAATATTTACCTTTCAACTTTTGTGGAATCTTCATTTTCTCATTGCTATATTTTGTAACCACACATAGAATTTGTGGGTCCATTTTTGCTACTCTATAAGATTTACCTTTCAACTTTTATGGAATCTTCATTTTCTCATTGCCATCTTTTGTAACCACACATAGAATATATGTTGCACCTCTTTATTTTAAGTAACCTACATTAATTCTCATCACTTTGAAAGACTAACCTTAGGTATTTAAAATTTTTCATATAAGCAATATAATATATGCCAATCTTAATTTCTACGTTATTTAAAGTAATGAAATGGTCAAACTTGCATTCCATATATTCTGACTTTGTTCTACTTAGTTGAACGTCTTTACTTTCTAATATTTCTTCCATAATTCTAATTTTTTGTGAACTTATTCATTTCATCTATAAATAACATACACCAAGGTATTTCATCTTGAACATGCTTTGTTAACGCGTCAATAACCAAGTTAGATAAGCATGAATTTAAAGTTAATCCTTGATATAATAACAACAACTAAGCCTTTTCCCATACTAGACGGGGTCGTCTAATCCTTGATATAATCCAGTATTAAATTCAAAGAAGTCCATAAGTTCTTCACGAGTCCTCACATATATTTGTGCACAATTATACATGTTATTATGTCTTTTATAAGATTGATGCATATCAATGTGATATCTCTCTTTTCTAAGGCTCTCCAAAGAATATCTTTAGGCACTTTATCATAATTTTTTTTCTAATTCAATAAGTATCACATAAATGTTCTTTTTTACTCTAAAATGTTCCATAAGACGTCTGAATAGGTGAATAACCTAGTATTACTCTCTAGTATGAATCCAAATCAATAACCTCAATCAGTAATCAGTGTTATTTGTATCGTACCGTATTGTATAATATAATGATACAGTGCAATACGTATCGACGATACAATAGGTTGTATCACAGAGCCATCTATATTATGTTGTATCGTGTGATACGACAAGTATTGACCATATCGTGCGATACGGTCAGAGACCTTATAAAGGGTCCCTAGCCGAATAGAAACCTGTAAAAATGCGGGTTTCTGACTTGTTCAAGGCTCCCTCCAATGGCTCACCCCCTCCTTGGTGTTTAAGGTTCCACAAAAAGTGCTTCAAGCATCCGTGCAATGCTCCCAACCTAGGTTGTGGTATATTTTTTGCATTTTTTCGGAATTTTTTCTTTGCATTTGTAGTTTTTTTGTGGTATTTGTATTTTTCTTAATGACAAAATATGAAGTGTGTGGGTATGAGTTTTATTATATTTGTGAAGTGGGACACTCTATTTGAGTGTTACGAAGATCGGGGATTTGTGAAGTGCTTTTATTTTTAGATTTTTTATTTGATTGAAGTGTTTAATTGAGATGGCAGGAAGGGGTGTTTGAGACTCCCAATCTCGGTCGGATGATATGGCATGGCAGTGAGGTACAACAAATGTTGATAATTCTCGATTACCAACCAGAGAAAGGAGGGTTGTTGAAGATGTCGCAAGTAGAAGTGATAGAAGAAGGAGTAGAGAGCTTTCTCTGGCATACAATCATTGTTCCCTCCTAGCACTACATATGGTGCTCAACCTGTAATTTGTGTTGCTATGGCTTCAGAACAACTCCATGAGCAGGCATACCTTACAATGAGCAGATGGTTTTATGATGATACATTCTATTTAATATAGCAAACAGTTTTCATTTTCAAGCAATAGCAGATGCAATTGCTAACATTGGTTTAGGGTATAAGATGCTTTCATATCAAAAGTTGAGAGGAAAACTATTAGATAAGACTGTCCTTGAAGTGTAGGAATATTGTTCGATTTTGAGAGTCATGAAAGGAGACTGGATGTACTATCATGACAGACGGATGGATAGATAGGCGAGAAAGGATTTTGTTAAACTTTCTTTTATATTGTCTTAAAGGACTTATATTTTTTATATCTCTAGATATTTCAGAGGAGAGGCATACTGCAAAGGTCATAAGATAAGAGTTTGATAAGGTGATATCTGAGGTTGGGCTAGAGAATGTAGTTCGATTCATTACAAATAATGCTTCTAACTATAAAGAAGCTGGGAAGGAGTTAGCATATACATATGGGACTTTTTATTGGACACCATGTGCAACCCATTGTTTAGATCTCATCCTTGAGAATATTGGTGAGATGAATGAGATAAAGGCAGTAATTGAGTGGTGCCAAGATATCATCAAATTTATCTACAACCATACTTTTGTATTTTATATGATGAGTAGATATATAGATGTTGCAGAACTATTTCGTATAGCTGCGACTCGGTTTGCAACTAATTTCTTATCAGTACAAAACATTGTGAAACAAAAGTAAGCCTTGAAGAGAATGTTCTATTTAGATGAGTGGTAACAATTTGCATAGTTGTCTCAAAATAGAATAATAAAAAAGTTAAATGAGATTTCATAGACAGTCTCGAGGATTACATTTTGGAATGCATGTGTTAAACTATTAAGGATTACGTGAAGGTTTTGAGATTGATTGTTAGCGAGGAAAAACCATTTATTAGCTATCATTATGAAGTCATGGATAAGGCAAAAGAAGACATTAGAAGTTATTTAAATGGAAGGAGGGATTATATGCCCGTGTGGAACATTATAGATAATAGATGGAACAAACAATTGCATAAGCCTATTCATGCAGTAACTTATAACCTAAACCCAATAATCAGGTACTCAGCAAGCTTTAAAAGTGATGATAAAGTAAACCAAGGTTTTAAAAATGATGATAAAGTAAACCGAGGTAATATAATAATTCTCTTCACTTGATGGGTTTGCCTCTAGCAATTTACATTCACACTAATATGCGCTCAGGTAAATTGTTTATCTTCGTATTTAAGTTTCTTAAATCTTATATTTATTATTGATTAAGTACCTAATTTTATCTTTTTCTATCAGATGTTTGGTGGAATAGGTTTAGAAGTGATTGATCAAACCTTAGAGATTTTACAGTAAGACTGACCTCAATAGCTTGGCAAATCATTTTTTCCAATTTGTGTTCAATAATTCTTTCTCATAACATGACTCATCCACTTAATACCACGATTTCTAAATGTTTTTCTTGTTCTTATATATGGTTATAATTGTATTCTTTTTTTTGTCCCTTAGGCATGTTTTAGTTATTTTATTAAATTATAAGTATGTGCTAAACTCCGTCCATGTAAGGGATCTTGCATGGGCCGCTCCTAAGCCCGGATAAAGGAGGGTTGTGTTAGGCTTCCAACAACCAACGTAAAATTTTGTCGGACTTATTTATCATGGATTTTACAAATTATGATAGGGCTTTATGGAAACAAAAAATTCATTTAGCCGACCCCATGAGTATGTGAAAAGGCTTAGTTGTTGTTGTTCATAAGTCAAGTGATACCCGTATCACCTAGGATTTTTAATGCTTCTATAAGAATATTGTGTGATCCTACCGATTTACCAACTTTTATAAGTTTAAGAGCGTCTTTTACTTCGTTCTTTTAAATATGTCAATAGAAATTATGATTTATATACTTTTCTTAGGTGGTAGGCTCTCTCCAGCTAATACAAGTACTTATATTTTCATTAAAAAAACTTATAAGAATAATTTTTTCATCTATTTTTTATATATCATTTGCCACTAGAATCTTCTCAATCTCATTTTTTATGCATCTAACAAAAGTAGATCCTTAGTTTTCTTATCTCTAGGCTTAATATCTTCTTTTGAGTTGAATTTTACTTCACCAACGGCATTTCTTGTGTCATTCTTTGCTTTCTTATAAGCCTTCCAAGTTTCATCAGTTTTGTTGTCATAATGCAATTTATAATATGCCCTCTTTGCTATGACCACAACAACAACAACTAAGCCTTTTCCCATACTAGACAGGGTCGGCTACATGGATTCTTTGTTTCCACAGATCCCTATCGTGTGCCATGTTAGCAGTTAACTCCCAATAAGCTAGATCATTCTTTATTGTTTCTTTCCAACACTTTTGTGGTCGTCCTCTACCTCTTTTAATACTTTCCAAATTTAGTTTTTCTACCCTTCTTACAGGTTCTTCTTCTGATCTTCGTTCTATATGTCCAAACCATCTTAAACGATGTTCTCTCATTTTATCCTCTATTGGTGCCACTCCTAATTTGTTTCTAATAACCTCATTATGTATACGGTCTTTTCTTGTATGACCACTCATCCATCTCAACATCTTCATTTCTGTCACAGACATCTTTTGTACATGTTGATGATTAACTGCCCAACACTCAGAACCATAAAACATGGCAGGCCTAATTGCTGCTCTATAATATTTACCTTTTAATTTTAATGGTATCTTCTTATCACAAAGAATACCTGATGCTCCTCTCCATTTTAACCAACCAGCATTAATTCTATGTGTAACATCTCCATCAATTCTTCCATCACTTTGAAAAATTGACCCTAGGTATTTAAAACTTTCCTTTTAGGGAATGCAATGTGTGCCAATTTTAATTTCTATGTCCTCTGAAGTAGCCAAATGATCAAACTTACATTCCATATATTCTGTCTTTGTTCTACTAAGTCGGAGGCCTTTGCTTTCTAATGTTTCTCTCCATAGTTTTAATTTTCTATTAACTTTTTCCTTAGACTCCTCCACTAATACAATGTCATCTGCAAATAACATACACCAAGGTACTTCATCTTGAATATGTTTTGTTAACTCATCCATCACCATTATAAATAAGTATGGACTTAAAGTTGATCCTTGATGTAACCCAATATTAACTTCAAAGAAGTCTGTCGTTCCTTCATGAGTCCTCACACATGTTTTTGCACCATCATACATGTCTCTTATAAGGTTAATATATGTCAATGGGATACCTCTTTTTTCCAAAGTTCTCCAAAGAACCTCCCTTGGTACCCTATCATAAGCTTTTTCTAGATCAATAAATATCATGTGAAGGTCTTTCTTTTTTGCTCTAAAATGTTCCATAAGACGTCTCAAAAGGTGAATCGTTTCAATAGTAGATCCGCCTAGCATAAATCCAAATTGGTTCTGTGTTGTACTTGATACTTGTCTTAACCTACGTTCGATAATTCTTTCCCATAATTTCATAGTATGACTCATTAACTTGATACCTCGATAATTCGCACAATTTTGAATGTCTCCCTTGTTCTTATATATGGGTATAAGTGTACTTGTTCTCCATTCCTCGGGCATCTTTTGGTTTTTCCATATTTCATTAAATAGCCTTGTGAGCCAAGTGATTCCTATTTCTCCTAGTATTTTCCAAACTTCTATAGGAATATTATCTGGTCCTACCGATTTACCACTCTTCATATGTTTAAGAGCCTCTTTGACTTCATTCTTTTGAATACGTCGGTAGAAATTGTGGTTTATATACTTTTCTGACTTGGCTAAATCTCCTAAACTAATACTAACATCTTTATTTTCATTAAAAAGATTATAAAAATAGTTTTTCCATCTATTTCTTATATAATCATTTGCCACTAGAATTTTTTCCTCCTCGTCTTTTATGCATCTAACATAATTAAGATCTTTAGTTTTCTTATCTCTAGCCCTAGCTATCCTAAAAATATCTCTTTCACCTTCTTTTGAGTTGAGTTTTTTATATAAGTTATCCCAAATCTTAGCTTTTGCTTCACTAACGACATTTTTCGCTTCCTTCTTTGCTTTCTTATAAGCTTCTAAAGTTTCACTAGTTTTCTTAGCATAATGTAATTTGTAACATGCCCTCTTTGCCTTGATTTTATTTTGTACTACTTCACTCCACCACCAAGCTTCTTTTTGTGCCGGTACACCTCCCTTAGATACCCCTAACACATCTTTCGCCACTTTTCTAATATGTATAGCCATATTGTTCCACATATTACAGGGTGTGCCAACATAATTCCAAACATCTCCTTGAAGGACTTTTTGTTTAAATATATCTTCTTTCTCGCTTTTGAGGTTCCACCATTTAGTCCGAATAGCTCGATGCACTCTTTTCTTCTTTGTCCACTTTTTTATTTGTAAATCCATAACTAAAAGTCGATGTTGGGTGGTTAAGCTTTCTCCTGGAATTACCTTACAATCTTTACAACACGCTCTATCTTTTTTTCTACAAATAAAGTAATCAATTTGTGTTTGTGATAAGCCACTCTTATAAGTAATTAAATGTTCATCTCGTTTTTTGAAGATTGTATTGACTACAAAGAGATCAAATGACATAGCAAAATTTAAAATCTCCCTACCTTCCTCGTTTATATCCCCAAAACCAAAGTTTCCATGAATCCCTTGATATCTTAATGCCTCTTTACCGACATGTCCATTTAAATCTCCTCCTAAACAAATCATCTCCCTTTGTGGAATCTTTTGAAACACCTTATCCAACTCTTCCCAAAAAACTGTCTTTATACTATCTTCTAGTCCTACTTGGGGTGCGTAAGCACAAACTATATTAAAAACCTCTTCTCCTAACACTAATTTCAACGTCATGATTCGGTCACCATATCGTTGTATGTCTACTACACTCTCCTTTAAATCTTTATTTATGATAATACCAACTCCGTTTCGAGCCTTTTCTTTACCTGAGTACCATAATTTAAAACCTGTATCCTCTATCTCCTTTGCTTTTTCTCCAACCCATTTTGTCTCTTGTAAACATAGAATATGAATCTTTCTCCGAATCATAGTATCTACCACCTCCATTAGCTTACCCGATAATGTTCCGATATTCCAAGAACCAATACGAATCTTATTATCTAGGACTAGCTTCCTTACCCCCCGCATCCGTCCATAATCAAAATACAGAGACCCTTTCTGAAAATTTTTCACTACATTCGGGCGGCAATGTAGCGGGACTAACTTCTTTACCCACACCCGTCCATGATGTGGGAACCCTCTCTGCAATTGATTCACTACATTCGGGTGAAAATGTAGTGGCTCTTGCTTACTTCTTACTGCATTCGGGCTCTGCAGCACGTCGCTAGGCGGGGATGCCCCAAAACAATGCTCATAATTTTTGTAATCCATGTTGTAAAATCCGACGAAGTTTTACGCTGGCTGTCGAAAGCCTAACACAACCGTCCTCCTTTATCCGGGCTTGGGACCGGCAATGCAAGGATGATCCCTTACATGGGCGGAGTTTCCTCTTTGCTATGACCATTGTGTAAAAAATTAAAGTAACATAAGCAAACAAATTGCATAATTGCAAGCATCATATTAAGTTTTAGGATTATTAAATTCTAATACATAGCATCATTGGAAAAGCTTCAGTTTTGTCTTGCTCTCCTAGCTTCCAAACCATATCCAACTCTATTTGTGGCGGAACTGTTGGACATGGCCTCATGCTAAACTTACTGCATGGAGAACATGTCTGAAAAATGGCATGCATGAACCAGCCTATTTTCTTGGTTAATTAGCATGTAGTAACCCTCAATGCTCTCCCTAGACACCGCTAAGTACACAGAAGAGAAGTGTTGGCCTTTAAATGTACTTCCCTGAAGAAAACTGTCACAAAGTTAATTCAGGTCCAGGAGAGGGATATTGTGTCTGTCATAAGATCCATACAGCATGCACGATACACTGGAACACCATTCACTTCATGGAAAGACGGACTATGCTCCTTTACAATATAAATAAGTTTTCTATCATGTTTATTGATACTATACGTATGGTTTTGTATTGTCTGATTCACAAGAATGCCAGGTTAAGTAGGCTTATGATGAGATCACAGTGACTAGGTTAGTGTTTGAATGAACGCCTGTACAAACTAGCAAGTGAATATCGTTTAGTGGTTTTTGGGGTTGAAAAAAATAAAATCTCTATTCAGCACAATGGCTCTGAGCGGTTGATACAGATTGCGCTAACATTTGTTAGTACATGTTAAAATTATCATTGAATGTTTTCCCCAGGTTCTGTACCTTCTGGTTCTTCTGGACCATCAGAACAGCCACCATCTTCTTACGATGATTTGAATGCGAAGATTTTGTCACGGACTAAAGTTCCATCGCCACCAGTGAACACCGCTGTGGGTGGAAAAGCTTCACTTCAACCGGAACGCAGGCCTGTATCAGACAAAGAGATGGAAGCTATTTTGGTAAGTTCACTTCCTGTTTCTGTCTCTGATATAGCCGGAAATATGTTCTGCTTTTCTCATATGGGCAAAAAAGAAGTGTGATTTTAGTTGTCCCTAATATAGCCGGAAATATGTTATGCGACTTAGTCCTACTTTTTCATCAATTTTTTTGTGTTCTATGTCCATGCATGTCTACTAATACAATCTTTGTATATCAGTAGCAGATCTTTGCTCCCATGTCAATCAACATCATTTCCTTTTACTTTCCTTGGATGAATTTGTCCCATTCTGGTCAACTTCTTGTCCTTGTACTTTCCTTGGATGAATTTATCCCATTCTGTTCAACTTCTTGCGAACCCATCTAAGTCAATCTCATGAGCGCTTCTCAGTAAGCTTCCTGAGCAAACAGAGTTGTATGTTTGAGTTCAATCTGTACATTCTTTTCTTCCATTTTTAAGATGTATATTTATGGAACTCACAGCTAACTGATTGTTTGAGCATAGGAAATCACACTTGCTGAGCATGCATGGGTTGTCTAGGAAATCACCTGTTTTTGTGAAGTCATGAGTTTTGAAAAATAATAGGGTTTGGTGATCTAGGGAAGGTGGTGCCTTTTTAATTGGGAACTATTGTGAGCTTCCATCCTTTGTAAGATGGTCTGTGGCCTGCACAAAGGAGTACTGGGTTAGGTAGGATGGCCAAAATAAAACTTTGCCTGATCTTTGTTGGGGTTGCAACTTTCCGTGCATGTCGCACCATATCCTATCCAACCTCTGAAATTCATGCGCATGGGTGGAAATAGTACTATTGACTGTTGACGTTTGAAGAAGTCTCTTGTTGCACTCTCCGGCAGACCCACCTAATGCAGGATATAATTTGATTAAAGTTAGGATTCTAGTAAGTTCCCTTTCTTATTGGAGTGGTACCATCCTTAACTTTTAGTTGCTACATATATTTACTTGGGCATCCTCACAAGACTTGATGAACTCGTCTTCTCTTTTTTTCTTAAAGATTCCAGTTCCTGATTCTAGTACTAAACAATATGAGCGTTGCAGCTAGGTGGTGCCTTCTGAAAGATTTCCTTTTGTACGCGACATGTGATGACTGAAGATAAATGGTTACTTGTCAGAGATGTTTTGCTTTTGTTTGTTCAATACTTGAAACTACCAGTGGGAGTGGGTTTTACACCCTTGCTAGTTGTGTAGAGCATATGGTAGCCATGTCATGTAACAGCGACACTAACCGGATGGGAACATGACTAAATGGAGCTCAAGTGTTTTCTCATCTGTTGAAGACCGAAACAGAACTGAATTCTCAAATAAAATCATTCAAATCAGCATTATCGTCTTTAATCTGTTGTAATATTCTGGTTCTTTTTTGTCATCCTTTTCCTTGGGCTTCCTGAATAATGATACATTTCCATGGCAAAAGGATCATGGTTTTGGCACCTGAGGTAGTTTCCTAATTATTACTCATGGTAAACAAACAAAGAGAAGGATATAGATGGACGAGCATTCAAAATCTCCTCCATCTTTGGCATAGATCTTGAAGTTTTCGTATTTTGATATATCACTGGTGTAATGCTCAGCAGCCCGAGAGGTTTTAACGAAGAAATATTTCACAAGTTGCGTTGGTAGAGAGCATTTTGGATAAGCATCTTTCACATGATCCAATTTCTATATTGGAACGATATTCATATGTAGACAAGTGATAATGATGGCAACCTTCTCTGGTATGGGATGCTAGCACCCTCTCCTTATTTCGTATATATCTCGTTTATTTCAATTCTAAGAGTTGAAATTCCATGTTAGAAGCAGATAAAGGGGAAGGAAATCAAAGGAGCTGCTGTGAAATTCTTATGGAAACAATCGGCCCATTCGCTCCAGCCTTCATTATGTGGTACTTCACCTGCAAGCCTGTATTTTTAATGGGGAAAATGAGAAACAATTACCCGAGAGTTTACATACGCACATTGTATTCCAAACAGCGGACACGTGAAATTAAGAGTTTTGGTACTAAGCCATCCGTAACCGATGGAGCGTGTCCATGTTTCAGATTTTTGGAGACCGAAACCGTATGTAGGGATTGTTCTCTAGTATGATGAAATATATATACAAGCAGCAGTTTCTTACCTTCATTGTGCTGTAAGTTTGTGTTGACAGCCACTGCGTGCCTCGTTATCCTCGCCTTTGGTTGCCAATCGATTGGTTCGCCAGCCCATGAATTTATGTTTAGTACCTCTGTTCAAGCAACAAAGCAACAGTTGGAAAAGAATGCAATAAATGTGTTTCGGCTATAGAGTAGCTCTTGCAGTTGAACAGGATGATCGGTGCCGGGGAACATATATATATATATATATATATATATATATATATATATATATATATATATATAAAGAGAGAGAGTGAGAGAGAAAGAAAGAGAAATTAATATATGCACCTACTCGTTCGCACTTAAAATCACTTAAAGATCATCATGCGGTTGCGATGATGAATTTAAAAAGTTAAAGGTGGTGTTATATTTTTTGTATTTTATATTAAATATTTTTTAAATTTAAATCTTCATCATTGATTATTGTAATTGGACATTTGAGATGATTTCAAGTATGAATGGATTTTCACATGAATTATTCTCTCTCTATATACATGCTTAGCTAGTTTTGGCAATGCGACCCAATCGAAACCACTCTTCATCAAGTCCCTACAAATTTTATGGGGAGTTGTACAATGCCTTGCGGGGTAAAAATTTGTACAATGCCTTGCCTCACCTCGCACATGCATGTGATACCTGGGAAATCAGTAAAGATGCGAGCCAATAAAACGCTTGATGGCCAGTTATGTGAAGAATAGTGGCCACTCTTGCTTCACCAGATGTGAATCAAGCAATATCATGGTAAGTTTTGAATGGCTAATGGCCTTGGAAGTTACTGCAGACTATGGTTAAGTTATTGAGCCATGGATTTCCATCATCTAGAAGCGGGCGACTCCCAAGAGCATACCTGAAGTAGAAGCACTCTTAAGGTGCTTGGCATCAAATATGCCGCCGGTAGCTCCAGTGCAGTGCTTCTCTACTCGGTGAGATCCAACTTCCTCGTATTCCCATGCCCCATTCTTGTATTCCTCATGAAGAAATAGTTCAAAATGTCTCGCATCGAGCGTTTGCATGGTGCCTATGATGAAATTGACAATCAGTATGAATAGCAAGCTCCAGGACATGGCACAGAGAAGACCCCTGGGTGCTATACAAGCAGTAAGGCTTTCAACTCCCATGGTGCTACCTCTGTGCAAACAGACAACTTTCACATGCATGGAGTCAAAGGTCCTAGCCTTGGGGTCATGCTGCCGGGGTGGCACTAGGTATTGGGGTATCAAAAACAATACCAAGCCGCACCGAGAGCGTTAGCTCCACGGCAGAGTTCGACTACCAGAGGGGGCATGTGTGGGTGTGTGAGAGGCTTAACCTCTCCTTTAACCCAAAAAAAGAAAAAAGAAAAATACCAAGTCAAGCCTTATCTCTTTATTTCCTTTCTCCGTTCCAGGTGAGGGACAATGGATTTACGTCTTTCATTTACAGCAGCACAGTATCTCCCCTCCTCCAAAAGTCGTGTTTATTTTTTGTAATTCCCTTTTGGGAGATTGGTTTCTCCTCCCCCCGTGAACCCATCCCTGCTCTTCCATTCTAAACTATCCAAGAGGCTTATCCCACACAAAGTGGGTTCATTGAATGGGTTCTTATTCGTCATTTTGCTCTATATTATCATACTGATATTGAACATCTAATGTCTCTCTGGCTAATAATAGAAGAAAAAAGATGTATTGAATTCTAAGAATGAGGTACTACCGTAGTATATGACTGAAATCTTAAACATCAACCAATTTATCTACTGGGATTTATGTAGGGCGTGTGGGGAAAAGGATCATGATACCAGACCTTCGCATGTTTGTAGGTTACACACCGGACACCGCACCAGCTGCAAATCTGCATTGATCACATAGCATCAGGGACAGATATAGTTTCACAAACTTGATTTGTCCACTAAACTAACAATGCTAGTGAAAAGGTAAAAGGATGACGTGATATTGCACCATTACTGAATGAGGTGCATTATGCAGAAGTGGATGGGTTGGTTGCCACCATTCGCTAATCAGTAATTTCCAGCACGCAAAAGGCACTTTCCTTTTGCACTCGGAGCGATAATTCACCTGGTTAGGAGACTCTGGTCACAAGTTCATGAGTTCCATACCAGGGGGGCTGCATATCTGCCTCCGGCCTTGCCATTGTAACCAAAGAAAAAGGCGATGCATAAATTGGGAAAATGAGAGCGAGGAACTAGCATGAAGTGCAAGCTAAATCCATATGGTGTGAAGTGAATATAGGAGCTTATAAAGGACTTAAAGGGAAAGTGTGTTAGGACTGGGAGGCATTCTTTCGAGCATTTTTCATCTTTGAGCAAAGTGCGGAATCAAGCATGTTAGGTTCGGTATCATATGGTTATAATGGCGTCAATCTAGCGAAAGGAACTTGACATGTCTGGATCGAACGTTCAGAGCCCCAATGGTTGAGACCAACCTGGAGAACCTGCGTAGAAGAAAACGTTCCAAGTGAAAAATAATACCAGCAATCCAGACTCCTGGTTTAATGCCTGTTAAGATGCAACCACCCATCGACTGCACCATCTTTTCGACTGACAACTTGAGCATGGAAGCCTGCGGAATGCATAGCTTCTCTGTTGCTAATGCTGCTGATGAATCAAAGAAGAATGCCCCAATTCTCATCCAATCTGAAAGACGAAGCATCAATTGATCCATATGAGCTGTAGTTTCTAGATAATCTCCCAGCATAGAGTACAAAGCATCAAGTAGAATGAAAAAGTAATGGGAAAACAGCAGTTGACACATCTAGCATCCCATGGAAATGTCAAGAAATTTTACTTGCATTCACTAGTAAAAACTGTATGGTTTTACCAACTTCTTTTCAGTTTTGCGGGCCGACTTTTTTTTGGTATTTTGTTAAAACTAATGATTGGTTATATAAAATAATAATTAACATACCTGACACACTCCGGAAAAGAATTCCTCTGGTTCTTTCATAAAGCTGCATTTTTTATCGTGTCATGAAATCTTAGTACTATTCTTAACATAGAGCTCTATGTGGTAGGCGTGGTTCCGTGCCCTTTTGGTCATGTGCACGTGACAACCCCCCGAATCATGATCCATGAGGTTAAAATGTTGATTGATGGGAGTGGGATTCACTAAGAATGCCAACTTTACACCAAACTAGATGGGATTGAACTAAAACTAATTAAAACGGGCTATATAGGATGCGGTGTGATCTCTCCTATGAACTTGTCTTGGATCTTGTAGATGACCCAGTTTATTCTTGTGCATCCATACCTCAGATAAGTGTAATATACAGTCACATCTTCCATAATATTGGTAAATGTTTGCAAAGGGAAGTAGATAGAAGTAGCAAACATACCGATGTGCTTCTCTTGCTGCCTCAACGTATATGAATGCCTGCCATCTGCATAAACATACAGGAATTAAGTATTGTTACTCAAGGATCAGAATCCTGACTGTAACTGTTAGTTACTTAAAGATCTAACTTTACATCTGTTAATAATGAGATACGGCCGTAGCCTTATCTATATACTGCTCGGCCTTCACAGCAACATGCAGTTTCTACCCTTTCTCAGGTTATTTGTTTTCTGAGGAAGTCACAATCCGGAAGTCATATTCGTTTACCATATTTAGACTTCTTTTTTAACATTCAGAGTGTGGTGTAATCACGGATGAAGCTCACTTTCAGTTTAGAGCGGAATTATGTTTAACTTTCTAGTTGCTTGAGATTTGCATTTGTGTGTGCGTGCGTGCGCGTGTGTGCAATAGGAAGCTCCGGTACTATATCCAATATCTACATATTTATTTGAGAAACATTTTGCAAAAAGAAAACTAAGACAGCCATTGGCAAAAAAAATTGTTTATAACTAAGGCAGTAGGAACACGACGCCTATGCAGGTGGCAATAGTGGAGCCTAATTTACATAATAAAGGTGAAGGTAAAAGAAACTGCATCACCGGCAAAAGAAAAAAAAGGAAAGGAAATTGCGATCTAGCAAACGTCCATAGTACAGACAAACGACGACTGTTTTTCAAGCAAACAGCAAACTGTTACTTCGTGCAATAATCCAGCTTAAATGTGTTCGTTAACTAAGCATATAAGTAATGGGATTAAGAATTTAGGTTGATAATGAGGCATACCGAATGAGGCAGCATAGAGGTCGCTCCATTTGAAGGCGACTTCTTTGGGAGGTGGAACGTGAAGATCCCGCAGGCACGCGTGTTTCCACACGATCTCTTCAGTCATCAATTTGTGGAACCAACGATCCGCCATCCCAAGCATCACCAGCGATTTGCCGTCCAGGTACTTCGCGATCTCCGTCCATATATCCTCGTCGTACCTTCAAAATGATTTACACAAACCAAGGAGTTTAAAGATGTCAACATGTAACTTTCTAATCCTTTAAGTAATAATAACAAGAATAAGAACGATAGCAATAGAAAATGAGTGCTAGTAGAGAAAATGGTTTTTAAGTAAGGCTTTTAACGTTTCCAATTAAAAATTCAAAATCAAGTCAGAGAAATATCGTTGAAAATGATCACCCCCATATGAAAGCTCACTTTCAACAACAAAAATTAAGCCTTTTCTCGTAATCAACTATTCGTTAGGTTCTTTGTTTCTACATATCCTTATCATAATTTGTAGAATTCATATTAAATATCGGAGTTGACTAGAGGTTCTTTGCTTCCACATACTTTTATCATAATTTGTAGAATCCATAATAAATAAGTCCGACAAAGTTTTACTTGAGTTGTCGAAAGCCCAATGCAACTCTCTTTTTTTATCTGGGACTTGAGACCAGCCATGCAAAAATAATCTCCTACATGAGCAGAGTTTGAAAGCTCACTTTCACTTACAAAACAATCTCGACGTATTTACAAATACTAATCTTTTGTAATATAAGATGCAACATAGTCACAAACGAAGGCGAGAAATGTGGTATGGAGAAACGATATCTTTTCAGCAATTTTTAGACCTTTTCTTCATTTATGGATCAACTCTTAGCAGCTTGCTTAGAGCTGATTAGAAACGTTACAAAAGGCTTAATTGTCTAACAGGATATATCTTATCATGCGAAAAATAGTGGAATGGACAGTGAAGATTCCAAGGTTGCAATCCCGATCATCTTTGTCTCTGCAGCAGATTAAAATAACACGAAATAGATTCCATTTGTACAGTTTCTTAGTCAAATCAACACGCATGGAGACACGACAGAACCCAACTTCTTTTCCTATTATTTTGAGTGCGCACTAACATGGACTTTTTTTTGGTTGTTCCGGTCAGGTGCTATATTGCGAACAATTTTCGGATTCTGGTTGTGGCCATGTCATGTTCATCGTATTCTTCACAAGCACAGGCAACTCGGATATAAGCAATTTTTTTTCTATTTTGACGACTTTGGTTGGACACAAGCAAAAATATCTCGGGTCATTATCATCATCAAGGTGCTGCTTCAGGACGGTAGAAGTATTGAGGGATGAGTGAAACTGGTTTGCAACAGACCGAACAAAATATACAGCGAACTGAATTCCGTACTTTTAAGGTCGTATCTTTCACACAAACTGTTGGGATGCGAAGAAGGAATCTCCAGATTCTCGTTCTCTAATGATCAGATTGAACTGCTGCATGGATCACTGAATTAGGAAATCTCCATTTCAAATTCCAACATGTTTTCGGCCAAGATTCTTAAGATAGATAAAACCTAAAAAATAATCCCCCCCCCCCCCCCTTAAGCTTCAAATTTTAATATTAGGCGAAGCGGATCCTCGTGCAGTTGGAACTATATATATAAACAGTGAATCGCCGTTCAACCAGATCTAGGTAATTCTTGCATTAATGAATGGCCTGTATCATCGTAGAACATTGGCAGGCACGAGCAGAACCTTCTCCTTCAGGATTTAGCGGGACGATCTCTGAGATTTCACCGAAGAACCAAGGTTCACAACAAAGACATGATTTGACTACCTAATCATGTGCTACCGCAATATAAAGCATACAAGAAACTTTTTGATCTAGAAGATCTGAAGGTAATAGCATAAATTCTTGAAAGTGGAATGACCTGACGGGAAGAAAAGTACAAACAGAAGAAATTCAAATTTGAGGTTCATTACCTTCAATTACTGACTAACCTGGCTTCAAATTTAATTAGGGATTAGATAACTTTGAAGAGCATACGTCTTCGGTCCAATTATCTCACTTCAATTTCTAAAATGTAAATGAGACAAGTTTTAAAAAAGATTTCAAATCGGAAACAGAATTTCAGACCGAACTTCACTAAAATTACCCCTTGCTCATGAAAGCTTTCAATTATCAGTTTCTCTCTCTCTCTCTCTCTCTCTCTCTCTCTCTCTCTCTCTCTCTCTCTCTCTCTCTCTCTCTCTCTCTCTCTCTCTCTCTGTATATATATATAAAAAGTAAGAAGAAGACCGTACTTCTCCAAATCAAAGTCGCTGCAAAGCTATAAAGAGCTTTCCACTGAAATCCAGTAACATCAGATCTGAAGTAACTCGGATCAGTACAAGCTGAAGAATTTAATCATTTTTCCGTATCCGTCAGAGAAGAAAATGAATGAACGTCTGGTAGGCTCCCGAACTGTGTTTCGTCGTATACACAAAAACACACACATATATATATAAGAGAAAGAGAGAGGGAGCATATGCATACCATCTGAACTGAGAGAGGGATAGAGCAACAGACTGCGGAGAGGAACGGCAGCAAGAAATAGTCTTAGCTCTCCGCATGTACTTCCCCATCCCTTTACTCTCCCTCTCTCTCTCTCTCTCTCTCTGTCTCTCTCGTATTCAAATCCGGCGGGAACAAAAATGAACCAAATGCGAAATTAACAAAGACGGAGCCTCGACTCCCTCTATTTATAGTCACACTTTACCACTGAGTCCAATTTAAATTTTCAAAATTTTAAGCACGCAAATGTCAAGAATATCCAAACTAAACTTCGGAAATCACGTCTTTCTCTCATACCGTTAATCGGACGTGTTTCCCGGGTTCACGGCCCTTATCGTATCCGATCCATTTTGAGTGCAGTTGTCAAGTCCAGTCCACCCAACGCTCCATGGAAGCTCCACAAGAACAAGACCTGAAATTTCTATGATTGTATCCAACAATAAAAATCGAGTCACATTCAGGTCTTGTCCACCCTAAGTGACATGGAAAATATTGGTCATGTTCAGGTTGACCTGTTTCTTAAATGTTGAAATGTCTTGAGAGAAACATTACCTGGAAGATGAAATTGCCACCTCTAATGAAGTCAAGGTAGATCAAATTCATAAAGAGGACAACTGCTTTTTTGTGATTCTCATCCTCATCTTTATTTGGCACTTTAAACCCACAGAATCCAGCAGGGTTTATATGGCTAATTCGGGTAAACTGAAATTGATGGTTAAAAACCATTAAGGTTGCCTCAAACTACGAAGAGTTATCAGTCACTTCCCTTCCAGTTTGAACCAAAAGTTAAAAAACTTTTGAAAATAAAAAATACTTAAATTGTAACAGAATCGGCAGTGGAATAGTTGAGAGGTTATTAAAAACAAATTAGGAGCGATACCAATAGAGGATAAAATGAGAGAATATCATTTAGGATGGCTTGGACATATACAAAAAAGATCAAAATAACCTCTAAGAAGGTATGAAAAACTAGATTTTGAAAGTATTAAAAGAAGCATAGGACAACCACAAAAGTATTGGAAAGAAACAATAAATAATGATCTACATTATTGTGAGTTAATTGCTAACATGACATATGATAGAGCTCCGTGGAAACAAAGAATTTATGTAGCCGACCCCATCTAGTATGGGAAAAAGCTTATTTGTTATTGTCGTTATTGTGTAACCAGAATCGGCGATTTTAAACTATATGTTTTGTTTCATGGGAGAGGAAATGTAACCGGATAACAATCCCCAGATCAATTACGATTTCTGGTCAATTGGCCAGTCCAGTTTGATCGATTTCTAGCCTGGGTTAGTTCCAGTGCAAAATGTTAGGTCAGTTCCTACGTGGCCTACTCTCCTCATGGATCATCCCACTAAATGGTTGCGTGTTCGTGGCTTGTATCATGAGAGAGGGAGGGGGCAGGGCTTCGTCATACGGAGGCCTAAGGCGATACACACGGCAGGTATCAAACTGTTCAACCTTCAACTAGCAAGTTGGCCTGTTATCCAGGTGAGCCAAGCTTAACTTTAAAAGACTTGTATTTTTTAGCATATAATTGTCATTAGAAATGAATGTTCATTCGCACCAAGAGTGTTAGTCCAACGGCAAGGTGCACTAACGCCTTTCTGCGGGTGGGGAGTTCAACAATGAAAGGGTGCATGCGTAGGTGTGGGTGTTAGGCTTTTGGGGCCTCCAACCAAGAAAAGGAATCAATGTTCATTCAAGTTGACAGCCGGATTTTTATGAAATATCAATACTGTAACAATAAAACACAGAGCGATTGAAGATGTCTAGAGACATTAATTGCGTTAACATGATTTCCTAACCTGTATAGTGTAAACACTTAAAATTTTCATGTGAAACAGAAATGCTAATCAAGTGATTAAAAGTGTTTTTCATGGAAGATCAAATGAGACATGAACCAAGAAGCAAAGAAATACACAATTGATTAAAATCTATCAAACAGTTACATGAGAGATTGTTAGAATCCAATGATACAATTAAGATAGCATTACATGAATTATAGCAGACTCTTGGATGAAATGAATGTACAACAAAATCAAGCAACTAAATGTTACATCAGTCATGGTAACTCACACATGGAGGAACAAGTCGCCATAGTAGCCCACGTACAGCCACTCTTCAGCCCACACATAGCTCACATACAAAGGGATAAGCAACCACCCTATAGCGCGCTAAAAAGATATCTGGAGCCTGAATGCATGGAAGACGAAATCGACTAAAAAATAATAAAACTATAGAAGGGAAGAGGAGCCTCCCTAAGCATTGGCATCAGTTGATCCGGAGAAATCATGCCAATCTATAAGGACTGATCGATGGATTTCTCCCCTTCATTGTTCAATGTGTGTATTTCATGCAAATTCAAAGCAGATCACAACCGATTCTTTCTTTCCTGGCCGTAGGCCATACCCCCTCTCTCTCACACCCACACACAGAATCGCAGGACATTCTCTCTCTCTCTCTCTCTCTCTCTCTCTCTCTCTCTCTCTCTCTCTCTCTCTCTCTGCTAAATGCAAGACCCCATCATCGCCTTCTGATTCCCACCGGAATCCATCTCACCGTTGCCGCCACCTCTCTTCCGCCGTTTCCTGCCATCAGCACCAAAAAACCAGAAAGAAGAAAAAAATAGAAAGCCTTACGGCGCAGCCATTGCCGTTGACATCCCAGGCTTTTGTCGCCACCCTCCATCTCCTCCACCAACCGGCTCCCCCTCTCCCCTCTCTTCCTGCCGCTGCGTTGAAGACCACCGATCCGTAGCCCCTTTAAGCTGAAATGGATTGGGTCCAGCCAAGCAGACTCAATCCGTTCTCTTTTGACCCAAATAATCTAGCTTCAAGCATTCTAGATCCAAATCGGATCTTGCTTCACTCATAACCTACATATCCAACCAAGTCAAAATCCCAATTTCTCCATTATCCAAACCAAACCCATTTCAAATTGGACCCCAATCAATCTCTAAATTGAATCCCCCATTGAATTCAATAAGACTCAAACTATCATCCATTCTCTTGATCCAAAATCCTCGTTGAATCAAATCCAAATCCCTTTTAAATTGGATCATATTTGATTTTAAATCTGATTTTAAATCAGATCCAATTGAGTTTGATAATTTTATACTTACATAAATATCAATTGAGATGGCTTGATGATATCACACGTAGATATGGATTTGAATATCTCAATCTATGCATCGATGCTTTCTCGATAGGACCATACTAATGGTTGTTTTGAGCTATCATTTACATAATTTCGTACTTTTTTAATATTGATAAATTGTTTATGATTCTTTTTGCTAACTGATTTATGATGTGCATGTCTGATATGCATGCTGGTACTCACCGGAGATCGTTATTTGATTCGAGTTCACTTTGACTTGCGTAGAAACCAACCACTCTTCAGCAAGTCCTGACGCTTTGGAAGTATTTGAAAGACTCGCTTCCGACCCAGCTGACATGATGTAAAAACACCGCAAACAAGATTGGGTTAACAAACTGGAGTTGCTCACTCCCTTTGAATATATTTCTGACGATAAGCTAAGTTTTCAAGAGTGTGGAGTTTGGCAGATGACGATATGCAAAGCTCTGAAATTTGGGCGCTCTCACCTGCTTAATTATGCTAGCGCACGAGGGTAGAGTCCATGCATACCAGAAGACAGAGACACTTTCAGCCATTCTATAGTTGATTTCTTCTTGCAAGAGTTCCATTTTGCCGATTCCAGGGAACTGGCATGTCCTCTTCTCCTTTTCCTTGTTTTGGACCCAAATTTGTAACTGAAGTCACTTGAGAGTGACGCACACACCACTTATGCACACACACAGAGAGAGAGAGAGTGTCAAATATAGAAGAGGCGATAAATTTCTATTTCAGGAGTTCAAAAACTATACATCGTTTATTCTTTGATCACTTGAAGCACAACATAAAAACTTGAACTAAACAATAAAAATATTGGAGCAAAAACCAACTTATTCTGGTAATTTCTATTGACGGACTATGAAAACGACTCGAGGAGCAAAATTTTGAATCACCATCATGCATATATAACTGCTTTCAAATTGCACCGCTGTTAACCAGCATCCACGCCCACTCACCCCGTCCAGGTCTACTGTATGAGTCCTGAAACAAGGAAACTTTATTCACGCGCACTCCAGCTTTCAGACGTCCTACTTATGGCACCACGGTCTGCATGTCGCCTTCCTGAGCTTCTTCTCCCTCTGCAGCGACAGGGGGTTTTGTCGCCAAATAGTTATCAACCTTGGCCGCTGCTTGCCGGCCCTCTGCAATTGCCCAAACAACAAGAGATTGTCCACGACGACAATCTCCAGCAGCAAAAACTCCATCCACACTTGTTGCAAAGCGACCATACTCAGCTTTGAAGTTCTTCCTGTTGTCGAGCTCCAATTTAAGCTGCTCTGCAAGAGTCTGTCATGTCGAGAAGGAATTAAGATGAAAATCAGAAGTGAGCAGGATAGACCGTTAAAAATCAAAAGCGAGTGTCATGGTATACCGAAAGGAAACAAAAATATTAGAGCTAGAAACACCTATTTAAACTCCCTAAGCTCCTAAATACGTTTTGGTGTGCCACCAATAAAAGATACTAAAACTACAAAGATAAGTTTAAGGTGATGTGAAGATAAGAAAGACAGGCAGATGGAGCTCAGAGGCAAAGCGTGAGAAATTAGAAGGTAAACCTGTTAAAGAAGGTAAAAGGCAGGACAAAGAATTGTTCAAAAGAACCGATGGTATGATATCTCTTTGATTCAGGCTGATATGACAACATACCGAGCTCAATGGAAACCTGGAAATCAATGTACCTAACCTTCGGGTGCTGGAATAAGGTTTGGTTTCAGTTTTGGTTACTAAGGGTTAAAATTAAGCAACATGATCTTACCGGCTATGTTCAGATACATGAATTTCGCATTAATGTTTCACAATATCATGTTTCAGGATCTTTATTGAATTAGGAAGGTTTAAATTACGACACAAGCAGGATAAGTTCCATTCCCAGTAGAACAGAGTACCAGCAACAGTTTGACACCAAATCATGTTAGAAAGAAGCAAGCTAAAATAGAAAAACATGCAGTCAGAGTTCATAACCGTCCTCTTGACACTGCTCAACTGTTCTCTCTCTAGTGAAGAGGAAATTTTATTTCTTTCCTCCTTGGGGGAGTGCTTCAACATCTACTAACCATGAACTAATTGAGGTCTTCAATTCACTTGAGACCATTTGTTTTAATGGAAGTTGTAGATGATGGAGATGCACAAGAAACTTGGCCTCTCCACCATAAGCACATAACTTGTATATGTGGTGCACGTCATGGATGCACTTCCTATCATGTGAGAAATCGGATCAGCAAACTTACCAATTCAGGACCAAGAAAGCCCATAGCTAAGAGAACCAAATCTGCCTCAATTATCCACTCAGAGCCCTTGATTTCTTTAAAGCTGGACCTCCCATTGGCATCTTTCTCCCACCTAACACGCACTAGCTCAAGCCCTTTGACATTCCCGTCCTCATCACTCAAGAAACGCTTAGTTGAGACCTCGAATGTGCGGGGATCCTTCCCAAACTTCACAGCAGCTTCTTGGTGGCCATAATCTACTTTGAATAATTTGGGAAACTGAAAATTGATACTTAGAAACATCAGCATGCCATCCATCCAAAATGAATCAAGAAACCAAAAGCATATGTGTGCACGCATACACAGGCATGCCAGTGCAAGAAGGTGCAATAATTAAACACAAAGTAGTCGCCATACAAGTGAACTTGATTAAACTTGAACAAAATTTGATTCATATGCAGAAGTTCTAAATGAACCGTCCAATGGAAGAAGTTGCAAGGGAAATTATTCCAAGAAAAGGTGTTGTTACCTGTGGCCATGGGTTTCCTGGTGCTCGACTTTTCGGTGGCTCAGGAAGAAGCTCCAGATTTATGACCTGGGTGCAGCCATGTCGTATTGACGTGCCTATGCAGTCAGTTCCAGTATCACCACCTCCTATGACAATGACCTTTTTATCTTTAGCAGATATATAATTCCCATCCTCCAAGTTGCTGTCCAGGAGGCTTTTGGTGTTTGCTTTAAGAAATTCCATTGCAAAATAAATTCCTTTCAACTCTCTCCCAGGAACTGTGTCCAGGTCTCTGCACCACGAATAAAGATGTACCCCATAAATACGCATGCAGTGACCAGTGTCAGCAAGCCATAATCTTTTCTATGTAAAGCTTGAAGAGAGATGAACCAACCAACTGGGAAGAAGAGAAACTTCAGATACAATACCTTGGACTTCCAGCCCCACACGCCAAGATCAATGCATCACTTTCAGCACGAAGCCTGTCCAGAGAATATGCTGGGTCAGACCCAACATCAGCGTTCACAACAAACTCAACCCCTTCCTCTGCCATCAGGTTAACTCGCCTTTGAACAATCTCGACCTTATCTGTTTTCATGTTTGGAACTCCATACATCATCAGACCTCCAATCCGGTCAGCACGCTCATAAACAGTGACAAAATGGCCCATCTTGTTAAGCTGGTCAGCAGCAGCAAGACCTGCAGGCCCACTGCCCACAATAGATACCTTCTTTCTGCAATAGAAACCAAGCATTCCCATAATCATGAGATGTGAAAAGATATTACCTTCATGCATGTTATTTGACAACCCACATGTCCACACAGTGTCAGACATGTTGCTAAACAGCGAGAAAAAGGGAAAATAAAGGAAAAAGAAGGAAACATACCCTGTTCTTGTAAGAGGAGGCCGAGGTACCATCCAACCTTCCTCAAATGCCTTATCTATAATTGAACACTCAATAGTCTTAATGGATACCGGGTTCTCATTGATCCCAAGTACACAAGAGCCCTCACATGGTGCAGGGCAAACGCGGCCAGTAAATTCTGGGAAGTTATTTGTCTCCAAAAGCCTGTCCAAAGCTTCTCTCCATCTGTTTTGGTAGACTAATTCATTGAACTCTGGGATTTTGTTTCCCAGGGGGCATCCACTAGTTTCCTACATATTTGAAATGCAGATAAAAGGTATCAACAAAATAGACCGAGGGTACTACACAAGCACCTTTTACAGGGAACAACAAACTGAGAAATATCCTTTGATTTTTGTAATTGTAATCAAATAAGAACTCAAAGGTCGTTTTTCCTAAAGGACGGACCATGTATACCAAAAACGCATTTGGGCTGGTATCTAACAACACAACTAATTCAGATAAGAATGTGATTGCACTTGTTCAAAAGTTCTGTAACAAACAAAGGCAAATGGCCCAGACAATGGCTTCTCCCGCATCGGTTGCAAACATGAAAGAAAGCACACAACAATCTGCGTCCACCAGAAACAGCCATGGAGTTATACGCCAGAAACATCTTACAAACATGTGACGTAAAACAAGTTCAGAGGTTGGTTTCTATGCCTCAAGTCCAGCCCAGGATGCATAAAAGTGAAGCAAGATACAGGATCTGATATGACCAATCTGATATGATTAAATCCATTAATTAGGAGGTAGAGATCGGATATGATCTTCTTAGCATAGAACAGATCCTGTTGACGCTTTCAAAGCCCAGACAAAGCTATGACTCGGCACAACCAGGAAAAAGAAAATGGCCTTCTAAGAAAATAACAACTATGAAGATTTGATATTTCATAAATCTGCTTCCCTAGATATCCATTAGAAATATGCTAGACAGATAAATACCTGATGACAAAAAGGAGTTCCACAATCCATGCACCGTGCAGATTGTGTATTTAACAAATCGCTCGGTCTGGAATCCTCTGTAACCTCTTTCCAATCCTTAACCCGAGTAGCAGGATCACGATAAGAAATGGATTCACGCTCGTACTTCTTAAAGCCGCCATTCTTCACGGCCTGTGTAACACGACTAGGCCTGAAAACCTTCAGTGGTTTCTGCACAATCATGGAACAGACATTAGATAATATAGAAGTAATATAATCAACAGCACGATCATTTCACTAGTGACTAGTAATATCTCTTTTTCTTTCAGAGACTAGTCAAGGATAAAATCAGATCATGTAATGCGAGAAAAAGACAATGCCTTCAATTGATTTTAAGGAAATTGTGTCTTTGTCAAACAGAACATATGCATGCAGCTAAGACACTCACAAATTCAATAGATAAGTGAAAAATAATAACCGTAGTATCACAAGATAAATGTAGGAATGTCCATAACAACCCTACATATTTGACATGTCTGAAGTAATCGCACTCTATATGTTCAGACAATATATAGCATGCACAGCCTCTGAAGACAGGAGAACCAACAACAGAGAAATGAACCATAAAGTAAGCCAAGCTGCAGATGTCGTAAGGGGAAAAGAGACCTTCTTTGGTGTTTCATCAGTTGTTGAAGATCAGTCATGTACTCACATCCATGATCACCAACACCTTCCACTACTGCCTTAGCCCCAGAATTACGCACACAAAATCTTTCTGCTGCCATCCCATTGAAATATGCCTCACCACTTGTGGCCCCATACAGTGCCACATTCCAATTACAATATTCTTCTTAGGGTCAAAGGTACTTCCCTTCGGAGGATATACTACAATCTTGCCACCGGACAATCCTTTACCAACATAGTCATTGCCATCGCCTTCAAGTTCCAAAGTGATGCCAGGACAGAGGAATGCACCAAAGCTCTGGCCTGCACTGCCAGTAAATCTAATATGAATGGTGTCAGTTGGAAGACCATCCAAGTGATACTGTTTAGTCACCTCATGGCTAAGCATAGTTCCCACAGAACGGTTTACATTATAGATTGGACTTTCAATGTATACTGGGAGACCCTTTTCCAAAGCAGCATTGGACAGATCTATAAGCTTATTATCCAAGGCCATATCCAAACCATGATCTTGTTTTTGCACACAGTATTGAGCAGCTTCTGGCCGCAGTTCAGCTGCAGGTCTAAGCAATAGAGAGAGGTCAATGTTTTCCAGTTTCTCATTGTTCTTAATGACTTCTTTATCAACTTCGAGCATATCTGAACGGCCAACCATCTCATTAACAGTCCGAAACCCAAGCTGGGACATAATTTCTCTCATCTCTTCTGCCACCATGAAAAAGAAGTTAATGACATGCTCAGGTTCTCCAGCAAACTTCTCTCTAAGTACTGGATCTTGGGTAGCAATGCCAACAGGACAGGTATTCTTGTGGCACTTCCGCATCATGATGCAACCAAGAGTAATAAGTGGAGCTGTACTGAAACCAAACTCCTCTGCCCCAAGAAGAGTAGCTATGGCCACATCTCTTCCTGTTTTGAGTTGCCCATCAGTTTGGAGAACTGTACGACCACGTAGGTCATTAGCAACCAAAGTCTGGTGGGTCTCGGCCAAGCCTAGTTCCCAAGGGAGCCCAGCATTCTTTATGCCAGTCCATCTGGATGCCCCTGTACCTCCATCATGGCCTGAGATCAAGACATGGTCGGCGTGCCCTTTAACAACTCCACTAGCATACGTGCATTCGGATTTGAATTCTGCAATCAAGGAACAAATGAGGGAGGTGAAATTGAGAAGACAATCTATGACATAAAATGATTCACAGTGTTGTTCATTGGCACATAGAATTAACAACCCAATTCTTAAGATGGCACATTGCCTACTGTACATCGGTAATAACTTTCTGAAGGAGCGCTCATTTGTATGTTTCGTCAATATAATGGGGAATAAGAACAAAAGTTCATATAGCATTACTTAAAAAAATAATTGTCACAAAGGCTCCTAATTCTAAAAGTTCAAACCAGAAAACAAGCAACAATATCCTGTTGCCTGCCAACTTGACCCTACACAAGCAGATGTATAGTTCAATTAGGTGGTGAAAACAGGGATGGACAACACCAAGAGGAATATACCTTGAGATCATGGATCAGCTGTGCAAGGTCTTCAATTGAATAAATATCATGATGTGGTGGTGGGCTGATGAGACCAACACCAGCAGTTGAGTTACGTGTGACTGCAATGTCACCAATAACCTTATGACCTGGAAGCTCGCCTCCCTCACCAGGTTTTGCTCCCTGTATACCAAGCAATCCAGCAGCAATATAGAAAAATCCAAACACAAATCAAGCTGAAAATAAAGCATATATCATCTCACCACTATATCAGTTAGAGATGCAAAGGCACACGGATGTGCTTTGCAGAGTCAGCAAGATCTGTCCATTGACATAAATTTATAAACAAAATGGCTTCATTCACAGGAGCCCTTCCTAAAAGGAATTTAGTGAATAGAAAAGAAGCATGAACACCAAACAACAAATAGCATGAATTAAAGAAGAAGTCAAGTTAGTAGTGAAGAAACTACCTGAGCCATCTTTATCTGGAGTTCATCTGCATTAGTAAGATAGTAGCTATTGACACCAAATCTCCCACTCGCCACTTGCTTAATTGCACTCCTCTTGGGATTCATTGAACCATCCAGAAGAGGTACCATACGAGATGGATTCTCCCCTCCCTCACCTAAATGACATCCGTAAATGTACATAAGAGCATAAGATCAAGAAAGTACTGTGAACAGGTTGCACAGCATTGCATTAGAAAATGAGATGGTCACAGATCACATAGTAGTCAGGAATAGAAAGAGTAATCGGTACTGAAGATTTGCCTTCTGAAAAGAAATTTTGATCTAGCTATGAAACTATAATGCAAAATTAAAATGAAAAGTTAAACAACACTGGGTAGAGTTCACTTGATTAGATTTAATCTCAGTGCCTGAGTATTCATTAATCATAAGATAGCTAATCCGACAATGGCATCAATCTCAATTTTCCAAAATCAAGATTTTGAGCATGATGTTGAATTAAATGTCTGTTACCAAAAATGTATGACAGAACTAAACTTTTGGTTTACATCTAAAATAACTTACTGTAGAGGAAGACAAGATATGTATACCTGTATTTGATTTTCCTCCTAGTTTGTTCATTGCAATTGCTAAGGTTGTGTGAGCCTCCAAAGATATGGACCCATAACTCATGGCACCCGTACAAAAACGCTTCACTATATCACTTGCCGGTTCAATTTCATCCAGTGGAATATTAGCTCCAACTTCTTTAAACTTCAACATACCACGCAAATTGCAGGACTTGTTAAGATTATTTACAAGTTTTGAGTACTCCTTATAGGCAGCAATACTGTTACTTCTAGCTGCTTCTTGTAGCTTGGCAATAGCATTAGGATCATTGAGATGAATTTCTCCACCTTTTCTCCAATGATAGTCCCCAGGGTTGGGCAGAGCAACAGCTTCTGCACTACCTGGAGGTAAAGGCCTACTTGGAAACGCCAACTCATGCAGGCGAAGTGTGTCACGAGCAAGCATTTCAAATGTAGCACCTTCAATTCTACTTGGAGTACCAGCAAAACACCTCTCCACTACTTCTGAGGCAAGGCCCAGTGCTTCAAAAATCTGAGCACCTTTATAAGAGGCCAATGTTGATATTCCCATCTTTGCAAGAACTTTCATTATCCCATAGTTGATTGCTTTGAAGTATTTAACAACAAGTTCATCCTTTGAGTGGAGCTCGCCATTTTCCTTAGGAGGAATCTTGCCATCAACTTGCAGCCTCCAGATGGCCTCTACTGCCAAATAAGGGCATATTGCATCAGCACCAAATCCTATAAGAGTGCAGAAATGGTGAACCTCTCGTGGCTCAGCTGACTCCACTATTAATCCAATCCGTGTTCTTTCCAGGTTATTAACCAAATGATGATGAACAGCACCAACAGCAAGCAGAGAACCAATGGCTACCCGTTCTGGTGAGAAAGCTGCATTTCAATTCAGAAAAGTTAATTAACAGAAGATCCTTCAATCCAATCGGAGGACAAATACGTTTCAGTCAAGAAAGGATAATAGGTAAAAAGTTGGAAGTCCAAAGATGAAAAGCCATGGAAAGAGATTATCTTCGCAGGTGCAGTTTCAGAAAGCAAAAGACTGGCCTAATTTCATGGAAATTTGAAACATTAAAGTTTCTACATTTCAAGGTCAAACTAGGCAAGAGTACAAGGAATGAAATAACAAATATTTTCAGAGTAGAAGTGATTAACTGACAGCCATTACAAATAATAAAGTTCGGTGGAGGAAATAATTTAATTTTCATGATAGATCATCTATAATGATCACCAGTGTAAAAGAGATTTTGCAACATTTTCAACAAATAAATTCATACTTCCACAACAACATTATACACAGATGCAAATTTACACACGCACACAGAATACTGAAGTTCCCAGGGCATGAAATATGTACCTCTGTCCGACAGCACTAATAATGTGTATCCCTCATGTATGGCATCACGAGCCTCATCACAGATCCTGTCCAAGGTCTCCTTCAAACCTGTGCGACCAAGTTCTTTAGAGAAAGTTGTGTCCACAACTTTAGTCTTCCATCCCTTGTAATCCATCTTCTTAATAGCCTCCATCCCATCGATGGAGAGGAGTGGACCTTCAATGGAGAGACGATGACACTGCTCTTCAGTGGTTTCAGTCAGATCACCTTCTGGACCAATCATGCATCGCATGGAGGTGACAATCTGTTCACGAATTGGGTCAATAGGTGGGTTGGTGACCTGGGCAAACATCTGCTTGAAATACTCAAAAGCAAGTTTTGGCCTGTTTGACAATACAGCCAATGGGGTATCATTTCCCATCGAGCCAAGGGCCTCCGAACCATCCTTTGCCATTGGTAGCAACAGCATCTCCAAGGCTTCTACGGAATAGCTGGAGGAAGCATAATGTTACAGATCGGATTAATGCATGTAAGGAAAGCATTATTATCCATAAGATATCCAAAAAAGACAACCATAAGATAAGAAACAAGTTTTTACCCAAATGCCTTCAGAGGAGCCAATAGACCATTGATTCCAACGTTTTGCATATTATCATCATCCTCGTGCACCTAAAAGAAAGAGATCACATGTTAAATTCTTCAAAACTATATCTGAAGTGCTAAGAAAGTACATGGAGATATAGAGTTTACAGGCAGTGCCCCAGATATGGATGGTAGAGCCCTCTCAGTTTCTGGTACAGATTCAACAATATCCTTCAGCTCTATTTTCTGTCTGCTTAGCCACTCAGCATAAGGCCTGGCTAACGAATATTGCCTCTTTAAGGCATCATCATCAACAACCACATGATTTTCAAAATCTACCAACAACATCATTCCAGGATTGAGCCTCCCTTTCTTGCAAACATCCTCTGGTGGTATATCCACAACCCCAACTTCACTGGCCATGATAACACGGCCACCATGGGTGATATAAAATCGACCAGGCCGCAGACCATTACGGTCTAGTGTTGCTCCAAGATAGCGACCATCAGTAACTGCATTATCAGCACATTTTGATTAAATCCATGCAGATCTAAAGAACAGAGATACCTTAATATCGCCCAAAAGAAGAAAAAAAAGAGTAAATGGAATGACTGTTCACAAAGAATCACTGAAATCGAAATGATCATAAAGTAAGTCAAAATAATTTCTAAGAGAATATCCAAACTGCACAGCTTCAAGTATCCAAATGCTTTAAAATATGCTGGTGAATAAGGATGTTGTACAAGCTATCTGAAGCAATAACATGTTTCCATGAAGCAATATCAGACCAAAGCACATATCAAGATCGCTATTCAGAATCTATGAACAGCCTTATTGATCTAAAATGATTCACAATACTATTAGAGCAAAGATATTACATGATATCAGAGCAGGTCCATCCCAGGGTTCCATCAAGGCCGAGAAGTACTCATACAAAGCTTTCCTCTCAGGATCCATGTTTACATCATTTTGCCAAGCTTCCGGTATCATCATCATGATTGCTTCAGGAAGGGTTCTTCCAGATCGCACAAGAAGCTCGAGCACACCATCAAATGCCCCTGAAAGCATTTCATAGAAATATGGTTAGATACAATACAACAGCCTTACATTACATGAATTTCATCTAGGGAAGACTTACCGGAATCTGAAGAGCTGGCATCTACAATGGGTAGAAGGCTTTTCATCTCACCCTTTGAGAGTCCTAATTCCTTGCACTTCAACAATCCTTCACGTGCTCTCATCCTGAACAAAATAGTAAATTCATAAGAGTATTAAGAACACTTTAGTAAAGAAAAGCGGCACCATGAGAGAGAGAAAAAGCAAATGGTAAACCTTGAAAGATACCAATAGTACCAACAGTAATTTACTCAAGAAGATAGAGTCTATGTGTTCATGAACACAAAAATTACCAATTTTTGTTTCCACGAAGTGTGTTGATTTCACCATTATGCCCTAGAACACGCATAGGTTGAGCTCGATCCCAGCTAGGAAATGTGTTTGTCGAAAAGCGAGAATGGATCTGCAAGTAAATTAGAAACTTCAACATTTAGTAGATCAGATAGTTACTGGTCAACTTCCTTATCAAGGCAAAGCCTGTTTCCAATAGATGAATATTTGCAGGGATACCAGAGAAACACTACAGTGAACTGGCAGTCCCAATATAAGTACCCTATGCTACCTTGCCACACTTCAAAGTTTCCTTCTATATCCACATTGGAGATCACATCCACAAAAGCAAAACCCAACTCTTTGGCAAAGAAACAAATACAACTCTTCCACTCAGACCACTGAAAGCTGCAATAAAATTCTGCAACATGTTTCACTCCAACATCAAGGTTTCATTTCATCACCTTACCCAAGGCATCCAGTATCAATATTCAAAATGAATGAAATAATTTAATTCAATGCAGTAAACAGACTTTGATGCCCCAGAATACGTTGCAAAACCTTAAAAATGATTATTCACCATATCTCAAACTGTTGTTGACTTTAAGGATGGAGAGGTAAATAAATATTCTATACTTACCAAGGCCATATAGCTGGTAAACTTTTCATGACTAAGATCTGCATAATAGTAGTCCTTCAGCTGCACGGGCTTGAGCTGACCTTTATAGACCACAGTCCTGCAAATCAAAGAAAACGTCCACCATATAACATGCCAAAGTTAGTAATTTAGCCAGTGGTAAATTCTAAATTTTAAGAAAATGAAATTAATGTAGAAATATGGCATAAGATCTAGCTCCAGATAAAAGCGTAAACTGCTACTGGCTAAAAGCATAAGCTCCATTCATCAAGTAAATTTTCCTCCGATTTTAGCATGTTAGAGAGCAATACCATTTAAACAAATACAGGTAAAATCCCTGAGCTGTGAATAAGACCAAGCAAAACATTGACCTAAAGAAAGAGAGATTTTAACTTTTTCTCGAACAGTTTAAAAGTTGTAGGTTTTATTAATGGAAAACAAAATAAAAATAAGTCCAGAACAAGAAAACAAATAGTTGTGTTGTCTACAAATAAGAGGACATTTTTTGTTTAGTTCAAGTCCACACGTAACAATTGACAAATTGCATCAGAGATCTTCCGTTGAATTTCTGCCACCCCAGCATTTCTTTGAAATACTTACAATGATATTTATTCTATAATAGATATTTATCTTGAACATAAGAGTGGAATAGAACATTTCTGACCTAGAGGATAGACTGCAGATATAGAAATCTTTGGAACCACCCAGCTGCAGGTGCAGAGAAGCTCTAATTGCAACCATTGCGACCCTCCTTAATATGTACATCTACAGAAGGTAAAATAGTAGGTCAAAAGAAAAGAGAAAATATACAACTGCTGTGACCTTCAAAATGAAGAATGGTGAAACAAACTACAAAGATACTTCTTATCAGTAGACAGGAAGTAACCTGTTGTTCAAGGTCGGCCTTAGATCTTGAACTTGCAGTGAGAAACACCTGCTCAATTACTGGTTCTGTTTGAACAGCGGACAAGCCTAGGCCTGTATTGTCAGTTGGAACACGACGCCAACCAAGAACATCATGTCCCAGGGACTCAGCTACCTACACACAGGAAAATATATACTTTTCATGTTACAGATTCCCTAAGCCACTGCAGAATAATTGGATGGTGGAACCTCTGGCAAGAAAAGAAACCTGTATGAATTAGTACCATGTACCAAGAAGAACATATTGGACATCCAAGAAAAAGCCAGAAAATTTATGTGTCATAACATGACCAAAATGAGTTAGTTCTTTTGTTTCAAAATAAATGAATTGACTTTTAGATCTATACGGATTTATCAATTTTGAGAGCTACATGGGGAATTCCACTTAGTTGAAAGGAAACTCACAGTGGCATATACTGTTAGAAGCTTCAGTAGGCAAACCAAAAGACAAAGATGTCAAATTGACTCACAGACACCCAAAGCCTGTTCTCTTTTTACCTTGGTAAACACTGTCTTGCTTTCTTCACGGCGTTCATCAGAAGTTGGCAAGAAGAACATGCCTACAGCATATTCACCAGGTGGCGGCAGTTCAAACCCCAAGTCTTCAGCAACCTAAAAAAGGAAAGGAAATCAGAAAAAATGCATGCAGAAGTTTAGAAATGAAGATGATTGGACTCAGTACATAAAGGAAGATGCTCCAAACATACAACATTTGCTATATGATATAATACCACAATTAATTATTAATAGCGAACTTAAGCACCTAAGAGTACTTTGCATTCACCCCTCAGGACCCAAGGCTAAGGCTTTTAATGCCCTCAAGTAAATTTTCTCAGTTTATTCTTTTATTACATTCTTCACTTACTGAGTTATTACATGATACATCTAAATAGGCGAATTTCTGTTATATGAATTCAATAAAAGTAATTAAAAAATGAAATTCTAAAGGTCTAAAACATCAAACCTGATGTTACAAATTTACATGATATTTTTAATATTTTTGTTAGATGTGTATTCCGTAAAACTTGTTGCAAGTAGTTACTTTTCATGGGAATTCATTATACAGATGTAAACATTTTTCTGATAATATGTTAGAAACGTAATTTGAGCAAGTAATCATTCATGGTAAATTTATTTTTTATGGTACTTGGTTATTTGAACTTCATAAAGTTTTTATAATTTATTCAACAATCTCCTTCTAGAAAGTTCATGGTACTGTTGAGGTATGATACATTAGGTTACTATAAAGTAACCTTCAAGAACTATATTGCTAGGAATTAGGTATGTTCACTACATTCTTTACGTTGATTCATATTAATGAATGAAATATGTTCAATCCACATCCATTTATTTTCGAATTAAGTCAAATATGTTTTGCTACTTTAATGTCACTGTTAAGTCCGCTCCAACCGATGCGAAAGCACCCATGAGGTAACTGCTTACATGACCATAAACATTATAAACTCTACATAGATACCACATACCTCCCCAAAGAAATCATGAGGAAGAGCAACAAGAAGACCAGCACCATCTCCAGTATTTACTTCACAGCCGCAAGCACCTCTATGTGCCATGCGAACCAACATTTCTAGTGCATCCAATACCTGGCACGCATAATAGATGTAAGAATCAGCAAAAGGGAAACCATATGACATTATCCAAGTAAAGAACCCTGACAAGCGGCTCCAGAAAGAAGCACATGTCACCAAATTCACGAAGATATTTTGCAAGACCCATCCAAATAAAAAATGCTAACAAGCATGACCTAAATGTGAACAAATTTTCTGGATCTTAAGACAGTAAATCAACTTTGATCTCTCATGCATCAAACAGTGCAACAAATGAATGTAGCTTAGAAAGTAAGGGGAGGACAGTAAGTGATGTTCAACAATGGAGAGGGAAAAACAAAAAAAAATGATGATTGATCAGCTTCAGAAAATGAAGAATGTGTGTGTGCGTGCGCGTGCATGTGTGTGACACAGAGAGAGAGAGAGAGAGAAAGAAAGGACGTTGGATGCGATTCAATAATTAACCTCCTGAAAAAAAAGTATCATATGGATGAGAGCAGTTTCTGGATTACTATGAAGCTTGCAAATGACTTGCGAAAATATATTCCCATGATCTAAAAGATCCAAACTTACCAAGACAAAGTTGGTGGCTAGAAATGCCAAAATGTTTACAAAAGTAATTGAGCTGATCTTTTATCTCGCTGCAGGGCCCTTTTGGATAGTAACCCGGTTCAAATCAAAGATGAAAAAAAAGAAAGGGAAACTAAAGAAAAGAGATCAATGAGATCAGTCTGCAGGGCCCTTTTGGATAGTAACCCGGTTCAAATCAAAGAGAAAAAAAAGAAAGGGAAACTAAAGAAAAGAGATCAATGAGATACCAACCGCTAAAACTCCTTTACCAAAACCTGAATTTTCAATGTCAACCTTTAAAATATATGAATATAGCCTCAAAAGTACTTGCGGAGTTTGGAGGAAGATCGAAGAACGATACGCTAGTGGAAGAAACAATTACAGAACTCGAGATCTGCTGACTCAACGGCCCAATTCAAACAAAAACACACAAAAGGAAAGACAAAGAAAGTCAAAACATCAACTTCAGATATCAAAATGAAGAGATAGATCATTCTCCTGATATTCGGCAAAACTATATGACTAGAACCCAATGTCAGCATACAGCAAAAAATAATAGCAAGCAATGCATCTTAATCAAAGACCGGATACTTCAATTTTGAGATCCAAGAATAGAAGAATCTCGGAGGTTAGGCGCGGGAAAAAATAAAAACAGATGAATTACCGTTTTCCGACTTGGCTCGCCGGACAGCTCAGCTACGAAGCCCACACCGCAAGCATCCTTGTCGAAAGCAGGATTGTAAAGACCAAGCGGCTCCGTTGGCACGCTAGACATCCCCATCGATCCTGCCATAACCTTAAGCTCCGGTCGACATCCGGGGCCATCTGAGCGCCATACTTGTTGCAGACGTTCAGAACTTGGGCGGACCCTCGCTCCGAAGATACTGTTGTCCCTCGGAACATGGCGACCAACGGATTTTTTGCCGGTGTTCCGAGCGTCGAAATTTTTCTTTCCTTGAACAGAGGGAAGCACAACGGAGTCGTTCCTCAACTGAAGACCCAGACCCCGCACAGCTGCCATACGGACTCCTTTCACTGTACCAAAAATCGGAGGGCAAAGAAACAGTATCAGAAAAAAGATCGAACTTCCCTTAGACTTCCTTAATAGTTCTATCCTTTAATTCTTACCCTAACGCCTGTTTCTCGCCTCAGAAATGCTTTCTAAGCAGCGTGGTTGTATTATTAGGGCCTGATACACATGACAAAGGCATTTCTTGCTGTCTTTCTGGTTTCCATGCCTATTCATCATGCCAGCTACTTTCCACGTTTCGTTAAGGAAGTCATCGTTGGAAAACGCAGAGATCTACGAAAGACAGAATCCTAGCTTCTATACCATAGTTTTGACTTTAACTTGAAGCCGGAAAGGGAAGGCTAGAAATAGGGAAACGGCCTAGAAGTCTGACGATGGCATTCAGTTCGATCAGATTTAAAACCCTAAAGGAAGGAACTCCACAAGAAGATATCCATCGCTCGATTTCTACCGCCTCTCAGAAACCACATCACCTCAAGGTACACCATTTTCATCACATAAATACATAAAACCGTCAAAATAAATCTCTTTTCTGCATGATCTACACAAGAACTAGATACTCCCGTTTCCATGCCCATAAAATCCATACCTGATCTACCTCCAACCATAAGAAGTCCCGCGCCAACTTAACCACGAAACCCCCCAAAAAACCCTGAAGTAAGCGAGAAAAGAAGAATCACAAAAAGAGTACCTTAGAATCAAAGCAGGCTCGCAAAAGAACCAGGAAAACACGCCAAACGGATGGGCAACACTCCTCACACTCACAGACAGTTCACAGAAACAGATAAGCCCTGGCGGACGGCGATTCCTCTGGCTGCCAAGATATAGACGATCCGCTGCTCGCCCTAATTCCAAAATCGGAAAATAGTTAACAATATTATTTCTCTCCCTTTTCGGCCAAAGATTGCCGGTAAGGGAACACAAACACACGTTAGTACCTTCGTATTTCTGTTTTATCAATTAATAACTACATACGCCTCCGTCAGCCCGTCTTTCTCTCCAAAAATACAACAGCAATGAATCAAAACCGAGCAGATCTCAGCTTTTAGAATGACGAAAAGAAAATCTTGCAAATTTCTTGTGCTCCGTGTCCTTCTCAATGAGAGAGAGGAGAGAAGACGGACGTAAGAAAATTAACCGAACAAACAGGACAAGATGACGGAAAAATACAAAGCCTTCATCCTCACTCTCCACAAATCCGAACTGGGAGAACGATGGTCATCTAGAATGACAAGCAATTTATAGGCATGTCAAATGACAGCTCGGCGTTGTGAGCAACAGTGGGCCCACACAACGCCCCTATCTACCCCGACGGTCTCTCCTGATTGCGGGCCCCACATTTCCCCCACCCCCAATTCCTTTTTCCCTTCTCTTTCGTCGAGTCGTCGAAGGGCGACGATCCGACGGCCTGGATTGGATACACGTGGGAAACCGGAAGGAGCGGCAAGCCAATGGATGGCCACGATGCGGCATTTTGACAGCCGCTGCAATTGGACCCCACTGTTCACCGCAGAATCTGCTTCGGTTTCGGTTCGGATCGGAACATACAGGTTCGGATTTGGTGAAAAAGAAAAACTGGTGGGGAAAGTATGGGCAAGGAAGTTGGTAGGATGCATGACGTCAGGGAGAGAGCGGTTTGTGCGGAATGACGATATCACCCTCGTTTAGTAAACGAAATTAGAATGGTGGATCCGTTTCGCTTGTTCCAGGGATCCAGATCCGTGAACCGAGAACTGGCCCGAATTGTGTCATGCGGACTTTGGATCCTTAACTGGATATGAACGGATCTAGATTTTAGAAACCAGTTTGGTTATGGCCAGATTAAGCAAATATGGATGTTTCCAACTCCCTTTGCTGACGCCAATGACAGTCAAAATGGAGGCCTGAAGCAACCCTCTCACTCTACACTATATCAATATTTGAAGCCGTGGAAATGGTGGTTGGTGCTACTTCCATTTTGGCGGTCCTTAGTGTTGAAAGGGAGCCAAGGAACCTAGCTAAGAGCGGTAAAAGGTGATCTGAGTGGTGGAAGGCAGCAACCGGTGGTGGTGTGAACGCACGTAAAACATAGTTTCCAATTTGGAATACTCTGTTGGCTTTGATTATTGCTTGTTTTAGAGTTAAATGGCCAATCTCAACCTAGTATTAACTTCGTTTTGTCCAGATGATATGAATTTGTATCTATCTTGATCCATTCGAATCTGAATTAAATCCAAATGGTATCTTAGAATCAATAGTGAATCTATAGCAACAACAACAACAAAGCCTTTTCCCATACTAGATAGGGTTGGCTACATAGATTCTTTGTTTCCACGGAGCCCTATCATAATTTGTAGAATCTATGATAAATAAGTTCGACAAAATTTTACGTTGGCTATTGATAATGGGTCTATATATAATCAAATTAAAATCCTAATTAGACTTTAACCAAGTGAGTTTGCGACTCGACCCATTTCTTTAACAAAGGATGGACCCTCCTTCAGAGATGACACTGGGTCCAAATTTGACCGGAAGTGGGTTATGGTTGCCCCATCGAATGTGCGGTGTCCTATAGCTTTATTAGGTGCGGCACATAGGATCTATGATTTATAGATCATGCCTTCTTTGGGGGTTTACTTCAAAGATACATGGTTCCTCGTCATCAAAAAAAGAATTTTAAAAAAAATGTCGGACCCTAAAGTTAAGCATGGCCTACCTTAGACTTTCCCAACTCTTATTGTTTGTGCTAAACGTAATTTTCAAGAGCAGTTCTCGATTTGGATTGTTATGCTTAATTATTAGATTACAGTCAATTACTGTTTGCTTTGCTTTTAAATAGGTTACTGCACACGACGTTGATTAATTTATTTGAATAATATATTAAAAGTTTGCCTTTGAAATTCTAAAATATGTCTTAAACCTATATGTTTAAGTAATTAAATAAGTTAGTTTACATAAAACAAATATAAAATAATCATAAATAGTTTACACCAATAAATTTCAATAATGACGTATATATATATATATATATATATATATATAGAGAGAGAGAGAGAGAGAGAGAGAGAGATTTCTCCATATGCTCTCGCATTATATAAGCCACCAGCATGCACATCTAAAGAAATCTATGGTTGAGACTTGAATTGAAAGTAAAAACTTGTGAATATGAAATGTTCCTATAAAGTGTTTTTGATATTTTAAATTCAAATCTCAATCATCAATGGTTTATATATTTATATAAGTGAGTATGTGCCTATCTGGCAGGGCTTTCGACTTGTGTTGTGGACCGCCTCCCATTGTAAAAGAAAAAAAGGAAACTTTTTTAAGGTTGTATTAAATAAAATAATAATAACTGATGGCTTTTCTAAGGGAGCTTTGGTAGTAAATGCATAACGTGATGACTTCATGCACTACGTTCTCAATTCTATATAGCTGAAAAATTAAAAGGAAGGTTGAAAAGATGGATTGAGTTTTTTTTAATAATTGGTAGCAACACCAATTTATATAAATAATACAAAAAAATAAACAAGATGATAATAATTATTAAAAGATCAAATTATTCTAAGCATCACACATTGAGAGGGATTGTAAATAAAGAGTGCCCCTTGTGATTCGACTCGGTTCTGCTCATGATAAGCTCTTCCATTTCAATTCACGAATGAAAGCCATTTAAACGAGCTGCATACAAATGCATGTTCCCTCTCGGGCCGGTTCGTATTAACCCTTTTTGTTCGGTACCGACTCGATTAATGCATGTTCGTTGCCGAGAACAAGAACAAGATCTTGACTGACTATATCTTACAAAAATGCATGTTTGAACTTTAATGAACAACTTTAGTTCAGCTTGTCTAAAGGAGATCATGTTTGGTGCCGAATCGAACATGAACAAGATCTCGAGTTGTTAAGCAAGCTCTGAACAGCTCTGGCTTGGTTCAGTCGACTCGATCACGAGCTGTACGCATGGGTGCAAAGATTTTATTTATTTATTTGTTTGTATTGACCCCGAAGATGTGCCCTCATGTATATAGATATAAAGATTGCTTACAGCTTTATGCATGCTAAAGTGCACATATAAAAATACAAACTATGTCATTATTCTAATGGAAACAATATACATTTAGACAAATAGGAACTTTAATTATATTTATTAAGATTCTTGGTTTTTATTTATGGAGTATCCATCCTCTCCCTGTTTGTTGGGAGAAGAGTGTGAGCTTATGCACATTGGGCATAAATGACAATTATAGTATATTGTCCCTAAACGGCAAACTAAGGCGCACCATGACTAAAATATCATATACAATTCTAATTAACAACAATTAATGAACAAGTTGGTGGGGAGCCATATGCACAAATAACAATAGCTCACCTGGGTAAGGGGTCGACTCAACAAGTTAAAGATCATGAGTTTGATACCTCGGGTGTGCATCGGCTTCAACCTCTTATTGTTAAAAAAAAATGGGGTTGGTCAAGAACGTACGTGTAGTGACATCTTAGTACTATTTTTGCTCAAGTATGCTTAAATGTATCATCTATATGATCGGATGCATTAATGGTAGAACGATCATGAAGCCAGTATGCATGCCTTGGCTTGTCGAACTCAGTACCTTCTTCTTGTGAGTCGCAACCCCTGCCAGGTGAGCGAAGGCTTTGAGTGTTCCAATTAATTACTTTTGTTAAGCGTCGATCTTGTGATTAGTTGAATTTGAGATAGGAGAAAGGTATTACGAGAAAGGGCAAATGAGATCCTTTATATTTAGTTTGTCATATTTATAAGTTAATTCACCTTAATTAAAAAATAATAAAGTGAAATAAACTAACCGGGGTTGGTGGGTGCAATATGACCGGGGTTAAATATTCAATGGGCACATTTGTCTCGTCGTTTTGTGAAGGGCAACTTCGTCACTAATGACGACATTTGCGCGTCGACGAAAGCGGAGCGCGGACGATTCGGGCGGAAAGTGGACGACGACGGGATCGCAACGGCTACTCGAATCTTTCCTTACTAAACGCGGCGGCTCGCCTTTTTTATCCTCATATGCCAAAAATACCCTTTATCTTCCACCAAATTACTGTCTCCAAGAACGAAACCCGAACTTTGAATTAGCACTCTTCTTGTATTGTAAAACTATTTGCTTTTGAAATGTACAAAGAGCGCTAGCTTATCTGGCTAGACAGATCCACTCATAAATTGGAGGTCAAGAGTTTGATTCCTGAGGCTCGCAGCCTCTAATTGTACCACGAAACAAAATATTCATTTGAAATGATGATATTCTATTTTTAAGATCAAACTAGAATCAAGGCCAAACATTTTGCTTGCTCGTTAGGACCATGATCAATGGCTGAACACAGTCGAATTCAAACTAGGAATTTTATCGCATCACCTTATTCGGCTTCAAGTAGAGAAAAGAGGAAACCAGCAATTTGTTGGATATGTAAATAAAGCAAATGCATTCACTATTCAAATTCAGTGGATTTGGATTTGGATCAAACCATGATACTTAGCATTCATCCAATTCAAATTACTAATAAAATCGTGCTTTGATCACGACGATTAAGCATAAGGTTTCAATTTGGTCTTTTTGACAGCTAAAGACATGCAGTTGGCATCTTGGGAAGACGGGTTCGACTCACATAGGGCCTACAACAAACACAAGCCAGAACTCAACATAGGCCCCGAGGGTGTGGACCCGTAGCCTCCGACTTCTATCCCTGGTTGTTCTAAGCCTTCAATGGAGGTGTTTAATTTTTGTTTCGTAGGAAAAAGAAAGGAAGAATCCGAAAGTCGCTCTTTCATATTCTCATAGTGATGCAATACATTCTCAAAGGCCCATGGGAAAGTCAACTAGGCCTTTAAAACACCACGAGAGAATCATCCTTGTCCTTTGACTACGATAAGAAGGGCAATTTAATAATCTTGGATTGATTCAGTTTACGTGGAAGCCACCGTTGCCCAGAAATTCAACCGAAGAAAAGATACATCTTAAGACAAAAGTACCCTCAGATTCTCTCTTAAAGAAGAGGGACTTCGACTTTGTCCACTTGGACATACTCCAAACTAGGAGGGTATTTGTGTCTCTTAGATGTCAACGACCACCAGATGCGTGATCGTTGAGCTCAACTGCCAGATACTTTATTTATGAAAGGAACAAAACTGGTCCCTTTTGCCCCAATATTTTATTGCCTAAAGTACCCCTGCCATGGCATTCAACTCCACAACTACGATAAAAATAACGGGTTATGTTTGCCTTCTTATTACTTTAAAGAGACTGTAAAACCCCACGTCCTTTATTTCTTTTAGTGTAATTTACGATTTGTCATATTTTATGTGAAAAAATCGTGAAATAGCCCACTGATTGATACGTGATCATCCTTCCGATTTTGAAGTTAAACTGCTCGAATATCATTATTGAAGAATGCCCACGTAGTTTTGGCCCAAGAGGATCCTTTGTCACCGAATGTGAATATTTCAACTAGACTTGATCGATTCTAATTTTCTTGAAAGGAAACGGAACTGAATCAGGACCGGATTGGTTTTAGTTCTGGTTTGAAATCATCAGTTTCCGTTCTAATTCCAGTTTCAGTCCTAAGACGCTTGAAACCGGAAAAAACATTAAAAGATATGAAAATAAACAAAATAGAACCCGCGGTTCCATCAGTTCCGACCCGTTTTGGTTCCATGAAAGATGCAACTGGAAGTGAACCATGTGGTCCTCATTGACGCCATTTGTCCAATCCATCATTCTTGACAGAAACAGTCGTTACACTCTTTTCTTTATCAAGTCACTGAAAAAAACATAAAAAATCCCTTGAATTCTATTTTTATCCCACCGAATTGCAGCATTCGGCATTATTCATATCGAGGTCTTTACAATTTGGTTTGCCGAACGATATTGTTATTGGATATGGTGAAGCTATTGGAATCCTCATTGGCAATGGTGCAATGCTACCTTATCCGATTTCGCGTTTGCTTTTATACATTATGACCTAGCCTGGCTTGATGCCAACACTTGGACATGATATGCAAGACTGTCTCAAGACGAATGCCTGCATTCGGTTACGATGCATTAATATTCGGTTACGGTGCATTAGTGGGTACTTTCTCAGCAATATTAATTGTTGAATACTGTTCTTGTTATTTTGAACTTTTATGTTGCTAAGTGTCGCTCTTGCACACACACACACACACATTAATGTGTCATATATTTTCGGTTGGATTTTGGGTCAACCGAAGCTGACCCAATTCTTTTTTCGGATTCTTTTAAATTACCAGCTCCCAACCCAGTGTGCCTAACCTCAATCCGTAAACGGATTTCTCGGGTCGTCAAAACATTTATCGTAGATATGTATACAACTATCATTGCATTATAAACAAAGCAAAAATGTTTGAAAGGCAAGCAGGGTTAGGCGTACCGCTATGAAGTATATTAATGATAAAAGACTTCTACGAACAATGCGGAGGAATCATCCTTTCACAATTTTTTTTATTTCGACTTAGCTAATTTTGTCAAGTATATAACTATAAAATTAGATCTTTATATAGTTTTCTTCGATACAAAACATTGTTTTCATTCGCTTTGTCGAAACAACACGTTTGTACACTCCTGTTTTAACTAATTAAGCTCATTTAGTGTTCTTCAATGACATCTTGTAGCATGTATTCTACCACTCCTTTCACAAATGTGTTTCACTGAGACAAGGGCAGTGCTTCTCTGAAAACATTCTTTTTTTCTTTTCCACTTCTTTTCATTTTTCATTATTTTTGCAACGGACATTACGCTAAAACACAAAGGTCGTATACTTGCTCCTAAATCACTACCCTCAAAAGTCAATTTTAATTGCCATAAACCTTTCATCACTATGAGCTTGTTTGTGTAGGAAAGTGCATGAACGTAGGCATATGATAAGAAAACATTGAATGTCCACACTCAACCAATTTAAATACGTTCCCACTTAAACGCTAGATGCAAAAATTTGGTGAACTGCGTTTATATATATATATACATGTATATACATGTATATATATACACATATGTATATATACGTTCCCACTTAAACGCTAGATGCAAAAATTTGGTGAACTGTGTTTTTATATATATATACACATATGTATATATGACATGGATACTGCCCATCACTGATACTCATTCGTTCGACCATTGATAATAAAAGTACTCTTTTTACCTTTTCAAAATCTTTTAAATTTTTTAAATTACATTCATACCATTGAAAAACATTGAGTATACATGTCTAGGTGAGCTGTGTGTATGTATGTATGGATATGTATGTAATGGTGTCTGTACACATAATCGGGCTAAAACTGGTGGTTCCTTAACCATAATCGGCCAGATAGGTTTGCTTACAGTTTCATGATTTAGGTAAATCGGAACCATACATGTCTAAAATGAAACATTCTTGCACCCCGAGCTGTAACTCAGTGGCATGATATATTTCAACTGATTATTTTTTTTTAACCTGAGAAAGGGTTCCTCGTCATGAATGATTGAAGGAAAACAAATAAATATAAGGCGTTGAATTGCTAGGACAACGGCAATGGAGTCATGTCCCATCATCATAGTGTATAACGTGAATATTCATTCATGTCTTCCATACATCTCCATGTGAACCTAAAAAATATAAAAGATAAATAGTTAACTTGAATATTCAAGGAAAGACTTGAATAGAAAAATGAGAGGGGATCTCACCTAGATTGAGTACAACAACTTGACTGAAAATTACAGGATTAATAAATTACTGTTGGAGAAATGAAGACTGAGGTTTTTGTAAGTTAGTGGATACCGTGCATGCGTGCAAACGCCAAAGTTGACTCTCAAGGGTGTTTATTTATGCTGCTTCTAATAGGGCATTGGTCAAGCCATATATTTTATTCATTATATTTATATGAATTTCTTTGACAAGTATAAAAGATGTTTGATGTCAAGCTGTACAAATGAGAAAAGCCATGGAGGTTTTGAATTTGATTGGATGAAACTGTTGAATGCATGTATGATTTTGCACATTTTTGCTGGTCCTATGAGTTGGAGAACCTTGGGGAATCACGGTTCCCTCTCTATCCTTTTCTTTTTCTCTCTCTTATATTTATCTATCTATATTGTATATAGGAAAACTGGATCCACCTATCTCTAACATGTTTGTTCATGTCCACCCATGTCCGCCCATTGCTTTTCGATGTCATGAATATAATTTACTTTTGTTTTAAGGGTTTTCAAAAAAGAACGAATGAACATGAGTGAGCATGTTAGAGGTGGTCATAATCCGGTTTTCAATGTATATATATATACATATACATATATGTATATATAGACACATACATACATACATACATATATATATATATATATATATATATATATATATATATATATATATATATATATATATAAGTTTATATATATACATATATATAGAATCTCTTATTATAAAAGTAGGAAGTACTTCGCCAAGAACTGTATTAAACATTGCAAAAAGCTACGGCTTCCTGATTACTTTGTTAAATTATTTCATACATCACATGTGCACATTTTTGTATTTTACGTGGTCCTGTTAGCAGTAAAAGCTTGTGAGAAATCTGGATCTTATGTGGGTGGCATCCCCAAGTGCAGATTTTCCTCTTGGCGGGGCTATCTTTCTTCATCCATGAGATCTGACTGTTTAAGATTTTATTAAATTAAAAAATGTCTTTGTGGAATTGGTTGTACAGCATTACTTTTAAAAAAGGATTTGTTTTCTACTTTAGGGCTCTAATTTGATGTCTAAACAACTCTTGGCTGGCAGTTTAGGTCATCGTGCAACTGCAAAGGGAAGATGTTAGCCACGTTGAACACGATCGCTCTAAGTTATTGTACCATTTTTTTCAATATTAATTTAAATTCCACCTATGGCAGGTTTTCCCTGGTAAGATTTTTATCAACGGGCTGTTCTCTCTCTTTCTCTTCCTCTTTTTCTCTCATATATATATATATATATATGAGAGAGAGTGATTGGATCTTGCACATCTCTAAGCATGCGTACTCTATGATCTATTGCTTTTCATGGTATGGGTGTAATATATAATTTAAAAACATCCTTTGAGAAAATGAAAAGCTCAACTATATTACACTCTTACCCGAAGAAGCAACGAGGAGGTAGCAATGAACATTGTCAGAGTGTACGGGATCCAGTATATATATATATATGTGTGTGTGTGTGTGTGTGTGTGTGTTTGTGTCTGTTTTATAAAGAGGCCGTGCGATTGAGCTTTTGTTTTTATTCTTGGTTCAGTCAGAGAAGCATCCGATGGTAGGTGACATGCTGACACGAAGGGTAGCAGTGTTTGTGTATTCTTCTGAACACTAACAACGCACTCGCGACAATTTTGACGTATTTCTTCTTAAGTTTGATCATAGAAAGTTGCCCAGATGACGCCGTGCAGTCCAATGTTTGAGATGAGTCAAAAAGAGAATTCCCTTGGCAGGCTGGGCTCCTTCTCTCTGACATTCCATTCCGTTTGAGAAAAAGATAACTTTAACCCACCAATGATTATGGGTAGGTAAGTGCTCTCTCTCTCTCTCTCTCTCTCTCATATAAAAGTACTAGGTACATATTTCTATGTCCACAATGAAAGGATGGCACTGAATCAATTAAATGATTCAATTAAAAGATACAAAATGGACCAAAAGCAGCAGGGTTTGGTTTAACGTAACTATCAAAAGTGATGATCCAAACCAATGTACGACATTTAATAATTTCTTGGTTTATTCGTACATACATAAGTATATTATATATATATATATATATATATAACCATTAAAAAGCAAAAAGTATCATTAAACTTTTGGTACTTTGTATTAAATGCTCATGTTCATTAAATATTTTTAAAATTCAAATGTTCACTTTTGATTAATGAAGTAGATCTTTAAGTGATTTCAAACATGAATGAGTATGTGCATGGACTATGCTCTCTCTATAGGTGTATGTATGTATGTGTACATGTATATGTATATATAGGTATATATTAACATTAATCAAGCTTTTCTCACACAGGTGCATGAGATCCACTCCCCGCTGCATGCAATACAATGACTTTTCATGGAATCAGCATTAGTCAATCTCATCTAAGCATGCTTAACTTGGAAATTTTGATGGGATGCAATGTTTTAGTACTAAAAGATTTGCTCTGTGTAAATAAAAGATTCCATAGTTCTATTATGCTGGTTGCTCGCTACCTAACACATCTCCCGTACCAGGACTAAATTTCCTTGTGTCCATGACTTGGTTTGCAATCCATCTTTCACAAAATTTTGGGTGGCAATTATAATGCAAAATTTCAAAGTTATTATAGATTATTTCTTGCAAAAATTTTGAGTATAGTCTATGATGCATAATGTAAAATATGTTAAGTGCTCTTGAAACAAGGTAACGCATAATCATTTAACTTAAAAGGTTAATATGCCCAGAGTACATTCAAAAGCATAAGAGTACATTCAAGGGTCATTCATAGAATGTATTGCACAATAAGGATGTCTCAAGCCGTGGTCCTTTGGGGAGTTGAATCATTGACCCTATTCTAGGGTACATCATTTGCATATTTGGAAAAGTTCATTTCATGAATCAACATGCTGCATCCGTTATAGACTCAAACTTCTTTTGAGTCAAAATGTAGGATAATTTTGATACTCGAAGACCTCTGCATATTCTGGTCTTCACAACCCAGCTTGCCAATTGGGAAAAGGAAAACTGAAGAGTGATTTGCATCCAATCAATAATGGTGCATTCCACTGTTGCATTGCATAATTTTTTAAATGAAGATTTATGACAAAACCTCTAAATCAACCAGTTACCATACAAATCATTTAATTAGTCCAATAATGCTTATGTTTGACAATTAAAGTTTGAGCTTCAAGATGACAACATAATATCTGAAACATCTCATTGAATCTCTTTCTTTATGAAATTGGTCACTTACTATTGTTGTTGTTCAAGAAAATAGGGCTGCCGACACTTCATGTGCCTATTTTGACGGTATGATATATCCTATTCTTGAATAGTTCACATAGTTCATGCGTTTTACTATAAGATCTATAATTTTCTTATTTTTATCATCTTGGAAATGTCAACTAAGTTCTTTTGGACCATATCCATTGAAGAATATCTAAAGAGTTCTTTTGGACCATACCTAAGTCCAACTATCATGGATCCTCGTGCTCTTATCTTGCTTATTCAATGTTTTGATCATTCGTTTTACAACTCCACTTTACTATAGAGTTCTTGATATTGTCTTTTATGTATGAATAACATGTTTTGCATAAAACTCTTTAGATATTCTCCTATATTATCAAATATTAAGCACTCAATCTTTAAAACCCCTTTTTATTTCCACCAATTTCTTGTACTTCTTGAAAATAGAAAATATGCTTCAAGAAATAAACCTATAGCTTCCTAGTAGTCACCAATGAACCTCTAAAGAATGGTACAGTAGAAGTTTCAAACATCCGTTTGCATATGCTTCAACTTCTTCACTTTTGGTGTCTTTCTAGCTGTAGAAAAAGTAGTCTCTCTGTTTCCTAAGGATGCAATCTTCACAAAGCTTAAATTCATCAATATTCAAAGCCAGAAACTTTCCATCTTATACAATACTTTCACCCCCTTTTCACTCATTTGTACCAGTCTACAATATCAAATAGTCAACTCAATACTAGGCTCAACTGCAGTAGATTCTTTAGCACTTGCCACCATACACAGAGTGACTTGCTAATGGCTATGAGTAACAATCATAGCACCATTCTTTAACCTTCCAAAGCTATCTATGAAAACAATTGGATAACCCTCAAAATCAAATTGTTCACTCGAGATAAGATTTCTCTTTAATCTCGGTATATGACATACTCCTTTTAGTTTCCACAGTCTCATTGTCAACATTGATCTTCACATAAGCTTTCTCCACATCTAGAGACATGTCACCAGCAAGATTGACATGACTATCAACACTCAAGACCAATGCATCCCAAATATCTTTTGTAATTATGTTATCATTTTTCCTCTTTGAGGCTTTATAATTTCTTAAGTGCTTTCTTCTAGCAGTTTCAAATACTGGAACTCATTGATCTTTATTTGTATTTTGATTGACCTTGGTGCTTTTGATCTATCATGATTCTGATAGTGTGGTGTCCTTCCTCTTCTCTCCATATTCAAAGCAGCAGTTAAAAGTTTCTTTGACTCACTCTTGTGAATATTCTGGTAAGAATTAGATCATGAACATTGCTAATCTTCAACTTTATAACACCAAAGGAATTACCAAGTGCAATGACATTGACGTACCAACTTTTAGGTAAAGACTGTAGCATAATCAATGGCATTATCACATCATCATAGTTGATATCGACTGAGCTCAATTATTTTATCATAAACTTATTAATATGATTAGTAACCGGAGCACCTTCAACTATGTTCGCTTAGAACAAATACTTAACCCAACTTTAAGTTCAAACTTGTCCCAATTTTAATTCTGCAAGTCTTGATGTTTGAAGCCTTTCTCCATCTCAGTAAGTTGGTTCCAAGTAGACCAAACCTATTGTTATTCACATAGATATTTTTTTTGTTTTGCCTAAGAGCATTCTCATTAATCGTGTAAAAGTTGGTTTAACACATATTATGTTACAAGTATTGTAATAATATTGTGTGAAAACTACCATCTTCATAGCTTTACCATACATTACACAATGAGTGATCTACTAGGCAACTTCTATCATAGTAAAGATAGCAAAAGGCTATGCTTTTTGCCACCATATTTGAAGCCAAGAAGTTGTTGTAACTATTTCTAAAATCAATAAGTTGTTAGACTTGACAACTAATTATAAATTTTGTTGATGTCAAAAAATCGAGGGGTACATGACAAGCTCTCAACGAGCTTAAAAAAGGGACACCAATTTAGGCTTATGATATAAATGAGTCCTTAAACCAAAGTAATGGTAGTGACAACTGGCAAATCGTACTTAAGATTGTAGTATAAAGGCAACAACAATGAGGCAAGTAAGAAGTTATTTAAAAACATGTACATAAAAAGGACGGATTCAATTGTTACCTCAAAGGAGGCATATCAATATTAGTTATAATGTTCAAGTAAGGAATAAAATCAATCATATTATAACTTTTTTGTTCCTAGTGTAGCTTTTTCCTGCTTTTTTTAGGATATTCCTAATTTAGCTTACCAATATTTTCTTTGAACGTGATAATGCTATGTCATACCTATCTCGTCTTATCGTCCTCTTTATTTGGGACTCATTTCATCACCTGAAGCCTTGTCCATCTTCTCCTTTGAGAGCAAGGGTCATAGTTTACTCGCATGCCTCACAATAGGTCTAGCTTAACCAAACGGTTCCTATAAGTGATATCGGAATTACATCATCACCTTTAATGACAACTATATCTTTGACACACCCGGTGGGATTCCACACCTTTTTCTAGTATTACATTATGCATGTGACTCAATTTGGTCCGGTATACCTAATGGCCTCCCCTAGTGCTGGTTTCAACTATGGTGCAGCAATCCAAAGTTCAAGGATACTTGTACCAAACGATTCGTCTAGTTAGAACTCAAGTTCTCACGCAACATAATTATAGCATGAACACCCGATCCACCTAACATCCTTGGGTCGATGAAGAAGCGACATTTCAATGGTTAAAATCATCCATCATCAAATAGTCATATGTGCAATTGAGGATCTCCAAGGGTCTCTATTCCACCATATGTCGGAGACCATGTTTATCATGATCATGAATTAGTTAGATGTCTTATGAGAATAGGAGATACTAGCTGAAAAACATAAACAAGTTGTTGAGCTGAGTAAGCTGGTCTAGATTAGTAATACTATTCAATTAAGGAAAGTATAAATATATCCAACACTACAAAAACTATCATAGGCTAGGGGTAGCATTGAGTAATACTACTCACATAACTTGACTTTGCCACCACTTTTGGCATCGATGCACAAAATAAGAAGAGAAAAAGAACTTCGAAGCAATTACCTATTGACAAGTACATGAAAATATTTACATGGTTTGTATGAAGAGCCTCTACTAGTCAACAAACACTGCATAAAAAATATTCCACTATATTCAATACATCAATTAAAAGGTGAAAACCATTTTATACATCTACAACATCCCTAGAAAGACAAGAACAGTTATAATGGTGCAAGATCCAGTATGGTCCAAAATTCAGGTCATGGGTTTGCTCTAAATCACTAGGTAAGAACCAATGTCCAATATGGAAGAATAAATTGGGCTTTCCATCTCCTGCTAATCTTCGACGATTGACTCATGCACACTCTCAAGACTCAATATTTTTTGAGCTTGCCATAAAATAATGGGGACTTTGTGTACATATCAAAATGAGTCTCCTTTACTTGGTTGATTTAAGCTCTTTCTCTCTTTATTGGTTCCTAAAATGGTCATACACCAACATTGTCAACAAGTATTGGGAGAACTCTAATGTTACACTTGTTCAAGCTTGAATAGGGATCTAGGTGAATATGGGTGGCATGAAATGTTTCATAAGTAAATAAGAAAGCTCAATGTTCTTGTATTCAGTCATAATGGACATAATTACCAATGGATACAACCAATATGGTGTTGTATGTTATTGCAAATGACTCATTTTATTTCTAACAATAGGACATGTTTAAGGAAGAACTAATTCAATTTAGTCATTAGTAAATAACACAATTCCTATGATTTTTAAACTAAAAGGAAAAAGAGGTGTAACAATGTATACGTGTAAGAAAGTTGCAAATTACTAAGAGCTCATTACAATATAGTTATTTTTTATATGTAATCAACCTTTTAAGAATAAAAAGCAACATTTTAATGCAAATATTGCTACAAATAGTCCTTAAATTGATAATCAAATTACCAAAATATTTAACATCATTAATATTCTATAAGTGCTACAAGATGAAATACCATCAATAATGGAAGCATAGGCTATATACTTGCCCATATAATACAAAGATAATAACAAATAATCACTTACTAACATAACACATTTAAGTAACTGAAGTCATCAAATGCACATACCTGCTAAATTTGTAACAAACACAATTTCTAAAGTCTTTCAATCTTAGGTAGCCTTTTCAAGAGCACTTCATACACAAATAAAGTAGCATCCCTTTATAAGCATATAATATAAAATAAAATTTATAATTAACACTTCTAAATAAATTCAATACTGAAAAGTAACTCACAAAGTTAAAAACACTTACATAAGTATACCAATAATCAAGTATTAGAAAGAATTTGTCTCTAAGGTTGCATGTGTTGGAAGCATTGCATAATTGTCTTATTGCCTATATTTGATGATATGTCATGCTGAATATATGAAACTAAATAATCATTCATGAATTCATCGCCAAGTTTGTTTCTCAAGTGACTATTTATAATATTTATAGCAAAACATACTCGCTCCATACTTGTAGTGGGAACAAGTAAAGGTAATGTTAATTTTACTAAATGATACACCAAAAAGTACATCTTATCCTTTCTTTGTTGTACTAATATCTTTGAAATCTCACTTATTCCTTTAAGTTGAAGCCCTTGATCATTGTGTATGTCCATAATATAGTTATCAAGTTGATATTAAAGTTGCCAAAGATCATTAGTACAAAAATCATAGGAATAAAAACTTGCAAGCTGAACCAACTTCTCTTTATTGAAAGTAATAAAATTATTGCTTGGATCAAGTCTTGCAATACAGAGAAATAATTCGGTATTTCTTTTATCAAATCATTCATCAAGCTCATTTAATAGATAATCAATAATAATATTGATTACCTCATACCAATAATGATGCAAATTTGTTGCATCACTTTGCCTTTGTTTTGTTCATGCTACTGGCCCTATATAACTATTCTCTATTTTTTTATTTCAAAACATTCTTATCACAAAATAAGTTGACCTTTGTAACTAAGTGCTCCTGTTCATTTTCTTTAATTTTAAACTTATTTAACTGTTTCTTTGACAATTTCACAAGGCTCAAAGCATTGAAAATTTCTTTCATCAAATGTATAAAAAATACATAATCAAATATTTGTATTATCTTTCACCAATTGTAAGTACTACCTTTAATATCATCACTGATAATATAAAGTGTATTCACAATAGATTGAAACATTATACTTAAGTTCAATAAAGTATAATAATTGGGACCCAATGTGTGTCTTCAATCTTTTTAATTCAAAGGGGTTGATTTAATCCTTTATCACTTTTAATATATCTAAGTTTGAGTTCCTTATGAACTCTATCAAGTTCTAATTCTCTAAGTTTCTCAAGACATTTACATAAACCTCTCACGCAATTCATGATTGTAGAAATGTTATAAAAAAGTTAACTTCTTTATATTTCTTAGTAACTGCTATAACAACTAATTGGAGTTTTTATAAAACATACCTTTCATATTACTCGCTTCATCATACCCTTGACCACATAATTGACTAACACTTAATCCAACTTTAGAGAAATCTACATCATAACTATCATAAGTGATATTGTTATAGTAGACTAAACATGCACTAACCAAGTAAACGTTCAATAATATGACCATCCTTATCAATATACCTTAACATTATTACCATTTGCTCTTTATTAGATACATCATATGATCCATCAATTAAAATATTAAATAATCATCATGTACCTCTTTGAGAAATCTTTCGAGGTCTCACTAGCAATAGCACTTACAATTCCCTTTGAACTTAAGGTGCTCCTAATTTTAAATTTTTAGGTGCATTATGTAATACATCATGAATCTCCTCATTATAATCAACAACAAAAGATAATAGCTCAAGAATTTTTTATTTAGACTTTCATTAGACTCTCTTAAATCTTCGTTGGAGGAGATGATCAGACCAAGAAGAAAATTATTTGAACTGACCATCAAATGAGATACATGGTAACCCGTTGTCAGAATTCATGATAGATCTGACTTCCAAGAAGCTATAGATTTTTTGTTGTTTTAGGTATTTAGAGCCATGGAAGCCATGAAAAGAAAGAAAGAGGATTAAGACTGGGGCAAAAAGACAAAGAGATAATAGTAGGCAATTGAGTGAAGTGCTAAGAAGAAAGAGAAGATGAACTATCAGTTTATAGGCGTTAAGTAAAACATCCTATCAATATCAACCGACATAATCTTTGACTCGACTTTCAAAGTGTTGGCAAATCGGCATACAACTTCAGGTGAGTAAAAGATTAGTATGCCTATCTTTCTAAAATATTAGAGTGATAAAAAGTAGGAGACAAAACTGTAAATGTAGAGACAACTAGCACATACCGCAAACAAACACAAGTGAAAGTTTCAAATCTGGTTTTTAGGAGCTCAACCCTTATAAACCCCAAATACTCAAAACGAAAAAGAATCCCAAAAATCACACAAACACAAAGGCTTTTTCGGCATTCGTTATCGATAGAAGTTTGATTTACGTCATTGAAAGTAGTTTCAGACATAAAGTCATAGGGAGACATTTGTTGACATTGGAAAATCGAGGGGATACTTAACAAGATCTCAATGGACTTAAAAAGAGGATGTCAGTTTAGTCCCACGACATACATGAGTCCCAAGACACGAAGTAACGATGGTGAGAGCTAACAAATAACACCTAGCATTGCAACATAAACGCCACAACAAGGCGAGTGAGAAGTTATTGAAAATCATTCACATGACAAATTCAACTATTGCCACAAGCCCATAAATAGCGATTGTAATGTTCAAGAAAGATATCAAATTAATGACATTAAAACTTTTTGTTCCTAGTATAACTTCTCTGTTTTCATATCAGTAATCCTAATAGTTTCTAATTCCAATCATCACAGAATTAGGAAATTACCATCATGGTATTCGTGTATTGGATCCCAAACTCTACGAGTTGTCATTAGGCCCATTGTTTCAATTCACATTAGATTACTATGATGGGCCAAACTAATTAGATCGCATATATACATATGTTTGGTATATATGTTAGATCATATTATTGAATAAATTCAATAGGACAGGGCTTCGATCCAAGCATTCTGTCATTCTAGGTCCTATTGACCAAGTTAAGTCAAGAACATTAAGATGACATACACCAGAAGCTTGTAGTGCATGCAATTTAAACCCAACCTAATCAACTCAAGCTCACGTCGTCAAACCTAGTTGCCTGGTTCATGTTATGATGTAAGATAAGGGCCGAACTGAAGTGGTTTTCATCTCTCTCTCTCTCTCTCTCTCTCTCTCTCTCTCTCTCTCTCTCTCTCTCTCTCTCCAGTACGTGTGTTGATAGTAGAGCTAAAGTAACAGAAAAGTGACCTGAAAGGCTGTGTTTGTGTCCAGCTAAAGTAACAGAAAACCGACTCAAATTCTAGTTGACGTGTTTCTTTTATGTGAACCAAAACATCATAAATACAACTCGACACAGGAAATTTTCGCAATATAGCACCTAAATTGGAAACAAGGCCAAAGGTCCATACTTGTGTCAAAAAATACGAGCACGAACATACATGCATGCAATATAAGCTAAGACTTGATGCGGTAACGCTACGATACGAGAACCTCACCTCACACACACATGCGCGCGCGCACACACACACATCCATCAAAATGTCTATGCCTTTTGAGGTATGATGAGGTAAGGCTAGGGTATGGGAACTCAGATCCGTTTTCGATTTAGATACTTGATCTATTCAATTATTGGTGGCTGCGTTAGATATTCTTTCGAGGTTGGCGCGGGTGTCACCGAAGCTCTAGGTTTGGGAGCCAGTGAAGATTTGGCTTCGGAGGAAGTTACCGAGCCAGACACAAAAGGCCAACAGCAACAGACAATAGAGGTGACAATTTCGTGTTTATAGTCGAGCTCATATCATGTCAGAAGCAGGTCAACCCAAACACGACCCGATTCCTTTTTGTTTTGCTTTATCGGACACAAACTAATACGGGTGCTCCTGGTACTTACATGTCGGGTTTCCATGTCATGTTTCACCTATATACTTAGCGAATTCACGTTTTGGGTCTCTTCGTGTCATAATAGGTCAAGTTGAACATGACTCGATTTTCTCATGTTACTTTGGATGGACTCTAACGTAGAACTTTTGTTGTGTGTTCACTTTTTCAGTGTCGTCTCCAGCCCTACCTCTCTTTCTTAAAATAAAAATCTCTTATTTGAATTTTAAGTGAGACCTGCGTCTCTGGATTTATTTTTTATTTATTTATTTGGAGCTTTCTTTGGATATGCATAATCTTCAAGAGAATCGAGATGAACTTGTCTTTCTTGCATTATGTCAATGATGGATCCTATAAAGCTTATCTCATTTAACTGAAAGAATATGTCGTTGCTTCTCAACTTGTCATACGAACTTTATCTCACAGCAATCTTCTATCATGGAAAAAAGGGTAATCCGGGATAATGCATTATGTGTGCTTATCCCATATTATTTGATAAGTGTGGACCTCACAAACTCTAACAAATTACCTATCACTGAATACACAAACATATAGCCCTTGCGTAAGTGAACCAAGCAGGTCCTGATTCGGCTTTGATTCAACTCATGACCTGCTCGTTCGTAAACAGACCGAACATGAGCTGGCTCATTGGCAGTGGCAGACCCATTTTAGGGCAAGCTGAGACATGTCTCACCCGAAATCTAAAAAAATGTGTCAATCGCTGTACATAGAAAAATAAGTGTTTTATGGAAGTGAAATACAAGTGTGCCTCACTTCCAAAAGATTCTTGGACATGCCACTGCTCATTAAGCTACACAAGCTGAACATGAATGATGCACCGCCAATTTAATTCAACTTGTGCAGCTCGTTTGCTTAAGCATATGGTATTTAATTGTATATAGATGCTAAAAGACCATGATAATATAATGAATGGAGGTGAGTATACAATTCTTCATAACGTGGAACCCTAAATTTTATATCGAAGGCAAACTGATTCTTCATTTAGGGCTTGGAGTCCAAAATCGTATATGCACAAAAACGATGGTTGCAAGCACAGTTCCGACGCTAGGACCGATACCACAAATATCCTTATATTGCATTTATCATACAAAAATACCATATCATATGATAAGGATGCGCTCATTAAACTCTTGGTTTTCATTATTATCTGAACGCATGATTTTGACGACATGACACATAACGTATATATGCACAGAACATATATATATATATATATATATATATATATATATATATATATATATATATATATATATATATATATATATATATATACATATACATATATATAGTAGGTAGAGTGCCATCCCATATCACACGACACTGACTATTACCTCTCTCTCTCTCTCTTTCTATATATATATATATACACACACACATACATATAGATAGAGCATAGTTGATGCATACATCAATTCATGCTAACATAATCTCAACAGTTCGATTGATTTTTTAAATTCAAATGTCAAAAGTAAAACATATCTTGGTATTTTTTGTAGGTGCAATAAATGCATCATGTACTATTTTTTTTAATTAAAAATCTCAATAATTGATCTTTAAGATTGTACAATTAAGATCTTTGAGAATGTTTAAGCATACATGCATGTACGCATGGACTAATCTCTTATATATATATATATATATATATATATATATATATATATATATATATATATATATATATATATATATATATATATATATATATATATATATATATATATATATATATATATTGAAGTAAGGTGGAATTGGTACATGCTTTAGATGTTTTTTGGGTTGCGTAGCCAACAAAGAAACCCCACTTTGACCAATTAAAATATTATAAAATTAGTGAAATGTAATGGATAACTACTCCGCCCCCAAGTCACGATAAAGGTGTAAGCCTGCCAAAATTGAATAAAATCTGATCAGTCTAACCGAGGCTTGCCACTTTTTCTATCCAGTGTAAAATGCTGCCTAAAAGTTTTGTTTATTGCGTTCAGCTTGTTCCTTCCTACTTTCAATCGGTGGGGAATTCCTGCTTTGGTTATCTTCGTGCGGTGAGCAAGTCCCCAACCAGAAGACAACCCAGTTTTTCTTTTGTGTTACTTTGGGTGGACATACACACCTATGGTTTTCTGTGTAGTGCGTATATTGCCAACCCTAGTGGCATTTGAGTGTCTACAAGTCGTAGCTTTATATTGTCAAATTTTGTTCTCATAAACAGGTCAGTCAGAAGCTGACTCGACTTTTCTTTTGTGTTATTTTAGGTGGACATGAACATGCATTTATACTCCTGACACGGATTGGAAACTTTCGGGTAGTGTCCTTGCCAATTTATCAATTCTCCGTCTCATATAGTGAGTTCTATTACTTTCCGCGTTTCTTGCATCAATCTCTTGGTCACTGATAGAACCACTGACCTTCGTTTTATCAAGTGGAGTGGTGTCAAAGCCTAATTATTGACAGCCAAAGACTAATGCTACAAAAGGTGAAAAACAAAGACGAAATCATGGAGTTTGGTTAGGTAAGGCGAAGGGCTGGGTCAATCAGGGTGATCTTTCTCGGGTCGATTAGGACGTGTCATACCATTGTTGTTGGTATAAGGGCTTTCGAAGGCCAAGAGGTTGGTAATCTTTTCTAGAATATCTTTTCTAGAATATTTGAGAAATGCATTGATAAATGAATACTTAATCTTTAAGAGGTAAGGCCAAGGACTTGAAATGCATTGATAAATGAATACTTCATGCCACTTATTGTAGCCAGTTGGACTTGATGCATGATTATGAAGTATGTGACTATTTATATGTATTTGGTTGTTTCTTATCATAAATAATGAATATTATTATAATAACATTGATATATTTTCTCTATCTTTTTTTTACAAATTACATGTCTGCCTTGTTGTTGGGATAAATATATGGATGGTGTCTATCACTTGTCTCATTTCAATGGATGTATTTGATATTTGGATATTATAGAGTTGTACCTTTCAAACCAAGTTGTTCATCAATTTGGTCATTATTAGCATATCATAGTTGATCCATTAAGGCCAATTACAATACATAGGTCAATATAGCCACATTCTTATAAGGTAGAGTAACATTTGTAAGATGCATAGTGGCAATCACACAACTCACATTACCTTCGACCATAGCACCTAGGTGTAAAGGCATTATACACCTATACGAGTGTGATGATTCATGTATAAGTTGGTATATTGCATGGACATATACTTTTATTGAGAGATTATGTGTGTCTCTATGGACATCTTCATCCTACATGAGGCAGTTACCCTTCAACGTCAAGGATGGCAAATCAGGTGAGGTAGTCTTCTTTTATGTCTTTTGTTTTATAATCTATTCTATGAAAGTATTCATCAATCTATCATGTTTTTTGTTATATTGTGTTGCAGATGCTCTACGGATGATGAGACCTATAATTGAGATATTGAAACAATACTCACATATATTGTTATTACAACATAATGTGATGAATCTTTTTGATAAATATTGAGAGAGAGTAGATATTGACAGATGATTATATGTCCAATGATGATGAAGAGTAGATGTGATTATTTAGGGTGTTTCTCACTATATGTGGTTGCATATGTATTTTTAAAGTAAATGTATGTGTAACTATATGACTAATAGAATTTATTTTTTCTCTTTTCTTGTTTGTCTCTTTCTTCCTCTCTCTATATAAAAACACAATACAGGTCGTGGTGCTTCATTGATGTCATGCAAAAGAAATTGAGGTTCTAAATAGAGTAATTACGTAACTACGTAAATTGGTAAAGTGATGTTACAACTGAAACAAACAAAAGAACTTATAACTTAATACACAAGTAACTAATCATCATCCATATTACTTACATGATCATTCTCCGATCCTTTCAATTATAGGTAAGCTACAATACGTTTATAGAACAATAAATCTCAATTGACAATGGTTTCATATCTATAGCACTGTCAAGATAAAAGCATAGGCAACATTGGAAATCCATTATGACTCGTCATATGTATATGTGAAAAATGTGACACAAACATACGGTAAGTTATAAAATTGAATAAAATATTTAATATATAATAATTTGACAAATATATCCTTATTGTCAAAAAATGTTGCACTCAATCATCATAGCACATGTACCACATGTCTCGTATAGGTAACCAACTAGTTGTCGTTTGCCAATAATAAAAGGTATGTTATTGAACCAATACTGGAGAGTTGTATTAATGTAATATTCTATATAGTAGCTATGACCCAACCAATGTCAAGCATCAATATCTAATGCTTATAGGGACACTAATTATCCTCCCAATACACAATATTAGTATGATGGAGAATAACACCAATACATTCCTCCTCTTAAATGAAGAAGACCATATATGTTGATGACATGTGACTTCCTTAAAAACAATCTATAAGCCTCAAGTGATCATGTCTCACCCTCTCCTAAAAGCTCCTCGATGACATTGTAGCTGCATTTACTATCTTCAAGAACATTCACTCATCTATTAATATACAGATCATTAACCAAGGTATTTATGCCTTATTGGGTTGTCTAAAATCTATTTTGATAATCTTTGTCATGAGAATACTACCAAAATCGAGTCCAACCCTAGCTTTCCTCAACCACGTCCACATCCTCAAACCCTCCCTAGCTTTCCTCATATAGCACTCCTCTATGCATGTTCACATGAAGACAACTCCCTCTTAGTAGATCTGTTAGATGGCTTACCTTTAGGATGATGAATGGATGGTTCCTCCAACATAGTGTGATGAGGATTCAGATGTGTCAAGCAACAAGTCAACCAACTTGCTATGTTTTTCATATAAGGATGAGCCAATAGTTGTTGGACAATGACAAATATCTTACCTACTTTCTTTGTTCCTCATCTTCATACTCAAATATGTAGGCCATTTCCACCTCCATATTGAGCTTCTTCCAAAAGAAATTAATTAAACGAAGTTGACTTTTGAAAAGAACATTGATCTCATGAGCACACAATAATCCATGCAACCATCGCAGTGTATACCAACATTAAATTATATTAATACATATTGTTTCCACATGATTCATCTCTTTTATAATTAGATCAAGTGCATGATGTAAGACTCTTTTTCTAAAAAAGTTTATTATATCTTATGTACAATCAACATAATATATGCTAACAATTCATGGTTCCTTAAATGAGTTCTTCAAACTCTATAACTTATAACTCAATCAACGAATGGAGTTGGGTTCATAATATATTAAATTGCCCAATGGAGTTGTTGAACCCTTTTAACCTGGTATGTGTACTTTTGATCCTCTTGAGCAATATACTATAAGTATTAACAATTTTAAAATAAAATAATGATGCATATATACACAAATAAGTAAACTCACTTATAGGTTAGTTGTATAAGTATCGTAATACATTACATCGTTTGTTCATACAGAGATTATTTTATATATGTAGTCAAACTCCAATACCTTTGAGAATGCATGTAGTAACTAAATTGATCGAGGATATGCAAACACAATATCACTAATAATGTTTGTATTTGATATCCTCCAATACCATGTATAGTATTAGTGACTATCTAATTCATACAATAGTTGTTGCAGAACATTTCGATCACCTATTGCCTCTTTTCCAAGTTTCAACCTCATATAATAGTTGTTGCAGAACATTTCGATCACCTATTGCCTCTTTTCCAATTTTCAACCTCATATTGTAAATGTATCTTGTTGTACTAATATTCAGATCATCAGGACACTTCAATTGTGAAAAACTATTCTTCATCTTACAACGACTGACTAATCTTTTTGGTCATACTATACTCAATATCATTGAGTATACCTGCAAATGCATCTCTTTCTAAATGCAATATTAGAGGGTGATTATGTGTGTAATTAACCACAGCAATCTCCATAAACCATTGGTTCCTATAAGAATGGGTATTTCACCTTCTTTATATCAATCCAACAATGATTTTCAACATCAACTTTTTATTGTTTTTATGTTCATCACTTTTTTCACACCTAAGACATACTTTACTTCTTACATCTTTATTTTTTGATGAGAGAATGATGATAACAACGTAGTGTCTCCTCTTAACATTTCTTACCTATTAAACAAGGTCATCTCAATTATAAAATATTACATTTATAGTAAAAGCAGCCACATAATAAAGTCCACCACCCTCACAGTCAACAAATACATCATCACATGTATCATCAACCAACCAATCAATAAATAAATAGGTCATTTGGTCTACTATCATCAATCTCAGTATCTTTATGTGTAGTATACCCAAAATCTACTACACCATAATGAATACTTTCACTTGATTTCTTTGGCATCTTCTAGATTAAAAAATAACAATATTAACATAACAAAAATATAGGATAACACACCTCACATGTGTTAGGCACATTAACAATGAAGCTTCTCGCTGACGTATCTCTTAGAGAGAGACACTTATAAGGTGTGTTTCTCTTAATTGAGTGACACACCAAAGATGCAATATCATCTACAATCCCAATGACCGATGGTTACCGCTAAATCGCTCGCTGAAGATGTGTACAAAATTTTATTTTTCAATTGATTTTTTTGTGGTTGTTTGCTAGATCGATGAAATGCTTGGAATAATATCAATAGAGTGGTGTGTGGAGATTAAATGAGTTAAAATATATTGAAAGTGATGAAAATAGAAAAAATGCTGACATGATATTAGAAATGACATCAAAAGAAAGATAGAATGTTGGATAATGAGCGCATGCATGGAGGCAAGAGGAAAATGAAAGGGATGTATGTTTAGTTAAATGAGGTGTATGAATATCAATTATGTTGGAGAAATCTCAGATCTCTTGGTCTTAGGAAAGTTTCTTTCCTTTCCCATAGTTAGCCAAACATGTGGCTGTTATGTTGGAGAAATCTCAGATCTCTTGGTCTTAGGAAAATTCCTTTCCTTTCCCATAGTTAGCCAAACATGTGGCTGTCATTCCGTGATGAGGTGTTTGCCAAAAGAAGTATATGGCCATTATATGCTCTCTCTCTCTCATTTGATATTTGTATTGGGCAAACATCCGTTTTGTTGACCATGTAGAAGTTCTTGTTTTCCTTCCTATTCGTTGGCCAAGAATGTGGCTACGAACAACACCCTCTGGTGTTTGAAAACAATGCCGGTGGACATTTTAAGCACTACCCATTACATAGAAACTATAACAATGGAGATTGCTATTTTATGTTTTACTTCATCCTATTGCTGCTTGTATCAACACCAAAACTATGCAATTTCAGCCGACAACCTTTTTTTCTTGTGTGCCAACAGCTTGCATTCATACTGCTCGTATTGCTTTAGCAGTCACTAGTTCTATTCAAGATAAACACTAATAAGTGAATTGAATGTCACCATCTCAAAGCACTCTCAAGTGAAATCGCCTTCCATTTTACCCTTTACACAACTCAAATCATGTTACATTTCTTAATGGTCTTTTTTTCTCTGCAAGACCATGAAAAAAATTGAGCAGTCTACCACTTTACAACTCTGGTAAGACAATGACGATTTACAACTCCCCAAGTATGAGCAAGGGCAAAAGAAAGATCAAGCAGGGGTGCGCGTGAATAGGAGTGCGGATCCTGAAACACTTCTCAAAATCAATAATCTGGAGTCTGCATATGTCGCGCAAACCAACTTCGATATATCAAACATCTCTGATGGGATTTGCATTCGGACCTCATGCAAGACCTTCTTTGGGACCTCTACATCGCCCTGCAGTTCATCTAAATGCATGGCGATCTCTATTTCACCTGATATCAGGTTGGCAACAGGAAGCGTCTGTGGGAGATCCTCGACAGAGCCAGCTCGCCTCCATACTCTTCTGTTGGCAAGCTTTCTAGCTCTGACTTCTTGAGAATTAGAATGCATATAGAAATTCTCTGTTTCCTCGCTCAAGTAGATCTGATTCCCCTCCTCTATCTTAGATTGGCAAGTTGTGTGCAACTTCCCAGCAGCACCACCTTTGTCGTGAGGCCACCGAGGACCAGAGATGACAGTAAAGTCTATGTTGGAAGTGATTGAGAAGGTATTATCTGACAAATGGGAGAAGGAGAGGTGTGCATGACGGATAAGGATGCTGGGTGAAGGTTGACGAAGAGTGAGACCAATGTGCCTACCAGTGGAATACAGAAAACGCCATTTTCCTGGAAGGAATTCGCTCCAGTTCTGCTTCAAGAATTTCATAGTTGAGACTTGAGATTCTCATGAGAATTGAAATAAATAAAATAACACAATTTTACCTTTAGATATAGATAAGGATTTAGTATCTCCATCAGCTCAATCAAATGAGAGAGCCTGCTTCCCTGTTTCAGCAAGAAACTTTGTTACCATGGCTCATTGGCAAGCATGTGAGAATATTAATGTGAATACATGCATGCATATCAACCTACCCTTTTGGTAAGAATCCCGACATGTAACTATCGATGGAGAAAGCAAGGCAGTAATTGAAACTGAGGAAAAGCTAATAATAAGTACAGCTGTGATATGACATGAGCTGCACAGCGTGCAGCTCAGTTGATCTCATCACAAGCTTTCATTGGCCAATGTGTCTCGCAGGATGCGCTACAGCTTGGCTATTATAGTTTGCCAAGCCAAGCTTGTAAGAGATCAAGATCAGATCAGCTTCACTTGTATTGGCTTGAGTAGTTGAACATATATCATACGTACATATACTCAGCAAAAATATGCTAACCCGATTAGTTGGATGGGTCAACGTATCCTCAATGGGATAATTTTCAATACAGACTACATTAAAGGAATAATCTTCCACTTAAAGTGAAAGACTTGAATAACTTTTCCAGTGAAACCATTCAAAGTCTCAAGTTTTTCAGTTTAACGAGTGAACTAGTGTTCAGCTCATCTAGCTGGAAGCTCATCTAGGTGTGACCTCTGCTTGTCCTAAATGAGCAAACAAATGAGAACAAATAGTATTAGAGATTAACAAGATGGAACCAAAGCCTTGGCTCATTTGACACGGGTTCTTTACCAATTGTAACAATTAAGCACGAGCGACTATGAGGAACAAAATAGGACATGCAACACATGAGCAGCATTAACGCTCAATTATATCTAAGGCAGTGCAAGGCCATACTCCAAAACGTTAACACATGAAAAATGGAGATGGTAAGATAATATATACTCTTTTAATCCTTACCTGTTGATGGCCATATATGTACTCCTCAGTTATCCGAACAGCAGTTGAACCCAAACCCCACTTAATGATGTCAACTGATGGACCCACACGCCACTTCGGGCCACACAAAAAGGGATGCCTAAGTGCATCTAAACAACTACAGCAGATAAAGTCTCATGTTACGAAAAACACAATTATCATATGAAATTTCTAGACTTCATCGGAGTTATGGTCACAGACAAGCCAATCATGCTATTAAGTATCAATGAGCTGTGATTTCAATACAGCAGCATAGCCAAATTAGCATGCATGGCCTACACAATTGAATATACCGCTATGCATGCGCCCCTTTAGGGAAATTAATCCATGAGCTAAAAGCAGATCCTCAATAAAAGATGCTGAATGCAATCATGCTCATGTTTGAAAAAGGAAAAAGAAAAAAAACTTTCTAAAGCAAAATGAAGAAAAAAGGAGAAAGGACAAATTGCTCACAATAGAAAAATGGGTAACAACAACGAAGCCACATTGTTTTCATCAATGTTCCAGTTTACTCACGAAAGCTATAAACCATTTATTGAACATATTTCTGAGGATTTCCCTCCCACTACTGTTTAACGAACTTGATCTGTAACTGGAAAAGAAGGAATGCCGCAGAAGACAATATGGATGTGACAAGAATAATAAATGTTACAGAGGATTTCCTTTTAGTTTGTCAGGAAAAATAGAGCTGCACAACAGTGTTGGAATGATGCCGTACCATATGAGTGACAATTTGAGATATGATTCAAGTATCATATCATAAATTGCAAATCTATTGTGTCCCATATGCATAAGGTGTATAACACAGGAATGTTAGCAGATCTTCAGGGTTTTTTATTTTTCACAAAAATATTATGATACATTTCCACTACTTATTATAACTATCATATCCTTGAACCTACATGATTAGCATTGCAACACTGCTTCATAAATTACAGGAATCTGTAAATGTTTTGAGAAAAGGAAATGAACCCGCTGGCAATTTAGTAACTAGGAACCACCAAGAGTGCAGCAAAAAGTCTACTTGAAATTTGTGATATGCCATAGCCAAAAGAATTTACCTTATTCTGTCAGAAGGTTTTGTGGCAAGCATTACTGAGAGGAGGTTCCATCCAGCACCCCAGTTCCTGTCTAGTACCTAACATCCCAAGCTTAGAGTTAAGATGCAAAGAACTTCAAAAGAGCTATTGGAAAATTAAATTGATAATCATGCAACCATCTTATAAAAGGAAGTCAATGCTAAAGTATGAGATACCAACTTGAAGCCCCAGATTTACTGAAGGAGAATTTCTGCTTAAGATTGGCAAAAGAAACTCACGCAAACATGAAGGATCATTTCCCTGCATTAATAGGTAGAATGTTTATTTATGCATGTATATACATGAACCATTCAAGATAAATATGGATACCAAAATCAAAATTTCCCCACGCTAAGTGGGGTGCACACACAGATGCTTATGCAAGACAAATATAAATATCATAAATAATATATGATGATTTAGTTCATGTATGTATGTCTACATGAATAAATGCACACACGTTTTATATATGTAGTATACACACACACACACACACACACAGAGAGAGAGAGACAGAGAGAGAGAAGCAGCATTTACCTTTGTCAGAAAAGTCTTAACTTTCATGAAATTTGAAGGGTCCATGAGCTCACGTAAGACCATTTTTGCCATCATGAATCCCACACATCTGTTTCATGGAAACAAATTATAGGCACCCAACTAAAACCCCAAACTTAGGCATTGTCACACCCGAGGTGGGTAGGCAAGTAGAGACCAAGAGAATAAGATAATTGTGCTAAAATGTAACAGATCATAGAAGTAATACAACATTGACACTAGATCATCAAACTCTTCCCACCTCATATCAAATGCAATCATCATCTTCCGCCTGTCAATATTTCCAAGTGTATTATCACCTAGATTTCCATCATAGAAATCTGCCGCATTCCCTAGAATGCCTACCTGCAAGATAAAAGATTGTGAAAAATGGATGACATCAGTGGCAAAATACTCAACTTAGAAGTCAATGAGCAAGAGATGTTAAAACGTATGAATAATTTCCATTCATAAGCTGAGCTGTAGATCTAATGAGGGATGGGATCTCCACAACTAGTGTTGCTGATTTGATGAGGGACAAAAACTAGATATGTTGATCAAATAGAAAAACAGAGTATGTTGAGCAATAGAAAAACAGGTTCTGATAAAACTAGGACCAAGAACTTGATTAAGCGATGTTTTATCTGGCAGTTATGTGAATACAACAGAAAGCTAAGATATTACAGCAGAAAACGAAGAAATTACATCCAACTCACTTTGACATGCCTGTCGACAGGGCTGATGTGCACATTTTCTAGCCTTAACTCTGTATGGGCAAGACCATGGCTATGCAAGTAGTTCACCTAAATTATCAGAAAGAGAAAATTTGTTCATTCATCGTAGGTTTCCAAGATGGCATCACAATAGAGTACATCAAGAAAAATTTTTGTTGAAGAACCATAAAGCACCATCTAGAACAAAGATGGTACAAACTGCATTAATATCAGAACACGGATTGTACAAGACTGCACTAAGATCAGATTCTTTAACAACATAATCAAGTACAGCAAGTAAACTTCATGCCTTATAAAATAAAAGTAAGACATAAAAGATAAAATCAGAAAGCCTTACCCCAATCAACAGGTCCCTCATTAGGATTCTAATCATTCTCAGCTTTCGGGTAACAGCAGGGCCCCCAACTCTATCATCACCCACTCTCCTCGCACAATCTTCATCCAATGCTAAAGTTGCCTCTAAGGTAGGAAGCCAATTTGCAAGCTGAAGCCAATGCTGTAGCGAGTAACTTCCATGATACTACAAAGAAGAAATCAACCATCGGTTTTGATATTATGAATAAGCTAAGAATATACACAATACACGTTTGAAGTCCAAAGATGCTAGAGTCTCTTCACATTCAAATAAGTATGACTTTATCAGTTTTGGTCACATACTCCATGCACTAGAACAAAGGAACCATGATAGTCGCTGCTGGATGGTGACACATAGCCATGAACCTGAACCGCATATGAATGATAAAGAAGCTGGCGACGAGCAAGCCGCCTCAGCACCTTCACACAACAAAGTAGCAAACACTTAGCAGATCATAGACCAAAGCTATTATTACATAATAAGAAAAGAAGACATAAATGATATCGACCTCCAGTGCACGTCTCCCTCTTCGTTGTGCTTGACAGCTAGTGAGTTGTCTGAGTACAACCTTTGAGTTGTACAAAGGACTGATTTCGGGGGAAAGGAAAACTAAGTTTGAGTTTTAATTAATTTTTTCAACTTGAATATGAATAGCACCAACCTGCCAGGGTCTCTAACAATTGCTTCAAAGATTACTTCATCCCCCTGTACAGAGTTCGAATTAGAATCATAAATTTGTAATGAACCTCTGTATCACACTGCAACTGACAACAATGTGCAAGTAGACAGCAAATTTATGCACCATAACATCACTGAGACAAGTTATTATTCAATATTGAGGCCAAAGGCTCAAGAACAAGAGCTCACCCTGCCTGCAAGACCTATACTAACATGATCGCATATTGAAAAATCTGACATCTCGAACTTGGTTATGGTTGTCCCCTTTCCTTCCTCAATGAGTGTATTATCGATGCATCTTGCATTTCCAGGAGATTCTGGAACTGCAACTCCTCCCAAAGAACAACTTGCCTTTGGAAGTCTTCTATTCAAAGATCTTGCACGTTTGCTGCTTAAGAACAAAGGGGAGCATATCTGCGGACTAGATTTAAGGAAGTCCTTTCCGGTGTCTATGATTACCGATGGTTTATTTGACTTGTTGAATAGAAATGTATTTGCTTTTGTCAAGTCATTGCCTTGAACCGAGCTCAATACTGTAGTTCCACAAGAAGCCATTAGCATGTGTGGTATGACCTGCAAAACCATAAAATTATACCAATTAGAAGCATCAATTTCTAAAATATGAGCTACATCAATGACAAACAATTGAAGAAATAAAATCTTTCACCAACGTATTATAAATTTATGTTTATCCACATTGGCATATAAAGGTATCAAACAAGAAACACCACGAGTAGATTTCTGAGAAGATCATGGGTGCCAGCAGAAGAATCATCTCACCAGGCACAACTATAAGCCTATTGTAAACTCGAATGAGACACCTTCCGTTTCTTTCTTGTATATCGTCATTATGTAACAGTATTCCTGTATCCAATTTGTAGTTGTTCAAGTATTAGAACAAGTGCATATCATTCAACGTTAATTCTCTTCATTGTGCGAATGGGTGTAGAAAGGGACCAGAACCAACCATCTCTACATGGACTATCTATTACATCATTTGGACCGTTATATATGAGTCAACCCAATGATCTGTTATGGTTTTAAAAAATGAGTGAGGATTACAAACTGATTGCCATGTACCAATAAATGATAGTAAAAGAGTCATATATTGAGCATTTGAAAGATTATGTTTTAACATTAAGCATTAGGATAAAGTCGATCAACCTGATCAACTGATCCGAATGATGCTGCAAGAGTTCCACGGAAACTTTATTTCTTTGTGTGCGCGCGCGCGTGCGTGTATCTGTGCCTAAGGTTTCGATTAGAAAGCTTGGGTGTGTGTCTAGTTGGTTATGGTGCAAATAATAAAAGTGAACTTTAATTGGTTTCTTTATTGTAATGCTTATTTGATGGACCAATATAAATGAGAAACCATGTAAGAGACGGATGCCCAAACAAAAACCAGGAATTCAAGCAAAACTCTATAACCGAATTTATAGCTTGGCGGACAAAGAAACGATGATTATGCCACTTCTGATCTCGTTAAGAGGCACCTCTTATCTTATCTTCTTTCTTACTCTCTTCCAAAAGGCACGTTAAGATTGATCAAATAGGAAGTAGAAGTACTATAATTAAAAAGATTCCAATTATAAACCGTATCATTTAAGGTTCATCACATTCTCCAACCAATCTTAACGTCTGTGTCGTGCTCTCTCCTTTTCGAATCGACTACAGTGCAAAGGGGAGAGAGAGAGAGAGAGAGAGAGAGTTGCTTACGGAGAGAAGCATCAAACGGACGAGGGGAAGATGCGAGTCCTGGCTCTCGGAAGCATGGAGGAGAACCCAGAATCAGAAAGAGGGTGGTGGGTATTTCCAGTTGGCGAGAGGAAGAGAGGGAGGCGTGGAAGCAACGTGGAGAAGGACGTCCGCAGCGTTCCCACACGAGCGCACCCCGCCTCCGCCCAGCGCCCACCCACCGAACGTCTCCTTCTCCTCCCATAAACACGGGCTCCGTAACATGCGGCACGCATTCACATACAAGCAGCCTATACGAAGCTTTGAAGCTATTGGATCGAGCCTGACACTACCGAAGATTAAATGAATCGAGTGTGAAACAGCAGCTAAGTTCATGCATATGGTCGGCACTTAGACACGCCACTAATGCAGCATGACCTAAAAAAACCGTGTCCGTGTCTGTCCACTTTGGACACGGAAATGAAACATCCTCAGATAAACATGTTTTTTTTAATGAAATGACATGACACGAACCGGAAAACACGTTTGCAAGCCCCCCAAAAACCGGAACTGAGAAGTTTGTGTTTTTTTTGTTATGCCTGTCAGAACCAAACCGAAATAGAGCTGGTTCTAGTTCTGGTTCCAGTTTCAGTTTAGAGCTTAAACTTTTGAAACTGAAAAAAGTATTTAAAAATTATGATTAAAAAAGAAGTATTAAAAAAATAAGAAACCGGCGCTTTCAAACCACCAGCTTCGGTTTCTGCACTGTTCCGGTTTCACAGTAGCTGGAACTAGATCCGAACCAGATAATCTCCGGTTTCAGATCTGATTCAGTTCCAATTCTGATGGTCTCGGTTTCAGCCGGTTCTTAGCTCGGTTCGGTCTTGATTGGAATTTCTGGGCCAATTCGAAATCGGTGATGTCTCTTTGCACGTTAGAAACTCTCTTCAGAATTTGCACACGCAGGAATAGATTCAAATTTTCGAATATAGAGTATAGCATACCACGAATTTTGTTCTTTCAGTAAATATTAGACACAAACAAACTGGTGCAGTGCGCGGTGCCTCTGATGAAAATATCTGCCAAATTTGTGGTGCGTTTGAGAGAAGGACAGGGGATTAATTAACCATGACTTTCTTCAGTCGATTCTCAACGTGGAAAGTAATGCGTCAAGATTGGAAGTCAATTACACTTACTAATTGCTGGTTGCGCCAGTTCCATTCGCTTGGTGTACATTTAACCAGAGCACCAACATTAGAAGTTTCTAAATTATTATTATCAATAATAAAAAATACTCTAATTTATCAATAATTATAAATTATTATTATTTGATCAAGCACGATTTTATAAAAAGAAAAATAAAAATACCCTTATACTATAATATAAAAGTACGTTTGTTTTTGATGTATCAATTCCAACCATTCATTGTTCTTGATCACATTATATTGATTTAAAAGTGCAATCTAAGATGATTAGCATTTATATATATACATATGTGTATGTAAATGCTAGAGTACTCCAAATGTCAAACTCTCTCTCTCTCTCTCTCTCTCTCTCTCTCTCTCTCTCTCTCTCTCTCTATATATATATATATATATATATATATATATATATATATATATATATATATATATATATATATATATATATGTATATGTATATATATGTATATGTATATATATGTATATATATGTATATGTATATATATGTATATGTATATATATCTATATATATATATGTATATATTTATATATATGTATAGGGAGAGAGAGAGAGAGAGGGAGAGATTTCTTGTTTTTTGGTATCAATACTTCTAAATTATGATCATTTGATCAAACACATTATAATGCTAACCCTTGATTGTTCTTGATCACACGATAATGATTTAAGAGTGTGTGATGTAAGATGATTAGTATATATATGTCGAAATCCTAGAATACTCCAAGAGTACCTACTCTCAAATCTTAACCACCGAACCTGATGGATGCTTGAGAAAGGTACTTTAAAATGTAATAAAACAAGTACGTTAATTCTTTTTAACATATCCTAACCATTAATCAGCTCGATCTAACGGTTGCAAGTCTCTCTATGATTTAAAAAACTAATCAAAGTGATCACCCTCCAACATCAAAAAGGAGTAGGGTGACTGTTAATATTGAAACTGGCACACGAACCCTCTCCTCTCCCCCCCCCCCCCCCACACAAACATATATATATATATATAGAAGTAGGGTGACTGCTAATATTGAAACGGACACACAAAAAGTGTCATTAACACCACCCTCTCTTTTTTCCCCTCTCTACTCACATATGTGCGTGTATATATATAGAGAGAGAAGTGGTAAATGTTAGTTCGATTAGATATCAACATATCAAACTCAACCATCTATGTTCATACCTATTCATATTCAAACCCACTCAAAGATCTTTATTATTCAATTGATGTGATTAACGATGAATATTTGAATTTAAAAAATATATTAAATATTTTTAAATTTCCACTATTCATATATTGATCAATCAGTAGAAATGTTAGAATTAAGCATGAATGAGTGAACTATAGTGTAAGATCGTGCTATTTACTCGGCCAAGAATTTCATAAAAATGAAACCTGAAGACACCCAAATGTAGATAGCTACAACACCACGATTAATGCGAGTATGTGAATGTCGAGTATTTGCGTAATAAGCTCAAACTTTTTGGACCACAATAAGAGGTCTAATTATCTCATTATTAAGAACGATCTTTTTCTATTTTGATATTTAAAATTAGTTGAAATCATTTTATAAGATATTATTAAAAACGGGATCTAGCATCTTTTTCTGATCTGCACCTGATTATACCTTCTTTACGGCAGCATCTCACCAACTGTTATTATTTTGCACACGGGACAAAGCATCACCACCGAGTAGACATCGCCAGCAACTAATCAGGCGGTTTGAACCAGAACTGAACCGACAGAAAACTGCAAGTGAAGTGACAATCCCCCCAGAGAGTTCAGTTTGGCCAGTAAAAAGCTGTACCTAAGCCTGCACTAGAAGCAGCGGTTTGGTTGGAAACCAGAATCTCTGGTCCTTGAATTTTTTCTTTCCAGTATTTTTGTAATAGTTCTGAAACAAATTAACAACAAATACCTGGTGCATGCATCTGGGCTTCCTCTTCCCACAGTACCAACAAAAAGAAGGCACAGCCTAAGATACCGTGCTGTTTAATTTTCCCATGGAAGAGATTCACACGAAGAAAAAGATTCATTGACTCACCTGAATCTTTTCCACTCTGATGATACATTCTTCTTAGGTCCGCCGAGGTGAATCGTTCCTGACGTATGGTTCTGTTGTCAAATGATCGCAATTTGATTTGGGTTCTCAACCTTAATCTGACTCACAGGTCAACCAAATGGGGCCAGCCCTTGATGGGTTAGTCCCATTTAAGCACCCTTTATAATCGGGTTTTCATTAAAATGGAAAATCAATATTGTAATAATAACACTGAACAAAGAGCTAGCTCCATTATCCATTTGGAAGTGACACCTCCCAAGTTCCAGGCTCAGACACAGCCCCGGCAAGAGGAGTTGTTTTAATCGTTTGAATGACCAGCTGGGATCAACTACATACTAGACGCTTGCTGCGGGTATCAAAATCATGAGCCCCAATTGTAGATTGCTCGAACAGAGCTCCTAGCCACGAGAGCTCTGTCCTGTGCTTGATAGAAAATCCAGTTTCCCGCAACTACAGAGAACAGAGTGCCATAATTTTGTCTTCCTAAACCTGAACGAAGAGAGTTTGGTGGTAGTTGAAGAAACCATAAACTGGTTCTCTAGAAAAGCCTCGAAGGCAGGAGCTCCAATGCTACCAGAAAGCCATGGGAATGCTCTAGTAGAATAATTAATTTCATGTAAATTACATTATAAGACCTTTCAGGGCGCATCAGTTATACAATTATTTTTAAATGGATTATCAACATCTGGAAATCCGACTCAAGATCGAACTCCTAATGCTCCGAGGTTGATGTGAAACTCAGATTTGCTCTGCCGAATCAGCTTAGAATTGGATTCTCAGAATCTATAAGAATCCAATTCACTGGGGAATCGAAATCCCTAGATCAAATGAATGCTTCCCCAGGACGTGATCATGCAACGAAAGGTCCAAAAGGGAAAACTAATAGATATAAGGAAGAAGATGCAACTGACCTGTAGGGGTACCATGATGACAGAAACTCCCCCATAGTAAAACTCCAGCAGACCTGCAACAACAGGAAACACCTTCCAAAGCATGTCGTCGTTATTCAAAGCCGTCATGGTTAATACATCTGACTTTGATTTTCTTTTACAGTAAGCAAGTTTGGAAATATGAGAGAGAGAAGCAGAAGAAAATAATGAACAACACAACACGATAATTGATGACGGGCATTTTAAAACAAAGACTAGAAAATGTCTTAATGTGTATTTTCAAGAGAATCATGTATCCTGATCAAATGCGTGCTACATTCATCCAAATCTGGCTTCAGAGCCTCACAAACTGGCTCATTGATTTCTACTTGGCTGGGGTACATAGAAGGTGAACGTCCCCGCCTTATACCAGAGATATTTAGATCCTCGTCAGGCTCAATCATGCTGTCTCCTCGACACCCAGCATTCATACCAGCTTCCGCAGAAAAATCCAAAGCACTTTCTGATTGATGAATGTCACCTTGTTTCACTGCTGCCACGCAAGCATCATGATCTTCAGAAGAGACATATTCAAGTCCAAGTTCATTTTTTTTGCTATGCGATTCAAGAGCCTGCGAGCTGCATTGAGGCGAGAAAGAAACTTCACTTGGTTCCAGCATATCAACATCACAAGGTGGACCGTCGTTCTTGGATTCCAATCCACTGGCTGAAAAAGGGAATCTTTGTGTTGGACTCTGCTCTATCTGGTTTCTATACAGAATCAAAGATTTCTGCATACAAAGGAACAAGTTGCTTGCTTTTCAGATCAAGAAACTAGAAATGTTCCCAACCAGAGTCAAGTACAGTGATAAAATCGGCAGAAGCAGGTGAAAGTAAAAACTTCCAATTTAGATGCTTACCTCAAAAAGGGAAGTAGTAGTCCCAGGGTATAATAAGGCCCCTGCTCCATTCTCATCAATATCTTTGCCTATTTTGGTGGTATTCTGTTGGTCCATAAAAAGCCAGGAGAATCAATAGACAGTAAGCACTTGAAAGAAAAAGGCAGGGAACTTAGATACGGCAAATCCAGGGACATGATGTTCCATTTTACTTGGAAACATCATCTCTGACTGAGATACACACGGGTTAAGAATTCAACCAGGATCAGGTTGCAGCCCTTATGCAAAGCAAAGGGAAAATGTTTTAATACCTTGACATATACCACCGATCCCGACAAAGACTTTTCAGGAATGACAATGGTATCTCCAGCATCCTCTCCTTTTGAGCCTCGCATGTGCATATATTTTTCATACAAGTCTGGACCAGCAAGATCAACAGAAATGTCAAGTTCCGAAAGGTAATAAGAAATATTTGTCCCTGAAATTTTCTTAGGATCTGGTCCCTTTGGGCAGACAGGTCTCACAGAAGAGTCGGCCTCAAGTTTTGTTTCAGGAGCATCTTCCGAGCGCTTGATTTCTATGCTTTCAGCAGGAAGGCGATCTGGTCGTTGCCGCTCATGACGTGACCGCGGACCACTTTGTCCAGAGCGAGACGGCTCCTCAGCTGGATGTTGTCCTTGGAAATCTGGATCCTTTCGGACAGGCAAATCCATGTCCAAGCTGCCGTTTTGTCCTTTCCACATTTCAGCACTCTTTTCCAACCCTCGGGTGAAATGCCTGTTTTGATCCCAATCTGACTTGCCATAGAGATGGGAGTCCTCACTGAAAGTACCGCCAGCATCCCAACCATGCAGCTGACCTTGAATAGGAGACTGACCTGCATCATCCCCTGGATTGCACCATCCAAATGGGCGCCCATGGCTGGAAAACCGATCAGCATCATGCATGTGAAAAGGAAGGCCAGCATGATTCAATTCGATAGGTGGCCGGATGCCAAAAATTGGGGCTGCCGGAAATTGAGGAATAACAGAATGGAATCCAGCCGGGGGCAGCCCAACCTGGGGTTGGAACGGAATGAAGTTACTAGCAGCAGGTCCAATCCAGGTTGGCATGCCCTTCCAAGCATTTCCTTGTTGCGCTCTCCTCAAGCTAAGATCATTGTTCCTTCTTTGCCGACCATTAAATTTCCTGTCACTTGCCTGTGACCTAGAGTCCTCTTCTGAGGAGTCCATGAGAGGGCTATCAACACCATGCCAAAGAGGAGGAAGTTGACTAGAAGAATTACCACAACTGTTCCTAGGAGTTCGCTGAGCATTTAGTGTTTCATTTTGGGGGTAGATGTCCACAACTGATTTCTCCATAGGTGAATCTCTATCTTGAACTTCATTTGACAAAAGATCTCGACAATGATTAGCATCCCTGGAACTGCCTCGCACTCGCTTTGATTCGTCTACATCAAAGCTGCCCCTGCTACCATTTGAATGGCGATGCTCATACATTACTGGTAAAGAGGGTTTTTTTGTCAATGGAACTGGTGAAGGTCGACTATCCAATCCTGGAGACCTGCCAACAGGGATATGGTAAGTATCTGCCTCAATCTCAGAGTCGGCAACAACACAACCCAAAGTTGATTCATCTGAATGACCACTGTGTTTCAGCCTTCCCCTGTAATTAGATTGAGTTTCAGAAACTCTCTCAGTAACAGAAGAAACATATGTATGACTTCTCCGGCCTGGAGAAACACTGTGCCATGGGGGTATTCCCTCAGATGGTGACTTAGTGTCCATTTGCTTTGTACTGTTCCTAGAATTAAGCAAACAAATATCAAGGTTCCTTACACTGATTCGTGCTACGAGACTTGAACTAGTTGCATCAGGGGATATGTAAATCAAAAATTAGGATCTAAGGAGTTCCCATACAAGTCACTCAACTGCTACATCCACACACAAGACCTTACATAGTCATTCTTAACTAATCTAGTTTCTTAAAAGAAATTATTAGACATGTCTTCCTTTAAAGACAGTAGTAACTAGCAAGTGAATAGCTTTATCATGCAAAACCAACAGATAGTGCAAGCAGGGTCCAATAAGGAAAGACATAATGCTGAAATATTGTGTATGTCAGGGTGTATCACCAACCTGTGCCCCAATTTCTCAATAAGAGAAGGGAAGACATGCAACACATGCACTCACATGTGTACACAAATTCACACACACACACATTTCATGAGCATCTTACAGGAAGATGCAACAACTGTGGACTTGCTTATCAAGCATGAAGCACATTAAGTGGACACCTAAATGCAGAAACCTAGATGACCAGAGTGAAGAAAGAAAGTGTTCCTTAAGGAAGTCAGTATGCTAGTACTTAACAATCAGACTTTTAATTGTTTCTCACTGCCAGTAGGTTCATCCATAAAGGTCTAAACAGTTCAAGGCTTATTAAATATTCAGATTACTTTTATGCTCCTCTGATGTGGAAGATAAACAAAATGATCACGTTATATGGTGGGAACAGGTCGCATACACTTCACTCTCCCACATCGCAAGGTGTTGTCATGTGTCGAGACTTTATCAAACCTTCAAACCCACTTGCGTTCTACCATGGATGATTTCTCATCAAAAATCAGAACTAAGAAAAGAAATCATAATATAAAAAAACTGTGATATTATGAAAACCTCTGAAAAAGGTTTCTTAATTCATGCTGTTAATTGTGGTGAAATTTCTAGATGATGTACAGATGCTTGACACTACTCAGCTCAACCCCAATAAACACAACCTTGAACTAGACACAGAAGTATTTAAAATAGATGTTCAACAAACAATGAAGGCAAAGACTAGGAACGGAACGCATAAACATCTGCCTAAGGCAAAAACATGGCATCATGGTCCAAGAAAACAAAATTATTCTATAACTTAATGCACGCAAAATAATAGGTTGCTAATCACATTACAGTCAAGAAAAGCACACCCTTGGATCGTCCTTAACAGAAACAATGCAATAACCAAATGATAAGACATTTTTCATATTGATTTCCATCAACCTTAGACCAGTTATGATGGGAGGAAAGAGAAGCAACATAAACAACCAAAGTAGCAAAAAGTTATATCTTATGATGATCAGCATCAGAGCCTATGACACAAACAGTATGTGCGTGTACCTCTGCTGATCTATGTAAATGTGCTTGCTGTTGCTCGGGGAACTCTTGCATTGGTTTTTGCTTAGATGAACACCGATGTCAGGCCGAGTATCATTACTATGGGTGTTTGACCTGTCCTTCAAGCTGACCGATTGACTGCTCTTCGCTACTTTGTGAACCAAGTCACCATTAGCTTCCTTGATGCCATGGCGTTCGGCACTACCATCTTCATTTTCATGAGATGCCCTTTTTGCCCGGCTTTCTTTCGCCCTAGTGCTGCGGTCCACAACTGGGCTGCTTTCACGATCACTTTCAGGCTTGTTTTTCTTACGGTGGCTTCCAGATCTAATTTCATCTCTAATATGTTTACCATCAGACCTTTCATCATTTCGATCTTGCAAAGAACGATCCTCTCGGTGCTTCTCATCACGATGTCTGTGATCTCTGTCAATGTCTTCTCTGTACTTATCTCTGTGGTTTGCATCTTTACATCTTTCATCTCTTTCATCTTTACACCCTCCACTTGTAGCACGATCATTGACAGAACTCAGGTGTCTGTCATTACCATCACGAACTTCCTCCTGCCATTTATCTTTCTCCCTAGATCCATCTCCCCTCCGATCCTCCTGCCCTTTATCCTTCTCCCTTGATCCATCTCCCCTCCGAGTATGCTTGTCAAGTTCTTTCTCTAGCACAGGATTTCGTAACTGATCTTTCAAATGCCATTCTGCAAACATGCAAACAAGCTGATCAATGAAAATAATTACAAAACCAAAGATCAGTGGCTGACAGAAAGTTGCACCAGCAACAAGTTTACAGGAAACAACAGTTACTAGAGGGCATCATCCAAGGTTCGCATAGTGGAAAGGGCTATGGTAAACAGACAGGCAGTTCAGGGTTTGACTCTCATGGACACAACCCTTTTATGTTGGGTGTCCTTGAGGGAGATCCTGGCCTCAAGAGTTCTACAGTGGCCTGTTGTAACCACTCGAAAGTCGCTTGGACAAAGCCATCAATGAATTAAAAATTTAAAGCAGAAAAGCATTGAAACTACATAGAATTTAAACATTTCATTTCAAATACATTGAACCCAAGGCAAGGAAGAAAAAGAACTGTATTCCTCATAACAGAAGCATAAATAAACAAGAAAAGATGTTTAAAACGCTAGCACATGAAATACAATGACAATCTACAAACCATTTCCTGTAAACTGCTAAAAAACATGTGCATGAGCATAATCACATTATTTCCTTCTGATAAATTGTATAATGATCGTGACTTGACTATAGCTGCTTCAACCTTTTCACTTCTAGCGGCTATGCTTCTCAGAGCTTTGGCTCATCTGGTGCTTCTTCTGAGTATGTTGAATTAATCAAGTTTTAGATTTGACAGCTTGTATGCCCCAAGTGTGATGAGTGGCATTGGAAAATTGTTGAATCCCATAAGTTAAAATGATGAGTTGACATAAGTTGGAAGAGATACCTAAATAGATAAACTAGTTGAACCTTCGACAGCATTAGCAGTAAGCCTATGAACTGATCAGCATTGAAATGACGGAACATATGGATCCAGCAACAAGAAGAAGAATGATGGAAACCGATAGAAGATATTCCCGGTTGTTAAGGGTAGTGGATGCAACAGAGAGAGGGAGAGAGGGAGAGATTACAAGGAAAACAAAAGGAGACCTGCATGTAGAAAGCAAACACCACAACATGATGCTTACTTAATGTGTAAGGTCCAATATAAGATTATAATATGCATTCTTAATGATAAAACATCGGTTGAATTTTTGCAGGTAACAATTTCCCACGAGCATCCTCAACCATTCACGACCATGTGCATCATCACAATCAAAACTATCCACCTCAACCCGAGAAAGTTGTTTGGAATGCCAATGACAACAAATAAAGGAATGAACAGAAGGCTTATGAGAAACACATGTGCAGTACAATAAGCTAACAACCACAACTTTTTCCAATAGAAATATGTGTTAGTTCAAAATGCATTCACAACATTGGAAGACTAGCTTCTCAATGAGATTATGACTTAAATATATCGAGAAACTGGTCCAAATCGACTCATCAGAATTTTATATTATGGCTCTAACAAATTAGGTTGATAAACTCATCAATATATGAAGATTACGCTTGACCACAAGGCTGTGAAGAATCTAAGCGAACTCGCTACCCCTAGAAAACAGGCATTAAGCTTTAAAATAAGCACTGACGCTAACTGCAGGGAGAAAGAATTTATGTGAAGATGTAGAAAGGTTCCTATGAGGGAAACAAGGGCATATCTTTACAGAAATCATGTACTGGCACAATTTCGCATATTGCAGGAACCTGCAAGAAAGATGATCATGGTCTTTAACGAGTAATGAAACTCCATAAGACCTAAACATGATCCATCACATTGAAAACCAGGTTCATAATGCTTTCCCTAAAAATAATTTTGAACATGAGGCATTGAACAACTTTAGCTCCTATCAAACATCATAATAAAAAATCAGCTTCTACGAATCAAAGAACTTAGCTTTGAGGTTCTGAGAAAGTTCTGTAGCCAGTGATATCTAATTTCAGAATATATGGATTGATGCTTTCAGCAAATTATCATAAAAAATATGACGCTTCAGGGGCCATAGGAAAAATCCCAACAAGCATGCCAATCAAAGAATATAACAAATTCAGAAGAATCGGCAATATCTTGTTAATCCAAAGCAACTAAAAGCACTCAATCACGACAATCACTAAACAATTTCATAAAAATCAAATCCATTAGATCACCATTTCAAGTGACTATATCGAAGGATATTTTGTGGGTCCTAGTGAAGGCAGTCTTTTACAAAAGAAACAGTTGACGTTGGGGTATAGGCTATAGTTGCTTTACACAGAAAAAACTGCCCCTAGAAAATCTTTAAGTAAAATGTATCACCTAAATGAGTTACAAAACAATTGAAATCGTATGAAATGAAGTGCCAAATCTAAAAAGAATCAAATTGCTGTTACCTTACCCGAATTCTCGACTTCTCTCTTACGTGTTCGTTCTTCTTGCGTACCAGTACTTTGGAGCTTCTGACTCTTGCTTCCCTCGCTGACCATGACAGCTATTTCTTTTCTGTCTCTGGCCTTCTCTTTTCCCTCCGATTGATGAGCTTCCTTCAACTCGCGGTCCGATTTCCTCTTCGATGACGAACCTTCACCCTTAGTGCTATTTCTCTTTCCCTCTTCGGCATCCACAGATGCTACCGACGCCGCACCAGTTTCATCTTTGTTGGAACCCTCGTGAGTCCCGCTGCCTCTAGCCTTTTCAGATACCCAAACCTTCGCTCCCTTCTCTTCTTTGCAGGAAAACAGCACATCAGAGCCGAAACCCTTATCCCTAGCCTCTAAAGAACCGTCTGCCTCACCGTTCCAACGGTCCGACACAACGATCTCCCCTCTATCCTTCCACCGCTTCGCCGGAAAGTATTCACCGGCGATCTCCTCGTTGCCCGGGGCAAATAGATCTCCAGCCTCAGAGGCTGGAAACTTCCTTTTTTCGCCCGATTCCGGCGACTCCTTCGGTACCCTAACTCCCCTCGCGTTCTCGTCGCGTGACTTCCTCGAAGAACCTTCTTTAAGGTTTCCGACTTCCACTCGTTCGTCTCCGTCAGACTCCGATACCTCCTTCAAATCCTTCCCGCCGTGCTTATGCTGCCTATGTGATTTATGCTTATACCCCCTAGGCATGATAGAACGGCCGGAATCCCGACGAATTCCAACGGTAGATCACAAACTCGAAAGGCAAGAATGGAACCCTAACCGTCGAAGTAGAATCTGACGACGGCGGCCGCCGAACCGAGAGGGCTGAACGGCAACTCCTGACGGATTGTTCTCTGGAATCTGAAGACGTTGTTCGAACTTACATTCCGGTGAACAGGAAAGTACCGAAAATCATGCCGTCGGCGGCGGGGTTCCGACGGGGCGGAGAGATCGCGAGGCCGAGGCGCGGAAGAGAGTGGAAGCGTTTTCCCAAGCGGAGGAATCGCATAGACGAGGGTCTTCAGCGGGATCGTAGTCATGTTTTACCAAAATGCCCTCACTACTTGCGGAAATCATTTTCCATGATACCATTAAATCCAGTGTTTGTTTGGGTCGAAAATCGTTTCCGTTTTCCAGGAAACGATCGTTTGTATGGGTGTAATTTTCGTGGGCTGGCTTGTGTTGTTACAGTGTCCATGTTTCTTGACGTGCAGGACAGGTCAACCTGAAAAGGCACGGACCTCTTCGGGTCTTCGCTCCCTTTCCTTTTGTGTTGCTTTGTATGCACAAGGCACGGACCTCTTCAGGTCATATTTGTGTCAAGTCTTCGCGTTGGGTGTTAACTTCCAATACGCTTGTCTGAAAAGCAAGTAAACCAAAAATAACCACCTTTTCGTGTTACTTCGGATGGACACATACACATATTTTCATTTCGTGCCTTATCATTGCAAGGGGTCTTACTCAAGCTGCAGACCCGAACCCATTGAACTCATTCCAACACATTTATGATACCCGTCAGTTCATGTTGGACCCGAAATCTTGACCCCTTAAGGAAACGGATGGTTGTTGCTCGAGTCCCATGAAAAAGATGAACTAACCTTGAACCTGATCCTATGCACACTTACAAAACTATGACCCGTTTTTACCAATCCAAATCCACCAAACTAAAGTTATTATGTACCTAAAGAAACCTGGACCCAAGAGCCAATCCTGATTGACCCTCATTAGCACGAAAAAATTCATAACCAAGTTCAGACAGTGCCGGGTCAACCCGAACCCACGCATGCCTGTGACACGATCTCAAGCAGGTAACCCACACGGCAACACATCGTGTCATCCGAGGTGCCTTTTACAGACACAGCAACCGTATCTTGTTATAACAAGTACCACTGTCATTATAGACCATTAAAGAGCATCACCAAGTTAAATGACACAGCAACGCTTGGTTCGTAAAACTATTCAACCCTGAACATCAACATGTTATGTTCAGTTTGGTTTGGCTCTTGAAAGCTAATTAAATGACATATTTGAAATCTTTACATAAATTGCACCTCCAAGTTCTTTGTATTAGGTAGTTTAGAAATGTAAGGAGCCAGATTACATTTCAACTTTATCACAAATGAAGACTTCTTTAGGTAAATAACAGGCCGTTTCAATTCGGGATTGAAGGAAATCTCTCTCTCAATTTGGTTCAGCTTGGTTCGTAAATGGATCCATAGCTGTTCCTGGACATGCTCGGAGAAAAGCTGTTTCACTAGCTCTTAGCTTGGGTCTTTTACATGGAAAACAAATCGAGCGATGAACACGAGTTGTTTGCTTAGTTTGCTCGTTTAGCGCTAACCAGGAGTGTTTTCTTGCAAATACCAGAGTGTGGATGCATGTATCTTTTAATTACAGATAGAAGATGAATAGAGAAAGAATGGAGCATGGGATCAGGCAGCTGTATTTAGCAAGAAAAGCAGATTGGGGGAGTATGGTAGAATTAACGGGACTGCCCCTTATCCAAAGGACAGGGTTTGGGACAGAGTGGACGTTTTTTTTTTTATGACCGTTGTGATATCCAGATAGCCGTCTTGCTTTTAAGGCCTCCAACCAAAGGCAAAATGTTCACAAATTAGGGTGGCCACTTTTGGCTGGTCCGGACTTTAGGCGCACTTGCACGTGCATATATATATATACATATATGTGTGTTGTGTTGTGTGTCACGTGTGTGCATGTATTGGCCTGTGGCAATACTCATTCATGATGTAGAAATGAAATGGTACAGTATACTATATATATATATATATATATATATATATATATATGAGAGAGAGGGGATAGAGATGTTTGATGGATGAGATCTGTGGTTAATATCTTTAACAAGTAAAAAGTATAAGATACAATAAATGTACTTAAAAAAAATATCAACATATTTTTTTCACTTTTAAAATTTTAATTTCAACTATCAATCTCATCAATTGAACAGTTGAGATTATTAAATAGTTTTAATCATTAATCTCTCTCTATATATAAAGAGAGCATGGTCCATGCAAATACTCATTCATGCTTAAATACACTTAAATATTTCTATTATTTGATAGGTACGATCAATAATAGATATTTAAATTTAAAAATATTTAATATACACCATACATTAAATACAATATAAAAATATAATCATACTTTACACTTTTTAAATTTAAATTTCATCATACAACTGGGACGGTAAAGATGTTTAAAAGAATTTGAGTATGAATAGGTGTATGCATTCATTATATATATTTTATATCTATAAGGAGAGAGAGAGAGAGAGAATCTAGATTTAAGGAACTACCTGGCCCATGAGAAGTTACTTTTAAACTTTAGAAATGATTGTCTAACAAAGACTTCTATTTCAGACAGCTAAAAATAAATCTATCCTTAACTAGGCCACTAAACATAGATTTCCCTGGAACTGCTGAAAATCTTGGCCGTATAGGTCGAGCTCTAACAAGATCCTTGGTGCAAGCCTTCAGCATCGGTCCCTTTCACACACACACATAGAGGGAGAGAGAATTAAACCTTGAATAATGAATCTTGTATGACAATGTGTCGTTGGTACTTGTGTACCACCCATTTACAAAAATTTACAATGATCAGCAGCTTATTACAATCAAAAGAATTGAAGAAAAGAACAAATGGATCAGAGGATGAAACCATCAATTTAGATGATTCCATATGAGGGCAGAAGCATCAGCTCCGAAAGGGTATTATAGTATAAATAGTGTGATCTTCCCGTTGCCCTTGATCAAACAAGCAGGGAAAGCCAGATACATGGTGATTAATAGAAGCTTAGTTCATAAATCTCCGGCAGTTAGGGGATCTACAAAGGCAGGGAACTTTACACTCATCGCTGTCTATATCGAACTGATAATCATACCTGTTTATCGAAGAAAAGATAAAAGCGAACAATAAGATCACTGACACAAAAAACCACTTCAAACAAATTATAAACCAAGAAGGCAGAAGAAAAGAAAAGCATAAGAGACGTGAAAAATCAAAACAATAACACGGTAGAGTGACAGCAGACAGCTCAGTCATAAGAAACAAAAACAGTACACGTTTCAGGTTAAGTATTAATGAACAAAATGGTGCTTGTGAATTGTACGTGTCCATGCAGCATGAAATCATCTGTATTATGTCAGCCACCTAGCTGATGCCTCTTACCGTCGAAAGGAAACTGCAGCAATCTTGAGACGATGAAAATTTTGAAATAATAAAAAATGCTGACAGAATAATAATAATAATAATAACCATAATAATAATAATAATAATAATAATAAACTAACACCAACAACAACAACAACAACAATAAACAAACAAGCATTACACCGTGATCTGTTATCCCATATGCTTCAAATATGAAGTCAAATTCTTCAGATGGCCAACATCTCCACGATTCCATTAATCTAGGCCCGCATTTTTTAGATTTCTCCAGAAACGTGTCTATTGTAGTTTTAATCAACATGCAAACCACGGTGAAGCTTGATTTGGTTGGGGACATCGCTAGCCCGAACATGTAAAATGTGGGTAAGCTCCAACCTCTACAAGTTTACAATCATACGTTCACCTTAGTGGTAGTTGTTCGCAGGTACGTGTTTCTGTCTTTATGTCTGTGTGTGTGCGTACATGCAGGCACATCAATGTGGGCATGCAACAGGCTAAGAACGGCACCAGGGACTTGAGGCAGGTATAACTTGATCACGTAAATCAAGAAACAATTATGCAGAGAGAGAGAGAGAGTACGTCAGTTCATCACCAGCAGGAACGTCAGTCTTGGCAATAAGGACTATTCGGCACTCCACACCTCGAACGGTCATGATTCTTGCATAACAATTTGGCATGCACTGTCACAGCACAAGAGAAAGGAATAATCTCAGGTTTTCACGTTACGTAACATGTTACAATGAAGGGCAAATCCATGCAGATTGTATAGTGAATACCACTGCACCTAGTTTTGACTAAGGATCAAGATTCTTATTCCCAAAGATCCCATCACAACAGTTTTTTTTTACCAATGCAAAGAACTGAATGTCATCGAGAATAAACACCAAAAGTTTGCTGACTTACAGAATGGTTGATTAGCCGGGCCATGTTCCCCTTCTCTGTAGCATCAATCACTACCTCTTCGCTAATTTTGAACAGCTGCACAAAACAGTAATAAAATGGTTGAGAGAGGCCCATGGTCAGTACATGAATCTTTCGATAAAATTATTGATCATTTGGCTGATACAAGATGGAAACAAAGAATCCATGTAGCTAACCCATCTAGTATGGGAAAAGGCTTAGTTGTTGTTGTTATGGCTGATAGAAGATCTGGAAAATGTTGCTAGAAGGCAAATGTGTGTGCATGCGTAAAGGTGGATCAACATTAAGCCAAGTAGGGCATCAACACCACCAAGAATTTGGAAGATCAAGAAAGGAGCTACAGCCTGGGGATGAATTTATGGGCAATAATATTGAGTTCGCCCACCCTAAACAGCTCAAGGGCACTATATGTACGTACATACTTCCACGCACACTGACACATATATGTGCACGTGTTTGTGTGGAAGAATATATGTATGTGTGTGTGTATATATATAGAGAGAGATCTACAAACTAAAGCTAATGGAGTAAGAGAAACATACATAGCAGCCCTTTCCTTCGGCCTGGTAACGTGCTTCACGCAGGTCCGCAACACTTCGTCTAACCTGCTCACCTCGATACTCTATGACCTGGAGATTTATTGAACACCATTATCACGAAATCACGGTCGCCTCCTCCAATCATGATAATCTATGCATCGGGAAGGCGTCTAGCTTCTAAGTGGGAAACAATATGCTTGCCAGAACTTATATTCTCTAGCATATACAGAAGGTAAAAAAAGCGACAAATTTGCCAACGCCAAGTGACTAGAAAGAGTAAGAATGTATCGCAGGAAAGGATCCTGCAATAAAAATAGTAATAGATTACCATCTCTCCTTCTTTGATATTTCTTCTTGCGAACAGGCCCCAACCATGTATTCCAGATCTTCCAAAGCATATCCGCTTTTTCTCAGTTAGCTAGACATGGAAACGGCAAATGAATGTTCCATAGAGGATCCACACAGGAATGCATAAGCCTGCACTCACACACAAGCACACAAACATACAAGCAGCACAAACACACACTGATGCATGCACACATGCACAAAACGAAGCCTGAGTAATGATTCACCTGTAAATAGGAAAGGCGCTCCTCGAAAGTTGCAAAATATATAGGTTCCTTTTCTTCCTGTCCAAAAATGGTGAGTGAGACTTCTGGTCTTGTAGGAGGAAAAAACAACACAAGCGAAAATTAATTGAAACAAGTACCGCAAATGCATTGAGGCCTTGAATTGCATCAAGGGAATGATGACGAGCTCCCATCAACCGGTGAGCTACGGGATGGCCCACCATGCCCTTCAGACCAGATATACGATTGCAGAGAAATGAGAGTTTGGAAGTAACATGCAAAGCAAAGTGATAACTTCTGATAGTGAAGACGAGTTATTTCTGAATCTTTATGGGATTCTATCACCAAATTCTGTGAAGGATTCATCATTTGCAAAAGAATTTTAAAAAATCATCCTTAGTTAATACTGTAGTTGTAACATGGTTCACATGATTTTAACATGTTACACGTGTTTTCACTAATAGTTACTTTATAAATTCCAGCTTTCCAGTCAAAATATAACTACAAAATTTACAAGAAAAACAATCAGCTGAATATATGCATATTATCAGGCTCACAGAAGCTCTTAACGTAGAATCACATTCCTGAATGAGAAGTTCAATGAATCAAATCTGGGAAATACCCAATCAACACGCTTTTGAAATGTCTCGCACTTTGCAGCAGTTGAGGAAACAGATTTCTGGGCTTCTGAATCAGATATTGGAAGAACTTCCATGTCCGCAGATGCTTCTTTTGAAACAGAGCGCTTCTCCTTCCCTCGGGTTCCTTTCATTGTGAACACCGCCTCAGGTGTTTTTATTACCAATGCAGTGTCAGGATTTGGAGCCCTGCGTACAGAATCATAACAGTAGGTTACCTCACAAGTGTCATCATGAAGCATTGTTCCAACTACATGTGGTAGCTTGTTTTTCAAAAACATAAAGATGACATTTGTAGTTCGATTAAATTTACCGATGTGAAGCACAATAAGAGACCATTTTTGTAATCTGCCTGCCATTTTTTATGAAAGAATGTAACTGCAATTCAAAAGATATGAAACATTATCAGTTAGCAAGTATTACAACAAATAACACAGAAATGAGTCAAGAAACATGGCCCTTCATATGAAGATAATTTAATAGACTGAAGACAAGTTAATCCCCGTTTTGATGATTTAACCATAAACCAGAAATACCATAAACTTTAATAATAATTGTTGAAATTCTCTCCATTGTTACACTTCAGCAAATCAAATGAAGACTACATTATTGGGGCAATACTATCACACCCTTAGAAAGAGCAATACTTTTAAATTCTCATTTTATCAACGTGTTGCAACACCATTGGTGACATTTTCAACAAATAATAGACTTAAAAAGAATCATCAGAATCAACCATGCCCCAGATCAAGCCTTGTGCTACTTCCAGTCATTGTGTTCGACCTTGTGTCATTTTAGCACTTTACTCTGAAAAAAGCTAGATTATATCTTATGATCTTATCTCTCCCTGCCAACACTTCTGAGGCCTTATTCTCCATCTAATTTCTCACATCTTTCACACCAAAGTTCCATCTAGACATCTCTTCAAATGTCCAAAACACCTTAGGTTTGTGTCTCATTTTATCTTAGAGAAATATGTGTGTTGATTAAATAGACAGATCTTGGAAGTTATCAGAACAAACAGTACAACAACAACAACAACTAAGCCTTTCCCATACTAGACGGGGTCGGCTATATCCGAACAAACAGTAATCAGAATAAATGAACATGCAAACGTGGAGAGGATTCCTTTAACTTACAAATACAGAAGTGCAACAGGTCAGATATCATGATAAAAGCAATAAAAAGGAGCCAATATAACGTTCTTGATATTGTTTATCAGAGGTATATTACAAAGAGTAAGAAAATAGCACTGCATGCCTTTAATTACATTACACTTGCAGCCAGAAGGTACTTTTGGAAAACGAACTCACCTCCATCTGGTACCCTGCTCTTGATGCACACATTGCATGATACGGCGTGCAACACTTGGAACAATGTGTGCAAGAACCATGCATCTGCTTACAGATTACGCAGACCTAACAAAACCAACAAAACAAACTCAAATAAAATTATTTGAAGTAGAGCAAGCACCCTTCACTTTCTTACTAAAGCAACAAGTGCAGAGTCCACTTGGTTAATGAAGGAGTCCAAGCAGATATGAATCTAACCTGAAGAAAGGACTTCATAGAGATTTTTAGTATTCCAACTGCAGGCTCCATGACCTCGTCACTTGCAAAAGAAACTTCAGTCGCAAACCAAGCACATGTAACATGGACCCAAAGTGGCTTGACATCTGTAGGTTTCAAAGCACCACCTACACAGACGAGAATAAGTATTTCAGCATTCAATTTCACATTCTGCACGCTAGATTAGCTGCATTCTCAAAAAACTAGTGTCTCTATGCATACAACGATCATAATCCAACACACATTTAGACACAAGAACCATAAGTTAAGGCTCATCTAAGCTCCGGAATCAGAACAAGCACACCGGTAACTAAGAATCCATGAACCCAACAACCCCACTTTGTGGGCGAGAAGGCTTGTTTGTGGTTAGGTTTGGTAGGCTTTGGAACCTGAAGCAGTTAACTATTCAAAAACAAAACTATGAATAAGCCTTCAAAACTGGTGATAATGAAGTTAATAAATGATCATAACATAAAGATCAAAGTCATGCCTTTGACAGGACAGAGGCAGCATTCCCTCTTGATATCAGGAGTTTCACATGCCCTACAAACCCAAGCAGTAAAATCTTGTACATTTCTTGCTCCATAACATTCTTGATGAACAGCTATTTGGCATCTGAAAAGAAAAGGCAGAATGTTGTATTATAAGCTTACTTGGTATGATGACATTTTAAACATTCTTTGCACAGCACAGTAATAATTACAGCAACTAACCTTATGCAAATAATAATTTTGTTATAATCCCAGTCTTCAACCCACCGACATATAGCACATCGCTCAGTTGTCCAATTAACACAAACTGGATCATATCTCTCTGTGAAAATAAAAGCATAAGATCCAGTAGTTGATAAATTTTATACAGAAATTTCATGAGATATACCAAGTGAGACATTGCACTGAATATTTGAAGGGGAAGACGATATAAATTACCTTCCAAGTAATTAAGGAGGTCCTTCTTCCGTAGACGCATGGAACTACTACTTTCAGGATTTAAATAAGAAAGAGCACGAGGATCTGAAGCTGAAATCTGATCAATCTGCAATGGTTTTTGCAAAGCATGTAAGCTTTTCTTTTTCTGGAATAATGAACCAGGATGTGATCTACATGTTTTGGTTAGTCAAGGACATATTTCAAAGAACACAACTTGAATGTAGAAGCTGCTTTCTGGAGAGTTTGAAAATGAATACTCCGCTATACATGAAATCTAACGACAAAAAGAACATCATTTGCCTCACTAGACCCAAAATTTTGTTTTCGGTGCTATACCCACGATGTTTTAAGTTGCAGAGTCATCCCTACCTCACCCACTGGCCACAGCTGCACCAATTTGACATACATAGAACAGGAAGAATGCAACAATTGGTCCTGGTGCACGTTCATTAGGCTGTCTTCTTTTGAGTTGGTCAGAGGTATTGTGAAGTTCTTATTATGCTCCAAAGTCCAATCCAAGTTGTTTCGGTCAAGTTGTAGCACTTAATACCTAGAATCTCTCAGGTTATTCGCTTGTGTCAAACTGACATGTCAAGGAGCCCTAAGTGGAGGCAAAGCTTCCTCACCATCCCTTCCTCTTCCCCTTTGTTCGTCATCTTCTGTCCCAGCTGGCTGAATAACACTAAGACCAGTGTTGTCCGTATCGCACCGTATCGTACGATACGGTGCGATACGTATCGTATCGTGGGCCACCACGATACGATACGGGCCCCCGTATTGCAGGTGCGGGCGTATCGCACCGTATCGCCCGTATCGTACGATACGGGCGATACGCCCTGGGACCCTTATAAAGGGTCCCGGCCCGAGGGAAACCCGTGATTTTTCGCGGGTTTCCTCTCTCCTTTTGGGTTCTTCAAGCTCCCTAAGAGTCGGTTTTCGCCTCCTTGGTGTTCAAAGCTCTAAAATCGTGCCCTACGGTGTCCGTCCAAGCCTCCAAACTCGGATTTAGGTATATTTTTAATGTTTTTTTCTTTTTTTTCCTTTATATTTATTGTTTTTTGTGTTATTTCGGGTTTTTTTTTTGAATGACAAAATATGAAGTTATTAAGTGTGTGTATACGATTTTTATTGCATTCATGAAGTGGGAGACACTCGATTTGAGTGTTATTTGAAGATTGGGGGATTTACGAAGTGCTTTTATTTTCAGGTTTTTGTTTGAATTAAAGTACTCCATTGAGATGGCAGGAAGGGGTGGTAGAGACTCTCATTCAAAGTCTGATGATCCGGCATGGCAGTGGGGTATACCAGTTGAGGGTTCAAGGTTAAAAATCATATGTTTATTTTGTGAAAAGGTGGTTAGTGGTGGAATTTCAAGGTTGAAACACCACCTAGCAGGAACCAGGAAAGAAGTTGCTCCATGCACAGGCAGAGTTAGAAGTGTGCCAGAAGGTATTAAATGACAATGCTTGCAGATGATTGAGAGCATACAGGAAAGGAGACAACAAAAGGATGATTTCCAAATGTGTGAAGAAGCTGATGATGCTACTGCCACTGGAGTTGGATTCACTGATAGTTTGCCTTCAGATGCTAGAACAGATATTGGTAGTAGCAGTTCGCGAGCACCTAACAGAGGAAAGAGGGTTGCATCTGAAGACTTTGGAGGTGGCAGAAGAGGAAGTTCAGGAAGGAGTAGAGGAAGAGCTTCTTCTTCTAGCATACATTCGTTCTTTCCTCCTTCCACTACACCTGGTGCTCAGCCAGGAATTCGTGCTGCTATGGCTTCAGAACAACTGCACGATCAAGCAGACCTTGCAGTGGGCAGATGGTTTTATGATACATGCATTCCATTTAATGCAGCAAACAGTTTTCATTTTCAAGCAATGGCAGATGCAATTGCTAACATTGGTCCAGGATACAGGATGCCCTCTTATCAGAAGTTGAGAGGGAAGATATTAGATCAGACCGTGATTGAAGTGCAGCAATACTGTTCGACTTTGAGACAATCGTGGAAGGAAACAGGATGCACTATCATGACAGATGGATGGACCGATAGGCGAGGAAGGACATTGCTAAACTTTCTTGTATATTGTCCTAAAGGACTCATGTTTTTGAGATCTCTAGATATGTCAGAGGAGAGGCACACTGCAGAGATCCTACGAGAGGAATTTGATAAGGTTATACAAGAGGTTGGGCTAGAAAATATAGTCCAATTGATTATAGATAATGCAGCTAACTACAAAGCAGCTGGAAAGGAGTTAGCTGATATTTATGAGACTTTCTACTGGACACCATGTGCAGCCCATTGTTTAGATCTCATCCTCGAGGACATCGGTGAGATGGATGAAATAAAGGCAGCAACTGAGTGTTGCCAAGATATTACAAAATTTATTTACAACCATGCATTTGTTTTATGTATGATGAGGAGATACACAGAAGGTGCAGAGCTTCTTCGCACAGCTGCAACTCGGTTCGCAACAAACTTCTTATCTGTACAGAGTATTGTGAGACAGAAGCAAGCTTTAAAGAGAATGTTCTCCTCAGATGAGTGGCAACAATTTGCAGAGTTGCCACAAAACAGAAGGAACAGAAAGTTAAATGAGATTGCAGAAACGGTTTTTAGAAGTTCATTTTGGAATGCATGTATCAGATTATTGAAAATTACTTGTCCTTTAGTGAAAGTTTTGAGATTGGCTGACAGCGAGGAGAAACCATCTATGGGCTACCTTTATGAATCCATGGACAGGGCAAAAGAAGCAATCAGAAATAACTTTAATAGAAAAAAGAGATTATGTGCCCGTGTGGAAAATAATTGATAGTAGATGGAATAAACAATTGCATCAGCCTATTCATGCAGCAGCCTACTATCTAAACCCATCATTGAGGTACTCAGCAACCTTCAAAAGGGACGGTGAGGTTAATCGAGGAATCATTGAATGCATCGACAGATTAGTCCCTGATGAGAGCATAGTAGATGCGATACATCGAGAGATGGAGATATATGATAATGCTCTTCACTTGATGGGTTTGCCTGTTGCAATTCGCAACCGCTCTACGATGCGTCCAGGTACATTGTTTATTTTCATATTTAAGTTCCATCTTACATTATTGTGGATTATTATGTCTCTAATGTTTATATTTTTTTTACAGATGTTTGGTGGAACAGGTTTGGAAGTGATTGTCCAAACCTTAGAGATTTTGCAGTTAGAGTCTTAAGCCAAACCTGTAGTGCAACAGGTTGTGAAAGAAATTGGAGTGTTTTTGAACACATCCATACAAAAAAGCGCAACAGGTTGGAACACAAAAGGCTTAATGATTTGGTTTATATTTGTTGTAACATGCGCCTTCGTGAAAGGTAATGTTGTATTACTTTCAAATTTTCAATTCGATATTATTTAACTTCAGTTTTCAATTGTTAATATTACTTACTAATTGTTTATCTTTGTTTGTGTCGTAGGCAATTAAAAAAAGTAAATAGAGAAGAAAGTCAGTTCGATCCAATAAGTTTGGATAATTTTGATATATTAGAAGATTGGGTTATGGAAGACACTGAAGAAAATGCCCTCCTAACAGAAGAAGACGTTGCCTGGATTAATTTGGAAGGAGCGCAACAACATTATGGAGATGAAGAATTTGATTTTGAAGAAGAAGGTGTGGGCGTGGCTGATGATGATGAGGATCTGCAACAAGGAGAAGATGAAGATTATTTAGTTGATGATCCTGATTACAATTTGTAAAATGTAACATTATATGTAACTGTAGTGTACTGTAAAGTGTAAACTATGTCTGTATTTTATTTTTTGGATTCAAAATATATAAATTTGGATGCAATTGTTCAATGTTGAATGCTCAATCTGTACTAAACTTACATTATATGAATTTAAAGCAATTATCAGATTTTTCCTGATTTTTTCTTGATTTTTTTCGATTTTTTTTATTTTTTTATTAATTTTTAATTATTTTTACATTATTTTAATATTAAAGTACGATACGATACGATACGATACGATACGCCCGTATCGTGGAGCCCAGCGATACACGATACGATACGCGTCAGACAACACTGACTAAGACAGCAGCAGCTTGTATTGCTTGGATGCATACGAGACCACCAGATAAAAGCCACATATACGTCCGAGGAACCAGGTACTCTCTTTTTCTTTCTTTCCTCCTTCCACCATTTTTCTTTGGCCTCTTCCTCCTCCACTGCAATGAGCTTTTAGTTTCCTTTTCTTTACCTCATCTTTTATTATAGTTCTTAATTTTGGATAAAAGTGAAACTTGACACTGCTAACCGTTGTGCAACAGTATTAGGCCAGTGTTATCTCATGTCATTGTGTCTGAGTTAACACTACAATGTAGGCACCAATGTCAGTGTTGTCTCATCTCAGTCTATGTCACACAGGTGCCAGTACGGGTGCAGGATACAGCAAATTTCTAACAATAGTAACTACACAACTTTATATTAAAGCAAAACAAGTAAAAATGCAGAAAAGTTAACACACTAATAAACTGCCACCAGAAAATTTTAAAAAACATAAGACTCACAAAAATGAACAGCAATGGGAGAAGAATAGAAGCTCGTGCATATGTGGTTTGAAAAGCAGCCAAGATGCGGAACCCCGGTCAACTGGCAAGAGGGTCTTCTTTATTTCTGCTACAATGGAAGATCTAAGTTATGCTGAGATGAAGTATCCGCATCACCCCAACCCAGATCCAGTTTGGGCCCAACATAGTAGTAGGATCTTTCGAGACTCCGAGTCCACTAAATATATAAAGAGTTGATATTGTTGAGATTTGGGAGTAGCGAAGCGGAAGATAAAACAACACATTGAAGAGGAAAAAACATGGGAGATCGAAAGAGGGGGCGGACCTCCAATGGAGGCAGACCTCCCTCTCTTTCTCATTCTTAATCTCAACCTCTTAACCCTAATACAAACTTTCAGCCCTTATATAATGGGTTGTAAAACAGAAAATGACTAAAATGCCCTTAATACTGTGGGCAATTACAATAATACCTAAAACATCAAATTTACTAAAACTGACCCTACAAGCATATTCTTCAACACCCCCTCTTAAGTTGGGAGTGAGATATTTCAAACTCCAAACTTGCCAGCCTTCATGGTTGCACCAATCTTCAGCAGCTTCTTTGGCTACAACATCTTCAACTCAGCCTTCCTGACTAGTCATCTTCAACAGTTTCTTTGGCTACGACATCTTCAACTCAGCCTTCCTGACCGGTTATTTTCAAAAAGCTTCTTTGGCTGAAACATCCTCAACTCAACCTTCCTAGCTGGTCATCTTCAGCAACTTCTTTGGCTGCAACATCTTCAACTCAGCCTACATGGCTGGTCATCTTTAACAGCTTCTTTAGCTGTAATATCTTCAACTCAGCCTTCTTGGTTGATCATCTTCAGCAGCTTCTTTGGCTGCAACATCTTCAACTCAGCCTTCCTAGCTGATTATCTTCAGTAGCTTCTTTAGCTGCAACATACATTTTAGCAGTCCTTATCACTTCAATCTTTACAAGAATCGACAGATTGGAGACATTCCATCCAATTTGCCCACGACTCTACTTCGACGCCCACACACGACTACCTCTCTTTCTTGTTTAACTGATGAGTATGGCAATCCATTCAATCTCGTTCTTTCTTTCTTTTTCTCTCTAATTTTTTCAGTCCTCTTGAACATTTCTTCAAACACTTGATGCGCAGGTAAATATCTCTCTTGGGAATTTACCCAAACATGCAGGTTAATCATCTCTTCTTGAGCATTTCATCAAACTTCTCTTGGGCATTTCATCAAACATTTGATGTGCTTGCTTTCGCTTCTGAACACGTTCCCTTCTTGCCAAAAATCCTTCACCCGATCTCTATTCATCCCATCCTTTTTTGGAGCCTCAACAACTCATCCTCTATCAAAATCTAGTTTGTCTAGATCATCAACCCCATCACTGTGAAAATTAGCATCGGCATCTTCTGCCTTCCTCTTCACTATCCTGAAGCACCCTGCCACTTGTGTCACCATAGTCTGTACCACCAAAGTCATTATCGGATGCTTGTTCGTTCTCGCCAATCATCATATGCCTGTAGCTTCATCTGCCAAGGTTGTGCTGCAGCTAAATCACTTGCATGTTTCAGGATTTTGAACCCGTTTTCCAGTTAAGGTCAGGGTCAATGAACCTAGCAATTTCCACATTACTTGGCATTCTCACATACGCAAACTCTCTTCCATTAACTACTGGTTCATCACTGCAGATCTCACAAGCAAGACATTTGGCTACAGTACCAGAAGAATGCGCAGAAGAAACACAAAATGCATGAACATATGTTGTCCTTCCAATGCAGGCACAGTAGTAAAATCGCAGATACAGGTTCTTCACGATAAGTATCTCCACATAAACAACAGACAATATAGCTTCCAATCGGCTCGCTGGTCACTGGATCTTGTTGACAATCAGTATTATGAGTTGTGCCACGCCTCTTTCCTTGTCCTTGCCCTTATCCTTGTCCTTGTCCTGGAGAAAATGATCCTGATGATACGGCAACAAAACCCTAAGGGTCAATGTGTTCGTTGTCCTTCTCCTCTGAACCGACGATGGAACCCTAATCAACCCCGACGACAACGAAGACGACGATGGAGAAGAAAGGGATGTGATCATAGAAGAAGGCCACACTGGTGTATCCCTCGATGTCGTCCGATCGATCTCTGCCTTCGTCTTCCCATACTGGCCTCTCATTCAAACATCTTCCTCTCTCTCTCTCCACCTTCTCTCTCTTCTCTGATCGAAATCTTTTGGACTACCTTTTCTCTGAAATTCTGCTGCATTTCCACGAAAGTTGCGACCCTGAAGTCCACCATCGATGTTGTACCGAATGCGTTTGTCATGAGCATCAGTATTATATGGTTGACCAAGATGATCTACCCCATTCGTTCTCTTCAAACGATGTGCAAACAACAAAAACCAATCTATGAGTCGACGGGAAAACTCTGACCACATTCATGGATCGATTCAATCGAGCGATCATCATGGATGACGACGCACACAACACTTCGACACTATCATTGGCACGCTACGAGAGGCAGGGTGGAGACGGATATTCCTCGCTAGGGCCTTCGGTGGAATACTTAACCGATGGCCATGAGATCGGAACATTTCTTTAACGATTTTCGTCGAACATATCATAGACATTAAAATATTAAGAGAAAACGCAACGGGTGTGTCTGCGTAACGACCGTGCCAGAGGACGTCAGGTTCGCATCCCTTTCTACAAACACCGTGATGATCGCAACATTGTTGCCGGATTCCATCGCACAGTGGGCATCAGTCATAGTAACCTCGCTTTTCTCCACCTTTTGATGAACGCGCTCCTTTCCACCATCATTAGAATCGGAATCTCAAGAGATCGATGATGGAGAGAAAACCTTGTGACTTCGCAGATCCTTGACCGATCTGCCTCTGGTAGCCATCCGTGAACGAAGAAACCTTTTTTTTCTTTCTTTTTTTTTCGCTACTCCTATTGATCGAACGGCTCTAATACTATGTTGAAATTTGGGAGTAGCGAAACGAAATATAAAACACCACATTGAAGAGGAAAAAACATGGGTGATCGAATGAGGAGGCAGACCTCTAATGGAAGCCGCCCCCCGCCTCTCTTTCTCTCTTTCTTAATCTCAACCTCTTAACCCTAATACAAACTTCTAATCCTTATATAATGGGTTGTAAAACAAAAAATGACCAAAATGACCTTAGTACTACGGGCAATTACAATAATACCTAAAATATCAAATTTATTAAAACTGACCCTAAAAGCATATTCTTCAACGGATATCACACCCAAACCCTTTCTCTCTCCCTCTCTCTCACCCACTGTGTGCGAGCTTAACCAGGAGAATGTTGTTTGGTTGCTCCAAAGATGTTATGCTTCTCTCTTCCATGGTGAATCTCCAAGAAGTGAGCGAATCGAGTATATAAGAAAATAGAGGAAGCAAAAATGACCTTCAACACGTGTCGAAGGTGACCGACAATATGTCGGTGTCGCACCTGTTTTGATGCCGACACTTCACCCAAATGTAGTGTTGTTGTGACATAGATTTCAGTGTGTCTGAGCTAATAGTTCAACTAAGTACCTGTATGACATCTGCTTATAAGAAAAATCCTCGGATATTTTTATTAACAAGAGCAGTTTTCCCTTTTAATAACAATTCTAGACTGATAAGAAAAAACGGTAGCTTAAAAACATATCACGTTGTTGTGTATGGTAATTGTCAGTGAAAGTGCTAAGAACAACATAATTATTATCCTAGTAGACACATCTACCATAAAATTAAGTAATTCCTAACTGCTCTAAGAGATATCCAGCCAAAGACTTCCAAGAAATAACTGGAAAAGAAAACTTTAGAAGAATAAATGCATAAACAACATTGAGGAAAGTATGTTTATACTAACCCAGAAGCTGAGTGGCACCATTGAATTTTTAACTTTAACACTGGTCTTCCAATTTTTCTTTTTTGAACCCGCATGTCGTTCCCAATCACATAATGTTCTCTTCTTATTCCCACATAAGCCACATCCACACGTAACACTGTTACAAACAGACCACTTTAAAAAAGTTGTTGTAAAGAACAAAATCTTTTAGAAAGTTTAAATTAGAACATAGAACAAGGTTTACATGAAAGCAACTAGTAAAACATCCGCAAACGGCCAACTTCTGCAGATTAAAGAGGTTTTTACGCTATACAAAGATTACCAACCAACACATTTCCAGTATATAATATACATTAACAAACTTGCTGATATTAAATGCTGGTATACTCTACCTTAAAAGCCTATAATACTAAAGATTCACTATATGGGATTTTGTGGATCCTAAAGGATGGCAGTAATATTTTTTGAGGATCACATACATGCATAGATTGTCTACAGACATCTAGGCCCAATATTTACATACTCTCTGCCATAGTCCATCTCTGACCCTAAACATCAGCTGCAACATCTATAGCAGATATGCACCCCTTCTCACTAAATACCCTTATCCTACATATCAACTATGGATACATTTTTCATGAAGAAAACAAGAGGCAACTTCTCCAGTCCCACCTGGATTTAACTCCACCCTATTGTTTGCTAATTACGATCCAATAATAGTGACTGAAGTTTACCATCTTAGAATGAGATAACCGCAGACACTGAGCTCGTAAGTTTACTCGAATGTCCTTATGCATATTAGTTGACTGTGAAGAAGTGCATTTGTCAAGCTATTACCAAGTTCTGCAATATGTTTTATTTCATACCACTATGAAGGTCCTCCAGTGAACCTTAATGTGTTAATAATGAAAAACATGTAAACCTGAAGAGGTTCAACCAAACTTCCTGCAATCTTCTTCAAAAGTGATTACAATTGCTAATGACAGTAGTTATACCAAACTGGAAACGAAGTGAAACAATAGGAACACCAAACATCAAAGGCATATAATTAACTAGGGAAAAATAGAAAACCTACAGATGAAGCCTCGTGAAGTACATGCCTTCCACCCCTTGGCAGACAACTTCGAGCTTATCAGGAATAAAATACTGTTGTCCTGCACTGGTTGATCTGTTCCAAGATTGACACAGTAGCCAGCATCACCAAGAGCGTTATCATGACAAACTTCAGCAAGTAACAAGGATTAATCAATTAATTAATTAAAACTAAAGCGTGACCTTATCTCATACTGCAAATCTTTTGATATTTTGCGAACAGGGTTTAACTTCTCCTTGCACTCTGGGCAGAAATAATCAGCATACCTCATGTCCTTTAACAACAAAAGTTGACAAGATATCGTCCTCAGCAAGAGAGTCTCCACTTCTGAGACAAATTGGAGTATAGGAAACCAATAAAATAAAGCAACTCAAAATCAGACCTGGAAGCCGTTGCTGCTAATCTTTTCACACTCAGCGTGTACCCAAACCTTACACCCATCGCATTGTATCTATCAACAGAAGTGATGTCAGCAACCAGGCGTACTTGAAATTACGGAAAGTGAATCATAGATCAAGTCCATCAGAAAGCAATTTTCCTCTTACCCAGCTTCCGCCATCAGAATGATGCCAAATCTTTTTACAGATGCCACAGTATTGTTTAGACTTCAACAACTGTGAAGAGAAACAAAAGGTGATAAGGAAAATTATTAACAACTCACAGGCAATGAACAAAATTCCTCAACCCTTTACGCTTCCAATTACCTTGTAGCAATGTTTACAGAACTGGTCTGAAGAGCAAGGTTTCTTTTTCTTCATGGTCTTGTATGGAAGGCTCACACCACAGCTATTACAACAAGGTCGTGATTCTTCGACTGGTAGAGATCCCTGCTAGAAACCAAAGCTCTTATCATCATGAAACTTTGGCATGTGCGCAAGGTAGCTTATTAGTTATCGCGACACAAGAAAAGCTGGGATATAATCTAACATGTGCATTTCATTGCAGTCCTTAAAAGAACACAATATACATGCAAGATACTGGCACAGAAGTACGGAAATACACGTAGGCCTATAACATGAACGTTTTTGTTTGCACATGTGCACACACGTACGTATGAAGGAATCCCTTAATAGCAAGCCGAAAGTCATAAGGTCCTGAAGCAAAGGAAAGAAGAAACCTAAGAATCGCCTTTTAAGTATAAAAACATACAAATAAATATGCTTTAAATATTTAAAGCGTTTCCAAATATGCAACCTAAGTGAGGTGGCAGATCCCAATGGATTGCACACAGTTTGGGAACCCCTTGTGAGCATCTGTTCTCTCTCTCTCTCTCTCTCTCTCTCTCTCTCTCTCTCTCTCTCTCTCTTAAAGCGTTTCCAAATATGCAACCTAAGTGAGGTGGCAGATCCCAATGGATTGCACACAGTTTGGGAACCCCTTGTGAGCATGTGTTCTCTCTCTCTCTCTCTCTCTCTCTCTCTCTCTCTCTCTCTCTCTCTCTCTCTCTCTCTCTCTCTCTCTCTCTCTCACACACACACACACACACACACAAAGACTTGCAAGCTGCAACCGGAGAAACTAGAGCCTACTATGCTGAACTGGCTCTGTTCATCCCCTGAACAGAAGATTGAACGGGCCGCTGGCAAAGGAATGACACCAATCCATGTTCCACGGAAGAACAGTAATTGAATGACACCACTACGAAGGGAGACGCTGAAGCAGAATGCAGCGAGATGATCTTAACATTCACCAGAAAGATCAAGGTCACGAAAATGGAGGGAAGGACACCAGCTTAACATAGTAAATAGCAACAAATCGATCAAAGGCAGCACCAGTAAACAGAGGGTGCTAACCCAAGAGACAAAGTTTTATAGAAGCAACTACAGGGACGGATATGCGAGGAAAAAGCTTGATGAAGAGAGGTAGAGTTATGGAAATCTGAAACAGAAAAGAAACAGAAAACTGCTGAGGTTAAGAACTTAAGAGAGGAATACGAGTGACAGAACGAGGGGGCCCACATCTCAGCAAAGCACAAGTAGTGGTTCCGCACTACACTATGCCATGTGTACATCCATGCACTACTGCTGGTTCAAATAAATCACAGAGAAAAGACACGACGTGTGTTTAAAGGAGAGAAGTCAAGAACGCGCAAAAGAGGCCAGATGTATTTAAAACCAAGTTCCGGTCTCTATAAGAGACAATAGCAGCAACCACCACCATCATAAAACATGCATGCAAGGAAAATTAGATATCCAAATATATCAACCATTAGCGAGATGAAACCATCTAAGCCAATCAATAGGTAAGAAAACACAAGATACCTGGAATTGATGATTCTCATTGAACTATTAGGGAAAAACAATCGAAGTCTCTAAGAAATAGACTAACCAACAGTACACAAAAACTTCACCCTGTAGTTATTATCAATGAGAGTGATGCTGTGGGTCCTACCATCATGAACCAAATGGAACAAACAAACAAAGGGATACTAGAAAAACTTGCCTGATCATGGGAGTTGCTTTCTTGATATTGGTTTGAGTCGGTGGCTTCCTGGATTCCTCCAGGCACAGAATTGGCAGAATGGTAAGCCTGGTCCCCGTTTTCGATCCCTCCATCACCTTGTGGGTCGACAAATCCACACTCCGCCAAGGATGCCTCCTCTATCGCAGCTCTAAAATCGCTAGGCTTGCTCTTAAAAAGCTGAGTTTGACCTTGAAATCTACCAACAAAGATAGCTTATCAAACGCCTTTGTCTTCCACAAGTCATGCGACAGACTCTATTGAATAACAGAAAATCAAGGACTTTATATTGTACTTGACAGAGCTCAAATAGATATCTCACCATTATCTCTCATGGTTGAAGAAAAACAATAAAAATGGATGGCGCCCACAGAATTCTAACAGCAAATGTTTAAAACGATTACCTGTCTAAACAGTCCATAAATGGAAAAACCATCCCTTGTCTAACCCATGCATAATCCTGACAACAAGAAAACCAGGAAAAACAGATTAACATATATAAAATGTGCCAATAAATACATTCATCCCCAAGAGAAAAAAAAACAGATACAAACTACCGGTTTACTTATACCCTTTCTCTATCTTTGCCTGAGTAACCAAAGAACATCACACAGAGAGCTCCAGGGACGCAAGAATTCAGGACGCTTTGTGGGGCCTGTAGCATTGGGTCGATCACGGTTGCAGGCCAAGCTGGATACTTCTTCGCCGATTTCGCCCAAACAACATCCCCCAGTGTGAAATCCTCCAATCTGTAAGTACATTGCCCGTTCTTTACTTTGCCGCAAGAGACACTCCCCTCAATCTCAACCGATGTCTCCTTCGCCAACCTATTAAAGAAATCCAACCCGTTGCGACTCAAAGGCTCGAACATCTCGCTGAGATTCTCAATTTTGCTCTTTTTGTTGCTTTTCTTCTTAGTTGAAGCAGCCTTGTCCTTCTTGAACGTGAAAGAGGTAACAGTGCTCGAGTGTTTCTCACACTCGACTTTCGGAACTTCGGGAATTAATTTCTCCGTCGATTCCAAAGAGTCTTGATGACAGTACCCGTTTTGCTTCTCCTTTGAACTCTGGACGTCCAATTTTGGGTCCTTGAGGGAGGTTTTCTTCCAATCGTCAAGAATCGAATCCCTAAACCGAGAAGGCAATACGGGAACCCGGCGACTCGACCGCCTCGCTTGCCCTACCTCGCTACAAAGTTCGCCGTTGCTTGCCATCCCTTGCGGGTTTTTCATGGACTCCGGCTCCCCGGAGCAACAAGAGACTTCGGTACAGAGAGACGACATCTCCTCTTGATCGTCTCCTCGTCGGAAGTCGGCAAGGGCGAGCCTATATGCATCGCCATTCTGCAAAACCAAACCAGACGCAGCAATATCACCAAGAAGATCGAGACGATGAAAATTCTCCTTCCTTTTCTTAGAGAATTCGCCGTAGAAATCTTCACCACTGCTACACCGCTTCATCCCGCCCATTATGGGACCGATCCCCACTAAGCGTCCAACCCTGGCCGCAAAAACAAGAAATAAACGAAAAACTAAACAATCCCTAACCCTTAAGACACCCTAACCAATCTCTCGAAAACCCCAATTTGAATCTCGTCCTCATCCTTTCCAAACCCCTCCACCTTTCCTCCCGGACGCTTCCACGATCTATACCCGCCTAATGAACCACAAAGTCTTCTGTTCGCGGGAAACCGATAACTTGGAAGATACCTTCAGGCAATCCGCATTCAGTTTAGGGCAACCTGAATCGGGAATCCGGAATTCCCCGGAAAACCCGGCCAGAGAATGCCGATGCTACAAATTCCTAGGGAATTCGTCGCCGGAATCCAAACTCCAACAAAAATCCATCAGAGAACCGGTGGGAAAACGCAATTCCTACGAACTGGGGTTGGGGAATTGCAAGATTTAGATAGAGAGAGAAAGTTTAGAGAGAGACAGAGGGTTTGGCGATCCGATGGAAGCAACTGCCTGTGTTATGTGACAGAAGGTGGGATTATATAAAAGAGAGGAGAAAAGAGGGAATTAATTTTAGTTATTTTATTTCCCCCTCCTTTCTTTTTGGCTCCAATCCTCCCGCTCGAAGAAGACTCTCAATTTTTCCCCGTGAGCCGAAATTACAGAACCACCCATCATCCCGTCTGACCTTGACGGCACTGTTGTTTGACCAAAGGTCTTCGCTTGCTATGACCCTTCCAGCTCCGACGCCCCCTTCCGGCACAAAGACCACTTCACATGGACGCGGATCTAGGACACTAGACACGTCACTATTGTAAAGGCCTACTGTGTGACACTACCCACTCCAACGCCCCCCTTCCAGCACAAACCTTTTTTGACATGACGCAGAGCCACGGCACGAGATACGTCATTATTGTGAAGTCCTACTGAAACTTGACGTGTAATAGGACACTATACGATTGCAAGTTAAGAGAAGATCATCAACTAAATAATATTTTCCTCCTCATTTATCATCACCGGCTTTAAAATCAAATCATCATTCTCCTATTAACATTGTTGCGCTCCTTCTAAATTGATCCAAATGAATGTCTTTTTTTATTAAGAGTACATTTGTTTTATCATCTTCTATAATTTATTCCTCTAAAACATCAAAATTGTTGAGACTTATTGGATCAAATTGGTTTTCATACATACTTAAGAATAACTTTCTTTATTATTTATAAGAATAATAAGTAAATAAAAATTAAAATTAAATGTTTAAAAATAAAAACTTAAAGTAAAACATTGAATTGATACTTAATTAATAATTAATTCATTAATTATCTCTCTTGTAGTCACATGTTGCAACGTATGAATATTAAATCATTAAGCTTCTTATGTTTCGACCTGTTTTACTTTTTTGTGTGGATATGTTAAAAAACTTTCCAAATTCTTTTGCAACCAACTTTATTAAACGTTTAGCTCAAAACCCTTACTGTAAACTTTCAAACCTACTCCGCCAAACATCTAACAAAAATAGATAAATATAAAGACCATCTCTGAAATCTCATTCAATATCATGTTTCTCTTATTTTGAGGCAAATCTGCAATCTATTATCACTCATCTGAAGTAAATATTTTATTCAAGACTTGATTTTGTTACATAATATTCTCTACAAACAAAACGTTCATTGTAAACCAAGTAGCGACAATATACATGAGTTCTACACTATTAATATATCTCCTCATCATACATAATATAAATACATGATTATAAATAAATTTGGTGATATTTTGATAACACTAAATTATTATTTTTTACCTTATTTGTATCTCCAATATCCTCAAGAATGAGGTCTAATAGAATGGGATGCACAAGGTGTACAATAAAAAGTATCGTAACTTAAGATTAGTTGTATTACCTATAATTAATTATACTATATTTTTACGCCCAACATCTAATATCACTTTATCAAATTCTTCCTTTAGACACTCTTCTAATATATCAAGCGATCTAAAAAATATAATTCGTTTAGGATAATAGACGAGAAAGTTCAATAAAGTCCTTTCTCTTCTACCTCTATGTACTTACATGACTCCCTTAAAGTTAAATAATACTCTTTACTTAAAGAATGGTCTTATTCAATAATTTTTCTCTCAACTTATTATAAGAAGATATCTTATACCTTAAGTCAATGTTACATATCAAGTGATCTAAAAATCATAAGTTATTTAGGAAAATAGGCTATGATGTTCAATAAAGTTCTTCATCACCTATTTTGTTCATCTATCTATAATGATAGTAAATCATGTATATTTTTAAGACTCCCTTAAAGTTGAATAATACTTTTATACTTAAAAAACAGTCCAATTCAATAATTTCTCTCTCAACTTATTATAAGAAGACATCTTATATCATAGGTCAACGTTACATATCAAGTGATTTAAATAACATAAGTCCTTGAGGACAATAGGCAAAGATGTTCAATAAAGTTTTTTATCGCCTATTTTGTTCATCTATCTCTTATGATAGTACATCATGTCTCCTTTCAAAACTCCCTTAAAGTTGAATATTATTCTTACACTTGAAGAACGATTTTATTTAATAATTTTTCTCTCAACTTATTATAAGAAAGTATCTTGTACCTTAGGATAATGTTAGCAATGACATATATATGTCATTGATTGACCAAAGGTCTTCGCTTGCTATGACCCTTCCAGCTCCGACGCCCCCTTCCGGCACAAAGACCACTTCACATGGACGCGGATCTAGGACACTAGACACGTCACTATTGTAAAGGCCTACTGTGTGACACTACCCACTCCAACGCCCCCCTTCCAGCACAAACCTTTTTTGACATGACGCAGAGCCACGGCACGAGATACGTCATTATTGTGAAGTCCTACTGAAACTTGACGTGTAATAGGACACTATACGATTGCAAGTTAAGAGAAGATCATCAACTAAATAATATTTTCCTCCTCATTTATCATCACCACCTTTAAAATCAAATCATCATTCTCCTATTAACATTGTTGCGCTCCTTCTAAATTGATCCAAATGAATGTCTTTTTTTATTAAGAGTACATTTGTTTTATCATCTTCTATAATTTATTCCTCTAAAACATCAAAATTGTTGAGACTTATTGGATCAAATTGGTTTTCATACATACTTAAGAATAACTTTCTTTATTATTTATAAGAATGATAAGTAAATAAAAATTAAAATTAAATGTTTAAAAATAAAAACTTAAAGTAAAACATTGAATTGATACTTAATTAATAATTAATTCATTAATTATCTCTCTTGTAGTCACATGTTGCAACGTATGAATATTAAATCATTAAGCTTCTTATGTTTCGACCTGTTTTACTTTTTTGTGTGGATATGTTAAAAAACTTTCCAAATTCTTTTGCAACCAACTTTATTAAACGTTTAGCTCAAAACCCTTACTGTAAACTTTCAAACCTACTCCGCCAAACATCTAACAAAAATAGATAAATATAAAGACCATCTCTGAAATCTCATTCAATATCATGTTTCTCTTATTTTGAGGCAAATCTGCAATCTATTATCACTCATCTGAAGTAAATATTTTATTCAAGACTTGATTTTGTTACATAATATTCTCTACAAACAAAACGTTCATTGTAAACCAAGTAGCGACAATATACATGAGTTCTACACTATTAATATATCTCCTCATCATACATAATATAAATACATGATTATAAATAAATTTGGTGATATTTTGATAACACTAAATTATTATTTTTTACCTTATTTGTATCTCCAATATCCTCAAGAATGAGGTCTAATAGAATGGGATGCACAAGGTGTACAATAAAAAGTATCGTAACTTAAGATTAGTTGTATTACCTATAATTAATTATACTATATTTTTACGCCCAACATCTAATATCACTTTATCAAATTCTTCCTTTAGACACTCTTCTAATATATCAAGCGATCTAAAAAATATAATTCGTTTAGGATAATAGACGAGAAAGTTCAATAAAGTCCTCTCTTCTACCTCTATGTACTTACATGACTCCCTTAAAGTTAAATAATACTCTTTACTTAAAGAATGGTCTTATTCAATAATTTTTCTCTCAACTTATTATAAGAAGATATCTTATACCTTAAGTCAATGTTACATATCAAGTGATCTAAAAATCATAAGTTATTTAGGAAAATAGGCTATGATGTTCAATAAAGTTCTTCATCACCTATTTTGTTCATCTATCTATAATGATAGTAAATCATGTATACTTTTAAGACTCCCTTAAAGTTGAATAATACTTTTATACTTAAAAAACAGTCCAATTCAATAATTTCTCTCTCAACTTATTATAAGAAGACATCTTATATCATAGGTCAACGTTACATATCAAGTGATTTAAATAACATAAGTCCTTGAGGACAATAGGCAAAGATGTTCAATAAAGTTTTTTATCGCCTATTTTGTTCATCTATCTCTTATGATAGTACATCATGTCTCCTTTCAAAACTCCCTTAAAGTTGAATATTATTCTCATGCAATTGCTCTAAATTCATAGGAATACGAAGTACAGATGAGCATCAAAGGTAGAAAAGAAGGTAAAAATGGTTGGAGGCCAAGATAAGATCTTTCTCTACCCCTTCTTTTTCTATGACTTGCATCCTCTTCAACTTTTTTTTCTTGTTCGCTCAAAAACTACTACTATCAACCTCTTTCCTGCTATTAGAAGGAATATTAGTATCAACACCAACATCTCAATCATGTGATGATAACTTCACCCTTTGTGATACATCCCTTATATTTATCATAATTTCTCACAATACGTTATGATACACCTCATATCGTATGATACGATGTAATATGTATCATACTTGTAACACTATAGTGTTTCCTATTTTGTTATAAGAGCTTGTGATTGTACTTTGGATTATTGTATCCATTTTCATTTTATAAAACAAACCCTTTGCGATGTTGTGCTATGTAGTGGTTTTTTCTTTGTTGGTATTGGTTTTCAACTTTTAACATTGGTTGCTAATTTATTTTGGAAGATGTATTCTTTAATCTGAATTAGCCCTTATGGTTTATTTCATGTTTTCATGAATACCTTTTTTTGGCTTATTTTTATATCATGATGAAAATTGTGTGTATTTGAAGTTGCCCTTCTTTAGCATCAATTAAGACTTGGTTGATGCTAAAGAAGTAAATACAAAAATGTTGACTCTCAAAATAGGGTTTTGGTATAAAACTCAATTTAGGACAACTTGAAATTTTTATAAAAACTTGTGTGAGAATCACGACATTTGAGAGAGAATATCATAGGATTGCATGATGGCCTCACCTAGGCGAAAGAGTGTAATATTGTGAGATTTTCCATGAATCATGTGTGTGACGATGTGGACAAAAGGATAAAACATTTGTGAGAGGAAAAATAAGTGACTTCACAAAGGGTCAAGTTGACTTTTAAAAATTTATCGAACCCAACTTAGTTCAACTACTTTTTTGGTGAAATATTTCTTTTGAAAGATAAAAGTAGCAAACATTCTTCAAAAATTCCTTCAATTTTTTTCAAAAGATAATTGTTTATAAAGTGAATTTTTAGGATTTGGGAAGTTGAAAATATCACTATTTTCCTTCTTTTCAAACCAAATGCATAATAGAGGAAGTTATTGTAGAACTTAGGCAGCATGTGTAACGTGTCCTACTTCATGAGATCAAGTAAATGTATCCTAATTATGAAAAAGATAGTAATACTAATATTTTGAAAATCACAAAAATAACAAAGATACACTAAGCATATAACGAGAACATATAGATATGAGTGTGAAATGTGGAAATGAAGTGAAAATAAAGAGGTGTATCATAGCAAAGAAAACTTATATTGGACTCAAAAGAATCTCCTTAAATCAAAAAGGCTAAAAATGCATCAAGAAAAATCATATTTGTCATAGTAAAAGCACATTGAGACTCTAATGTCAAAGGGATAACTTCACTCCTAAGGTGACTTAAGAACAATACCCATGCTTTTAAGAAAATGCATTTACGTTATGAAATGCATCATAAACATTACTTTATGCATGATATGCATGTGATTTATAATCTATAGTTTTATTGGGACCAGTGATACCCCTATCGAAATTTCATGATGAAGGGTATGCATGAGATCTCTTATCTATATTGATATTGGGACAAGAGACACTCCTATCAAAATATCATAATAAAGGGTTTGCATTTTCGTAACATCTAAAGAGAATGATATCAAAAGACATATCTAGGCACCAAAACAAGAACGAACATGCAATCAATTCTTTATAGGTGATCATTGCTCATATACTAGTTTTAAAAAAATGTTTTTGAAAATCAACCTTGTTTTTGCATGAGCACCTTCAAATAAAATCTAACTAAACAAAGCGAGATCCTGTTCACTCTTAGTGGATCATTAATCTTTGCTCTATTGTAACTGTAGATGTGAATTTTTATTCCGAAGTCTATGTAGAGATTCGAAACGAAATTCCTAAACTACGTCGTGTGTACGAGGGTATGTATTTTTACAGGAAACAAATTTTGATGTACATATTCAGAATATATTTTTATTTTTATTTTATGTGCTATAGATTTATGTAATTAAATTCAAAAATAGACCCCACTCAAACATTTGGGACAGACCTGTGTCAGAAAGTCAGAGGTTTATAAAAACTATTGTATTTTTATGCTCATACCTCCAATTTTTATGAAATTGGTCTTGTTGGAAAGCTATGGTTTCCAATAAGACCATTTTCAATCAAATTGGTTTACTGTGTAGAAAGTTATTGAGTAATAACCCAACCTCTATTTCAGGAACCTCTGATTTTTTAGAATTTGTTCTGATTTTTATAAAACTTCTCTGATTTTATTGATTATATTTCACAAACCTAAAATTCTCAAAAATTTTATCAGAAGTGTGTCTATATGTTTAGATTAGACGTGCAAAATTTCAAAATATTTGGAGCATGGAATCTTGAAATAAAATTCGTGAATCGGACATGTGTAGAGTGCAGGAAAACAAGTTTTCAAATTTTCAGTTTTGTGCATGTGTTTTCGTCTGAATTAAAATTTAATCTACAGCTATTCAAAATAAATAAAATCGTAATTACCACGTGAGCATAGGGGGATTAAGAGGTCAATAATCTTATACTATGTTATGGAGTAGAAAGAATCAAAATTAAAATATATAACGAATAGCATATGAATGAAAGAAAGACAAGGCAACGTATGAACCTTGATTAATACATCATCGTGGAGACATGAGCTCCTTAATTACAATCCCATAAAACTTAATGAAAGAGGAGATATAATTATAAAAAAATGAAAGAAGAATGGACCTGTGGCGGAAGGATTGGAGGACAGCCAGCGGTTAGTGGCAGCGCACCTTCTTCTTCCTCTCTCCCTCTTTCTCTCTTTCTCTCCCTCTTGTTGGGTCGTGGGATGTTGGATGGTTTGTGGATGAAATGATTGAACTCAGATTGATGAGGCCCCTTTTATAGGCAAAGGACTGCCTCTTTGCAGCAAATTTTTATAAGGCAAGTTGCCTTATTGAAGATGGTTGCATTTGGCAAGTGAATGCTCATTCTTGCTAAAAGTTGTTCCCTTGGATAAGGCAAGTGAAGTGCTGCATATGGACTTCCAAAATAGTTGTTTGCTGTCTTCACTTGCTAAATTCGAAATGATAAGTGGATGTTGCTCATTGGTTGAAGATAAAGTTGTCCACTTTGGTGAAATCGGCCAAGCTCCTGTGAAAGGAAAGTGGAGCTGCTGTCTTTTGATGGAGTTGTTGTCTTTTGGTAAGTGGGTTCGGTCAAATGGGTTTAGCCAAGTGAGTTCAGCCGAGGAACTAGGTCTGTCAAGATGTGTTGGTTCCCAGTTCATACACACGTTTGGATTCAAGGAAGTCATGCCATTTGGAAGATATTCAAGAGGGACCATTCTACTGTAAATCAGGTCAACAACAACAACACCATAAGAACCTAATGATTGTTGTTGCATGGAAGTGGCACGAGATGCACCAAAAGTTGGGACAGGAGCTGCTTGAAAAGGTAAGTGGTTGCTTCCTCTTGGACTTGACTCAATACACCAAGAACGAGAAGATAATCAGTCCTCTTGGATTTGGGAACTTCTATGATGAATTTGGCAAGGCGTCAAGGCTGGAATCGGGTGAGGCCTGATGTGGTAGGTTGTTGAGATCACTTTACAACTTAAAAAAGTCCCTATTCTCACTTCACCAATTTGGTGTAAAAAACTAGTTTTATAAGAATTGGTTTTGCTATAAAAGACGAGAGTTTAGTTCATTGTATATGTGTAGGCAAGAATTGGGTGTCAGTGAGCATCTATAAAAGAAGGTCTCTCTCTCTCTCTGCGTTCAACAAAAAGATCGTCTCTCTCTCTCTCATGCACTCTCTCTCAGTTCTTCTTTCTTTCTCTTATGATCTCTCTCTATGTTCAACATATATATCATCTCTCTTTCATTTTCTCTTTCTTTCTTTCATGCTCTCTCTTTGTTGAGTAGAGACATTATCTCTCTATTTCCCTCTCTATGTTCAACACATAGATCATCTCTCTTTCTCGCGTGCTCTCTCTCTAAGTGTGTGTGTGTGGAAAATCCTACCCAAGCCACTACTTGAAGCCACCATCATCACCTCTCTCCACTAGTATAGCTATCACCTCGCCATCCCTATCACTCAAACCACTGCTTCCCACCTCCTCCACTCTCTCTCCATTTTCTATTCATATCCTTTTCCAACAACTGAAGCGATCTGATCATGGTAAGTTCCACAAGAAGCTCACTGAATACCAAGTATTGCCAAAAATTCATATTTATTCAAATAAGTAAATTTGGTTGTGCGGAGATCAATCTTTGACAAAAAGAACTCAAACAAGCCCACATCACACATCTATGATCAGATCCACAAGAAGCTTACAGAATAACAAGTATTGCCAAGAATTCATATTTATTCAAATAAGTAAATTTAGTTGTGCGGGGATCGATCTTTGACAAAAAGAACTCAAACAAGCCCACATTACACATCTTCAAGAGGAGAGCATTAGAAGGTATTTCTCTTTTCGAATTTATCTCATAATTACTTCTCCTTTTCTTTTTTCTTATTATTAAGAGGATCATATCATGGATCTAGGTCTTACGAGACAAAATTTATGTACAATTCTCTTTTGACACACTTAGTGGAACTCCGTGGGTTTACCAAGATTTAGTTGCTTAGTTTAAATTTGAATTTACTCTTTACTTGGTAAATATCATAATTAACACTTTCATGCATTACATATGTAGTTTAAAGTATCATTAATTGCTTCATAGACACACACTTGTGCACATACTTTCTTTGTGTATTGGATTGTTTGCAACTCTTATACATACTCACTTGGACTAGACTAGGATTGGTGCAAATTCCCTTCAAAATCAAAATGTCTTCCAGCCACCATTACAATACTCAATCTAAGGGTAAAGCATAGTACTTATCTCATGCTCTTAGGAGTCCCGAAAACCCAAAGGAATAGAATTTGAGTTGATTGATGATGCTAAATCATCAAACAATAAACCAACAAGTCCAAGCATAGTGCCTCTAGGATCCAAATACGTAAGGTTTCTTCTAAAAATATGAGGATGAACTAAAGGCTTTGAGGAACTAATTAAGAGAAGTTCAACTAGTGAATAAAATGAATAAAATGATGTGATGGGAAAAAGAGTATAAAGGGAAAAAATGAGAATTGCCCTACCTTTAGTGAAAATTCTTAGTAATACAAATACAAAGAAAGCAAAGAAGATGACATATCAAGAAAGAAGATCACCAAACCCAAGGAAAAGAAGACAACTTACAAATGAGAGTCGAAGTAGGTAAAAGACAATTTACAAATGAAAGAGTTTCAAAAGATATACTAAGCAATCCTACAAAAGGAGAAAAGGATAAAGGAGATTATGGAGACTGATAGTATGAAAGTGATGATCATAGCGATCATAGTGATGATGAAATCCTAAAGTTTTAGCAATTCGATGATCATAAAAATCTCAATTCATAGCTCCAACTATTCAATGGGAGAGTCATTAAGAAAAAGAAAGATAATACTAAATGAATATATTGGTTTTCTCATAACATGAAAGGTGTAGGTGGATGGCCAATCAAAACCTAAGTCATTTTCAAACTTTTGAAAACCTAGTCACATCCTTTATGAAAAGGTTTGGTCACAACATAGAGGTCGCACCCATCCTAAGTACTCTTAGGAACACAAAACAACATAAGGATAAGAATGTACACACCTACATAGCCCAATGAAAAGCTATACAAGGACACGTCAAGCAACTACCTAATGAGGCATGTCGTGTAATGTTCATCCTCAAGAACTTCCATTTTGATTTTCCATTCATATTAACTTTACATGAGATTTGTTCTTTTGAGAAACAAATCAAAAAGGTTATTTTATTTAAGTCTAACCTTAAGAAGGGTGTGTACAATGACTTCATCGAGCTCAAATCCAAAGACCAACCTAGGATCAACAACACCAAGCCAGAAACCAATCTCCTAGTTTCAATCACAAGTCAAACGACCCATCCACTTCAATCTCCTAGCCTTCAAGATTTGAACCTATAGTTCTCTCAAAATTTGAATCTAATGCTCAAGACAAAAGGGAGCCAAAGACAAGGACATCCCGAAACCTCACCTGGATCTCAGAATAAAAATTTACTCCCTTAGGGCAACCTCTCTTAGAAATCATAGTAGTTTTGTTAGATCAAGAACTGATCTCTCTCTCAATCCTTCTTCCTAATCATGTTCAAAAAGAACGATATCCCAATAAATATTGTCAATTTCATAGGTTTGCTAGACATGATACCAATGAATATATATTTCTCATACATTGGGTGCAAGTCTTAATTGACCAAGAAAAACTCACGGTATCAAATGAGCTTGAATCCAATGACAAAAACACGAACCAAGACATGTTCAAAATCCAAGATAGGATCCTCTACCGCACCTTCACCCTCATCATCTTCGATAACTCCTTCAAATTCACCAAAATACACCCTACTAACTCCCCCTACATCATCAGAATACATATTGGTGACTCTCCCTGCCTCTCTAGATTACACTCCAATAACACCACTTGATTCTTTAAAAATACGCTCCAGAATCTTCATTTCTCTTCTCGAATCTTATCTCAGAGACATTATCATACCCAAGTTACTCCTCCACAGAGTATCACCCAACCACTCATCCTCCTAGTCCACTCTTCAAATCCTCTACTTCCCACCAAGATTATTGCTCGAGTTCGTCTAAATTAGTCTCGTGCTCTTCTTTTCAACTTAGGGTGCTCACCTTTGAGCCCCATGAGCCTAGGCCACTTCTTCCCAATGAACTCGCTAGGGGCCTAAACCGAGAATCAAAGACGCACTTAAAGGGTATTTAACTTCTAGTTGTATTGACATAGGTAGTCTAATACTTGAGACAATAACTCTAGGTGTGAGTTTTTTACTCTAGATTTGACTAAGATGTCATTCACATAAACCTTAATGAGCTTATGAATCCCATCATGTAAGATCATTATCATAGCTCATTGGAATGTCATTCTAGTGTTCTTGAGTTCAAAGGTAATAATGTATAACATTAAGTTCACTATGGAGTCATAAATGTGGTCTTCTACTGGTCTTTCAGATGTAATTTTATCTGGTTATATTCAGATTAACAATCCATAAATGACATTTTATGGTCTACCATACTAATAATGATTAAGTTGATGTTTGATAGGAGAAAGTCATCGTTAGGAGTGGCTTTGTTTAGATTCCTAAAGTTAATGTAAACTCTAAGATTATTGTTGGACTTTTTGATTGGGACAATGCTATACAACCAATCGGAAGAGGCTATCATCCAAATAAATTTGGCCTTCAACATTTCTTTGAGACTCTCCTTAATTTAGAGTTCAATCATTGGGTAGATCTTTCTAAATTTCTGCCTAACTTGTTTGATGGTAGAGTTGAGAATGAGATGATGTTCAATGATTCCTAGGTCTAACCCAGGCATGTTTGAACATGTCCACACAAACATATCCTTGTTTCTTGTAGGATCTTGGTTGATGTTTCTCTTTCAGGTTCAGTTAGGCAAGCACCTACTTTGACCATCTTGGGATTGGACACAGGCTTGAGGTTGACTTTATAAAGTTTCTCTCTATCATGTTAGATGACTTTTCTTATCATTGTATAGCAAGGCCAAATTCAAAGAGGACAATGATATAAACATTGCCCTGTGTAAACTCAGAAATTGTCTCATGAATGTCTCTCTCACAACTTGCAATTATGGATGATAAATAAAGGTTGCAAGGTGATGTTTGGATTGAAAAGGATTTTGTGATATGGTGAAGTGATGAGAATGTTTTATGCTCCTGATGTAACATGAATAGGAGTGAAGTAATGTAAATAGATGTGGATGAATACTCAAGCATAGTAGAAGAAGAAGACTTAGATGGACTAAGCACCAAAGAAAACTTATGAAATTTTCTTTTTTGATTTTTTTGCCTTTTATAACTTTTGAATTTTTTGGGTCTTTGTGATGAATATAGGCCTAAATAGGGTGAGAGGATGCACGTGGTGACACCTCAATAATGGGTTCATATAAGGTTATTCAAGAACTTTTCTTATAAAAATAAGGGAGAGGGACCATAGTGAGAATGAGAGGATTGACTAAGGAATAAGGGTCATCAATAATCCCGTTAGTTGTGAAAATGGAGAAAGGGTCATAAAAAGACCTAGGAATCATCCTCAAACCTTAAACCCTAAACCCAAATAGGAGGATCATGTGGATTAAGTTGTGTGTCATAAAAAGGGTCATAATATATACTGTATCGATTATAACGGGTTATAGGCTCCACAAGTGTGGCTAAACCTTTAGAGTACATGCCGAGATCATACAATGGAAAATACCACATGGATAGAATCATCCTCAAAGCCTTCAAAAAATAGATAATTATTTGGTATTTAATACATTACTATAGGGGTGAATCTTCAATATGCTCTTCCAAGCAAAAGACCTTAGGTCATTCAGTATTATCAATGATAAGGACTTGAGAGAAGGGAGAAAAAGTAGTGGGAGAACCAGTTGGATCTAAGGATGGATCAGGTAGATGGGAGGTCAAAGCTTTCGTGATCTAGTGATGTCTGTTGGAGATCAGTCTCAAGATTAAAATCCTTTTGTTTTATAGTTTATAGTTGTAATTGATGTCCTAAATAAATTGGATTCCAGTGGATCATATACTTATCCATTAGAAATAGGTCATTAGTGTAGATTAGTGTCTTAAGTAGGGGTAAATAGGTCTTTTAAGTTATATCGTTTGTACTATTTAAACCCTAAACCAATGTATTAGGGTAATGGTGCAGCTAAATAAAATCAGAGTGGTTGCGGCTGCCAATGTGAGCCCACAACCTTCAACCTATACATGTGCAATGCAAATTTGATGTTAATTTCGTTTATTATTATGGCATGAATCAACATGGTATAAGACCCTGTATGTGAAGATATCGCAGTCCACGAAAGAAGTTTGCCGTTGAAAAATGTTCACGGTGATTCTCGCATCCGCAACAATCTGTGAAACATCAAATTCAGTCAAACAAAGGTTAGTAAAAAGAAAATTAGAAGTCAGTCTATGAGTGCAGAAATCTGTAGATTCTCCACAATAAACTTGCACAAACTTTATTGGTTGGAATTACAAAAGGAAAACTTTTTTTTTGTGATCTATATTGGCAGACTTTATTGGTTGCATTCTACATTGGGATTATTGCCTGAACGATAAACTTGGAAGCGTTCATTATTCTTTTGGCAAGTCGTCGAAGATTTCTATTGGGATAGTGTGTTGAATATATATCGCGTCCACCTGATATCAATGCATAACCCAAGGATAAAAGCCTGTCGTATTCAAGAGAAAATTGGTACAACACATCTACACATTAAAGTTAGTCATTTCAACCAAGGAGGAAGTAGGTCTGCCAACCAATTTCTTCAGCGATTTCTTTAGTGATTAACATTTAAGAGTAGGACAGAAAATCATTGGTGATCTGCACATCAAATAAGAGGATCATTACAGACTTATAGAATCAGAAATGAATATGAATAAAATGACAGAAGGGTGCGACAATAATTTCTTGGACAAAGGAGAGATTTTTTAGATTACAAATTTGAAATTAGACAGAAAAAACTACATTCAATGGGCCAGATCTATTGAACTGACTATAATGGCAAGGGGGTGATTGGACTATCTCACTGGTGATATTCCCTAACCAGCCACAACAGATCCACTTTATGCACGATGGCGTAGGTAAAATATACTTGTCAGTGCTTGGCTCATACAATCTATGGTACCCTCTATTAGCAGTACATTCATGTTTCTTGATTCTGCAAAGGATATTTGGCTAACAGTTTAAGATGCATATGCTAAAAGAAAGAATATAGCAAAAAAATATGACGTTATTGAAAGGATTAAGAAGTGCAGATAGGGAGGTAGATCTGTAAGTGAATATTATGTAGAGTTAAGAGGGTTATGGAAAGAATTTCATGTCTCTTAAAAAACAAAATGTCAAAGTTGCTTGCAAGAACACAATGAAAAAATTGATTAACAGAAAGTATTTGATCTTTTATGGGGTATTTCCTCCGAGTATGAGGCAGTCAAGAATAATATTCTTAGTAGATAAGACCTTTCTTCATTGAGCATTGTGTACTCTCTACTACTACGGGAAGAAGATAGGAAACGTTTAGAGAAGGAAACCAAGATTAGCCTAGATACCTTTGCATTTGTAAGAAGGAATTCTTCTAACCCCTCTTTTTCTCGTGGAAGAGGAGGATATGGGCGTGATAGAGGCATGACCTCACTAACTTCAGAAGAGAAGGACAAACTAACCTGTTCTCACTATGGAAATTCAAGACATACAAAGGAAACTTATTGGGAATTATTGGTAAACCAACTTATTATCAAAATAGGCCTAATAAAGCATATTTCTGCAATGATCAAGGTGACAAGCAAAATATGGACAACAACTCAACTTCATTGGCTGATATGAAGAAAGATATTAAGATTCTGAAGGTGCACCTCAGTGCTCCTTCTACCTCTTCAAGCGTGGATCCTCATGCTACGATAGCATATCCATTCTCATTTATGGCTCAGGGTAACACATTTCTTTCTCCTTTCAAAACATGGGTCATTGATTCAGGTGCCATAGATCATATGGTCAACTATCGAACTTTTTTTGATGATTATGAGTTGACTCAAGGTAATATAAATATTAAACTGGCAAATGACTCTCACATATCAATAGTTAGAAAAGAAAGTATTATTATACCTTTTGGAGTATTAAAGAATGTGCTACATGTTCCAAATATTTTAATTAACTTATTGTCAGTGTTTGCCATGACACAAGATCTAAGTTGTCGTCTTATTTTTTATTCTACTTGGTGTTACTTTCAGGATCTGAGGATGGGGAAGATCTTTGGTCAGAGTAGTATGGGGAATGACCTCTACTTCTACAGTGAAATTAAGAGCGTAGCTATGCAGTCGACAGCGATTACAAAGAAGTAGAAGACAAAGTTGTCTCTATGGCACCAAAGATTAGGACATTTATCATTATAAAAAATTAGAATATTATTGCCTGAGATTACTTCTTGTAAGAATTTAAATTTAAATTGTGAGACTTGCTAGGAAACAAAACATCATCGTATTTCTTTTCCAATAAATGAAAAAAAATCCTCTAAACCTTTTGAGGTTGTTCATTCAGATGTATGGGAGCCTTGCTCTACTAATTCATTACATAGTTATAAGTACTTTATTTGATGATTGCACTAGGTTTACCATGATATATCTTATGAGAGCTAAAGAGAAAGTAAGAGATATTCTTCTCATTTATTGTCAATTTGTTCACACTCAATTTCAGCACAAAATTAAAATTATTCACAATGATAATAGAGGAGAATATATGTCTCACTCACTTCATTCATATTTCTTAGATAAGGGTATATTGTACCAAACTTCATGCTCCCATTCTCCACAACAAAATGATGTTTCTGAAAGGAAAAATAGACATATTCTTCAGGTGGCTAAAACACTTCTACTTGGGTACAAAGTTCTAAAGGTATATTGGGGTGAAGCAGTATTAACAATTGTATATCTCATCAATCGCATGCCAAGCAAAGTTCTCCAAGGTAACTCTCCTTTTCATTTATTATACTCCTCAAGATGACAATTTCATTTACTACCAAAAGTGTGGATATACTTGTTTTGTTCATATATATTAAGGTATGAGAGATAAACTAGATGCTAGAGCAGTAAAATATATTTTTTTGGGGTACTCTGCCACACAAAAAGGTTATAAATGCTATGATCCTATGAAAATAAAGACCTATGTTACTATGGATGTTACTTTTCATGAAAATACACCATTTTATGGGAAAATAGAGGTTCAATCATCGGATGACTATAAGCTCCATGTGGTACCACTCCCTCCATTTAAAAATCAATCAGAAATTGAAAGGGAAGAAGAAGACATCCACCACTCACAAGGACAGACATGACAGATTTATACAAGAGGTGAGAGAAAGGTATTTCTTCCGCATCAGTCTACTACTTAGAATCAAGATCATCATCCTGAATCAGACTTGACTCCTCCTCAGGTAATTCCAAGAGATATTATTATTGAAACTGATGATCTGCCAATTGCTCTTAAAAAAGGAAAACATAAAACGGTAAAGTATTATCTGGATAATTTTGTTTTATACACTAATTATCCAAAAGAATATCAGTTGTTTGTGATGAATGCATACAATATCTCTATTCCTAAGATATAAAGCAAGAATTGTGGCCAAAGGATACAACCAAAAGAAGAAGGAGTGGATTACCGGACATTTTCTCCCACTGTAGCTAAGATGAGCACCTTGTCGAGGTTACTCTTGGCCTTGGGCTGCCGCTCAAAATTGGCACCTTCACCAACTTGACGTCAATAATGCCTTTTGCATGGTGACCTCAAAGAAGAAGTCTATATGACACCACCCTCTACGGACTTATCCTCCAACATCCGAAGCAAGTATGCAGTGACCAAGTCCCTTTATGGTTTAAAGCAATCTAGCAGGGCAATGGTTTGAAAAATTATCCGACTATTTGATCTTAAGGATTCTCTCTCAATCACAATCCGACCCACTCCCTCTTCACTAAATCCTCTCCTACCACCTTCTTTGCCCTCTTGATATATGTTGATGACCTAATCCTGGCAAGCAACAATCTCCATGAAATCCATTCCATCAAGAAAACCCTTCACTCCTCTTTCTCTATTAAAGACCTCGGCACCCTCAAATTCTTTCTTGGTATTGAAATAGCTCGGACCAAGTAAAGGCATCAACCTACGCCAAAGAAAGTATGCCCTTGACATACTTTCGAGACCTTTAGGTTGCTTGCGGCCCAAACCCTCCAAGACCCCTATGACTAAAACTACTAAACTCCAAAGCCAAGAGGGAGGTGAACCATTGAGCCCGATATTAGCCACTACTGAGAAGACTTGTTGCGAGGCTCCTATACCTCACAACCACTAGACTCGATATAAGTTTCTTTGTGCAACAAATCACCAATACATGGTGCCCTACCACCATCCATTACCAAGCAAACACTCGAGAATCCTACGGTACATCAAGGGTGCACCGGCTCAAGGCTTATTCTATCCTTCAAACTCTACACTAATCAAGCAATTAAAGGGATTTAGTGACTCGGATTGGGCTACTTGCATTGATAGCAGAAAAATCTATCACTTGGCTCTTTGTATTTTCTAGGTGATTCTCTAGTTTCCTGGAAGTCCAAGAAGCAATCAACCGTTTCTAGATCCTCCTCGAAAGCTGCAGTATCGAGCCCAGCCCTTGCCACTGTTTGTGAACTCCAATGGCTCACCTATTTACTTCAAGATTTCAAGGTTCCCTTTATCCAACCAAGATCCTTTCTTGTGACGGTCGAGTCATCTAGGCACATTGCTTTGCCAATCAAACTTTCCATGAGAGGACAAAACACATTGATATTTCAAATCTTCAAGATCCAACTTGAGGGGGCATGTTAGAGATCAATCTCAAGATTAAGATCCTTTAGTTTTATAGTTTATAGTTGTAATTGATTCCTAAATAAATTGGATTCCAGTGGATCAGATACGGATCCATTAGAAATAGGTCATTAGTGTAGATTAGTGGCTTAAGTAGGGGTAAATAGGTCTTTCAAGTTATATCGTCTGTACTATTTAAACCCTAAACCAATGTATTAGGGTAATGGTGCAGTTAAATAAAATCAGAGTGGTTGCGGCTGCCAATGTGGGTTGACCACCTTCAACCTATACATGTGCAGTGCATATTTGATATTAATTTCGTTTATTATTATGGCATGAATCAACAATGTCTTCCCCAACAACTATTATAATTTGATTCTGCCATGGGATCTTCGTGCATCAATGGTAAGTGGATGACACAACCTTTAAGTCATGGATTCAAGAATGACTTAAAAGGATATTATATGGTTAGCCTAAGTCTATAACAAGAAATTAAGCATAATTAACGAATGAACCTACTTGAATAGTGAGGATGATGACACCTTCATGAGTGAAAGTGTGGTCATTGTATCCTACTATTTGGATGAGTGAGAGTGAGATAGTTCTTGGAGATTCCCACCTAGAGGGCAACCTAAAAAGGAAGATATTAAGGCCTTCACTTGTACCTACGAAACACCTAGGTCTGTCATTGACGTTTAATCTTATATAGGGCTTGATCATATGAGAATATAAGCCTAAGGAGATCATCATCTAAGAAATGAGTGTTATGTTAGAATGAGCAACACAAGAATGACTAGGGTTTCAAGGGAAGTGGTTTCTTAGACCTTGACCTCCTTAAGTATGTCCTATATCACCTTCATGTGTATAGGTGAGGATTTTATTAATTCAAGAATAGATATGTGTACTTTTATCCAAGTTTTTCCCTTATATGAGGATGTTGTTGGAGCTCTGATTGCAATGGTCGCTTATCTAGCAAGTCTAGGTAGGTTTGTAAGATGTTTGGGTTAGTAGATCCTACTAAATCTTGTGATTTTGTTCACATAGGCTTAAGAGGAAGATGAGGGACTAGGGCTATGGGGAGATGGTCTTTGCATTATAACAACGGACTTTAAGATCCCTAGACAATATTGATAGTGAAACTCCTAGTAGGGCCTTGAATGGCTATGAAAGTTTGCCTCCTAGTGAGTTCATGGTAAGAGGTGGTTTAGGTTCATATGATATTAGGATGAATACTCCAAGTTTGGTAGAGGATTACGAGTCTAACTCAGATGGACCCAAGCATGAGTCTTGGTGGGAAGTGGAGGATTGGAAGGGTAGACTAGAAGGAGGAGTTATTGGATATAGTCTAGAGAAGAGTAACCTAGGTATGATAAAGTCTTTAAGATACTATTCAAATAGAGTAGAGGAGACTTTGGAGTGTAATATGGAGAATCAAGAGGGTTATCAAAGTATAATCTAAGGAACTAGGAGGAGTTATCGGAGTATATCTAAAAGAACTAAGATGGTAAAGGTGAACTGAAAGATCCTGACCTGATCGATTGAGAATTCTTTAGAGTTTGGCCTTTAGAATGACACGCGGTGACTTTGTCCTATGATGTTGAAGGAATTGATTTTTAAATATGTCTTGGTTTTTGTTTCTCTTGTTGGGTTTAGATTCATTTGAGACTTTAAGTTTTTCTTGGTAAATAAGGTCTTCGACCCAATGCTTAAGGAATGTGGGCTCATTCCAATTGTGTTCACGAAGCCTATAAAATTAGAAATATTGATCGAGATATCACTTTTTTTTACAAGATTATAGGGAATGGTGATTAATTCATGTTGTAAGAGAATGTCTAGGGTTATGTGAGAGGTTAAGCTAGGGGAGTGAATTTTCGATCTGGGTCCATGTAGGGTTATGGAACATCCTTGTCTTGCATTCTCTTTTGTCTTGAGTTTTGGATTCAAACTTAGGGAGAACTTAGAGTTTAAATCTAGGAGGTTGGCCAGTTGAAGTGGATGGGGTTCTTTGGCTCATCACTAAATCTACTCACCTTATCTTGATTGTTTATTTAGATCCTAGGTTGATCTTTGGTAGATTTGAGATCATTAAATCACCATATACATCCTTCCTCAGTCTAGCAGTCTAGACTTGATCACGATAGCCTTTTTGATAAGTTTTTAAAGGAAGAAATCTAATGTAAGACTAGCATGGCTCGAAGGTCAAAGTAAAAGTTCTAGAGGATAGGTGTAATTATACATGCCTCATTGGGTGGTTACTTAACACATCCTAGTATAGCTCTCCATTAGGTTATGAAGGTACCTACATCATTACCCTTTCGTTGTTTTGTATTCATCAAGGTGCTTAAGGTGGATGTAACCTCTATGTTATATCCAAACCTTTTCATAAAGGATATAGTTAGATCTTCGAAGGCTCGAAAGTGGTTAAGATTTTGGATAGTCATCCACCTAGAGACTTCACCTTTTTAGGCAATAAGGGAACCAATAAATCCACTTGACACTATTTTTTTTTTCCTTGAAGACTCTTCTAGTGAATAGTTGAACATGTGAATTAGAAACTCGATAACCATCGAATTGGTGGAACACTCGGGGTGTGATTTAGTTGATGTCTTTGTGATAGATCCTAGGTACAACCCAATGTGCTCCTAGGGGTGGATGATGTGTGTATGTGTATGTGGATGCAAAGGGAGAGCATGTTTGATCCCTTGCAATATGGAAATGTATGAATTTCAATAGAAACCATGGTCGGTTCCTTGGTGCGTTTGTGAAGGTTGGGGGAAATCATAACTGTAGGCTTGGATTTATGATGCAAACCTAGGCTCAAGGGAATTTTTGTATGCATGGTAGGGTTAGGTGTACCTAGGATGTCGATGCATGCCTTAGGAGTAACCATCTCTATCACATTTTGAATTTTATTTTCTTTTTATTTTTTATTTAAAATTCTTTTTGTTTGTGCGGGACATTTGGTGCACCTTGAAAATCCATATTCTTTGGCACATTTGGTGTGGATGCATGAATATGATTTGATGTATGGAATTCATTTGAATGATTTACCGATTCTACGCTAAGAAGGAGAGGATCAAGTAGGGAGTTTTGGGGGGATTGAGTTTTAGGCGTACCTTTTTCGAGTTTAACTACCTTTTCATGGTGAGAGCAAGTTTCCTTACAGGCGTCCCGAGGTTGCTCTAGCTCATGTGTGACTTCGAGCTCTTATTGTTTTGCAAGGTCTTAAATTTCATCATTCAAGCCTATGTGTGTGCAACACTTATTCTACTTTGTGTGTGAAATGGTGCCATGGAAATGAAACCCATTGGAGAGCATGTTTTTGAAAAAATTTGGATAACTTGGGTGAAGCAAACTTCATGCCCCTCTTTGCACGTGTGCCTAAGATTGTAGTTCTTTTTCACTTTTAATTTTAAGAATTTCAACTTTTGGATTGTTAATTGTTTTTGATTTTTGAAGATTTTCTATATATTTTTTTGAATTTTACAAATGATTTTTTTAATATTTTCTATGGACAAAGTGGTGTTTGGATGACTAGCAATAGGATCTAAAACAACTGAAACACCCATTACTTCTCAGTATTTTTTCAAACTTAAATATTATACAAAATACCATATCTTTGACTAAAGAAGAGTCATTAACAGCCCAAAGCTAATTGAATTTCACAATCTTTGGTAAAACGGATGTTTGCAGTTGGGTACTGCATTGCAGAAAATAATTGGGTTATGGCATAAGATATCTTCAACTTACCACAAATATCTCCTACAAGTTGCTATTTATCATCAGTTGTCATACTTTTATATTGAGGATCCCTTTGTCTCAAGTGAGAAAAAATATCCTTATATGGTAGGGCAGGTTCTAACATCAAATAAGTAGAGTTTTGGTAATTTTGGTTATGGGACAAACACGACACAAAAACCATCCAAAATGTAAATATGTGTGTCCAAATCGACAAGAAAAAAAATGGATGGTATAGGATTGACCTGTTCTGTATATGAACTCAAATGATCCGATGTATACACAACCATGAAACACGAAATCTAGGGATAGCAGTGGGGTGGGTGAAGGAACGCTATGGTTTTAACCCACAAGTAATGAGGAAGGTGTGAGGCATGAACCGGATATGTGTACATATACATACATATAAATATATGTATGTACATACATATATACACACACATATATGTATACACACATATATATATATATACACACACACACATATATATATATATATATATATGAATGTGTGTGTGCGCGCGTGTGAGTCAGGTATAGAGTTGTGCCACCTTATCCCGATACCCAAATGCAAATCCTATCCGGTCGGGTATTCTCTGCCCTATTTGGGCCAGGTTCAGCCAGGGTTGCACGGATCGAGTCTATTGCCATCCCTAAATTCACCGTTCGCTACAAGAAAAAATTGGGTCAAATGGCCCAGCAAGTGTCCAGGCTGTTGGGCCAGCGTCTCGGGACTAGCTTTACTTCCCCTCAACAGAATCCGAGACACATTCGACCCGACCCGCTTCACTCGGAATAGTTACTTTGGACAGAAGGTTGGTAGTTGACTAACCGCTCATCAAAGATCTGTGACCTATATTCCCTGGGACACGTGGCAGCTTCTTATTCGTGCACGCCAACCTCAAGGACGCATGATTGGGTTCACGCTTCCTCCAATCTCACACGAAGGCGCCTTTCCGTAAAATTGTAAACATTTAATCGGTCCTCAGAAATATAAGATAAGCAGGACGGAGCCGGATTCTGCAAAATTATAAGTATAATCTGAGGCATGCTGGAAATTAAAAAATCGGAGGCAGTAAAAAGAGAACGTACAGGAGGAACTCTACTCGCTCTTTTCTCCTTTCCGGTTTTCTCTTTTTGCGTTTCGAGAGCTGTGAAGTTTTTTTCTTTCTGGTTTCTTAGATCGTTTCTCTTTTCTTCTTGGACTCATCGAATCTTTCTCACCAACGTTGATCTCCCTGCGATTTCGTTCTTCTTGGTTGATGCAATCAATTAGGCAAGTAGACGCAATTACCAAGCCATCTTTGAGTTGTTAATATTGATTTGATGATCAGAAGCTAATCGAAATCCTCTCTTTATGCTTCTTGTTGTTGCCTATAACTATGAATTGCGTCAAGGAGAGGGTTTTTGTTCCAGACGCCTTTTCCTAGTTGAATTATGTTTCGTGCTTGTAAACACCCCGAATTTTCCAAAAATCAATTTCCGTGTCTACAGTGCTTTGCAATAGCATGCGAATTCAATGGAGTATTTCAGCTATAAACTTGCAAGTGTTGGTGTTTTTCCGCGTGATCCTGTTTGAATTTAGTATCTTCTCTTCTGTTTCCTTCAGTTCCAGCTGATGGCACATCTGAATTTCGTGATTTGCGGGGAATTGTGCTTTTGGTTCATGTAAGAATGCGAATTGATGGAGTAATTCTGCCCTATATTTGCAGTTGTTGGGGTTTATTCTCTTGGCCCTTTTTGAAGTATGCAATGCGCTGCTTCCTGTGATTCAGGGTGTTCGCTGATCGGATTTTATGGATTACCTGGAATTAAGAACTTGAGCAGTGATTGCCATAAAGATCCTTTGGATTATAAATTTTTGCTTCATGGTAAAGTGAATGAAGTTAGTTAAGACCGCTACTGTTGCTGCTCTAAACTTGCCATGATGGGTACTTATTTGGTTTAACCAGTGTGAACTTGGTTTATGCTTTGCTGCTTTCTGAGATGAACGCTACAGCAGATTTTTGGTTTTGCAAACTACTTCCAACACTGAACTTGAGGAGTGTTCATCATCAAGATTGTAGAAATAAATATTTGACTTCTTGCTTCTTGTTTTGGGCATGGGATCTCAAAGTTTCAGGTTTCCGTTGAAGTGCATCGCGATCGATGGGTTAATGCATTTCCTTTACTGGTTAGTGTCTTTTAATATCTGATATGTGATACGAGATGAAAAGGGAGCCCATAAGATGGATCCTGCAAACAAATAGAATCACATAAATGCAAGTGATCGGAATAAATTGATAGATTTTTTTCAGGGATCTATTGATTACTCAGACCCCGGGGCCCCTCTCTTTCAATTTTCGCAAATTGTTGATGATCAGTTAAACATTTACTGTATGGTCTCCTCTGAACTAATTGGGAATGACTACGAGTCAACTGCCAGAAGCATACCTCTGGTTAAGGTAGGAGGTGATGAACGGTAGCTTGATAAGTATCATAAGAGGTATAAAATATCAGATTGCTTCAATGTTGAAACTTGATAAATGTCTTAACAAATAAATGAGCTGTCCCATGCATTATATTACCATATCCTTGGTAGTAACTCCAAGAATTCAGTTGTCATCATCTTAAATAGTTTAATCTCATGTTGCGTTACACAAGTATGTGATCAATCTCCATGCATTTCACTCAACATAGCGCCACAAAGTCATCCATCCACTTTTATGCCTATCTTGCAAAGATCATACAGAAACCTGGTTGCACCCCTATCCTGCATAGCACCTCTGTCTCACTGGTTTCAAAACTCATTCAGTAGTTTATGTTCCAAACCTACATTACGGTATTCTATATTCCACACATAAACAACATCATGTGACCAAGTGAAGAAAAGGCTACCATAGTATGACACCTGAGTTAACAAGTAGGTCTGCTTAACTGTGCTAACCCCTTCAATATCTATTCCTTCAGTGTTGCAGATTAACTTTCTAAAAGTAAACTAATCTATGAAAATTCTCCAGTCAGGAATTGAAGTTCCATTTATACAAGAAGTATCCATCTTAAATCTGTTTAATCATGTTAGTTTTGTAATGAAGTCAAATGGAATCCAGATTGACCCTCGGTAAGGTTCTACTTCTTGTCTTATGCCGGATTAAACATTACCGGCACATTCTAAAATTAAACATCTCTTTTGTCCTGAGTTTCAGTCGTATGTGTTATGAGCATTAGACTTGTGCAAGTGCATGGTGTTTCTCCTCTCGCAACCATTTAGAATGATTTTCTCATATAATTGTATTGAAGAGTCTTTATCATTCGGTGTCACTTATTGGTTGCATCGCTTGTTTGTAGATTTTTTAAATCATGGTAGGGCCATAAAGTTCTGTTTTTGAGGTCGCATTCCCCTTCATATTTCCTTGCCTTCCTTATTAGTTTTTCTCCTTGCTTTACTGGTTGGTTATATTCCTGCATGCTGGCAGTCTTTTCTTATGTTTTTTATTCTTATGGGCTCAGTTTTGTGAAATCATGTGAACCTTGTCCCTGATTCTAAGAACCACTTCCATGTATTAGACGAGGTATTCTTGAGGTGTATGAATTAATTGCAGAGGGAACTTCTGGATGTTTTTTGCATTCTACTCAGTGGAACTGATCCTCAATTAGCACTTTCAAACATTGGCGCTTCTCGATAGTTCCTTAACATGCCTTGATAGTAAGACTGCTCTTGAAGTGGTGTATGGAAATTATCTGGTCACCAGACCTAGTGGATTGAGTTATCTACCAAGAAGATTTCTTGTATGGTATATCATTTATCGCATTTGTGTAAAATATGTTAGCTTCTGCCATGTACCTAGCAAGTTAAATTTCTTCATATACTTAAGTACCTTACCTTTAGGACGAAGGCTATAACTCTGATGAAAGCCTTGGTGGAAGTCGCATTATCCAAGACTATTTTGAGACCCCAAAATCATCAACAAGCAGTTCTCTGACAGGAAAAGCCAGTTCGGTGTCAGAAAATTGTGGAGTTTTTCAACCAAGAACAGAAATTACTTTAAGGTTTAATCAACTTACTGTGAGGATTTTCTTAGTTCCTCACCCGTGTTATTAATATGATATTAATGATATTGTACTTCAGTTCTCATGATAGTTTTTGGGCTAAGAAGAGGCGGTTGAGGGCATCTTTCCTGAGGATGTTTAGTCTATCCAAGATACCATGGGGATCAGACAGTGACGAAAAGGTTGGACAGATTTATTTACACTTCTCATGTCGAGAAAATATTGATACTTTCTGTTGATGTGCGGAATTGTTTAGGTTGAATTAACCAAAGCTGAAGTTGAATCACTTCGTTTGGAGATTGACTCTGCAGAGGAGCGAGAAACTCATCTTAAAGCACGGTAAGATTGATTTATTTCACTCTTAACTTATTTCTAACATGTTACTTCTGCACTCTAAGGGATGACAATATACGTGCTAGTGCCTTTGAAAAGCTGATAATGCCAAAGGTACTGCATGCCATTTTTTCACTCATATTCAGTAAATCACACAGGGGGATTCTAAGGGTGCGAGTAGTTATTCATTACTATTTTATGCGACCAATTTGTCTAAAACTCTGGAAAGGCTACTGCATCGGATAATATGTTGGATTTTAGTGTATTATTAGCACACTAAGCTTTTTTGTTTCATGTGAAGAAATGAAACAGCATTAAAGTGATTCTTGACACAATTTGTAGTGAGGAAGAGGTATATTTGAACATGTCAAGCTGGGCTATAAACCAAGTGAATGAGACGTGGTGGGATTTATGAGTAACCATCCTGTAGCTTTGTTCTTGTAAATAATAGATTCTTATACAGGGTAATAATTCAAGGGGCACGAGATAATTGCATGATTGTAGACAGGGTTTGTGCCATGATTTGGATATAGGCTGAAAATATACATTATTAAGTAGGCAAACTTCAGTAACTGAAATGTGTAAACCATAAATAGGTTTTTAACTTCAGTGTAGTAATAGGACATATGGTTTGGTTTAATTCATTGTATTGAGCACTATGCTTTTTCCACTACAGGTTTTGGAACATGGTAGACTATGGAGTGTTGAATCAGCCTAGATAGGCCTTCACTAAAAGGGCTATGCCGATAAAAAGGTTATGTTTATTCAAAAGGAGATAGCAGCTAAAATAGCTCTGATTTGTGAACAAAATTGTAGTAGCTCGTCCCATTTTCCCTGTGCATATAGATGTTCTACTCTGACCAGCTCAGGAAATCTTGGCTTATATTCGTGTCAAGATTTGAGAAACGAAAACTATTAAATGATTGGGATGAGCTCAACTATTGGTTGTTGAGGACTTCAAGTTTTCAGAAGAGTTCCAACAAAAGCTCTAATACCTAACCCGACAAATGAAACCCAAGGTTTAAGAATGACGAAAAGGATTTTTGTACAGAACGTTGTACTCAGTATATGATAGCATTTATGAATAGGGGGCTGGCCACATCAAGGGTGAATGTTTAAGGCCTGTTAATTTATGTATTAGTATTAATTGTAAACATTGTTTTAAGGCCTGTTAATTTATGTATTAGTATTAATTGTAAACATTGTTTTAAGGCCTGTTGATGAAAATATTAAGATATTGTAAGAACGAACTTACTAGACTTGCAAGGAAGCAAAGCATTTCATTGCACGTGACTAATTTGTTAAGTCAGAAACTTTTCATTATCCCTATTGGCATAATCAAAAGAAGACTTAAAATACATGTAACTTAAACTTCTTACATTCTCATTCTCAAAATTATCTCTAAATCATCCTTTCAATTTTACAAATTATTCACAGACAGTTTTTTCTCATTCTCAACCTCAATTACCTATATTTCATACCAAGACAATTCTTCTCTTAACAATTAAGAGCTTTCATGACCAAATCCTGTTGCAGTCTTACTTACCTGTGCTCGTTGGTGCTTACAATCACAAATTGTCACCCAATACTGCACCTTTTGTCATGTCCTTTATGTCTAATTCTGTCTTTTACTTAATTTCAAAATTCTTTCATATATGTCATTCTTTCTTTTGCTGTTACTGTTAGTACTACTAGATGGCTCTTTTTGCTCTTTTTGCTGTTTCCTTGCAGTAAGATGATCTTCACCAGAACAGATATGATAGTTTTAGCACTTTTAGTGATAAAATCCACAACCTGGTCTCTGTTAATTACACCGTTTTCTAAACTGTCATCTTTCATAGCATTTGCTTGAGGAGATGTTTCTAATTTATCACAAACTTCTGCTTGTTCCTTCAAAAGCAAATGCATCTACATATACTTGATAACTTTAACCAGACAAATGAAGTTGTTCTAGCATTTTGGTCAAGAAATGATTGGTCTGGAGTTGAGTAATATAGCCTGATTTTTGTTTTTTTGCCATTCAGGTTGGAACATGTTGATGAGATTTTAAAGTCTGCACGGCTTGCTGGCTATCTATATATCAGAACTGTAATTTCTGAACCCTTGCATGTGGAGAGTTCGTTTGCTTTCTATTTCAAAAAAGTGGATTAGGACGATAGTGTTTTGTGTCCTTCTCTTAAACTGCAGCGATGGACTGCACTGCCTTGGGAGCCTCCTGTTGATGATATCGATGTGGATGACTGGCTTCAGCGCTTTGTTGTCCTTCATGGACCGTGCATCTTTTTGTACTTGCACCCATCAGGTACTGATCTTAATGCTGATCCTTGGTTTCAATTCTATGGTTGAACAGAGGATGATCTTCAGTCTTCATAAACCGTTTATAGTCTGTTATCTTCATAAGGGGCTGATGAGGCTTGACATTCTGTGTTCTGTTATTGTAAGTATAAGTATTTTTTCTTTTAATTAGGATATGCCAATTATATAGGATATACTCATCGATATGTGATCCACTTGTATCTCTGCTTCAGAGTTTGGATGTAAGATTACAATCACAGAGTGACTAACAATCAGAAAACGTAACGTTCCATACATCAAGTTTATCTATTATACTTGCTGTTATATCAATAGAAAATTGATCAACTAAAGTTGTGTTTTATCCTTCACTCTTCCAATTATAGATTGTAATTGGTCTTCGTCGTTCTTGTGAACTGATTGCTGGATTTGAAAGACACGGAGAAGGTTTGAGCAATTCATCCAGCTGCCCCTCTTTTATTTCTCTAAAGGAATTTCCAACTTCTCACCTAGAAAGTATGTAAAATATGTAAATGTCTACTAGTTCAGTCTCTGAAAACCAAAAGCGACACACTATAAACATTTATTCAGAATTATGTGTCAGTCTCTTATATAACCAATATGTTGACTAAATGTAAGGTAGCAATTGGACAGACCTGATATGTAGCAACAACAACAACAACAACTAAGCCTTTTCCCATACTAGACGGGGTCGGCTACATGGATTCTTTGTTTTCACAGATCCCTATCGTGTGCCATGTTAGCAGTTAATTCCCAATAAGCTAGATCATTCTTTATTGTTTCTTTCCAACACTTTTGTAGTCGTCCTCTACCTCTTTTAATACTTTCTAAATTTAGTTTTTCATACCTTCTTACAGGTTCTTGGTTCTTCTTTTGATCTTCTTTCCATATATCCAAACCATCTTAAAGATGTTCTCTCATTTTATCCTCTATTGGTGCCACTCCTAATTTGTTTCTAATAACCTCATTATGTATATGGTCTTTTCTTGTATGACCACTCATCCATCTCAACATCTTCATTTCTATCACAGACATCTTTTGTGCATGTTGATGATTAACTGCCCAACACTCAGAACCATAAAACATGGCAGGCCTAATTGCTGCTCTATAATATTTACCTTTTAATTTTAATGGTATCTTCTTATCACAAAGAATACCTGATGCTTCTCTCCATTTTACCCAACCAGCATTAATTCTATGTGTAACATCTCCATCAATTCTTCCAAAAAATTGACCCTAGGTATTTAAAACTTTCCTTTTGGGGAATGCAATGTGTGCTAATTTTAATTTTTATGTCCTCTGAAGTAACCAAATGATCAAACTTACATTCCATATATTCTGTCTTTGTTCTACTAAGTCGGAGGCCTTTGCTTTCTAATGTTTCTCTCCATAGTTCCAATTTTCTATTAACTTTTTCCTTAGACTCCTCCACTAATACAATGTTATCTGCAAATAACATACACCAAGGTACTTCATCTTGAATATGTTTTGTTAACTCATCCATCACCATTATCAATAAGTATGGACTTAAAGTTGATCCTTGATGTAACCCAATATTAACTTCAAAGAAGTGTGTCATTCCTTCATGAGTCCTTACACATGTTTTTGCACCATCATACATGTCTCTTATAAGGTTAATATATGTCAATAGGATACCTCTTTTTTCCAAAGTTCTCCAAAGAACCTCCCTCGGTACCTTATCATAAGCTTTTTCTAGATCAATAAATATCATGTGAAGGTCTTTCTTTTTTGCTCTAAAATGTTTCATAAGACGTCTCAAAAGGTGAATCGCTTCAATAGTAGATCTGCCTGGCATGAATCCAAATTGGTTCTTTGTTGTACTTGATACTTGTCTTAACCTACGTTCGATAATTCTTTCCCATAATTTCATAGTATGACTCATTAACTTGATACCTTGATAATTCGCATAATTTTGAATGTCTCTCTTGTTCTTATATATGGGTATAAGTGTACTTGCTCTCCATTCCTTGGGCATTTTTTGGTTTTTTCATATTTCATTAAATAGTCTTGTGAGCCAAGTGATTCCTATTTCTCCTAGTATTTTCTAAACTTCTATAGGAATATTATATGGTCCTACTGATTTACCGCCCTTCATATGTTTAAGAGCCTCTTTGACTTCATTCTTTTGAATATGTCGGTAGAAATTGTGGTTTATACTTTATATACTTTTCTGACTTGGTTAAATCTCCTAAACTAATACTAACATCTTTATTTTCATTAAAAAGATTATAAAAATAGTTTTTTCATCTATTTCTTATATCATCATTTGCCACTAGAATTTTTATCCTCGTCTTTTATGCATCTAAGATAATTAAGATCTTTAGTTTTCTTATCTCTAGCCCTAGCTATCCTAAAAATATCTCTTTCACCCTCTTTTGAATTGAGTTTTTTATATAAGTCCTCCCAAATCTTAGCTTTTGCTTCACTAACGGCCTTTTTCGCTTCTCTCTTTTCTTTCTTATAAGCTTCTAAAGTTTCACTAGTTTTCTTAGCATAATGTAATTTATAACATGCCCTCTTTGCGTTGATTTTATTTTGTACTACTTCACTCCACCACCAAGCTTCTTTTTGTGCCGGTACACCTCCCTTAGATACCCCTAACACATCTTTCGCCACTTTCCTAATATGTATAGCCATATTGTTCCACATATCACAGGGTGTGCCAACATAATTCCAAACATCTCCTTGAAGGACTTTCTGTTTAAATATATCTTCTTTTTCGCTTTTGAGGTTCCACCATTTAGTCTGAATAGCTCGATGCACTCTTTTCTTCTTTGTTCATTTTTTTATTTGTAAATCCATAACTAAAAGTCGATGTTGGGTGGTTAAGCTTTCTCCTGGAATTACCTTACAATCTTTACAACACGCTCTATTTTTTTCTACAAATAAAGTAATCAATTTGTGTTTGTGATAAGCCACTCTTATAAGTAATTAAATGTTAGACCTGATATGTAGCAGCACTCTTATAAATGTAAGGTATCATATTTGTCAGATTATGGAAGAGGCCTATTGAAAAGTCATCTCTTATCGATGGATAAAATGATCTACTACAACTACTACTACTAGTCTACTACAACTACAACTAAGCCTTTTCCCATACTAGATGAGGTCAGCTACATGGATTCTTTGTTTTTTTTTTTTTTGTAGAATCCATGTTAAGTCCGACAAAGTTTTACGCTGGTTGTCGGAAGCCTAACACAACCCTCCTCCTTTTTCCGGGCTTGGGACCGGCCATGCAAGGATGATTCCTTACATAGGCGGAGTTGATGGATAAAATGATCTATGGTGCAAAATTCCTAAACACTCAAAAGGGAGAAAATACATGAGCTTTTCATGTTCTAGAGTTGGCGGATCCACATTGAGGCGAGGTGTGGTAGCCGTGCACTTGAAGTTAGAACAATCAGCACAGGAACTGTAGCCTGCTGTTGAATCTGTGAGCTATAAGGCATAGTTCATCACACCCTAAACAGGTGCATGGGCACATGAAAAGTATTTCTAGACCCGCCACTAAGACATAGATTGTCCAACAGTTTATTGGCACTTCTTGAATCGGGTACGAACTCAGTCCCCTAGGACAATAGTCTGAATCTGTCTCTCTTCTAGATTGTTGACATAGAGTATGCTTTGTCTATTTGCATTTTTGGTGAGGTACTTTATGAAATGCTATTTTCTTGGGCATCCTGATTTGGACTCATTCTGGTGGTTCTTGATACTTATAACAGATATCAATCCTGACAAGTTTATATTAATCGGGACTTGACCTGTTGACAGCAATTTTGTTTTCCAATACCTATTGGGATGCATACCTTAATGTGCCTGTTCCTACTAGTACGCAAAAAAATTCTGTTTTACTGTTTCTCTGGCACATTTTATGGTGTTATAATCTGAAAAACACAATCCTTTAGTCAGTAAGATAGAAGATGATTAAATTTATACCTCAGCACTGCATTCCACTTTAGTATTCTTTTTTCTCATCTCTCTATTTACTTGTTAAATGGAGACTTGAGCCCTCAAGACTCCATTCTTTTGACAGAAATTGTTGAACTTGGTTCTCTGCCAAGTTTTCTGCATGAAGGCAATGAAACCAGACATTCATTTTCTATCCTAACTCGGCATGGTCTTCGTTATGAGTGCTCAAGTTCTTTCAAAGTACAGGTAACAGCATTATGAAATGTGTAAATTAGCATAAACATGCTCGTGGCTTATTTCTTGGTATGAGTTTTTCCCCTACAAAAGTTGCCTTGGTAGATAATCAAACTAAAGCATTCCTGAAGAAATAAATTGGTCTTTTCATCAAAACCCAAGTGGTGCAAACAGAGAAGTTGTGTCTCATTGTGCTTGACATTATGGTTTCTCGGTCGAGATGTCATTCACTGCCGTATCACAAATCAGTTCCATACCATGAATAATTTGGGTAATTTGATTTTGAAGCTAACTATTCTGTAAGCATAAAGCAAGGGATCATACTCAGAGTAAATTTTGTTCTAAACCAAATATTATGTGTTGCTCCTGTACTGTCTGACCAATGCAAATGGGCCCACAATATGCAATACAAATACTATTTTCAATATGGAACTGACAACACCTCATTCAAGATCTCTGAAGGACCTTCCCTATCGGTTTGGTATTTTTCTCAGTAGTTTAGCTTCTTCTCTAAAGGAGTCATAATGTTGATTTACTTTTGGATACTGCTGTTGGAAAAGTTTTTTTGAAGCTTTGCTATATATAATTTCCTTTTGGGTTGTAATCTGGGAAGCTTTAGAACCTTAGAAAGCATAAAGTAGACTGTGCGTTGTAACTTCATCAATGCTCCTTTCCGATATCACAAGCGTCTTGATACCCCAACGCCTTTGCAAAAAAGTCCCTGCCTCTTTCGGTACATGAACAACATGAGTTGCTTTGAGACCTCTTGGACCTTTAATTATTCTTTGCTTGACATGAACGATGGATTAAGTTGAAGATTACTTAGTATTATATACATTATGCACATATTATGGTTGTAATCTGTGATAAAAGTATTTATTAGTGCCATTATCTATGATTTTGTTAGCTACCTTTGCTGAGAAAACAAAAGGATTACAACCTCCATGTAGTTTGCCTTCTTTGCCTCTTCCACAATAAAAACAGTAACATCATTGTCCTTTCTCAAGTCTGGTGTGTGAGAAAAAGAATCCTTTGAACCTCTCACATGCCTTTCGAATAGGGTGCCGCACCACAATGTAACAACCGGCACCCGTACTTCTCCTGCGTCTGACTCAACACTATCTGCTTTGCACATTTTTCACTGCTATCTCACCAAGGCACTTTCCGCATATTGTTTGGTTATTGCTTCATTAGTCAAATACCATGTGAAAGAAGTAATTTGGATCGATTTACATGTTAACATATTTTGATTTATTTGATACTTGTTAATAGTTTTATGAGATACTATCAATTATATAAAATAATGTAAGTTATACTTCAATATAATCTTGTCTTTGCATTAGGGGTGTCTAAGGATCCGCTGGAACCAAACCAAACCGCTAGAAGCAAACGTTTGGTTTGGTTTTCATAGGAAAAGTAATTGTCGGTTCAGTTGATGATTCTAGTGTTGGAATTGAACCACAAGAACTGAACCGAACCAAGTACATGATGGATGACTTTAGTCCCGTATCGAACAGTAAATTGAATGAAGAATGGATTGAGGGAAGGACACCAAATAAGATATTGGCCTTTTTTTTAAGATAAAGTCTAGTATATGTCGTTATCAGTTTAATATATACTGCTTGGTCATTGACCACATGATATTAAATTAATATTTTTAATGGGAGGATGATGCCCATGCCATGGTTTATTTGGTTCTTAAAATACCAAGAAACTTGAGTGATGGTTTGGCTCGAAGTTGAGGCTAGAACCAAATCAAACCGAACCGTTAACACCCCTGCTTTGCATCCATGGTTTCCAAAATTTATCGTATCCTGCCCTCGCACCCATGTGACATAGCTACAAACGATGGTTGTCATACAACATTTCTTTTTCTTTTTCCAGGTTGATGCATGGCTGGCTGCTTTAAAGCTTGACCGTAATATGGATCCAAATGATACTGTGCAAGACTGAAGCAGACCATAACCAAGTTTTTTTGTGTATATACCAGACAGTGTACATTATATGTCATCCCTAGTTTAACAGTAACATTCTTTTCGCAAATACATTTCTTGACGACGTCGTGGATCTGCTGGATTATCTTTTCTCTCTATCTGCTTACCCTATTCATCCCGATGGAGAACCGCAGAATGGACATTCATGGCCACATATTTTGAAGATGTGTGGTGATAGCAGGAGCAAGATGACAAGTTATGGTCGAATTGGCAAGAAAGAGTCACGTGATTTAGTTCTGATGCCTTCTTTACACTTGGTGTTTGATTCCAAGTTCCGATGCCTCCTTTATATTTAGTGTTTGTTTGATTCCAACTTTAGCAAGAGTAGCTTTACTGTTGGATTTAATGTGCATTAACGACATTTAATTTATGTTGGTATGCCTAGATGATCAATTGATGCGTAATTGATATATGTGAAAGTCCTACATGTAAAAAGAGTCACATGTGAAATACTTGTGCATGTGATAACGAAGACGAGACAAAGTTTAGTCCCATATTGATGAATGTGACAAACCCATATGTCTTTTTATATAGTTGGTAGCTTATAAATCTAAGTTCAAAGAGTTTAGGGAGGACATGCGAGACTGCACACGCGTGTCCCAAGCTGGGTTTGGGCTTAAGTTTGGGAAATGTCTTTGGTCTATCTTTTTGTATTAAATCTTCCTAATCTAACGGTTAAGAGTATTTCACAATCACGAATAAGGATAAGGCAAAATGGTTTTGGTCTATCTTTTTGTACTAAATCTTCCTAATCTAATGGTTAAGAGTATTTCACAATCACGAATAAGGATAAGGCAAAATGGTTTTGGTTAAGACATGACGGTTGCAGATGAATCGGTGCATCATACACCATATAAATAGGTGATCAGGGATCCTCCCTAAAACACAATGTTTTCATCTCTCTCTCTCTTTCCGTCTCCTACCTTGATCTGGTTCCGTCTCTCTACTTGTGGTGTTGCTCCAATTCATGTGCCTGTGGTTCATCCCTCTTTGCCCTAGCCATAGGGGATTGAGGCATTTTTGCAGTCGGCTCAAAGTTAGGTACGTGCTTTTTGAGTTGTATGTGTATTTTATCTTATGAGGAAGACGTAGGCATCCACACGTATTCATAACGGGGTGTTGATTTCTCTAAGATAAGTCCGTAAGTGCGACTTATACAAATAAGTTTCTAATTTTGTTTTTTATTTTGTTTTCCATAAGGCTTGATTATGTATTATTTTGGGCTTATGACTTGTTTATGATTGGGGTATGTTTATATTTGTTGCATATTTGTTTATTATGTATTTATGTTTAGGGTTTGATGAAGTGATCAAGTTGTTCAGCCTCATTTATACTTGATGCCTGATTCTAACTTCAGTAGAAAAACAGCTTTATTGTGAAAGAACAAATTGCAATGGCTTCCGCACATTGTCCGTGGAGCTAAGCGTATACAAATGTTCGATAACTTAAAGCTTTCATATCCCTGTGTGTGTGGAAACTACGGACGCCTACTGTTATATCTAAATTGTTGAATGATATCTCATCGGACGATTAAGATTTGTTACTGTTATAAACAACATTATATATATATATATGGAGAGAGAGAGAGAGAGAGAGAGAGAGCATAATGGGGACAAAGTACCCAATGTTTGTCAGGAATTCGTGTCGTGTCCTGGTTTGTGGGCCGCGGCCACCTAGTTACAGAATTATGAATATACGTAATGTCGTTACCAAAGTCTAATATGTTTCCAACAGCATTGGAAAATCTTGCAAAAAAATCAACTTTCCTAAATAAATTGCATTTTAAATGAACAAACTGTCAAAAAATAACTTAAAAATCAATTTATGTTAAACCTTAAGGATATTACGACGAAGAGATGCATCCTTAAGAATCATATTAAATGAATTTAGAATATATTAGCGTTTTTAATGCTAACAACAAGACGACCGTCCGCTTGTGTTATGGGTGCCAGCCTCCTCATTTTGACACTGGAGACGACTTCCTCAATGTGTGCGTTGTGTCTATATAATACATACAAGTGAGTGTATTCTAAATTTCTCACTTGTATTGCATAAGTGATAATGAATAAGGTATTGCATAAGTGATGCCATGTATTTACGTTTTTACTGATAGCTACCCGAGCTAGTAGATAGTGGTGGTAATGGGGCGAGTTGGGGCTGGCAGAAACACTTATATGTGTGTATATATATATGTGTGTATATGTATATATATGTATGTGTATATATATATATATATGTATATATATATATATATGTATATATGTATATATATATATATATGTATATATGTATATATGTATATATATATATGTATATATGTATATATATATATATATATGTATATATGTATATAGTAACACAAAACCGAGATGGAGTACATTGGTGAAATCTTTATATACATACATATATATATATATATATATATATATATATATATATATATATATATATATATATATATATGTAACACAAAACCGAGATGGAGTACATTGGTGAAAGCTTTACACCAAAGTTTTGACACTATATTTTGTTGGCCTTTTCTTGTGTTGTGAAGCTAGTGACCGTTTTCGTGTTCCACTTGCTCGTTCCATTCTAGTACCGATAGTTGGCAAGGAGAAACAACAAATATATATATAAATATTTTTTGTCCAACCTAAATCTTTCATCTCAATTGATCAAATAACTAATATTTAAAAAACAATATATATATATATATATATATATATATATATATATATATATATATATATATATATATATATATATATATATATATATATCATGTAAGAGAACCCCAGCACATCGTCGGCTCAAACGCTTTTGACGAGCATGACTCTTGTAATGCATGCTCTCGTTGTACAATCCAAAACAGGAATTGGTACCTTAGCTGCTCTTTGGCTTGGGTTATATTTCAGAGGGAAAATCACAAGCGCATTTGGCGGTTTTCTCAATTAAGCTCCGTACCTTGCGCGAAAATTACAAGTTCCTCTAAAATAATTTAAGAAAACTTGTAGAGTTGGTAAGAGAGTGAAGATAAAATAAGGAAGACATTACTGTTTACATACTTTTTTTACTATCAACGTCCTTTTTTTCCTCTAAATACCAAAATTACCCTCCATATAAAATCTTTTTTTTCTCATATTTTATTCCAATAGTTTTTTCTCCTATCTCAACCAATCTCTTCTCCTACCTAATCCTAGTAACTCTCTTCTCTCACCCAATCTCTCATCTTCCATCTAATTTCAACAAAATTAAATTTGACCATATCTTTTTGCCCCAATGATGAAGGTTTTCTTAACATTATTGTCTTCTTCACAACTCAATGCATATTTTTACGAATTTTGTTGAAAAAATATAGAACAAAGAAGGAAAAAATAAAAACAACAAAAAATAAAATCAATAAGAAGAAGGTACAAAACCCAATAATACAAAAACAACAAGAACAATGAGAATTACAATAAAAGTAGAAAAAAGACAAAAAAATATAAAAATTTGAAAATTAAAAACTAAGGTATCTCGACGGCATAGACGGGGGTCAAACGAGTCTCCCCAAAGGAGACATGGCTAAGACATATCTCTCCCTTTGAGGGAGAGGCACTCAACCCACATCTCTCTTGTTCACGAAGTCTCTTTCGTCGGGATGTCCTAGTTTTTGATTTTCAATTTTGGTTTAGAAATCAATCAAAACAACTATAAAATAGAAGAACAAAAACCAAATCGATGAATCCCCCTTTAAATCAGTCTTTTCTATCCTCTTTTCCTTTGTTTCCCTCTTTCTTTTTTATTCTTTATTTTTTCATTTTTCAACCTATTTCAATTCCTCCTTTTTGATGAAAATAGTTGTAGATTGAGTTGGAGACTGAACAATAGAAAGAAGAATGGCAGAAAATAAGGGTTAGAAGCAAATTCATTCATGAGGAAAGAGAATGTCCCACTTTTTGGTTAAAGGTTATTTTTATAATTACTGAAAATGACTAGAGTTATTTTGAGAAAAGCGGCAAAAAAGATGTGTATATAATTAAAGGATGTGCACGTATGAATCCTCAATAAGAGCTGTTTGCACCAAAAGGGGTCTACTAGGGCTCGCATGTCTATCACGTTACCTAAACATGGCTGGTTTCAAGCTCGACTTGAAACGAAACAGAACTGGACCAAGAACAAACTAGAACCGAAACCGATAAAACCGGTACAGCAACAGGAAGCACTCGGTTTGATTCTGGTTCCACCATCCATGTAACAGGAACCAGTGGTATCCTTTTATAAAAAACAGGTAACTAAGGTTAGAATGGTAACGAAAAGTTCTTTTTCATATGGTTAATTGTAAGTTTGAACCAATTCCATATATACTTTTAACTTTCTGGAATTTTAAAATTTAAATTTTTTATTTTAAACAATTTAAACCTCAAACTAAAACCAAAACCGGCGGTTTCAAACTGAAACTTGAACCGACCCGGTTTCCGTTTCAAGATTCAAGTCAATCTACATGAGAAAGAATAGATTTGCATCCAGTTCTTCATATTCAGTTGTACAATTCTTCATACTCAAACATTTATTTTCAGATAAATGCAATCAATTATCAAGGCAGTACCGATTGTATGGAAAGCAAAACGGAACCTTAATTGACATAACTCGTAAGAGTGAAGCAATAGGAAATTAAGAAATACTTGTCATGTTCTTAAAACGATAGAAACACATTTATTTATGATAATTTACCACCTACTATATTTGGCTGACCTTTTTTTGTGATGTGAAGACTGTTTTCCTTTATGCTTTATTGTTTGATTCGAGTACCAATAGTTGGCAAGGAGAAACAACTACTCTCTCTCTTAGAGACAAGGACAATGATGGATCAAGCACTTTTCTCTCTCTCTTAGAGACGAGGACAATGACCGATCTATAACTATTCTCTCTCTCTTAGAGATGAGAACAATGACGGATCTACATAGAAGGATGAGAGGGCAGTCGTCAAATTTGAAATTTCATATTTTATAATGAATATATGGTTGAGATTTATGCTTCGCCCCTAAATATATATGTTGTCCTCTCCAACACTATTTTTTAGATCTGCCATTGAACGAGGACAAAATGAATTTACTTTAAATCCAGCCCCACCCGATCCCACATCAATTCCTTGTTACGCCCCGTCTTTACTGTTGGAGGGGTTTTCAATTATGAAAACCGGAGGACGGGGTGGAGCAGAATAGGTACCCATGAGTCGGATCCAAATTATCATCCCTAAGCTTCAGTTTTTTTTTTATAATATGAATGAGACAAATGCCTATAAATTCACTAATGTGAGGGAGAGTTTATTCTTTTGGTATAAATTGAATGCTCTCAAAGGAGCACCTCCTTTATGAAAGAATGGAAGCTAGGCGACCGCTTGATGGTCAGTCATTCACGACCCGCAATCTGAAGACGCCACGTGGCAGGAAGATATTGGGTGATTATGGAGCCCACCACTTTGAGTAGTTTCCATTTAAGGGCTTTGGTAAGGAGCACCCAAGTTAAATGCAAATATACCCTCCAAAAGGCAACCTCTGATTGTGAATGGCAGTATTGGCCGGATCCTCCTGTAGACTTGACTTAATCTGACCCAAAATGGAACCGAGTTTACCTGGTTTGATTGGATTCAGTACACACACATATATATATATATATACACACACATGTATACACACATATATTTGATTGAAAATTAGAACCACGTAACATTAAATTCTATATTTATTTTGATAGAAATTACAAATGATTTGCTTTAGATTTAAAATACTTTTAATTTGAAGACTTCAATTGAGATGAGTCTCCGGGTAAAAGATACCACTCACGTCAAGTTGAGGTTGAACACTCCTCCTTGACCGGCCTCATTGCCACCATCCCTGCCTCTGACCGGGGGTCGCCACAATTATGACTGACTATGATGCGGTCACCAAAACGCTGGTTGGTTTTAAGTTCCTAATCACAACCAAGATCAACACCAAGACTAAGTTCGGTTACCTACTTGTATTTTTAGTCATTATTGTTCTGTCTTACTAAATTTGGAAAGTATTAAAAGAGTTAGAGGACGACCACAAAAGTGTTTGAAAGAAACAATAAAGAATGATCTAGCTTATTGTGAGTTAACTACAAAACATGACACACGATAGGGATCTGTGGAAACAAAGAATCCATGTAGCCGACCCCGTCTAGTATGGAAAAAGGCTTAGTTGTTGTGGTGGTGGTGCTCTGTCTTACTAAATGGATATTATTGAGTTATTCTTATGGGCAATTACTTTATTTTTTCAAAGTTTGTTGAGATGTCCAATATACGTTTCGGTTAAATATTAAATCAACAATTTATTATGTCCAATATACTAAATGGATACCAGAAAACTGCATGCTCCCCTGATTCCTTACTAGCTCGTTCCAAAGTTCGGCAAAGCATACAGTGACTTGGGTTGGATCTCTCTTTGTTAATTCCACCATAGATGAAGGCTACTGCTCGACACTCTCTTTTGATCCGACAGCAACCGCTGCTTGTGGTGGCCGGAATCAATGGGGAAGGGGCTATTTCTAGCGATTGTGCTGCCTTCCAACAGTGGTTTAGTAGAGGGGATGTCAGCTACCTTTCTCATGTTTAGATCTTCTACTGCCAAAAAAAATGGCATGTGGTGGCTTGTGATTGGGTGGTTGGCGTGGTTAAGAAAAAAGAGAAATATTAAAGAAAACACTAGCTAATAGGCATATCCTTGGGCATCTATCAGTAGCGGATCTACATTGAGCCAAGGTGGTCAAAATTCACAAAAATGAACGAAAAACACTATATCTCATGGTATAGTTTACCCTACCTTAAACAGATTCACATTGAGTCAAGGTGAACTATTCACCCCACACAAAAATTGAAAAACGAATGAAAAACACTATATCTCGATGTTGAATATGTGACCATAATCTAGTTCGCCCCACCTTAAATAGCTTCATGATCTATTCATCCCACTCCACATAGATTTTTGGATAATTAGCTATAAGGCTAGGTGAGCCGTGCACCTCATTAGAAATATAAAAAATTAGTGGGTCCATATTTTATGAACTTGAAATACAAGTGCGCTTCACCCAAAATATAAATAAGCCTCACCTAAAAAACATAATAAAATTTAATCAAGAATATTAATGAGAATTTATTTTAGTTTGGTTATACACAAATGTACATTCTATTTACCCTTGCGTGCTTGCAGTCAAGCCACATGGCACGTGGTGATTGGGAACTCACAGCGCCACCTCGTGGGGTGTGACACAAACAAACTGGGCAAGGGTTATTCGAGGTTTATTTGTTAAAGTCGCAGCATTGTTCATAATCAATCATCTCATTAGCTTATTTGAGCTAAACTGAACATTGACAAATTTAAACAAGTTAAACATGATGCTTGTTAAAGTTAGTTAAATAACACCAACACACATTTATTATAAAAAAGTTTATTAAAACAGGATTTAAGTCGAATTTTTAATCTCGATACCGAGCAGAACTTAAATGAGTTCAATACGAGCTTACTTTAAACAAACCACTACAGGCTGAGTTCATCTTGCAAGCCCTAATTTATTGTTTGGGCCTCAGTACAGACCGGATGTCAGAGACCAAAAAACATAAGCAGTCGACCTGAGCCGACTAGACACGACGGACCCGTATGCCGAATTGTGGCATTCCTGAAAATATAGAGGAATCCAAGGGTAATAACTGTAGAAAAGCTGGAAAAGGTTTTGAGGAAATCGTGTGTACGCTGAAACCCCACAACTGACAGCCACAGGCTCTGATTGCTCTCCCACTGTATCGCGTGATGTCACTATAAATACCGCTCCTCTGAGAGTGACAGGCGTTCTTCGCTCTCTCTCTCTCTCTCTCTCTCCCTCTCTCTCTGAGTCTACTTTGGAATTACGGTGACGAGAATGAGTTCGCAGATCTGCCGAGCCGCTTCAAGGAGCGCCAGGACTCTTCTTTCGGCGTCTCGTAGCTCTATCCTCTCCTCCGGTGAGTTTCTCGAGTCATTTTTCCTTATCCCTTGAAGCGCGTTCCTTTCTATTATTTTCTGGATTCTTGCTTGCATGTTGACGATGGTTTACGCATTCGAGAACGGATTTTACATAGTGGCGTTGTTTATCCTTTATACTCGCCTCCGGTGAATTATGTGCCTATATAAAAATAAAACTTTTGGTGAAATGCGTTATTTTCTCCTTCATATATATACACTTCTTTCTCTTCATTGACGATTTACGCGATGAAGGTCGGAATTTACATAGGCACCTTTTATTTTTATTTGTTGCTCTCTTTGTATTCGTCTCTGGTGAGATTCCGTTAAAGTTTTGTTGCGTGAAGCGCGTTGTCTTCTCTTTCATAGACGCTTCTTTCTCTTGACTATTGAGGGTTTACGAGTTCTAGATCAGACTTTACGTCCGCCAGTTCCTTTTGTTTAACCTTTCCTCTACACTCTTCTCCGATGAGTTTCCGGAATTGAAGCGCATTATTTTCTCCTTCATATTGACTTTTTCTTCTGCATGTTGATGCTTTGCGCGATCAAGGATTGCATTTTTCGTAGGAGCCTTTTTCTTTTTTACAATTTTCCGTTTGTACTCCTCTGGTGAATTTGCTGAAAGTTATTTCATGAAACGCATTCATTTCGCTCTCATCCAAATTTATTTCTCTTGCATGTTGAATGATGCGACCAGGCTTTTTCCTGGTCTTTCTCACGCGAACTCTTGCGCTTCTCGTTTCTTTGTTAGCTTTTGGTTTCATTAGGGAGGACAGTTTGGTTTTCCTGTTCGATCTCTGTTTTCGTGATTGTGGGGTCACACTTGGGGCGCGCTATTCTTTCTCGGTCTTCCTCACGCGTTTTTCGTGTCTGTTCGATCTCTGTCTTCCTGTAGCTTTTCTCGTGTCTTCTTAGCTTTTGATTTCGTTCGGGAGTCCTTAAATCGGCTTTTTGGTTGTCTGTGGATGCTTGACCTTTGGATCTTACTCGATAGAATAAAATAATAATTTCCGAGAGAGCGTTTCCTTTTCTTAATGAATCCTATTTGCGACACCCTTTCTCACAATTTTTGGGGGTATCTGAAACTAATTTATGACGGACCATTATTAAAGTACGAAAAGTTTCGGCGCTCATTGTTTTACGTTTGTTCCGTTTGGACGATTTTTTCCAAAGCGAGACTCTAGTGGTTGCCAGAATGGGGGCTTTTTCTCTGTTTCTTCCTTGGTTCATGTCATTCTTATAATGCATTGCTGGCTTTTTTCGTTTCTCCTTTGTTCGATTAACTCTATTGTTTACGATGGTATTCTTACTACTCTTTGTTAGAGCGCCTAGCTTACAGATGTCTTCTTAGACGGTTACACTCACCCCTTCCCTCCATCTCTACCTCATTTCTTCCCCTGTTTGAATTGAATGACCTAGTTAATGCCCAAACTAAGTGTTTCATACTCGTTTGAGAGCCATCCAGTTGCCTCATCATGGTGAAAGTTACAAATGCTTCCATGGCCAGCTTTCTTTGTTATGGTTTATTCCGTTAAACAACCCGCTAGTTCACTGGTAAAATGAAGAGTATTGTGCTGTGCTTAAGTTTTTTTATGCTGTTCACCACTTACAGAGGGACGGGCAGTAGTGGCAGCAACTGCAACTTCTTTTAGAGGAAAGCTATCCACACTAGCTTCCAGTTATCAGCAATCTGAAGCGAGGAGTACCTCAAGGGGATGGCTTTCTGGAGCACTAGTTTTTCCTGCAGCAGGTTATGTAGTAATTACAAGGAGAAAAACGAGAAATTACTGTTTGCTTTGTGTTTTATGTTGAAATCTTGTGAATTATCTGGACATCACCCAACTTGACATCACCTCAACTAAAGCCAAACCAAAATCCACGCCCAGTGGGATTGACTATTCACCCCACCTGACATGGATGTGAGAAATTTTAAACAGAAATGTCATGTTAGAGTTGGGTAATTGTGGAGTTTTGTGGATGGGAATGTGTTCTTAGATTCTCAAAGTTGGTACAAAACCCCGGGCGTTCATGATTTCCTTGTATGCACTGCTGCCACGAGCTTGGATTGATTTGCAGGCACAACTGGCAACATGCCCGGGGTGGACCTAGTGTTTTTTAACCTTTTTGATTTTGTGGTGGTTTTCATTGTTCAGACCCTGCTGATTATCAAGCAACATTATTCTCCTGTTGTTTTTGTGGAGTCAAGAATGAATCAAATATGAATGCTTATATGTATCTGATGTACTGTAATTGGCGTTGTCTTATTTTCACATTTTCTCCTGCACTTCCAGGCACTTCATCCCTGTTTGGGTGATTTGACTCATATCACACCAAATCTGACACCGGCTTGGGGCTATTTCTCAGCAATGGTTCTCTATGGGAAAACATCATATGCTTTTGAAGTTTTTACGGACAGACAAATTAGAAAGCACAGGAAAGGATAGATTTTTGTTGTATTTTTCTTATTTAGAATTTAAAAGAAGCAATACAAAAAGATAAAGTATGTAATACAGGATCATCTAAATGTTTGACATATATGTTGGTGGGTACATTGTAAATTTCTTGTTCTTTTAGCTTTTCCGTGTAGGCCAATAACTTTGGTATCTTCAAATTATCAACGATGTGAGTGACTGGAACTAACTTGTGCATCCTGAGACTTTTTGATGATATAATAATAAAAGTGTTGGTAATTGAAATGAAGATGGGGCTTCAACTGAGCAACGGAAGTTTAATGAATATGTGTCACCACAAAGTAACAATCTCAAAGCCTAAAATGCTATAGCCAAGTGCAACGAAGGTGCAACAAATGAGTAAAAATATCTTATTTATTAGCCACTAAGGGCCTTATTAAATATGTACAGGAAGAGACTTTATATAGGGGAAAGAGAGAAGGGGGAGTAAAGGAGGCCAACCGACTAGCCGTTGGGGTCTAGCACCATTGGCCCTGGTGGCATGGTGCTTCGGGTCTTGTCATAATTTGAATAATAAATAAAATTATATTTTTAGAAAAATTAAAAATACATAAAAATAGAAAAGTACATCTTAACAGTAATTTCTTTTTCTTTTTTAAATGTATTTTCTGTTTTATATCCGTGTATTGGAAGAAAGGACATGTTGGCTTTACAGTAAAAGGTCTGAGCTGGAAAAGTATGATGGTAGTGAATGAATGAAGTGCCGAGGGTGGAAGATGGCCCTTGCCCTTGCTCAAGTTATTGTCTTGAGGCTTTCACAACCTCTTCTACATAAACTATGAATATGTATGGCCTCAAACATGTGAATCAGCAGCTAAGCTGATACCGTGATGTTTTGAGCTCAACAGAATTCAATTATTAATCCACATGCACTTCTGCTCAACTTGATGTCTTGCTTATTTCTTATTTTCTTTCTCTGTTGTAAAAAATAATGTTGATTTCTCCTGGAAAGAGAAGGAAGTGCAGACTTGTCTTGATCGTTCATTTTGCATTACAATTTGGTTCTTTGACTGCTGCCAGTTTTTGGTGAAAATAGATTTTTCTGTCAGATACTTTAGGCACATTTGTCCAAATGTCCGTCCAATTAGGTATTTACGTTGCCCTTTTATATTTCCAAGTACTCCCATGTATCAATATTCATGTATGACTTTAAAATTTAAACATTAAAATGTGTTGTCTTTTCATGCATCTTATACATACAAATGTGTATATGTTGAGGACGCTTTCGAAGCACAGTTGCGTCTTATGAGAATGCAAAGCATTTGTTTAGAATTAAGTTTCATATGCATCAGGATTATGAGAGTCTGTAGCCTTTTGGATTTGTCCACTTATGGCACATTAGTTGTTTCTTGGGGTTTTCTCATTCAAGTTTGCCGTACTTGTAGCTGTTTCTTTATCTGTTGGGTCTGTTTTCCCATTTTCCCAAGTTGGTGGTACTTACCGCTAGTTCTTCAATATTTGTGTGGTCACATATGTTAATGAAGCAGAATTAAATGCTCTTTTTAGTTGTCCATCTTCTCCTTTATGGCGTATCTAAGGTAGTTAATGTATTAACTATTAACTGCTCATATTAACTTTGGAATGAAAAAAAAGTTTAGATTTCCTTTGTGGGTAAAGCACACACTCATTTCTATGTACACTGTTTTGCATAGTTAGTTTCTCCTGGGGTTGCTTATACTTCCATTGTTTTATCGGTATGCTCATATTTCTAGCCTGACATGTTCTTTTCTATTTTCCTTTTTCTCTTCCAGTATACATGCTTCAAGATCAGCCAGCACAAGCTGCAGAGGTATACAGTCGTCGTTTGTTACTGGAGACCTTTATGGTTATATTCTGCCTATGTAATTTTTTACGTGGTTTTTGCAGATGGAGCGCACTTTTATTGCCATCAAGCCAGATGGGGTGCAAAGAGGCCTAGTAAGTCCCTTTCAATTTCTACTTCCTGTTTTCTCTCATGGTTCTTTTATAACAATTTTGATATGTTTATTTGTTCATTTTTCTTTAAAATTTTTAAAATCTTTATTTCTTTTGGCATAACTGTTAGGCGAACTAGGTCCTTAGTTGCACAGTTTGTACTTTGAGCTCCCATGTGTAGACTCCTGAGAGATATCAGGAACTGGCATGCCTTGCCTTTATCATTTGCAAGCCTAATTAGTGAAAGACCCATTAAATCACCACTAGAATAGAATAGCGATCCAAGGGATGGGTAAATAAGGTAACAAATGCATCGTAATACCATCACTTAAAGTATTCCATGATAATGCTCCTGGTAGCAGTTGGTAGTCTGATTCCCTTGGTTATGGCAGATAGGTGTAGAAAATCACCATGGTGTTTTAGGGATTAAAGCATGTGGTGAACTTGGTAGCATGCTTAAGGCTTATTATTAAAGACGAAAATAGCCATTGTGCTGTACATGTTGTCCATTCTAAGCTCTTAACTAGATGTTGTTTCTTTTAGATTGCAGAAATCATTTCTCGGTTTGAGTGCAAAGGGTTCAAGCTTGTGGCCATTAAACTGGTGGTTCCAACGAGAGAATTTGCCGAAAAACATTACCATGATCTCAAGGAGAGACCTTTCTTCAATGGGCTATGCGATTTCCTCAGCTCTGGTCCAGTTCTTGCCATGGTTAGTCACAAAGGATGAAATTTCTTTCCAATATCAATAGGTTAACATTTAAAAGGCAGGATTGATCTCTGTTCTGGTGAGTTTGATATTGTCTAGGTTGATCTCTCTCTCTCTCTCTCTCTCTCTCTCTCTTCCTTTTTTATTATAAATAACTTCTTATCAATTTCCAAAAAGATGGAATAAGTTCCAAGGTTGAGGAGACGGAGCATGCCATGCTCTTGTTATGGCATCTTCATGGTGACTGAGGACACAAAGTTAAACTGGCATGCTCGTCACAATCATCAAACCTTGTACATATCTGGATGTTGCTTTTTTTCTTTCTCCCTCTTTTCTTTTTTCCTTTAAAATCTTTCCTCTTGTTTGTGAGGGGGTAATCAGTTGCTAACCTTCTCCACAGAACAGATAGCTTATTGTTTACAACCGCAGCACACAGGATTTGTGTATATGCATGTCTTTTTCCTTGAAGTGTATCTTATGAAAAGCGATTACATTGCTTTCTATCTAAAATGCTAGGGGACTACCTTGCTTCTAATTGATTGTTTGTTTAATATGACGATTTTTTATTCTCTAGGTTTGGGAAGGTGAAGGCGTTATAAAATATGGCCGGAAGCTTATTGGGGCCACTGATCCGCAGAAATCAGAACCTGGAACTATTAGAGGCGACCTTGCTGTTGCTGTTGGAAGGTATTTTATGTCTGAACGCCGCAAATACTTGCACTGGTTACTCACCATGAATTTTATGAATTGAAGTGGAACCTGAATGGGTCTTGCTATTGTTCAGATTACATCTCGAGTTATTTTCCCGACCCTCACATTATGGGGGTACATTGACAATTTCATAAGAGATGCTTGATCCTTTAACATTCTTATTTAATATAAACTTAATTTGAAAATTAAAAGCTGAAAAAGACCAATGAGATTATACAATATAATATGATGATATCATAAGATACACTGTATTGTATGATGCTGTGTGATAGACACATATAAATAAGTTAATTATACGAGTACTTGGGGTCGATAATGGTACTGGTTTTCGTCTCATATCATATGATATGAGGCTAGACTTATATAATTGGTTTTCTCAGACTGGGTCTGCACATCTTGCGCTACAACTTTTTGGTTCAGAAACCAGCTCAGGTTTCTGCAAATATCAACTAAGTGAATGAGTGCAAACTACATTGGACGATAGCTATCATTCACCAACTTCTTCAGTCAGGGTTCTGTGTCAGTGAAGTTTAATCTGGTTGACCGTGCTTCACGTGCATAATTTTTGTTTGGTTCTTTCAAGGAAGTCCAGTTTGATAGGCTGTGGTTCGGGTATTGTGCTTAAGCTGGGTCAAAGTTTAACTGCACTAAGATGAGAAGTCAAACTTTATTGGCAGGATCAAACTTATATGGTTGCAAAGCGAGTGGCTCTATATCTTACCAACTATATGAGACTTTGCCCACAATATCTTTTACCAACTATGACTTGGTGCATCTTTTCTCGTCAAACACTGAAATCATGATCTACCTTATTCAGTAATTTCTTTTTCCTATAAAATGCTAGGAGCACAATTTTTGTATTATTTTCCATTTCTCTGAATCTTGATATTTTGAAAAAATTTGATTAACAGCAACATCATTCATTTAACTGCTAACATGGCACATGATAGAGCTCTGTGGAAACAAAAAATCCATGTAGACGACCCCGTCTAGTATGGGAAAAAGCTTAGTTGTTGTTGTTGTTGTTGAACAGGAACATCATTCATGGAAGCGATGGTCCAGAGACAGCAAAGGATGAGATTGATCTTTGGTTCAAGGCGGAGGAACTTGTTAGTTATACCAGTAATGCAGAAAAATGGATCTATGGCAGCAATTGAGAGGTCAAGTTCCCTTTAATTCATTATTTATATAATTGTTAATAATTGTTCCATTTAAAATGCATGCTTAGTTCTTGTTCTCCGGTCGGGAAAACCAGTGCCGTTGAGGAAAGGCAGGCATATAGCCTGCTATTAATAAGCCTTCGTAACTCAAATCAAGGCATCTGTCTAATAATATGCCTTTTTGTCCTCAAGTGTCTGTTACTTCAGTATGATATAAGCATAAATTCATCCTTGAAAAGGTTTCATTTCACAACATCACACACTCGAGAATGCATACAGTTGTATCGTGTACCCCTAAGTATTCTTTATCTACCTACCTGTGTCGGTTTTGGGTCAAGCTTTCTGGGAGTATGACATGGGTTGCTTCGGGGTCGTAATGGCTGGTATCCGACATTGACCACATGCATGCACACGCACGGGCACACACACACACACACACACACACACACACACACATATATATATATATATATATATATATATATATATATAGAGAGAGAGAGAGAGAGAGAGAGAGAGAGAGAGAGAGAGAGAGAGAGAGAGAGAGAGAGAGAGAGAGAGAGATTAAATCTTTAGTGAATCCAGTATTTTTTCGACTGGTAACTTGGGAAAACTGCACTAATCTACGCCCCATCTAGTTGCAGTTTCATAAAATTACCCAGGTGAGAAGGCTGATGTTAAAACTCGATGAGTGCATCAGTATGGCTTGCTCGTAGTTATCAGGGTTAAGTCTTGTTCATTTACTAAATTACTAAAAGGTTAGCTCCATTATCTGAGGATGTCTATGCACCGGCGTGTATTGTCAAGAAAGAGCTCAGCCTGTCAATCCTTACTATATCTCCATCTGGTTACTTTCCCATGTGTTGTCAAATTTGAGCAACATTCTCGTGGTGGTGTCCGTCCGTCAATTCCTTCTTAATCTTTTTTATTTAGTTTCTAAGATGTAAAATTCATTAAAGAACACATAATCAATGAGAGAAAAAAATATTCGATACCTGGCCAAGTTCATCAGGTTGGGCATAATGTTACGCTCTGATCGTTGAGGTCAACCAATGGGGCTTTAGAAAGTATCAGGAGGCAACAGAACTTAAATAAAAGCAAACTGATCTATTGAAAGTAATAGCTCACTAACATGCTTATAACTTAAAAATCAGGACTCTTATGAATACAAAAAAGAAAAAGGTACTCTTTGTCATATATGAAAGCCTAAGACAGTGTTAAGTTGTTGGGGGTGTTCTCATGCAAGAGCATTGTTAAATAGGAAGATTCACCAAGTTCTCTTCTCTGAGTTACAATAAGGAGAACGAAGGTCCACTTGTGAGGGAGATGTCGTGCTTCAAGTTGGTGATGTGAGTTGAAACATTTTGAGGGAGCAAGACATAAATATTAATACTTTTAAACGTTTTATTTTATTGCGGAAAGTCTTTTGGAGTTTTAATTGTTTAGTAAAAACGATATTACTTAAATAATGTGAAGCGTGTCTTTCGTTGCAACGTGTCACCCCTTAAGATAGCGTCTCTTTGGTATCCAGATTTCTTGACCATATTCAGTTTCACTGTCTCTTGCTGTCCACTTTTGTCTGGCAAGTATAACAATGAAACGAAATGAACAGGGAATAAGGGGGGGCTTTTCCATGCTTCTGACTGCGCAAATAAAAACCACGTGTCGTGTCCTATTGTATATGTGTCCCATGCGGCCAACTTGCATCTGTTTCGTGTCCTCTTGTATATGTTATACAGGAAAGTGCTCCAATTTGAGGAATCTCGTGTCAACCTAACGTCCGTGGGGATTGGATACGACACGAGAACCCAACATAAATATGGTCTGGAAATGTGCCTCTTCCACCTGAAGTAAAACGAAAAGAAACTGAATTGTCTTTCTAGTACCCTGGTTTTCACATGACAAAGTGACGGAGCGCAAACGAAACCAGGAAAACAAAATTCTCAATCCCTACACGGATCTATCCAGTCGTGTGGAACCAATCCTGAGTGTATTCGATCTACATTTTTGACCCAATCCAATTTACCGTTTTGGGTCTGGTCCAGTGGTAGAATTACATTGAGCTGAGGTGGGGCATCTGCTCGGCGGTTGAATCTGTGACCAATGACACATAGTTCGCCAAACCTAAAACAGTTCCATGGGCTACCTACCCGTTTGACATGAAGATGAAATAACAGAATGCAAATACTCTTAAGGAACACAAAATTTCTGGTAAAAGAGATAGCGGACACGACACAACCCAAGAAGTTTGTGTGTGTTCCTCCAAAGTAAGACAATAACACAAACTTTGTTACAGTTGGGTATACCTGCATTTACAGACACGAACACAAATGACATAACAGTAACATTGACCTGAAACATGAAATTGCCAAGTGTGTGTATGTAAGTCATGCTTTTGTTAGGGCCATAGTGGCTCTGGCAAACACGGTCAGTATTCCAAGAAATCGTCCTTCAAGTTTTGTTGGGGCCCAAAAGTGATAAGTTACGTCGTGCTTTATTCCCAAAAATTGTTTTTTTTAAACAAAAAGCCAAAGTAGGACTGTTTGAGGGTGACTCCTTTTTTTCTAACAGTGTTGTCTCAACGACTTGGTTGTGGATGGAAGCTTCGCATATGTTAACAAAATTAAATGCTAACGTATTCAAACAAATCTAAACCACTCAATTTTAAAGATGAATACTTGATATTTAAAATTTCAAAAGAAGAACGTACACTTATATACTTTTTGTAAGTATAGTTAATTCAAAAAATACTTTTAAATTTAATTCTAAATTATTCATCTTTTAAATTGAATGATTGAGATTTGTTTAGATATGATAATATGTAATGTTTCTAGAGTATATTATGTACTCTTCATAGTTTTATCAACGTTTTCATAGTTTTATCAACGTTTTCAATAGGTACATATGCACGTATGCAATATTTTTCTTCTTATGAGTACTGTTCGATATGCCTAGGATGTAAGAAGGCCTCTTGGTGGCTGGTCTCATTGGATCGTTGTTTGTTTGGCTGGTCTATTTACTCATTTAAGATGAACCGAAGTTATACCACGATAAAAATGTTGTAAAAAATGAGCCTAACACTAGCGTCTCTCCTTCTCTCTCTACACACATATACACACACAAAAAGAAAAGTCTAATATAATTCTCATGTTATATACTTATCAAGTTATAAATGAATGATTAAGTTAAGAAGTGAAAAAAGCAAAAGGGACATGTATATTGTACTTATTACTTAAGATATAGATAATTGAGATTTTCAAGAATGGGCAAATGTATAAAGTGACACGCATTTGAGAGGACACCATATATATATATATATATGTGTATGTATATATCAAGAAAAAATAAAACAATTCCTCATTTCAGTAAATAATTAACCTTTTAAATGATCCTTATTTCAAAAGTAAAACTCCGGACCTAATAAACAATGTCGTGGAAAGCGGAGTGGTGCCCGTATCACATAGGACACCATTATGTGACAAACGTACTGTCTTTGACACGGTACGATACAATATTGAAATTTCAACTATTTATTCAAAGAAATTTGAATTTTTAAAAAAAGTCTTAATAAACAAGAAAAATTCAATTAATAATTAACAAAAACTAGCATAGTGTTAGAAAACACAATCCAAAACATATTTAAAAATAACATTGAATCAAATTATCAACTAATCAATATGAATTTAATCAAGCAATATGTTAAAAAACTTAATGCTACTAAGTAAATAACAACAATTAACACTTAAAACAATTAATAATAACAAGAAGAACAAGAATAAGAACTAAGCAAGAATAACTTAACAAGAGCAACTAAGATACCCTGGAGCATATAAAAAAAGACCATAGTTGTAAGTTGCAACTAACTAACTACTGAGTCAATCACCTATTTATGCTCTTTCTCTCTATCATAATCTTTTTTTTTGTAGCTTCTAACAACTGCTTTATTTCATACTTCACATGTTCAGGCACACGAGCACACGCACCAATCTCTCTTTTTGTGCTTGGAAGATGGTGCTCCATACAACAAATATTGTCATGCTTGACCTCATTACAAAAACTGCACTTGTATACAAGCCTGTTGCTTTCCTAAACTGGAACACAATTAGAGATTAATTGAAAAAAGGGTTAGGAATAGTGAAGAAGCTCAGATTCTATGAGAAAATTGAGTGAAAAAAGATTGAGAACAAGAAAACAAGTGTAGGTCACAATGGGTTTGGATGATCGGATGAAAGTCCTAAATTTTTTAAGTGGAAAATCGGATGAAAATGGGTTTGGAAGGAAAAGGTGTATGGCTACGGATTTCAACAAAAAAAATGAAAATAGAGTACAAACCAAAGAAATCTTGTAATTTGCTACAAAATTAAGAGGACAGTTAGAAAGAGAATTTGGGAGCTACAACAGGCGGTTTAGGAGGCTTTAGAATGATAAAAATGAAGTATATGGCTCACCATATTCTAGCTATTTAAAGAAAATAAAAGAATGACAACTCGAATGACACGGTGCATATCGTGGGATAAGAACTGATAAATATACACATGAGATACGTATACACAAATGATACCATTTCAGGTAATGATTCACGATAACCTCGTATCATATTGTATGATATGATATGAGTTTATAACATTGTGAGTTAACATGAGGGTACAAGCCGTGTCTATATGAGACTTGTTGGCAAACCCACATGAACCGAGCACATCTAGTTACATTTGATTCCTGAGCAAGCTAAAGCGAGCTTAACATGATCTATGACAGAGCTGATGAGCCAAACAATCAGGAGGTCGTGTTGGTTTCCCCCCTTGATGCGCTAAACTATTTGACCACGAATGAGCACCCTTAACTTAGTCCCACCTCAATAAAAGAAATCGATAAGCGATAGGGTGCAAGGCCCTCCACACAAGCTAGGTTGAGTGAACGGCTCAACTTGGCGCTGTACGTTTTCCGAAGTCATCATCTTACAGAAAATGGCCTTTTGTTCCTTTGTAATAACTTGCTCTTTGTTGCTTACCATCAAGTTGTTCTCGCCTTTTGTTTTCTTCTCCACCGTGTATTCACTTAGCATAAGAAGATTTCCGTTTTTGGATTGACAAGGGTTTCTGTTTAGAGAGAGAGAGAGAGAGAGAGAGAAATAATCCGGTTTTTCGAGCCAGTCAGTAGTCACCACATTTCCTTGAAAATGATACTTTTGTTTTAAAAAAGCAAAATACAATTTTATTGAAAATAAGTAGTTTATTTATTTTATAATTATAAAAGTCGTATTTGGGTGTCGGCACGCCATCTAACAAATCATAAGGAAAAAGAAGAGAAGACCAAGGAAAAGAGAAAAAGAAGCATTTGAATAGAGCACGTAAAGAAACATGGTGGTTGAAACATGGTGGTTGTGTCGCCACGGGCGAAGGGTAAGATTCCTTGTATAGAAATGGTGGACTCAGTTTTCAGCATCGAGAAAAGAGGATGAAAAAGAAAGATTGGAAACTCTTGGCTTTTTTCCTTACCTTTCTTATTGCCCATTTTGAATGTACAAGTGGTGGATCCACATTGGGCCGATGTGAAGCGGCCATGCCACCTTAATTTGAAAAGTTGAATGAAAAGACTAAAACTCGCCGTTGAATCACTGTGTATAATATATAATTTGCCTCATCTTAAACATTTAAATAGTTAAATGACATTCAGGAGGAAATATATGCAACTAGAGTAAAAATGAATCGCAGTAGAAGCCAAGTAGTATCAGAAAGAAGAAGATAGGACGATGATAAAGAAGTTTTTGTATACGATTACCTGCATAAGGCTTTTCATAGGAAAGATTCATGGTATATCATCGGTTATCATAAGGCTTTCCATTCTCTGTGATTTTCTCTTTGGGCTTTCTATTTAAGCCTTTGTATCTTGTTAAGACATATTTATCTTTTGAAAAGACATCTCAAAAAATCTGAGAAGAGGGCCCTTCTTCTTCGATTTTCTAGGTGCATGTTATCTGAGCCCCAAGGGGCCACACGATAACTTACATCTCCCACTGGGTCATTTAAGTAAGCTTATGATATATTTATTTCCTTCCATTATTTCGTGTTTTTTCAAGTTGTACCACTTCCAGTTGCAAGTGAATTACAACTTATACCAGATATACTTTTTTTATAATAAATATATTTTTCTTGCATAACAATCATCACAATGTGTTTTCATACTAAAACTCTAGTTATATCTTAAACCCATATAAGATATAGATATCTCATTCTTTTTAAGCATATCATAAACATAGTGGTATTTAACCATTATATGCTTGCTTCTAAAGCTATCAGCTTCACTCTTAACAAGAGTAATTGTTGCACTGTTATTATAATAAATAACAACTAGCTCATTGGCTATATCAAATTTCAAATCACTTATGAAGCGACTTATCCAAATAACACTTGTTGTAACCATACTGTAAGCAATATACTCAACTTTTTGTGTATGCAATGCTAAACAACCCTATTTCTTACGAGCGTAAAAAAACACTGCCAACTTTAAATAAAAATATTTGATCAAATATTGATTTGCTATAATCTTTGCTCCTAGCAAAGTCAACATCTAAGCAACATACTCAACTTCTTGTGTATAAGCAACATACTCAACTTCTTGTATATGAAACACTACACAACTCTGTTTCATGTAAGCCCAAAAAATATCATCACTTCTAAATAAAAATATTTGACCAAAAATTGACTTACTATAATCTTTGCTCTTAGCAAAGTCAACATCTAAGTATCTTACTACTTTTAGTTAATTAGCTTGAAAATATAATTATTATTTTTTTGTTCCTTTAAGATATCTCAAAATCCTTTTCATAGTTGTCCAATGTTGCGAACTAGGATTATTTTGATATTTACTCACAAGACCAACAATAAAGTTGATATCCAGTCTTTTACACAACATATCATATATCAAGCTTCCTACAACTTTTACATAAGTAACATTTGGCTTGTTCTCTCCCTCACTTAGAAAATCAACGTTGCTCAGTTTGACCATTTTAGCAATGGGTGTAATTGAAGGTCTATCATCATCCATTCTAATTTTTTTTAAGATTTAATCAATATATCTCTTTTGACTCAAATACAAATGTTTAGTTTCTCTATCATGAGAAATCTTTATACTCAAAATATAGGACGTCTTTCCCATATCCTTCATTTCAAACTTAGAGTTTAACCGTGACTTGATTTTGATAATTATCGCATTGTCACTCCCAATCAACAATATGTCATCTATATATAATAATAGAATAACAAAGTGACTCCTACTATTCCAAACATATACATAGTAATCAAGTTCATTCACAATAAACCCAATTTATAAAATTATATTTTAAAAGGTCAAATACCATTAATGAGGTGATTGTTTTAGTCATATCGGGATTTCTTAAACCAATAAACTTTATCTTCTTGGCCTTCAACAACATACCCTTTTGGCTACTGCGTGTAAATGATTTTATTTAAATCATCATTTAAAAAATAGTTTTGATATTAGCTAATCTAAGTGATGTAGATTCAAATCATAAAATACCGAAATAGGTAGAATAATCTTAATGGATGCAAATTTCACAACAAGGAAGTATGTTTCTACGTAATCTATCCCTCTTTTTACGAAAATCTCTAGGAGCTAATCTCGCCTTAAATTTGTGATTGTTTTATCATCTTTATATATCTTTTTAAGAACCCATTTACAGTTTATGAATTTCCTTCCTCTTAGCAAATTTGTTAATTCCTAGACTTAGTTTTTCTTAACATATTCAATTTTCTCGTCCAATGCTTTTTCCTAGTCTATTGATTTAGATGAGTTAATATACTATTGATAAGTCAAGTTATCAGTTAGCTTATCTACATCTACTGAATTACACTTTTTCTGAAAGGTAAGTATCATAATCATTTAAGTAGGATGGTGTGACCCTTGGTCTTTTATGTCCATTTAAAGTTTAAATATATTCAAGAAGGTCATCTTGATTAATATTTATGAGTTCAAATGAACATTAATCTAGATTTATTATATCTTTAGTGCTCTCATCATCATTTTCAAGGATATCATTTTTAGTATCTTCTAAAAATTCAGCCTCCTTACTTTCTATTAAATCATAGTCCTTTTGATAAAATCTATATTCTTTGAAACATTTTGGGTATAAAATAAAGATACATCTCAAGTACCTACTATCTAGTTTATCCCTAGATTAATCAAGAATCTTTACATGAGCAATAGACCCCTACCTCTTGAGATGACTTAGGTCTAGGTTTTTACCAAACCATATCTCATATGGTATAAAGAATACGACCTTAAAAGATACTCTATTTAATATATACATAATTGTAGTCACCATTTTTTCCAAAAAATATCCTAAAAATAGAAACATCTATTAACATAAACCTAATCATATTCAATAAGGTTCTATTATATCATTCAGTTACATATTTTGTTGAGGACTTAGGTCTAGTTTTTTACCAAACTATATCTCATATGGTATAAAAAATATAACCTTAAAAGATACTTTATTTAATATATACACAATTGTAGTCATCGTTTTTTCCAAAAATATCCTTAAAATAGAAGCATCTATTGACATAAACCTAGTCATATTCAATAAGGTTCTATTATATCATTCAGTTACACGTTTTGTAGAAGTGTTCCGGGTATGATATTTTGTTTTGTAATAACAAAGTCTTTATAATATTCTAAATTTTTTGTAAAGGTATATTAATCAAACTCAATGAGACCTTAAGACATTGATTGTTTGTCCTAATTAGTTTTAAATTTCTTACTTATATTTTTAAATATATCTAGTGCCTCAGATTTATGTGGTAGGAGATCTAAATATCCATATGTGAATGGTTTTTAATAGGATTGTTGCATTAATTATTTTTTAAGAAATAATTTTCTAAATAATTTTCTTTTTAGACAGGCTTCACACTTACTAAAAATATTTTTTATGAAACTCAAGTAGTATGTTAAAATGGGCTAATTTTCTCAACTTCTTCAAACTTATATATCATAAACGTTTATGTCATATAATCACATCAATAACAAATGCACAATTGATATAAGTAGAAGAATTTTCATTATCATTAATGATTAACTTAAACATACCATGCTTAAAATAAAAAAGTTAGAAAAAATGATCCTACCATTTTTTCTCACAGTAACTTTCTTAGGGACAAATATGATCTGAAACTCTTTCTTAACCAAAGCAGGCACCGACATATTAATACATTAATAAGTACCAATGATGTGCCTTTTACAAAAATCCTAAAAGATCTAACACCTAGGAAATCAGCAAATGAATTATTTCTCATGTAAACTCGATATTCTCTAAGCTTGTATTCCTTAAGGTCCATAGCTCTCTCTTTGCTCTTCAAGATAAAGTTGTTCTAAAATCAATCCACCAATCAATCATAGGATGATCTAGGTACAAACATTAAAAAATTATGGTAATTATGTCCTTCTTCTCTATGGGGTCACAACATTGAGTATTACCAATATTGTTCTTTCTGTTGTGGCAGTTCCAGTTGTAGTGTCTAATCTTGCTACAATTCAAGCACTTGATTCAAGAAGGGATTTCTATGATCTCTTGAAAAATTAACCTCTCTTATTGTTATATTTGCCAAACTTTTTATTTGATTTTCTTTTATTTTTATTGTTATTGGAGATAGACTATAAATCATCTTGAGCAACTAACAAATTTTCTCTTTTACCCTTGTTCATATGTCCTTGTTCAATAACTAGTAGAAAGGGTAAAGTCAAACCCAAATCTAAGGGTTGTGGCTATTCAAGATAGTGGATATTTGTATAAGTTCAGGGATGACTGATTTCACTATAGCTAAATCTCTAACCATACCAACATTTGGTTTACGCGTTCAACTATATCATCTCTTTCTTTTATTTTATGAGAATTATACTTTTGAATGAGTAGTTGAATATGGAGTTTAGTTGTTGTATTATATTTAAGTGTTATAGAGTCAAATAACTCTTTAGCAGTTTTATATTCCTCAAAGATCATAATTAGATCATCTTCCATGTATGTAAGCATAATACTCTTGACTATTGTGTCATTTTTATGAATGACTTATATATATATATATATTTTTCTTCTATTGTATTTGGTATATAAATAATCTCTAAGTACATAGTTTACACTCTCTAAGGTTAAGACGAATGAAATTCTTCTTTTCATGTTTAGAAATTTAGGCCATTTGGTTTTTTTTATATCTTTGCCAACTCAGTAACACAAATTCTAGTTATTATTTTAAATATCTAGCAAAGATAACAACAAGAGGATCTATATATTTCAAATAAAAACAATAAAAATTCAATATATAAAAGAATTAAAACTAATTCAACTAAAGAGGAAATGAAAACTAGTAAGACACTAAATTGCAATAATAGAAATATCTAAGTACTAAACTATAAATATTTCTAGACACCTATTTGTAATGTCAAACAAACTATAAGTATTATTTTGAAAATAGATAAAATTTAGGCATATTCAGAATAAGTTTGAGATATTATAGTAATATATCCCATATGTTTGCTTTTGCAATTTTCTATACAACTAATGAGCATATTGGTACTTTTATTTATCTATCTACTTTGATATTTTTGTATAGTCTTAGGGATAGAATAGTAAAATCATATTTTGGGTTATTCTATAAATTGAATAAACAATTTAGATTAGAAATGTAAATATTCCCTATGATGTTTTTGTAATTTTGCAAAGGGTTTAAGGGCAAAAATGTATTTTTGTTAGGAAGCAATTCTATAGATTTAACAAAGAAACAAGGACATAATAGCAAAAAATATAGTAAACTGAATTTTTTAATTCTCATAATATATAAGGACAATAAAGTAAATTCACAAATTAGGCTAAAAAATTTAAACTGAATGCCAAAAGGAAAAATTGCAAAATATATTGTACAAGGTTTTTTTTAATTATTCAGCACATAAAAATCTAGATAAAATCATATTTTTGTTGGAGGTATGGGCATGATTATAATTTTACCATAAAAAACCACCAATGGCTTGGGGAAACCAAATGGTATTTAGTTTTGAGAAACTAAGGGCGCTAGTGGTTTCAACCCCTAGTTTTCTAAAAAGCTATGATATCAATCGTGCATTTTAGAAATTGCTTCCTGTTTGTAAGAATGTGTGGTTTCTCTAGAAATCATAGGTTCTTTGGTTTCTACCATATATTGAGGGTGAGTGGGAAGGTATAGACATAGAGGGAGAGAAGAGAGTAGTATCCTTTGACTATCTCTCTTGTCAACCTTCGACAATCTCTTTTAATTGTTTCTGGCAATTTCTCTCTCTTGACTACTCCTAACAGTCTCTGTTGATTGCTTTTGGCAATCTCTCACTTGGCAATCTCTCGCTTGATTGCTTTCAGTAGTCTCTTTTGATTGCAAGATAGATTAGAGATGGAGAATTCTCTACTCTTTGCTTCTTCTTCATATGTGGTTTGATATGTGCTTCTTCGACTGCTTTATTTTATTATCTCTATTTGTTCTTTGTGTTATTTTTAGGTTTGAACAAATTAGATACAAAAATTTGAAGAATTGAATAAAATAAGAAATAAATATTTTATTATCTCATGATCTTTCTCAATCAATAATATATCATCTATATATAATAATAGGATGACGAAGTAGCTCACACTATTCCAAACATATATAGTGGTTAAGTTCATTAGCCATAAATCTAATTTGTAATATGATATTTTGAAAAGTCAAATACCATTGATGAGGTGATTGTTTAAAGCCATATAGGGATTTCTTTCACCTATATACTTTAGTTGCATGACCTTCAACAACATATCCTTTTAGTTGTTGCTTATAAATGAATTCATTTAAATCATTATTTGAAAATATAGTTTTATATTAAGCTGATGTAAATCTAAATAATAAAATACAGAAATAGCTAAAATAATTTTTATGAAAGCAAATTTTGTAATAGGAGAATATGTATCTACATAATTTATCTCCTCCTTTTACGAAAATATCTTTGCAATCAACCTTACTTTAAACTTGTTGATTAATCAATCAACTTTACATTTTTTAAGAATCATTTGTAATCTATGGCTTTTCTTTCTTTTTGGTAAACATGTATATTCCCAAACTTGTTTTTTTCTCATTGGATTTAATTTTCTTATCGATTGTTTTTTCCCAATCTAATGATTCAGATAAACAAATAGCTTGCTGATAATTCAAGTTATCGTAAATTCATCTAAATCTATTAAATTTACTTTTTGTACAAGATAAGTGTGGTAATATTTTAAGTAGGACGGTGTGACCTTTGGTCTTTTGTGTCTATTTAAAGTTTCAACCTATTTAGGAAGGTCATCTAGATAAGTATGTATGAGTTCAAATGATGATGGATATAGATTCACTAGATCATTAATGATTTCATCATCATTCTTAAAAGATGTTATTTTTAGTATATTCTAAGAATTTAACATCCTTACTTTTTATTAAATTATGGTTATTTTGATAAAATCTATATTCCTTGAAAACTTTTGGGTATAAAATAAAAATACATCTCAAGGACCAATTGTCTAGCTTTTCTCTAGATTCATCAAGAATTTTAACATGAACAATATATCTATACTTTTGGAAATGACTCAAGTCAAGTTTTCTTTCAAATCACATCTCACATGCCGTAATTGGTTTTTAACTTCCTTCTTATATTTTTAAATATATCTAGTATCTCATATTTATGTGTTAAGATATATAAATATTCATATTTCAAATAATTATTTATTAAGATTATAAAATAAACTTTCTCACAATGAAATCTTACATAAAGGGTCCACAAACACATATATACATACATATACATATACATATACATATACATATACATATACATATACATATATATATATATATACATATATATATATATACATATATATATATATATATATATATATATGTGTGTGTGTGTGTGTGTGTGTGAATGATTTCTAATAGGGTCGTTGCTCTAATAAATTTTTTTAAAATAATTTTTTATTTATTTTACCTTGTATATATGCTTCACACTTATTAAAAGTGTTTTTTTTTCAATAAGTCAAAGTTCACTAATTTCCTCAACTTATATTCTCTAATCTTTTATGCCATACAATCACATTAATAATAAATGCACAATCAATATAAAAAGAAGAGGAAGCTTAATTAACATTAATGTTCAACTTAAACAAATCATTCTCAAAATTAAAAGAGCGAGAGAAAATTATTCAACTATGTTCACACAATAACTTTTATAGGAAAAAAGCTAACTTCAACCCCTTTCTTAATAAGGATAGATACAAATACAAGATTGCGCCTAATAGATGACACAATTAATTTATGAGAAAGTACAACTGGTGTGCCTCCTATAAAGATCCTAAAGGACGCAACCCCTAAAACATCAACATAAGGATTATTTTTTATATACACTCGATATTGTTCAACTTATATTTTTTTTTATGTTCATAACTCTCTCTTTGCTCTTGAGATATACCGGGTAACTCCAAAATTAATCCACCGACCAATCATAGGATGATTCATATACAAGCATTTAAAAATAATGCAGATTATATCCTACTTCTGATTCAGACCACGATGTTGAATGTTGCTATCATTTTTATTTTTGTTGCGATGGTCCCTTTTAAATGCCTCATTTTGTCATAGTTGAAGCACTTGATTTGAAAAAGTTCCTGTGATTTTTTTAAATTTTGATCACCCTTTTTATTATATTTTAAAAACTTTTTATTTGATTTTCTTTTATTCTGATTGTTATTTGACCTTCACCCTAAACCATCCTAAGTTATTAGCAATTTTTCATGCTTACCCTTGTTCATATTTTCTTGTTCAATTACAAGTTTCAAAAGGAGCTTAGAAAAGGAAGGCGGAAGACTATTTAAGATAGTGGATATTTGCATGGGTTTTGTAATGTCTTATTTTATTACAACTAAATACCTACCATAACAAACATTTGGTTTACATGTTCAACTATATTATCTCCTTCATTTATTCTATGAGAATTGTATTTTTGAACATGGAGTTGGACATGAAATTTGATTGTAGTATCATATTTAGTTGTTATTGAATCAAATAGTTCTTTTGTTGTTTTGCATTCCCCAAAAATCCTAATAAGATCATCCTTCATATATGTAAGCACAATTGTCTTGTTTATTGAGTTATCAATTATGAAGGTTTTAAATTTTTTTGTTATTCATCCGTTGCATTAGGTCTATGTGGCATTTTTGTTTTCCTAAATACGTAATCAACACCCTATGAGGTCAAGGCCAATGAAATTCTTCTTTTTCATGTTTGAAAATTAAAGCTATTCATTTTTTCAGTCTTACCCAATCCAGAAAACATATTTTGGTTGTTATTTTTAGATGTTTGACAAATATAATAATAAGAGAGTCTGTATTTCAAATAGGAAACAATAAACAAACAACATATAAAAGGAGTTAAATATAATTCTATGAAACAATTAATAAAATTTAGCCATACACTAAACTACAATAGCAAAAATATGCATACATTAATCTACACATTTTTAGGCTCTTGTTTGCAATATCATACAAATTGCATGTTTCATTTTGGAAAAACAAAACTTTGATATATTCATGTATTTTCACAACAAACTAAATGGGCAGACTTGTTTACAAAAATTATGGTTATGTCTATGACTATGTTTGATATCATATTTAGGCTACTTTATTTTTGTAATTCTTTATAAGTAAATGGGTAGACTTGTAATTTTACTTGTCTGACTATTTAAGTAGATCAAAGGAGAATAGTAAAAAATAGTTATAGGCATAAACATGTTTTTGTCAGCTGGTAATTATGTGAATTTAACAAAGAAATAGGGACAATACAAAAAAAAAATACCATAAAACCCGATTCTATAATTCTTGAGATATGCAAGGATAAGACCATAAATTCACAAACATGGTTGCCTAGTAATTTAAACAAAGTGACAAAGGGCAAAATTGTAAAAATAACACCCAAGGGCTTTCCAATAATTTGACACAAAATATCTAGACATAACCATAATTTTATGCAATGAAAAACAATTATGTTAATCTCCATCAAAGGCTAAATCGAGGTTTCATCCTTATTAGTAGGGTAAAAAGGTAATTTAGCCTACCATATATCTCAATTTGTTCTATGAGCCTCTATTCATGTGAGACGCCGCCCAATCGTGCATCTCAATTGGTAGGTGATGCGGCTGGGTCATGGGTCTCAAGGCATATTTCTCTTAGTTGCGAGACATAGCCCACACACATGTCGGTCTTGGAGAGAGAGACAACCCAACCCCATCTCTTATCTGAGAGAGACGAGGCTCTTCTAAGAGAGAGACTATCCAAAACCATGAAACATTGTTAAAACGTAAAAAATACAAACAACCAATGCAAACCTCTACCAATCACAAAATAATAAGGAAGAATCAACCTCCTACACCTTTTTCTTATTCTTGAATCTTTCTCTTCTTCTTTTACTTCTTTTGTTTTTAGTTCATAAGAGAATACTCATGTGTTCTCCAATTATGAAGAAAACAATAATTGCCCAAAACGAATGAAATTTCGGTTACTAGAGCAAAGGAAAAAGAATACTGAAATTGAGTGTGGAGAGGAGAGAGGATATGTTAGAAGATATTTTTAGTATTTTTTAAAATAGAGGTGTATGGATAGTAAAAAGGGTGTGCAAATAGTAATCCTCTTAATAAGGAGTGAGATAATGAACAAAAAATAATTTAAAAGATGGAGAAAAATCCACAAAGAGTTAGAAAAAAATAATTAGAAATGATATAATATTTCTTTTCTGAAAATAGTTACTCATATGACACAAGATCAAACGTTATGATGTCAAAAACTCCATGCAATTGACCCCGCCTAATGTGAGAAAAGACTTGCTTGTTGTTGTTGTTGTAATAAATTACAATGCAATTGTTATTTCGCAAGCGCAATTCTGAGTAGAGTAAAAGAAATGTGTTCCTTGTTCTCTCATTAACATTAATATTGACAATAGCTAGAGAGCAATTCCAGATGAGATGTTTATATGTAGTCAAAAGATCGTCACAAGTGGGTATAACCAGTTTTCTTATAGTGCATGTGCGCACGCGAGTGTGAAACTTTTGACAAATCGAACGCAGTATTGACATACACATTTCAGCATCAGACGTAACCAAACACATCACGGTAGGCCATTGTTCCACTTGATGCAGACATGCCTTGCATATATCAAGCTGACGGTAGGCTTCGTGAGCATAGTGTGCCATTTATCACTTCAATTTTGAGTCAACGATTATTGTTCATATGGTATTTAATTTGGATGCAAAAAAGCCCCCAGCCTCAGGCCTCTTTGGCTGATCTGGTTCATGGATCCAGTTTTTCTTAAAGACTGTAGTGGTTTAGATCCGAATCGGACCCATTTGACATTCCTTACTCTATATGCTGAAGACTATTTCATGCAAATAATTTTGAAGTTAACCGGAGTCTTGTATAGTCAGACCGGGAAAAAGCTTAGTTGTTGTTGTAGTCTTGTATAGTCAGACTCATGAAGAATCCAACCAATTTTTTTCGAGGTCGAAGCATAAAACACACTTAAAATCCAACTCCCCACCAACAGTAATGGCACCAGAGCCTGCTGCGGTTGAGTTAACGCGCTCTGGATAGAGTCCGACCATTTTAGGTAGCCAATAGCATAAAACTTTATCATATGGTTTACTAAAAAGTATGATGCTTTCTTCACCAATCACTCCATCAAAAGCTGAGTAATTGTGGTGGTCTATTGCATGAGCTAGATCATGTATACATCCACAATGAGCTAGGGTTTGTGTCATCCGCAGTGAAGCAGGCCAAAGTATGATGTTTTCTTCACCAATCACTGCAACAAAAGCTGAGTAATTGTGGTGGTCTATTGCGATGCTTGATCATGTATACATCCATAATGAGCTAGGGTTTGTGTCATCCGCAGTGAAGCAGGCTATGCATCACCCACTGCGCTCCTACTGCTGAAAGCCTCTTGAATTCCGTGCTAAGAAGATCCGATGCCCAACGGCGATTAACAAAATGATGCTCCTGATCCAAAGCTTCTGTAATAGGTACCAAATTCCAAAAGTGCGCAAAAGAAAACCTTGTCAATGGTTGTCTGATCGTCACTTAAACAGATCATGCACAAAGCTGATGTTCATCGCAGTTACTTCCTTTTGTGGTAGAGAGTAGTATTTGAATGGGAGAGACTTTCCACTCGCACTCTCTAAGAAACCTCAGAGTGTGAGAAATAAACTTGGTCAAGTGTATAAAAGTCAGAGCTATACAGACAGAGAGAGAGAGAGAGAGAGAGAGAGAGAGAGAGAGAGAGAGAGAGAGAGAGAGAGAGAGAGAGAGAGAGAGAGAGAGAGAGAGAGAGAGAGAGAGATGTTTGGCATTGCTTCTGTTCGATGGAAGAGGCTGCAAAAAGAGATCAGATATCGAGTAATTACTAGTGTTCCCCACATCAAAGTGTGGTTGTGGATGAAGCAGCACAAGCCATTTTTGATGGTCAAGATGACAAATCCCAACTGTTTCAGCGAAAGAGGCAGAACACAGTACTGACTGCTTGCAGCAAAATGACCTCATCAGCCGACATGCATGGCTGCCAAAGTTTCATCGACTGCAGTTCAACACACACACACACACCATTGGCAATATGATTCTCTCTCTTCTTTTTCAAAATAAAATCTCTTCGTTTTTAAAATAAAATGCTGATAACAAATATTGGGAATTTCTCCAAGTCATAATATCACAAGAGTTGATAAATTAAACATTTTAATTATGCATTTTTCTGTCTTTTCAATTGGGTACCTTTTTTTTAAATGTAGTGTAGCATAACAAAATCGTTCATTTCCTAAGAATGCTGCCTTAGGCGTTGCCCTGCCATATACACATGGTCACACAGGTATCCAACCCTTGACCTCTTTAGCAGACACCTAGCAAGTGACTTATGGCCCTTTGGGTTGATTGCGGTTCCCTTTCAGAAAACTGAATTAAAACCAGAATCAGATTTGAAGCCAACGAGCCTAAACTATATTTTGTTTTCAGTTTCGAGATAACATCTTTAATGCATTTTTTTAAAACAAAAATGGAGCTAAACCGGACCCAAGAGTGGAACCAAAACCAGAATTACAACTTGAGGGAGGCTAGTTCGGTTCTGGTTCCAAGTCTTGGCGGAACTACAGGTCTACTTGTAGTGTCATGCATTACCCTTGGGGCACAGAATGCAAGAGATTTGTGTTGCTGCTCTGCATTCGGGTTATCATGTAAAAATAGTTTCAAATAAAAATTAGAAATAAAACCATTAAAAACTCACAATAACAGCAGCACTCGCCATTGCAAGACTTGGCATTTCTGTCTTTTCCTCTCCTTTTATATATTTTTCTTCCCATTTTCCACCTAAAAATAGGTTGTAGAGAAAACCTATCGAACAAGGAAATAAAAGGAAATTCCTGCTTCTCTAGCCAGAAGACGCTGCATCTCCTCCCCCACACTCTTAAATCTCCGCCCTTCCTACCTTATCAGCCTCTCTCTCTCTCTCTCTCTTCACAATAAGAGATACCAACATCACGAAGAAGAAAGAGATACACGGGGAAATATTGAAGCAATTCAATGGAGGTTGGTCCGCCTTCCTTCGGCAATAAATAATTTGATTCGGGGGTTGCCTGCGAATTTCTTATCCTTCTGCTGGTACGCTCCCTCTAACGTCTCAAGCTATAGAATGAACTTCTTTGAAAGAATGAACTTGAATAGTGAATTTCGTAATTCTCCTAAACAGTTTCGATTTCTAATTTTTCACATTCAATTGCTGGTGTATTTGTATGTATTCATTTTAAGCTTGTTAAATCAAGGAACAATACTATAAGATGCTCGCTTATTTTTTTCAGATGCAAAAGGCTGTGAGATACCATCAAAAATTAGTTCTCGAGCTGGAAATCTTGCCCTTTGATTGGTAGACGCAGAGGCTTTTCAAACACGTTTTCCGCTATATAATAATCCTAGTAATTTATTTATTTTTGTTTCTCAATGTATTTAAAAAAAAAATGAAGGTTCAGTAGTATTTATTTAATTTTTTAATGAGCAAAACACAAAAAAATATTTCCTCTTATCGGCAGGCTGGTTTTAGGCAGACCCCCACGCCTCAGATATCAAGCTTTTTACCTCTGACTTGAAGGTTCTTTTGAATCGACCCTCTAGCTACCAAAGCCACGGCTCCTTGTGCAACTCACAAATATATACACACAGACACACACACACATATATATACGTAGAGAGAGAGAATTTGGTGCTCCTCGTCATATTTTTCACTTCCTTTTGTATGTGGAATTGTTTGAATCTTTGCTTTACACCTTTAAAAATGCTTTGTTGACAACTATCCAATACGAAAAGATGGGTTTAAAGTTTTCCCTTTTGTATTCATGGGTATACTGAAAACGAAACATAAATTGCAGAACCAGCGAGCTTCTCTGCCTCTCAAGAGGATAACACGAAAGATAATTTATCAATATATACCCCCAATAATATCAGAAATCACAAAAAGGTGTCTTTCTTATACTTATTTTTTTGTTCTTGTAGGTTGGCTTAAGAAGAGATTCAAATATCAACATATTAGCTTTTCAGCTTATAAAATTTAAGTACTATATAGAAATTAAGGACATTTGGGTAGTACCCATTGTGAGCCGGAGTGTGAAGCACATGACCTGTAACCTGAAATACTGGTCTTGGCACAAATGTAACACGAAGAAAAACAAGTGTTATTCGGATTGATAATGCAACAATATGACAGAGTCTGACCCGAAATAAAAAATTACATCCTTTTATATACTTTTGGGATATGCACGTAGGCATGCTTGCAAGTGTTTCATTTTATGTATAATTGTGATGCGTTGTAAAGGATGTCCCTCTAGTACAACGAGCAATAGTTCACCTGGCTAAGGGGGTGGGCTCACATCATGAAAGTCATGAGTTCGACACCGAAGGCATGCATCTGGATTGAGCCTTCTCAATGTACAGAAAAGAAAAGGACCAGAAAATCCTTTTATGAATCCATTTTCAATTAATTAGTTGGTAGAATATTCCTTAATTTGTTCGTGGAGGTTCACTTTGAATGAATATGTTTTCTTACCATGGACCCATTATCCGATCTGGTCCGCTTGATAGTACGATACCCTTCAGCAACAAACCATGGTTACGCAAGCCTCATCACGCTTTATTCATTGTCACATTTCTAATTCGGTCAATCATGAATTATATGGTAGGAGCTAAAACTCTCTCTCTATTATATATATTTTGATTGGATACTATGTATCACTAACATTCTTCAATCGTATAATTATTTTTTAGGGACATGAGTATAATAACATTATCCTCGTCACTTTTTGAAAACTCGTAAGTTCTTTAAAATTACTGCTACCAGAAGCAATGGATGAACATAAGTAGACATGTGAGAAATGAGCTGGAACACACGTACACGTATATATGTACATGTACATATCCATGCATGTATATGTGTGTGTTAGGGTAAGGACGAGTATATTCTCTTTTCTTTTTTTACAATAGTTCAGGTATGCAAAAAACAAACTACGGTTAAAAACCTTGTGCAGCCTTATATTCAGTTCTCAAGGCAAAAGGATAGGAGGACACCGTTAAGCACATACACACCTATTTGAAAACTACGTGTCTACGTAATTGCCTGCTAATATTACTTAATTTGATTTACAATGAATTAATTGTTTTTAATAGAATACTTACAATTTGATCTAATCACTTGCTTGTGGTTTCCATACTGAGGAGAGGCACCAGACTTTAATTTCTAAGATTAGGAATTAAGACGTATTTTGAGAATGGCACCAAAAGGAGGTCGAAGCAAGCCGAAGGGTGAAAAGAAGAAGAAAGAAGAAAAGAGTAAGAACTTGCATACTTATCAGTTCATGCGTGCATGATCCTTCTAAAAATAAAATTCATGCATGCAGGCGAGCTATGCCCACGTACATATACACTTATATTACTTGGTTTGTTGAGCATAATGAAATATGCTACTTATATATGGAAAAACATAGTATATCACACAGTTATTCATGTTCAAATCTACTTAAAGATCTTAACCATTTATTAAGCAAAAAGACAATATAGTATCAAGTGTAAAAGTATTTATCTTTTTTAATTCAGAACTCAACCGTTGATCTTACCGATGAATGGTTGGGATTTTAAGAATGTTTACGCAAAAATGGATGTACGTATTTACCAAGCTCTCTACTTATATGTATGTATACACATAAGTACATACACATGCAAACACACAACAAACACGGACACACACGTATCGCATGTATAATATCCATTTCAAAGTACTTAATTTGATTTATTATCTGATGCTTCTTGCGCAGTACTTCCAGTCGTTTTGGACATCACAGTCAACCTATCAAATGAGTTGCAAGTTGTTCTAAAGGTATGGAAACACCATAGCTATCAGGACTTGTTAATTATTTGCATAGCTGCATATATATATATATAGGTCGAAATCGTGGATCTGGACCCAGACATCATATGGGTCGGATCCTGTTCTCTTGTGGGACCTAGTTCTGGTTAGTATAAGAACACGAATTTGGATCTGATAAAACCATTTAGTTTGATAAGGGTCTAAATTCATCGGCCATAAGAGTATTCCATTGTTGCTAGATCAGAGCAGGTTTTATGTTTTTGCATGAATGACGCTAAGATGCATGCCCCAGGAATCGATCTCATGACCTTTAACTTGTGAGTCGACGTCATAGCTAGGTGAACTAGTGGACTTTGCGCACTACACCTCATATCTTATGGCGTATTAATACGCTATCTAAAATCCATGCCTAACATTTTCAGTTGTTATCAACTATCAAGTCCAAGCATTATTGGGTCCAGCTTTATCAGATTTGGATAAAAAAAATCCAAAACTGAAACCAAATTCATGTAACTAATCCAATATGGTTTACATGGACCGGGGTGAATTATGGCTAATTGGGGCTTAGACTTGGAGTCAGATGCAAGGCTGCATTCTCAAATCTGAATCCGGATTATGTATCGTTCATACTTCACTCATGTATCCAACTAATCAAATACTGGGGAATAAAGGTCCATGTATCTGTACAAAGAGCAGTAGCTCACCTGGCTGTGGGTCGACTCATGAGTTAAGGTCATGAGTTCGAGACTTGGGGAATGGAAAAGGCTTTGGCCTCCCCGTTGTATAAAAAAAAAAAGTTCCATGTAGCCAACACCACTTAGTGTAAAATAAGGCTTGGTTTTGATATCCAAATAATAAGAATTATTGTTTCTGCTGATACAGTCTCATATTTGCATGCAGGGAATATCGACGGACCGTATTGTCGATGTTCGTCGGCTATTAGCAGTTAACACGGAGACATGCAGCATCACCAATTATTCTCTTTCTCATGAGGTAAAAACAAGCTCTCGTTACAGCACCAATGTTCGTGTTCACTTAGAACAATGTCAGGTGCCCTATCCTACAAGTAAGGCTGAGAAGCCAACGGCATCAACCAGTATCCGTTGTTCATCTTGGTTTGACTCGTCCATATCGATCTTAATATATATAGAGAGAGCTGTTAGACAATATTTGGTACTAAACATTGCTTCATTACTGCGCTATCTCGCATACATGACACAAATCGTTTAGTAAAGTTTGGTACGACAGGCTGGTTAACCATATATATATATATATATATATTTTGGTGCTAGATATTACTTGATTATCATTATCGTTATGGGATCAATGATGCGAAGATTGATCTGTGCCATTTTGTACGGATGACACAAATCATTTAGTAAAGTTTGACATGAGACACTGTCTAACACCTCTCAGTATATATATGTGAAGAGATAAAGTCTAATTAAAGGTCATAAGGCTTCACATACGGTCAAGGAAAAAGGGTCCCCAGTTTCTATCTTGTAAATAAAATATTTTTGAAAAATACAATAAAAACTAAATAGGAAAGAGCGGTTTCTATCGACTGTAATAGATATCCAAGGAAATAAGAGAATTTACAGACATATAAACCAATAAAAGGGGTTACAGAAACACAGTGAATGCTCTACGAACTCTTTGGTTCTTATTGCATCTCTCGTATCAACCTCCGGAAAAGAAAAATCTACAATCTACACTTGGTTTTTTAGTTACATGAACTAGACATAAGGCCTCCTTGTTTCAGAGCAAGATGGAAACGAACATTACATATTTAACTACACTTATCACTACAAAAGTGTTGAAAAGAAACAGTAAAACATGATCTAGCTGTGAAAAATAGATAGAAAGCATTTCAGGACTGACAGGAAGGTTCAATAACACAATACAACATGTTCTTGCTTTTCAGAGTTAAATGCTAGTATGATACTATATCGAGCATAATGCTGATGAATTAGGAATCCATGTCAACAACCATATTCAAGAAGGCTTGATTTTGGTTTTGGTTCAGATGCGTCGTGCATTATGATATATATATATATATATGTATATATATATATGTATATATATATATATGTATATATATATATATACACGTATGTATGTATGTATATGTAAGTATATATAAAAATCTAGTGGAAAGTCCACAAAAGTAATGTATTCCATGTCATCTTCATGCATTAGGTGATAGAGTTTCACAACGATGCCTCTTTTTGTGGTTTTGATCTTCTCTCAATATGTTTGCAGGTAAGAGGCCAACGGTTGAAGGATTCAATCGATATCTCCGCATTGAAGCCCCCAGTTCTAACTCTAATTGAAGGTAAAACCATCTATAGTTAGGCATTTGGTTTAGTGATATGAAAGAGTAGGATCTGAACTCTTTCATATCTGATTTTAAGCCCAATATGGATATGATTGCCAAAGTATATATGATATCCAATATTGATGGATGCCAATTTCGTTTCCGGCACAATCGAACGCGTAAATGAAGCCTTATTCCGCACTAACTGGGCCAGTTACCTGAATTCTTCTCAATCATCATTAAGCTCTACCTTGTCTCACAGTAGTAGTTAACTCAAATTAAGAAAGCAAGATCACGTTTTATAGTTTTGTTCTAGCACCTTTGAAGTATAGTGTAATCGAGTGTGTGGACTTCTAAGTATGTTGGATATGAAGTTTCCCTCAAATGAGGAAGCTAGGATCTGAATTGATTCAATTCAATATGGCTTGATCAAGTCTGAGGAAATGGATAATAGAAGAACCCGCAGTTAAACGAAAGGAGACAATGTGATCGAGTGTCCAGTAGATGTGGTATTCGTCGGATGTACTCAAAACTTCAGAATCTAAAGTTGATTCAATCCAATGAGTATTTGGTTATAGTTTTTGATATTTAATGCAACTGACCATATTTGGAGTCAGATCAAGTATTGGATATATCGAGCAGTGAAAGGGTTTGCAGCGGAATATGTAGAGAAAATTTGGGTTATATATACACTGCCATCTACCAAGCTTGGTGTTTATTTGTTCTTCACTAGAAAAGGTTTGTCAGCATGGCATTTCCATCAAAACTATAAACCAAACAAAGCTTGCATTTCGAAGCGAAATGTGTGTGTGTGTGTATGAGAGAGAGAGAGAGAGAGAGAGAGAGAGAGAGAGAGAGAGAGAGAGAGAGAGAGCATAGTCAATAGTCATGGTCAGTCATCTCACCATAAATTGAACTTGATGTCAATGCTCTCGGAGGACCTCAACTCATGCATAGCTAAACCGTTGAACTCGACGTTTGATCAAAGGATGACAGAATTGACCAAATTCATGGAAAGGAATTGCGTCTTGTGCATAAGAAGTTAAAATGCATGCATGTGGTTGTCGCGACAATTTCATAATCATTGTGGAGATCTCATACAATTGTAGACAATTTATAAATAACTCCATAGAAAGGGACTAATATGAAAATATATTTCCCCCGCTCTTTCGTTCGTTTGGGTTATGTGGTGGTTGTTGGTGGATGAGCAGAGGAATACGACGAGCAATCGGCGGTTGGTCACGTTAGGAGATTGCTGGACATCGTAGCATGCACCACCTGCTTCGGCAAGCCCACCGCCTTCGACCTTCCGCCACCGCCACCGCCACCGCCGCCACCGCCACCGCCACCGCCAAGCAAAGAGGCAGCTGTCACCGCCACCAGAAATGATGGAGGAGGAGGAAAAGCCACCGCCACCATCACCAGCTGTGCAAGCAAGGATAAGGCTGGCGAGGGCGGTGAGGGCGAGGGAGATACCAACGCTGCCTTTCCACGCCTCGCTCGCTTCTACGACTTCTTCTCCCTCTCTCATCTCATCCCTCCTATTCAGTGTACGTAATATGACTCTCTCTGTGTATGTGCGTGCGTGCGTGTTCTGCAAGGCAAATGTTGGTGGCCGTGTGAATGAGCATTTTACAATTTTCTTCTTCCCTGTTTGCTTGCATTTCTTATTCATCTTGATATTTTCCATGCTTTTGGTCTGCGTGAATGTTGCATTGGAACTTTTGCTTTCCTGCGACATTCATTCACCTGTAGAACCATGAAAGTGGATTCCTATGATTAGATTCCATGGTTCGGTGGATCCCGCTTGGACCAACAGTGGCTAATCACCTATAGGGTTCTTACAAGCAAGCTTTTGAGCATTCAAGTACCATGTTCTGAGAGATTTATTTTTTAGTCATCGGGAGGAGTAAACAATCAAATTTTAGAATCGCTTCGGTTTCTCTTGTCTGCATCTTTTAGAATTATAGCCCCCCCTCCCCCCCCCCTCCCCTGCCGAGTGTCCCAGTTAGCAAATATGAAATGATGCCGTACCCTTCTTCATTTTTCTTTTCTTTTCTATATTTGACATGTTCTGGTCCTATTGACTACTTTTTGTAAATGTGGAAACAATATCTGTTATAGTATGGCGGTGAAAGGCATAGTATCTGTTGTTTGCAGATATACGGAGGTCTGCTAAGGCAAATGGAGATGAGAATTGCTCGGATGGACATCTCTTCTTACTTGAAGTAAAGAATTCTCCTTTCTTTTGCATTGGAAATATGAAGACATGCAAACATATAAGTTAGGTGCTCATTGATGTTATTACTAGATATAACTAAGTAGTAACCTCAGAGAAAATTGATAAAAATAATATACTTTATAATCCTTTTCTTAACTATTGGACATCTTCCAGTTTTCCATGATTTATAGAGAAGCCTATTTCTTGGAATTGTCTTGCAAAGATAGTGGCAGTTTGATATTCGTGGCCATGGAGTTTTTTCTCTTTGACCAAAGCATTATTTTGTTTACTGATTGACAGGTAAAACTTTGCAACGGCAAGGTGTTTGCTGTTGAGGCCTGCAAAAAGGGGTTTTATAGAGAGGGGAAGCAGCGAATACTGTGTCATAATCTCGTTGACTTACTACGGCAGCTTAGTAGAGCCTTTGATATTGTTAGTAGAGCCTTTGATAATCTATCGTTTTATTACTTTATTTCTATTGGCGTTTCCTGATGTGGTGGACATGTTTTTGTATGTGGTGTCATGTGTTCTCATCCCTGTATAAAGGTCAAATGTCCCCCCCCCCCCCCGAACGAAGTCGGATTGTCTTTTTATCAAAAGGTTTTGCTTTATTTGTGAAAGCGACTTCGTTCCATGTAAATGGAAATTCTTTGATCAGTTCTGATATCCTCCATCTTAATTTTTTCTCTTTGATTTTTGCAATCAGCTGTTCTCCTCCGTTTTAGGGGTATTGTGAAGATGTAATCTCATTGTCGGCTTTCTAATGTTGAAAAGGATATCATTGGGATAATTTGCTTCTGATGCTTACAAAATGTCCAATAGCCATAATAAGGTCGAGGAATTTAGTAGATCGCATCTGAATTTCATTGAAATGCTTCCGACATAGCTTAGTTGTATCTTGATATTTGTTGGTTCAGTTGTCTGTTGGGCATATGACATTTCACTTACTTAACGTTCTTGTGTCTTTTCAGGCCTATGAAGATCTCATGAATGCATTCTCAGAGCGAAACAAGGTTGTTTGATCTTGACAAATGCAAGGCATATGTTTTGAAGAAGGTTCAAGTTTTCCTTCCAATTCTGCTACCTAAGCAATTTTGAACTTGTCTTTGGTTTTTGTCCCGCAGTTTGGTAACCTTCCTTATGGATTCCGTGCAAACACGTGGCTTGTTCCTCCTATTGCTTCTCAGTCACCATCAGTATTCCCTCCATTTCCGGTGGAGGATGAGACTTGGGGAGGGAATGGAGGCGGCCTGGGAAGAGATGGGAAATTTGACAGGATTCCTTGGTCAGATGAATTTTCTGTTGTCGCATCCATGCCTGGCAAAACAGCAGAGGAAAGGCAGGTCCGTGATCGGAAAGCCTTCTTGCTCCACAGCCTTTTTGTAGAGGTTGCAATCTTCAGAGCTGTTTCTGCTGTGAGGGGTGTTATGGAGAGGGTGGAACCCACTTCTGTGTCTGAAAGTGAAAAAATATTGTACGCAGAGCAAATAGGGGATTTGAACATAACGGTCATGAAAGATGTTGCTGATGCTAGCTGCAAGGTAGACACAAAAATTGCTGGAAGTAAATCAACTGGAATGGATGCCAAAAAACTTGCAGAAAGGAACTTGCTTAAAGGAATAACTGCTGATGAAAATACTGCAGCACATGTAAATTCTGACACCGTTTTCCTTGCTCTAGAATAGAAAATTATCTGATAAGGAAGTTATAAGCAAAATTTGTTTTTATCGACTCAAACATATGAGGTTTCGTCTGCAGGATATTGCCACACTAGGTGTTGTAAATGTGAGATATTGTGGTTACATTGCTATTGTCAAAGTTGATGGCAGCAAGAAAGGCAAAGCCAACACTCCAGTTCCGAACTATGAAATTGGTGATCAATCCGAAGGGGGTTCGAATGCCCTAAACATCAACAGGTTGCTTCCCAATGCCTTGAAAGTTTCCCTTTCTGTTCTCTAAAATATTCTTTTTTCCAATCTTTGAAGTCTCTAGTGTTCCATAAAATTGTGCTTGTCCTTTCCTCTTTGTTCTTAACATGTTTATCTTTTAATATGGTATTTCAGTTTGAGGACTCTTCTCCATAAAAGGCCAGTGCAACAGAACAACAGGTCTCTTCTGCACACGTTGAATTCAGAAACTGAGGAGCTTAATTCAGCCCAAAATTTTGTCAAGAGATTATTGGAAGATAGTTTCAATAATCTTCTGAAAGAGAAAAATGAGAGTGTCAACTTTATAAGATGGGAGCTTGGAGCCTGCTGGATACAACATTTACAAGACCAAATTACTGCAGAAAAGGAGAAGAAATCAAATGAGAAGGAAAAAACTGAAAGAACCGTGGAAGGTCTTGGAAAGCCTCTCCGATTGCTCAAAAGTATCAACAAGAAAAATGATGCTAGTGGTTCAAAGACATGCCTGGAAGATGAGAACCACAACGATATTGCTAGTGGAATTGAGACTATTAAATCTCTCGAGCAGGCTGCTGTAAACAAAGCAATGGTGAATGAAGCAGCGCTTAGATCCTTGCTGACTGAGTCGGCTTTTATGAGGTTGAAAGAATCTGCAACTGGACTTCACTGCAAGGTACACAAATATAGGGTTAGGTTGGATGTGTGTATAATGAAATACGCCTTGGAAAGCCTTTAGCACTTCTACAAATCACATAATTGCAAATCACACCACAACACACTTTGAACCGAGAACTCTTTATTGAATTACAAAGGCCTTGAAGGCTTAAATTTACCAGAGAGTTGAGTATATATTTATAGTCATTAGAGAGCTCTTAAGGAGCTGTTGGAGGCCAGCATCCAACGGCTATGGAATTAGCCGTTGAGTGTTGGCCAGTCCCAGTTGGGGCATGGTGGGTCCCGGCTGGCTGGCCTGGCTGACCCTGGCCAGCTGGTCTTCTTGGCCCTGGCCGGCCCAAGCCGACTTCTTTCTTAAACAACAACAACAATAACAACAACAACAACTAAGCCTTTTCCCATACTAGATGGGAAAAAAGGGCTAAGCCGACTTCTTTCTTACAGTGTGCTTATTCTTAAGCCTGGAAAAAAGGGCATGATTGTTGAGAAACCAACACAGGGACAAATTACTCCAAAATTTGTACTGAGTTTTAGCCAAAACGGAGAGGAACAACCTGAGTCATAATTTAGGTCAAAGACTCAGCCTGGGATTTGATTTTCTTTTTTAAGTTGTCATGGGGTTACTCTTCAGAAGCAGTTCAAAACTATAGCTCATTGTCCATCAGGTTTGACATGAGTTCAATCTTGTTATGATCATATAACCTTATACGATTTTCTCTAAATGTCTCATCTCATATCTTTGGTCTTATGTCCTTTTATGTCGCTTACGCTAGTTTTCACTCAAATGTTATTCGGTAGAAATGTAGACATGTTGAATCCAGTATCAATTTTACCAACACTGATTTTCAAAACCAGCAGTGAAAAGGGTCGAGATTGTCTTGGCTTGATCCTCTTATGCTTGCTCAGGGCCCAGGCTCTAAGGATAATGCTTGATCAGACAGCAGATTGGTTGTTAACATTTTGTGGAAGCAGCATTAGGAAAGGAAGCCGGACGCTTATTTTGATTCTGAATTTTCTCTCTTGGGTGTCTCTCTAAACCTGGAAGAAGATCACTTCAAAAAATTGACTCTGAGCAGGTTCTTAATTGTATGTGAAGGCCTTCATGCATCCAAATGTTTCCATCAGTTGGTAACTGACTTTGTGATGCCAAAATCTCAATTAGGTATTATGAGGACCCTCTAGTGGGATCGTGCTCCTGTTTTGCTTTGGAAAGATCCTCTAGTGGGATTGTTCTCCTGTTTGCTTTGGAAACTTGGGTCGAGTTCACTGCTTCAGAATCAACATAATGATTCATTTTCCAATTTCCATCAAGCTGGCAGTAATTTTTATCCAGACTGAGCAGAATTTGTCTTGGCTAGTGCATCAAACATAATGATTCATTTTCCAGTTTCCTTCAAGGCAAAATTATTGATGCTGATTCTCATGTGCTACAATAGTGCATACTGTAGGAATAACGTGGAGTTGTCTTTTTCTATAAAAGCTGTGTTAGTATTTCTCAAGGCAGTGAGGATTCTGAAGAACAGAGCTATTGCATTGTCTTGCAATTTAGGTCTTGAATGATCATCACTTTAGTTTTTACGTAGTGATTTTATACTTCTTGAGGGTATCTGTTATGTGAATGTGCACCACTTATATGTATTGTTCCTCGATGGAAGAATGTTCTGATTCTTCATTTCTCATGAACAGTCTCTGGAGGAACTGGGTGAAATGGCACATAAATATTATGAAGAAGTTGCACTACCCAAGCTGGTAATTAAGAATTGTACTTGGTGTTTGCGTAATTATATTTACATGCCTTTTATTCATAGACAACTATTGCAATACCTGCTACTCATACTAGGTTGTGGATTTTGGTTCTTTGGAACTTTCACCTGTGGACGGTCGCACACTCACTGATTTTATGCACACCAGAGGCCTGCAAATGCACTCTCTTGGGCATGTTGTGAGTATAAACCCTAAGGAATTTGATCTCTTTCTAGTTTGCTAATGCCTGTTAACTAGGAATTTGTGTTGTTCCAAGGTTTCATGATCCCATTATTTCTTTGAACAGGTTAAACTATCGGATAACCTTTCACACGTACAATCACTTTGTATTCATGAAATGATTGTGAGGGCCTTCAAACATATCCTTCAAGCTGTAATTGCTGCTGCTTCCAATAAAGAGAACTTGGCTGCTTTAATAGCTGCATCTTTGAACTTAGTGCTTGGGTTTCCTGAGTTAGGGGAATCTCATGCTAGTTGCAACATAAATTTTCTTGTATGGAGGTGGCTGGAGGTGTTCTTGATGAAGCGATATGAGTGTGAATTGACACCACTGAATTACCAGGGAATAAGAAAGTTTGCCATTCTAAGGGGATTATGTCACAAAGTAATTGAAAATTACAGAATTCATTTGAAATTCTAATTATGATGTTTATGTTATATATATTTGGAAAAAGGAATACCTCCTTAAGCAAAATATCTGTATTCCTTTTAGGTAGGGATTGAACTAGCTTCGCGGGATTACGATATGGATGGTCCAAGCCCTTTCTCGAAAACCGATGTTATTAGCCTTATACCAGTTCACAAGGTGATTCAATATTTAGATGAGCATTGATTGCATTTATTGCATAATTCTGATTAATTGATTCTTCATTTTCCTTGGAATTGCAGCAAGTTACTTGCTCATCAGCAGATGGACGGACCCTTTTGGAATCATCAAAAACTGCTCTTGATAAGGGAAAACTAGAAGATGCTGTCAATCATGGAACAAAAGTATGTTGGTCCACATTGACCAAGAACACGATCATGGAAACCTGTTAGCAAGGCTTTTCATACAACTAAATTGTGTGTTATGTTTCAGGCTTTAGCCAAGCTTGTAGCAGTTTGTGGCCCTTACCATCGGATGACTGCTGGAGCTTATAGTCTTCTAGCTGTTGTTCTTTATCATACTGGCGACTTTAATCAGGTGTGGACTTACTTTTGGATGGTGTTCCCTGAATTATGGTTGCCTTTTCCCATGCTAGATGGAGTCAGCTATATGGATTATTTATTTCCACAAAGCCATATCATAATTTGTAGAATCCATGGTAAATAAGTCCGACAAAGTTTTACGTTACTATCGGAAGCCTAACGCAACCCTCCTCCTTAATCCGGGCTTGGGACCGGCCATGCAAGGGTGATCCCTTACATAGGCGGAGTTACATTTGATATCATTTCCCCAAAAATAAAATGGACTAAAAAGTTACTAGGAAGCATGTAACATGTTCTACAATTTCACTCTCTACATATATAATCAAATCCATGCACTACTATATGAGTGGTAAGCTTTAAATCAATATCCTTTTCTTGCAAGTGTGAGTCAAGGTGTCTGGCCTACTCTAAAATATCTAAAGTGAAGATGTATAAGTATCTATGCTTCTGTCCTACACAGCATATCAGAGAAGAAACTCTCCTCAGGCTCATCTTATTTATGCTACACAAGATACATGAGTCTTGGGTGCCAGAGGTTACTTGATGACTTTCATGAATTTCTTGTGAACTGAACCATGAGTTTCAAGTGAAATGAACCACAAGCAGCTTGGTTTGTTTTCCTACCCACTAATCCTTATGCAACATTTTTCTGATTTTAACTCTGCAATTCCTTCCTTCTTTTCGCCTTATTTCTCTTGGTCGGTTCTAGATTTCATATATTTATGTTCGGATGGGCCTTTCTTGAAATGCTTTGTCAACCATCCATCATTACACTTTGCAGTAACCTTTTCGTTCTGTTGAATTTCACAGGCAACTATATATCAGCAAAAAGCTTTAGATATTAATGAGAGAGAGCTAGGCCTTGACCATCCAGATACCATGAAGAGTTATGGGGACCTTGCTGTATTCTATTATCGGCTTCAGCACACAGAACTGGCACTGAAGTACCAATACTTCTTTAACCTTTTTAGTAATTAAAGCTTTCTACTTATTTTTAGATTTAGTAATCTTTCATTTAATTTGCATATGTTACTAGCTAAAGTGGCAAAATCTGGCTTATCAGGTCCTAACCCACAGATTATGGCAGTGGTGTGGTTGGGTAAGGGGTCTTCCTTAATCTGGCTTAATAATCATAATAAAACATTCACGTAAATAAGGAACATCCACTTTGAAACTTAAACACAAGTATAAAGTAAAACATGTGCGTTTCTCAGTCAGAAATACATTCATACCTGCATGCTGACATGCACATAGACTCCTCCACTCCACGGGAAAATTCAAGAGCCATGTATGTAACCAGAGTGTTCTGTCTGAATAATAACTCAGAGATCATGGAAAAGTAATAATGGGTAAACATATATCAGTGGTATATGATGTAGCTCACATTTGAAAGAGCCTTGTGTCATGAGGCTCCATCTGAATTGCATGATGGATGCCACTTGCTTGCCTCTAACTTATGCACTACTCACATATCATGGAAATCCAATGATATATAGGTATATCAAGGGTATATATTACTGCATATAATCGTATATACAGATGGGTTTTGAACAATTTATGCTCAACAGTAATTTCTTCCAGTGTCTACAATGGGAGTTTGGTTCTTTTAAAGTTTAAACTATGGGGCTCTGAGGAATGTTAATTTGGTCATTGTGTATGAAAGGTTCTAATATATTCCTATAGTCAATGTTATTGTACATTATGCAAAAGAGAACACGAAAATCCAGTCCTAGATACTGGAGAAACCAAAATGTTTCCGTCTTTTGTATATAAAAGAAACCCTATGTGCTAAATGAAATTATTTTAATGGGTATCTTCTGAAGCTCCCTTGTGTGTATCATTAGGATGCGTAAATGTTTCTGTATTTTAACATTCTTATATCAGTTTACGGTGCAAAATCACATCCACTTGCATGCGAAACCAACTCATGTTGTTGCTGTAACACGTGACATTCTTGATTGTGACATCTATATTGGAGCCAAACTGTTAAGTTCTTATCAGACCTCTCTCTCTCTCTCAGGTATGTGAAGCGTGCATTATATATGTTACATCTTACATGTGGGCCATCTCATCCAAACACAGCTGCTACATATATTAATGTTGCTATGATGGAAGAAGGCTTAGGAAACGTGCATGTGGCACTTCGTTATTTGCACAAGGCTCTGAAATGTAACCAAAAGTTGCTTGGTCCAGACCATATACAGGTTCCTTTTGCATCTCGTGTCCAACTCTTTTAATGCATGTTTTGGTTTATGAATGCTTTCTACGTTATTATTCTGAGTTAGAGAACAATTAATTAGTTATAGAGCCCCTTCCTGAATGGAGGCAGCTAGTGTTGTCTGACTGGGTGGAGTGGAGTTGAATAGCCAATATGAGAATTCATTGAAGTTGGTGCAAAATAGGACAAAACTCAGTTTGGCTGGAAGTTATTGTGTTGCTCACTGACTTGGTGAAGCATTTTGAATTGATTAGTGTTTGGCAATTATTGGGGTGGATAATTTTTAATTTTCATGTTTTGGTCTCTCTCTCTCTCCACCGATGTGTGTGTGAAAAAACCCATGTTAATTGTATCATTTTCTTCCATATATCTGATTATTGAATTATCCTGTCTTGGCAATATGGTGGTTGTTTGTATCAACCTCTTCATTTGCTTCTATTTTCATGTTCAGGTGCCCAACACAATGTTGTGCATTTTGACACTGAAATTGATAATTATTTGGTATAAAATTTGAAAGATCATCTTCAGTGTAGCTATGTATCTCTCTTATTATTTACTCTAGATCTAGAAAATTTCAACCCGTCTTGGCTTTAGAGCTAATAGTTTTTCTTAAATTTACTCTAGACTGCTGCAAGTTACCATGCTATTGCCATTGCTTTGTCCTTAATGGAAGCATACCCTTTGAGTGTTCAACATGAGCAGACGACATTACAAATTCTCAGGGCTAAACTTGGTCCTGATGACTTGCGTACTCAGGTACTCTTTACTTTTCCTTTTTAAGTACTCTAAACATTGGACTCCCAATTCTTTTCTCCACATGTAAGCTTTTGTTGTACGCTGCAGGATGCTGCAGCATGGCTTGAGTATTTTGAATCCAAGGCCTTTGAACAGCAAGAAGCTGCTCGAAATGGCACTCGGAAACCTGATGCATCTATTTCTAGCAAAGGTCACCTGAGGTAATAATGGATTAATACTTAGAATCAGAAAGTATCTCATTAAGAAACACTATACAATTCTTAATCCATGTAAGTTTTCTGATTATGGTTTGGTTCTCTCTCCTTTTGTTGCAGTGTGTCAGATTTGCTCGACTACATAAACCCCAACCATGATCTTAAAGGAAGAGAAAGTGTAAGAAGGAGAAATATTGGAATAAAGGTTTGAGCCAGTTATTGCAATCTTGAGCTTTTCAATATAAATTGTGCATAATTTTGCTTTCAGTATTTATAGTAGAGGCTTCATTCTCCATTTTGTCCTAGTGAATTTGATTTTTCGAAGTTCAGTACAACTATGCCTTTTCCGATTCTGGATGGGGTCGGCTACACATATTCTTTGTTTCCATAGAGATTCATCATCAAATGCCATACTAACAATTAACTCAATATAAGCTAGATCATTCTTTATTATTTCCTTCTAATACTTTTGTAATCTTCCTCGTTCTTTTTTAACATTTTTACCATCTAGTTTCTTGTACCTTCTTATTAGAGCATTCTTTTATTGTCTTTCAACAAGATGAAACCATCTTAAATGATTTTTCTTATTTTATCAATCTATTGATGTCACTCCCAATTTATTTCTAATAACCCCATCATATATAGTCTTGCCTTGTGTGACCACACATCCATCTCAATATCTTCATTTATATCTCATACATCTTTTGAATGTATTGATGATTACTGCCCAACACTCAGAACTATAAAATATAGTAGATCTAATTATTGTTATGTAATATTTACCTTTCAACTTTAATGGTATCTTTTGTTAAAATATAATAGAAAATAAGACGGGCCACTAGGGCCCTTATTTGAGTACTGGATAGCCAAGGCCATCAGGACCCTAGCCCATCCCAATAGCTAGCCGTTGGAGACCAGGGCTCCCCAACTACTAGTCAATAGCCATTGGGATGACTAGATGTTTCCATTGAAAAACAACCCAAAGCAAAATCAAACACTAATCATAATCAGATCTGCGTTTCTGGTTTGAAATGAGGGCCGACACCTCTTACATGTGCAACCATCCTCTCTCTCCTTTATTCCATCACTCAACTACATTTACAATTAGGGTTAACTTAAATAAGAGTTTATAACTTGAAAGACTAAAAGTAAATAAGATAACACACAACTCCTATGGGATCAAAATCTGATCCAATAGGAGCCAAACGACCCAATACATGAATGTAATTGGAAAAGTTAAAAGTCTTCAACACGACCCCTCAAGTTGGGTCTTGAATAGTAGAAATGCCTAACTTGCAAAGAACCTTCTTTAATCCATTTGTAACCATTGGTTTGGTAAGAATATCTGCCAATTGATTCTATGAATGGACATGGATGAGATTAAAAATTTTCTGATACACCTTCTCTCGAATAAAGTGACAATCCACTTCAATGTGTTTTGTTCTTTCATGAAGGACTTGTTGGAGGCTATTTGAAGAGTTGCCTTACTATTAGTAAAGAAATTAATTGGAGAGTTTTTTTCAAAGCCAATTTCTTCCATGAGTGATATTATCCATAAACCCTCGCACGTACCAAGGGCAATAGCACGGTATTTAGTCTCTGCACTTGATCTAGCCACTACAAATTATTTCTTGCTCTTCCATGAAACAACATTACCTCCCATACATGCGATATAGCCTGAAGTAGATCTTATATCATTTGTTTAACCAACCCAATCAACATCTGAGTACATTTCAATATCAAGTGATGAATGTGGAGAGTATAATAAGCCATGGGTGATAGAGGATTTCAGATATCTGATGATATGAAACACAATATTCATATGGAATCTAGATGGTGAATGCATCCATCTACTAACATAACTAACCGCAAAACTTACGTCGGGTCTTGTAATTATGAGATATATCAGTTTTCCCACTAATCTTTGATATCTGCCCACATCTTCATAGGGTTCATTAGAATTTCCAACAGCTTCCTTCTGAATCTTAATAGAGATAGAGCATACTCGGACATCTTCTATCTTTGTCTCCTTCTAAGTCAAGGATATACTTTCTTTGGCTTAAGAATAAACAACCCTTGCTTCAAACAAAAAATAATGTAATTTTGTCAGGTCTTTTAGATTAAATAAAGCATGTAGCTGTTTTTTCAAATAAGCAATTCCTTCCACATCATCACCAGAAATAATAATGTCATCAACATACAAGAGAATGATGTTCTTATCCCGCTTGATAAATAAAGTGTCATCATTAATGCACTATGTGAAACCCAAACCAAGAATACCATTACTGAATTTTTCAAACTAGGCTCTAGGTGATTGCTCCAAACCATAAATAGATTTTTTTAGTTTGCATACCTTTGATGACATCTTCCCTTGATAATAGCTTGGAGGTAAGTCTATGTAGATGTCTTTAATAAGATCTCCTTGAATAAATGCATTCTTCACATCTAGCTACCATAGTTTACATCCTTGATTAACTGCCACACTTACGAGAATTATGATGGTATTCATTTTTGCAACCGATGCAAATGTTTCTATATAGTCAATTCCATATAATTGACTATAGCCCTTAGCTACTAATCATGCCTTGTATCTTTCTATCTGTCCATGAGCCTTGAACTTTAATGTATACACTCATTTGCAACTCACAGTCTTCTTCTTTGGTGATAGATATGAAGTTCCCAAGTTTGATTTTTCTCTAATGCTGCAATTTCTTCTTTCTTTGTTGTCCACCAATTTGAAGTTTGTTCGGCCTCTTCAGATGTTTTAGGAATATAAATATTATATATATTCATCACAAACAATGAAGTACCTTGGTGTATGTTATTTGCATATGACATTGTGTTAGTGGAGGAGTCTAAGGAAAAAGTTAATAGAAAATTAGAACTATGGAGCAGTGTTATCCGTATCGCACCGTATCGGTATGATACGTGTATGATACGATACACCATATAGTATCGTAAATATGAATTTATCGCTCCGTATCGCACGATACAGAGCGTATCGCCCGTATCGTACGATACAGGCGATACGCTCAGGGACCCTTATCCCTAGCCGAACGAAAACCCATATTTTTTAGGGTTTCCTTGGTTTCTTCAGAGCTCCCTAAGCCTTCTTTTTGTGTTTTTTCCCCTCCTTGGTGTTTAAGGCTCAAAAAACGAGCTCTACGGTGTCCGTGTAAGCCTCCTAACTCGGATTTTGGTATATTTTTAGTGTTTTCTTCCTTTTTTCCTTTGTATTTATTGTTTTTTTGTGTTATTTATATTTTTCTTTTTTTGAATGACAAAATATGAAGTTATTAAGTGTGTGGATATGATTTTTATTGCATTCATGAAGCGGGAGACACTCTATTTGAGTGTTATTTGAAGATCAAAAGAAGAATTTGTAATAAGGTATTAAAAACTAAAGTTGGAAAGTATTAAAAGAGGTAGAGGACGACAATAAAAGTGTTGGAAAGAAACAATAAAGAACGATCTAGCTTATTGAGAGTTAACTGCTAACATGGCACATGATAGGGCTCTGTAGAAACAAAGAATCCATGTAGCCGACCTCGTCTAGTATGGGAAAAGGCTTAGTTGTTGTTGTTGTATCACAAACAACTAATACTCCTTTAAATAATTAGTATATGAGACTATCTTGTGTATAAGATATCTAGCAGCTTCACATTTTTCCTTCCGAAGAACAATAGGTAAATTATGAAAATCATTAGAACGATTGAAGAAGTTACCTGAGTTGGAGTAGGAGTTGATTCAGGATGAGAATTCTGATCTAGGATAGCATTAGGATTTGGGAGGAACATCTTTCTCTCGCCTCTAGAATACATTTGTCATCTTCTTTCTTGTGGATGTATAATAGTCTCTTCTTTGTCTTCAACCTTATGAGACTCTTCCAATGGTAGAATAGGCAGTACAATTGAAGCAGGTTGATTTGATGACTGATCTTCAACACCATAAAATAAATAGTCTTCTTGAAAAGTAACATCCATCGTAACATATAATTTTCTCATTTCAAGATCATAACATTTATATCATTTCTGAGTGGAAGAATAACCCAAGAAAATATACTTCATAACTCTAGCATTTAGTTTATCTCTAGAAATGCTGTGTATGTGCACAAAATAGGTGCATCTGAATACTTTTAGAAGCACATGAAATTTCCTTTTTATAGGACATAAGGCATAAAATGGAGAATCACCATTAAGGATTGGAGTGGGCATGCGATTTATAAGAAATATTGCGGTTAGGACAGCTTCACCAGAATAAAATTTAGGAACATTGTACTCAATAAGCAAGGTTCTAGCAACTTCTAAAATGTGTCTGGTTTTTCTTTCAGATACTTCATTTTGTTATGGAGAATGTGGATAAGATGTTTGGTGTATGAACTATGATCCCTTGGCTTTGAAAATAAGAATGTAGTGATTTAGACATAAACTTTCCTCCATTATCACTATAAATGATTTTAATTGGCAACTGAAATTGGGTATGAATAAATTTGGAGTATATTAGTAGGATATTCTTCGCTTCATCTTTGGTTTTCATAAGATAAATCATAGTAAATCTAGTGCATTCATCAATGAAAGACAATATTTATAACCATGCAATGAAGTAATAGAACATGGGCTCCAAACATCAGAATGAACAATTTAAAATGGTTTAGAAGCTCTAGTTTCATTCAAAGGAAATGATGCACGATGATGTTTGGCCTTTTGTAAAGTGTCATATTGCAAAAACAAATCACTATAACTTGAAAATTCAGGTAATAACATCCTAATCTTAAATATAGGTAAATGGCCCAATCGTCGATGCCATAATATTAGCTCTCCCTTCTCTTTTGTAGTTAGAGTAGACTGCATAGTTATCTTGCTGGTTTCCTCATAAAAGTAAAGTCCTCTCCTCAAGCTACCCTTACCATGGATCCTCCCCGTCTTTAGTTCCTGAAAATTGCAACACATAGAATTAAAGGTTACCACACAATCTAAGTCGATAAAAGATTAACTGAAATTAAGATTAACTGAAATTTTGGGAACATGTAAGATATTTTTAAGAGTCCCAAAAGAGGTGATTATACTTTCTTTTCCCATAATAGGAGTATTAGACCCATCGTTCAACTTAATTCCAATGCCATTATGAATCAACTGATAGTCATAAAAATATTCTCGACGACTAATCATACTATCTGTGGCATGTGAGTCGACTATCCATATTCTTGAATTAGGAACAAGTGAATTACTCGAAGCCATGAATGAAAAAAGATATGCCATGATAGCTTGGGAATCAACAGTAGAAGATGTAGACGCAGACTGTGATTCAGCTAGTCTTACTTGAAGTTCTTCTATTTCCTTCTTCATATCAGCCAATGAACTCAGTCCATTTTTCAGATTTTATTTTTCAAATTGATCACTAAAATACGCTCTGTTCGTCTGTTTTGATTGTAGTTAGGTCTGCCCACCACTTCCCAGCAAGTTTTCTTTGTATATCTGGTTTTTCCACAATGTGAACAACACAACTTGTCCTCATCTGGAGTAGATTAGAACCAACCTCTACCATGACTTCCATAGCCTCCTCTACCACAAGATCCTTAAGAATTAGGCACGTTCCTGCCCACAAATGTAGTCGTCTCTTGGCTAATTTTACCTTCTTTCTCTAAACATCTTCTATCTTCTTTCTGCAGTAGTAAGGAATATACTATACTCAATGAGGAAAATTCTTCTCTGCTTAGAATATTATTCTTAACTACCTCATACTATGAGGAGATGCCTTACAAAAGATCAAACACTTTCCGTTCTTCAAACTCATTGGTTTGTTCTTTCATGCAACTTTGACATTTGGTCTTTGAGTAGTATAGTAGTCACTCACTGATAAGTAAATAAGATGACACACGGCTCCTATTGGATCAAAATCTTATCCAATAGGAGCCAAATGACCCAATACATGAATGTAACTGGAAAAGTAAAAAGTCTTAAACAATTTCTATCTCTCTTCACTCTTGATAAATGTTGTACATTCTTGCTCTATAAACAGAGCCTCTTACCTCTTAATAAAGTATGTTGTTTTACAATACATTGACACTTGTTTGACTCTTGATTTTTTTGATATTTGACTTATATTGAACATTGAAACACCAAGCTTTTGGTGAATTGATTTCATGGGTATTCTCAGTTTGTTCAATTGACAATTGGTTGAGATTCCTCAAGCGACTTGAATGATTATATTCTTACATGGTATCAAAGCCTACTAGCAAGAATATTATTGGATATGGCTATATTGGGAAGCATGCCCGACTTCAAGCAAGTTTTGTCTTCTTACCTTCACTATAACCTCAAAAGGATAAGTGAGTTATTATGGTATTTTTGTAGATGATTTTACTCGACATACTTAAATATATTTTTTGAAACACAACAACAACTAAGCCTTTTCCCATACTAGACGGGGTCTGCTAAAATCAAGCCTTTCTTGAAACACAAATAAGAAATTTTTAAAAACTTTTGATCTTTCATAATATGATCAAGACTCAATTTGAAACTAATATCAAGATTTTAAGAACTGACTATGGCGGTGAATATCTCGTAAATGACTTCAAAAACTATCTTGAAGAACATTAAATTTGGCATAAAAAATTTTGTATAAAAACTCTCCAATAAAATAGTTTAGCTGAAATAAAACATTAATATATTATTGAAACTACTAGAACCCTGTTGATAGCTAGTAAAGTTCATAAATATTTATGGGCTGAAGCCGATTTAACATCTAAATAAATAGGATGCCATCATCTACAACAACAACAACAACTAAGCCTTTTCCCATACTAGACGGGGTCGGCTACATGGATTCTTTGTTTCCACATATCCCTATCGTGTGCCATGTTAGCAGTTAACTCCCAATAAGCTAGATCATTCTTTATTGTTTCTTTCCAACACTTTTGAGGTCGTCCTCTACCTCTTTTAGTACTTTTCAAATTTAGCTTTTCTAACCTTCTTCCAGGTTCTTCTTTTGATCTTCTTTCTATATGTCCAAACCATCTTAAACGATGTTCTCTCATTTTATCCTCTATTGGTGCCACTCCTAATTTGTTTCTAATAACCTCATTATGTATACGGTCTTTTCTTGCATGACCACTCATCCATCTCAACATCTTTATTTCTGTCACAGACATCTTTTGTATATGTTGATGATTAACTGCCCAACACTCAGAACCATAAAACATGGCAGGCCTAATTGTTGCTCTATAATATTTACCTTTTAACTTTAATGGTATCTTCTTATCACAAAGAATACCTGATGCTCCTCTCCATTTTAACCAACCAACATTAATTCTATGCGTAACATCTCCATCAATTCTTCTATCACTCTGAAAAATTGACCCTAAGTATTTAAAACTTTTCTTTTGGGGAATGTGTGCCAATTTTAATTTTCATGTCCTCTGAAGTAACCAAATGATCAAACTTACATTCCATATATTATGTCTTTGTTCTACTAAGTCGGAGGCCTTTGCTTTCTAATGTTTCTCTCCATAGTTCCAATTTTCTATGAACTTTTTCCTTAGACTCCTCCACTAATACAATGTCATCTGCAAATAACATACACCAAGGTACTTCATCTTGAATATGTTTTGTTAACTCATCTATCACCATTATAAGTACACTTATACCCGTATATAAGAACAAGGGAGACATTCAAAATTGTGCGAATTATCGAGGTATCAAGTTAATGAGTCATACTATGAAATTATGGAAAAGAATTATCGAACGTAGGTTAAGACAAGTATCAAGTACAACAGAGAACCAATTTGGATTTATGCCAGGTAGATCTACTATTGAAGCGATTCACCTTTTGAGACGTCTTATGGAACATTTTAGAGCAAAAAAGAAAGACCTTCACATGATATTTATTGATCTAGAAAAAGCTTATGATAGGGTACCGAGGGAGGTTCTTTGGAGAACTTTGGAAAAAAGAGGTATCCCATTGACATATATTAACCTTATAAGAGACATGTATGATGGTGCAAAAACATGTGTGAGGACTCATGAAGGAACGACAGACTTCTTTGAAGTTAATATTGGGTTACATCAAGGATCAACTTTAAGTCCATACTTATTTATAATGGTGATGGATGAGTTAACAAAACATATTCAAGATGAAGTACCTTGGTGTATGTTATTTGCAGATGACATTGTATTAGTGGAGGAGTCTAAGGAAAAAGTTAATAGAAAATTGGAACTATGGAGAGAAACATTAGAAAACAAAGGCCTCCGACTTAGTAGAACAAAGACAAAATATATGGAATGTAAGTTTGATCATTTGGCTACTTCAAAGGACATAGAAATTAAAATTGGCACACATTGCATTCCCCAAAAGGAAAGTTTTAAATACCTAGGGTCAATTTTTCAAAGTGATGGAAGAATTGATGGAGATATTACACAGAATTAATGCTGGTTGGTTAAAATGGAGAGGAGCATCAGGTATTCTTTGTGATAAGAAGATACCATTAAAATTAAAAGGTAAATATTATAGAGCAACAATTAGGCTTGCCATGTTTTATGGTTATGAGTGTTGGGCAGTTAATCATCAACATGTACAAAAGATGTCTGTGACAGAAATGAAGATGTTGAGATGGATGAGTGGTCATACAAGAAAAGACCGTATACATAATGAGGTTATTAGAAACAAATTAGGAGTGACACCAATAGAGGATAAAATGAGAGAACATCGTTTAAGATGGTTTGGACATATAGAAAGAAGATTAAAAGAAGAACCTATAAGAAGGTTAGAAAAACTAAATTTGGAAAGTATTAAAAGAGGTAGAGGACGACCACAAAAGTGTTGGAAAGAAACAATAAAGAATGATTTAGCTTATTGGGAGTTAACTGCTAACATGGCACACAATAGGGATCTGTGGAAACAAAGAATCCATGTAGCCGACCCCGTCTAGTATGGGAAAAGGCTTAGTTGTTGTTGTTTGTTTTTTTGTTGTTTTATCCATCACCATTATAAATAAGTATGGACTTAAAGTTGATCCTTGATGTATCCCAATATTAACTTCAAAGAAGTCTGTTGTTCCTTCATGAGTCCTCACACATGTTTTTGCACCATCATACATGTCTCTTATAAGGTTAATATATGTCAATGGGATACCTCTTTTTTCCAAAGTTCTCCAAAGAACCTCCCTCGGTACCCTATCATAAGCTTTTTCTAGATCAATAAATATCATGTGAAGGTCTTTCTTTTTTGCTCTAAAATGTTTCATAAGATGTCTCAAAAGGTGAATCGCTTTAATAGTAGATCTGCCTGGCATGAATTCAAATTGGTTCTATGTTGTACTTGATACTTGTCTTAACCTACATTCGATAATTCTTTCTCATAATTTCATAGTATGACTCATTAACTTGATACCTCGATAATTTGCACAATTTTGAATGTCTCCCTTGTTCTTATATATGGGTATAAGTGTACTTTCTCTCCATTCCTCAGGCATCTTTTGGTTTTTCCATATTTCATTAAATAGTCTTGTGAGCCAAGTGATTCCTATTTCTCCTAGTATTTTCCAAACTTCTATAGGAATATTATCTGGTCCTACCGATTTACCACCCTTCATATGTTTAAGAGCCTCTTTGACTTCATTCTTTTGAATACGTTGGTAGAAATTGTGGTTTATATACTTTTCTGACTTAGCTAAATCTCCTAAACTAATACTAACATCTTTATTTTCATTAAAAAGATTATAAAAATAGTTTTTCCATCTATTTCTTATATCATCATTTGCCACTAGAATTTTTTCCTCCTCGTCTTTTATGCATCTAACATAATTAAGATCTTTAGTTTTCTTATCTCTAGACCTAGCTATCCTAAAAATATCTCTTTCACACTCTTTTGAATTGAGTTTTTTATATAAGTCCTCCCAAATCTTAGCTTTTGTTTCACTAACGGCTTTTTTCGCTTCCTTCTTTGCTTTCTTATAAGCTTCTAAAGTTTCACTACTTTTCTTGGCATAATGTAATTTGTAACATGCCCTCTTTGCCTTGATTTTATTTTGCAGTACTTCACTCCACCACCAAGCTTCTTTTTATGCCGGTACACCTCCCTTAGATACCCCTAACACATCTTTCGCCACTTTCCTAATATGTATAGCCATATTGTTCCACATATCACAGGGTGTGCCAACATAATTCCAAACATCTCCTTGAAGGACTTTCTGTTTAAATATATCTTCTTTCTCGCTTTTGAGGTTCCACCATTTAGTCTGAATAGCTCGATGCACTCTTTTCTTCTTTGTCCATTTTTTTATTTGTAAATCCATAACTAAAAGTCGATGTTGGGTGGTTAAGCTTTCTCTTGGAATTACCTTACAATCTTTACAACATGCTCTATCTTTTTTTCTACAAATAAAGTAATCAATTTGTGTTTGTGATAAGCCACTCTTATAAGTAATTAAATGTTCATCTCGTTTTTTGAAGATTGTATTGAGTATAAAGAGATCAAATGCCATAGCAAAATTTAAAATCTCCCTACCTTCCTCGTTTATATCCCCAAAACCAAAGTTTCTATGAATCCCTTGATATCCTAATGCCTCTTTACCGACATGTCCATTTAAATCTCCTCCTAAACAAATCATCTCCCTTTGTGGAATCTTTTGAAACACCTTATCTAACTCTTCCCAAAAAACTGTCTTTATACTATCTTCTAGTCCTACTTGGGGTGCGTAAGCACAAACTATATTCAAAATCTCTGCTCCTAACACTAATTTCAATGTCATGATTCGGTCACCATATCATTGTATGTCTACTACACTCTCCTTTAAATCTTTATTTATGATAATACCAACTCCGTTTCGTGCCTTTTCTTTACCTGAGTACCATAATTTAAAACCTGTATCCTCTATCTTCTTTGCTTTTTCTCCAACCCATTTTGTCTCTTGTAAACATAGAATATGAATCTTTCTCCGAATCATAGTATCTACCACCTTCATTAGCTTACCGGATAATGTTCCGATATTCTAAGAACCAATACGAATCTTATTATCTAGAACTAGCTTCCTTACCCCCCCGCATACGTCCATAATCAAAATGCAGAGACCCTCTCTGAAAAATTTTCACTATATTCGGGCGGCAATGTAGCGGGACTAACTTCTTTACCCACACCCGTCCATGATGTGGGAACCCTTTCTGCAATTGATTCACTACATTCGGGCGAAAATGTAGTGGCCCTTGTTTACTTCTTATTGCATTCGGGCTCTGCAGCACGTCGCTACACGGGGACGCCCCAAAGCAATGCTCATAATTTTTGTAATCCATGTTATAAAAATCTGACGAAGTTTTACGCTGGCTGTCGGAAGCCTAAACTAGGTAATTGTTCTCCCACTGAAAAATTGTATTTAAATAAACCTAGTTATAATCGGTTAAAAGTATTTAGATGTAAGTGTTATATTTATATGGATAAGAGTGATAAGTTAGGATCCAAAGCTATTAATGTATTTCTCTTGGTTGTGATACTTATAAAAAAGGGTATAGATGTTACAATAAAAAAGAAGATAAACTCTATGTGTCTAGAGATGTCAAATTTATTGAAAATAAGTATTATTATAAATATGAGTCACAAAACACCCAAGATAGCTATATGTTTTTGGATGAAATCACGGATTTAAGTATTATTATTAGAAGATCCCACTCCTTACGAACAAATGATAGGAGCTTTTATGTATCTTACTATCACTTGATATCGTGCTTTGTATCTCTCAATATTGTCGTCAGTTTTATACTTGATGGTGTAGACCTACTTACATCCCACTGACTTTCTACTAGGAGATAGTTTTACAATCTCTCATGTATTATTCTTTTTCAAAGCTTGGATCTCAGTTTCATATCCTCTCTCATAATGTCGAGTCTTTGGACTCTCTATAATTTCTTGGTACCTGGATAAGATCAAAGTTAAGTGCAAATAATTTAAAGTTGTTTGAAGTATTTTTGTACGAAATATAATGAGATATAGGTTAAATACAAGATCTATTTCATTTTCTTAATGCAATAGGAACATCCAACTCATTTTCAGTTGATAATATGGTTAATTGTTCTAGTACAAACTCGTCTAGTTATAAATCGGAGGGGAGTTTCTCTTCGCGGGGCATGGTAGGTTGCAAAGTTCCTTGTTCCTTCTCCTATGACTTACAGTTCTTGCTTAGTTTGATCATTAGGTTCTATCTTCTCTTGTTGTGAATTAATTCGACTTTCTCCTTCTAATCTTGGACTTATGGCATAACAATTGAGTCTTGGTTTCCTTTAGGTGATTTCTCTCCCTTGTTGTCATAGTAGGTGGAATTTTCGAAGAAGGTTACATCTATTAACACATATACTTTCCTCCTATAGTTGTCATAGCATACATAGCCTTTTTATGTAGAGGAATAACCAAGAAAAATACACTTAATAACCTTTGGATCCAGTTTGCCTCTATGTTTTTAGTGATCATGAACATAGCACGCACATCTAAATATTCTAAGGAGAATATCAAACATTTTATTATTTGGCATCTATACTTGAAGTAGGATCTTTCCTTATAGTAAAGTTGAAGGAGTCCTATTTATGAGATAGATAGCCATTAGGACTGCATCACCCAAAAAAATCTTAAGAGCATTACTACCGATTAATAGAGCTCTAGATGTCTTTAAGATGTGGTAATTTTTCCACTCTACACAACAACAACAACTAAGCCTTTTCCCATACTAGACGGGGTCGGCTACATGGATTCTTTGTTTCCACAGATCCCTATCGTGTGCCATGTTAGCAGTTAACTCCCAATAAGCTAGATCATTCTTTATTGTTTCTTTCCAACACTTTTGTGGTCGTCCTCTACCTCTTTTAATACTTCTTAAAATTAGTTTTTCTAACCTTCTTACAGGTTCTTCTTTTGATCTTCTTTCTATAAATTTTTCCACTCTACTACTCCATTTTGCTAAGGTGTATATTCACATGTCATCACAAATTTGAGATACATTTTCAAGAATGTATCAGTGAATTCGCCACCATTGTCTGCTCTGATGCATTTAATAGAACATTGAAATTAAGTCATCACAAATTTGTGAAACATTGGAAATATAGTTTACACTTCATTCTTGTTTTTCATTAAATAAATAATTGTCAACCTTGTAGAATCATCTGCAAAGGTAACAAAATATCCATAGCTAGACAAAGCCATCATAGGACTCGTACCCCATACATATGAGTACACAAGCTCAAATGGATTTGTTTTACTAGACTCACCGCATGGAAAACTAGCTCTATGATGCTTAGCTTTCTGACAAGTTTCACGTTCAAAAACTGATTAACCACATCTAAACTCAACTTAGGAACCATATTCTTTAACTTGGGAACTAGAACATGACCAAGTCATTGATGCCAAAGTCTGATTTCCTTAACACTTGCATCCAAAATCCCTTTATTTGTTGCCACTCTTAACTGTACTCTATTTAATACATATAATTCACCTTTAACTCTACTAGATTCATACGAGAAGATATTTTTGTTACCATCCATATGATGGGTAGCTCCTGAATCAATAATCCAAGAAGTATACGAAAATAAACCAATATAGTTCATGACATTAAAGCCATATGCATGAACCAAGGAGGCTTGAAAGTCTGAGGTAGATTCCTGACTCTTTCTAGATTTACCCATATCTTCCAGTCGCTTCAGTATCTAAAAAAGCATGTTATTCTAAGTGCCCACTTTATCTGAGGAGTTCACTTGGTATGCCTTGTTCTTGAGATATGCTGGTTTATCAATTAAATCTCATCATTGTTCCTTAGTGTGTGTCTTGGTTTCTCATAGTGGGTACACTTTAGTTTGTCCTTTTCATTTGGATATGAGTGTCCATGACCACTAGTAGAGGCACCACCTCTATTATGATTACTTCCTTATTGCCTCAGACTTAAAGTGCAGATTTATCACGTGTGAATCTCTTCTTTCTTAGGATTCTTTCAGCCTTCTCTTATAAGTAGAGAGTATACTACCCCAAGAGATGGTAAAGTTTCACTCCTAAGAATATTTGCCTTAACATTCTCAAATTCATTGGATACTCCCCACATTAGGTCAAATACCTTCTTTTCTTCCAATTCAGCATTATTGTTCTTGATACATTGAGAACATTCTCCTTGAGTATAGTATTGAAGTTCATCCCCAAAACTTCTAAACTCTGCATAGTGCTCACTGATAGATCTGCTTTCTTGTCTACATTTTTTAATCTTTGCTTGAATTTCATATTTCTTCACAAATTTTCTAGAATATACATCATGTAACTGTTGCCCAAATTTCACAAGAAGTGTTTAAATACATAAAGGTGCTGCCAATACTAGGCACCATAGAGTTAATCAATCATAAGACAACTATGACATTGTCTTTTCTCCACTTTGAATACCTGGGGTCTGATGACTGAGGTTGGGAGATTTCTCCCATAACAAATTTTCATTTTCCTCTTGCGATGAGGGCAAATTCTAATGCCCTAGACCACGCTTTGTAATTCTTTCCCTCAAACTTAATGAAAGTACTTTGTACTGAATCTACTTTGTTATTACCATCATTTTTTTCAAGTAATGATTAGGATCACCGTATACTTTACCTTTTCCAATCATCTGTTTGCCTCAAGATGTGTGATGGCTATCTCAAGATGCATGTAATAACTATAATTGCCTCCGGGTATGTGTCTTACCTCACTTTTTCAGAGGATATTGTACCGATAGATGTGCTGAATCTTGGCCAAAGTAATACTTTGTAGCGGATTTTTACCTTTTTCACCCGATTAGGGTTTATATCCAAACCCTAATCAAAGAGAAAAACTTTTTTTGTACTTGTGCACTTCCCATGACCTAGAATTTGAGGCTCCATTTTGATACCATGTTGAATATTTGATAAAATATGATGAATCGACGGAATAACAATAGAAAATAGGGAGATTGACGGTGTATCCCCTTTCTTAGTGTGGCAGTTGCGTTCTCTTCTCTCTCCTTTTTATTTCTTACGTTCTAATGGATGGTTGCTCATTAGGTTCATATACAACATTAACTTAAAAGACCTTTATACCTCTAATAAGTAACTTCTAATAAAGTACCTTTAAAAAGGAAAATTACAACACACTTTAACTATGAACTTAAAGTATTTTAACTGTGACTAATCTAGGTCCTATCTCAATAGGAATGTCAATGATAGACATTTCACCTTGGGTTTTGTGTGTTTTTAGGTGACTCTCTAATATGTTGGAGATGTAAGAAGCAACATAAGGTGTTCCTATCATCTATGGAGGCAGAATATAGAGCCATGACCACTATAACAATTGAGATATCATGGATCACCGAATTACTAGTAGACATGAAAGTTGTTATAGAGAAACCTACAAAATTACTTTGTGACAAAAAAAGCGTAATGTATATTGCTTCTAACAATACATTTCATTAATGAATCAAGCACATTAAGATGGACCTCCACTATATTCAGGAGGAATGTTTGAAGAAGAAATTGAATTTATGTTATGTTCCTTCATAGTTATAACTAGCAAATCTTTTTAAGTCCTTAGATTTATATTTTTGTTGGACAAGCTTTCAGTATATACACCATAAGTTTGATGGGGTGTTAACATGTAATAAGCTTGTTGGGCCTTTAGGATCCAACAAAACCACCTTGAGAGCCCTTTGGGACTGGCCCTCAAGTGTCAGGTGCTCCCAACGGCTGTATTACTAGCCATTGGGACATTCCAACGGCTAATAATATAGTTGTTGGGAGCAGTTGCTCCTTTGTTCTCTCATTCATTGTAATAAATCTTTTATAAATAAAGGATGTTAGCATGAAATAAATAAGCTTTTGGTGTGCCACTTAACTTGTTTGGTATTGTATATTCGGTTTAGCTTGTACACTAAGTGTTTGGTGATTTGATTTGTAGATCTTTGTGATCATTGGTGTTTGGGTTTGAAGATATTATCGGCTACATCGTAGTGCTATTTTAACAATAATAACCTTTTGAGTGAACTAGAAATCTGATTCTGCTGAAAAAGCATCATAGTGCGTTGGAGATAAAATTAAATTTCTCATTGCAGGTTAAGGGAGAACCCAGCCAAAGTTCCATAAGAGCAATGCCGGATGATCCTCCTAATGATTCAGTGGAGATCCATGAAGAAAATGAAAAGGCTGATGTAACTCAAGCCACTGAAAAGTTAGATAGTGCTGTGCCACTGCACTCTAAACCCCTTCAGGATGAGTCCAGCATGGGGCTACATTGTGTACTTGAAAATGAATCTGTTACTGTAGATGCTGAAGGAGATGAGGGATGGCAATCTGTTCAAAAACTAAGATCATCCACCCTTACTGGGCAAAAATCCTGGCAGACACGACAAGATTTTGAGAAGCGTTATGTACATCAGGATTCAGGTGACCCAAACACATTAAACCCCAGGTATAGAGATTCCTATCGCAAAAGTCGTGATGATCAGGTAAAGAAAAGTATGGTAGCTTCTAGTAGTAACATGGAGAACCAAGCTGCCAAAAGAACCTCTCTGGTGAACAGATTCAGTCAAAAAACAGCTAAAACTGTGATGTATCGTATAAAGTCAACACCATCATCTTCTAATGCTGATATCGCTGATGGTGCAACAGTTGAAAAGGATGCCTCCAATCCACCATTAGTAACTCAAATGGTACCTGAAACAAAATATGGAGTGAGATCAGTGACTAAAATTGATCAAAATGTTACAGTATATCAGAACCCTGCAGTTAACTCCACTGTTTTGACGAGCCTTGGGAAAACTCCCTCATACAAGGATGTTGCACTAGCACCACCAGGGACAATTGTCCGCACACATGGAATTGCCAATGAACACAATGCTGAAAATCCAGATTCAGATAGTGAAATTACGACCCAGGAATCCTTTGGCTCGGAGAAGAGTGGAAGGAAAATGGAAGTGTTGGCAGATGTTGAGGCAAATAATCTTTTGCAGTTGGCTCCAGATGTTTCAGCTGTTCATGTTGTGACAAGTGAAACTCTACATATAAAGCCTGCAGACACGCAAGACGAGCAGCAGCCAGAATCAGAAGAGATGGCGAGCCATCAGCAAGGCCACTATAATACGGCATCTATTGAGGCTTTTGGTTTGGTCTCTCCACAGGTGCAAGATCTGCGGCAGTTAAACGCAGAAGATATGGAGAACCATCAGCTAGATCAGCATAAAATGGCGATGAGTGAATCTCAAGAGAAGTGCCAGATGAAGACAGTGGAGGTGGAGAATTCTGGTTACCCCCATCTTGAAGTGGTGAATTCCTGCAATCCCATTCTCATTGACGAGGCAGGTGCTAATAGCGTACATGAAGCAGAAACTCTTGCCAGTAGCAATGTGGATGTTGAACTGGATTTTTCAGAGACTAAAGATAGAGGGTTATCTCCGGAGATATCTGCCGCATCAGAGATAGAGAACAAGAAAGAAGGTGCAATTTGTGGTGCCTCGTCACCTAAAGATGGAGAAAATCCTGAACGGGATAATTCAGCAACTGAGGAAGGTGAACCTAGAGGGAAGGTATTGGTTCTCGAAACCAGAGATGGTTCAGAGGTGCATGTTAAGAAGCTGTCTGCGTTGGCAGCTCCATTCAATCCTTCTTCTGGAGTTGTTCATGGACCTATGTCTCCCACTATCAATATTCATCCTGGTGCGAACACCACACCCGGGCTCGTTCCATGGCCTGTGAGCATGCCCCTTCATCCCAGTCCAACCTCTTTACCTACCGTAACACCCATCTGCATCTCCCCTCATAATCCATATGCATCCCCGAGATCACCAACTGTGTTGCAGCCTTTGCAGTTTATGTACCCTCCTTATCCGCGATATCAATCATTGCCTAGTAACCTGTTTCCTGTAAATAACAATTATTTTCAAGCAAGCCAGGCATGGCAATGCAATTTGAACCCAAATCTTGTGGATTTTATGCCTGGGATCATATGGCCAGGCTGCCCTCCATCTGCACTCCCCATCTTTTCACCTGTCATTGATTCAACAGCCAAGCCCACAACTCAGGAAATGAATACAATCACATCCAGTGACTTGAAATTACCAAGTTCAACCCCTTTAGTGGAATCTAGTGTTAGAGGTGAAGCTAAAGGTGTGGAAGAAACCTTGCCAGTTTCAAGTGGTAATACTACTTTATATGATGGTACACCCGAAAAGAAGACAGAAGATGTGGAATCTAGTTCAAGGACGATTGAAATGTGTGACATTGACAAAGGATCCAGTAAGCTGCCAAGCGAGCAACCACATAGCAGCATGAAGCATGGAGGTGCCAGAAGCAGCAAGAGGATTAATAGGGATGGTGCCTTTAATATTCTGATAAGAGGGAGAAAATCAAGAAAACAGAACCTTAGAGTGCCAATGAGTTTGCTGAATAGGCCTTATGGGTCACGGTCATTCAAGGTTGTTTACAGCAGGGTTGTCAGAGGGCCGGAAGCTCCCAGGTCTGATGTTTCCAGTCAGGATGGTTTATCAAATGAGTCTTCTGAGGTTAAGGCCACTGCTTCATAGGCAGTGCGTGGTGATGCAACATCACAAGAAACATGGCATGTTGCTTCACTTTCTCAATTTAATCTCTGTTGCAAGTCAAGAAAACCGTTCATTTTGATGATTCAGTGATACTAGGGCTATATGGCACACAAGTCTCTCATCTTTTATGGCTGGCTGGTTCGAGCTGAGCATGCTAAAATGCCATTGGTAAGTCTTAATTCTATTAGGATTTCAGTATTTAATTATCGTGTATAGTTGGTCTGGTTAGAACGTGAAACCATTGTGAGCTATCATGTAGTGATCGAGAATAGCATCATTGTGGTTGTCTATATTGAGTGATGCCAATTATTTCAAGCCACTAATACATGCTCTTCATTAAGTACAAGTGAGTTGAATGACGGCCTTGTTGGTTATTGTAGAATTTTAAAATCATGGAATTCAAACAACAAAACTTCCAAATGCTTACTGTTTTCATTACCCTACTTTTAGCATTCCTTTTCTTTTTTTGTGGTGACCCTATATTTACAATGATATCTAAAAACTCTGGGACAATTGCGCATTTAACTGTCATAAAAAGAGCAAATAGTGGAAATTGAGACATCAGCATCAATATTCTTCTCCCCTCTCCTGCAATCATTTTGATTTTCATTTTGTTCACTGATAACAAACGTTTTCCTCAACAGATTAGTGTTCTCATAGTCACATCTTATTAACGTTATTTGTACAAGTGTGTTCTTCTATTATTCTATAAGCATTCTAAAAATTGATTTTTGTCTTTCAACGCAGGAATACACTCTGCGAAGCACTCCATTTGCTAACCTCAACTGTGGACGATATACTTGTGGGTTTATCTGATTCAGGTACAATTGTACTTCCTTCTTCCTGATTGCAGATTATATACATCCTTTTATTCTAGGTTTATCCCAATTCCAGGAAGGCAGACAACTTCCTGATATGAATTGTATCTAATCCCCATGATTCTCTCACTTTGACATTCCTTTGAAGCAAATTGAAAATTGTCATGAAATAGTGAGTCGTGAAGAATTCTTCAAGATGAGATGTTCATTTGAGAACTTTTGAGGATCTGCAAGTCTTTCTTTGTGTGATGCTCCTCATCTAAAGAAATGGAAAGGTTTTGCTTTGCTTTCTCTTGTTATGTCATCGACAAGGGAAACCTGAATATCCCTCGGTTTTGGATCATTTAAATCTGCACTTTTTGGTAAGTAATATTCATGTATATTTCTTATGCTAGTTATCATAAACTGAAGCAGGGAATTGTTCTTCAGGTATTCTTGAGGTCAGAATGATAGTTTCCAAAATCTCTGGGGCTTCTCTAAACAATTTCTTCTCATAATATTATTTCCAATAAAGTTTGAAACAGAGATTTAGTTATTTAAAGGTCATCTCGCAGAAAGCTAGTAATATCATCAGGGAAGTGTTTTTAACCAGTATATCGTTTTGCTCCATATCAATATCTCGCAGAAACTAGTTATGAAGATCGTATCGTGTATCGTTTTGCTCCACGATACGGGCATATCGTATCATACTTTAATATTAAAAAAATAGAAAAAATATTAAAAAAATAGAAAAAATATTAAAAAATCAGGAAAATTAGTAAAAAAAATCAGAAATTTTTTAAGAAATTTTTTTGTAATTGCAAAGAATTCATATAATGCAAAGTTTACTACATATTGATCATTCACCATTGAACAATTGAAAAAAATTTACATATTTTGAAGCAAAAAATGAAATACATTTATATTTACATATTGTAACCGGGATCATCAACTAAATAATTTCATCTTCTCCTTGTTGAAGATCCTCATCACCACCTTCTGCTTTAAAATCAAAATTTTCATCTCCTTGATAATGTTGTTGCACTCCTTCCAAACTAATCCATGCAATATCTTCTTGAGTTAGGAGGGCATTTTCTTCGTTATCTTCCATAATCCAGTCTTCTAATATATTAAAATTATCCAAACTTATTGGATCAAATTGGCTTTCTTCTCTATTTATCTTTTTTAATTGCCTACAAGAAAGAAAAATAATTAATTAGTAAATAACATTAACAATTGAAGTCAAACAATATATTGAATTGAATCTTTAAGTACTAACTAATAAAAGATTACCTTTGGCGAAACCGCATGTTACAACGGATGAAAACTAAGTCATTAAGCCACTTATGTTACAACTTGTTGCACTTTTTTATATGGATGTGTTCAACGACACTCAAATTCCTTTCACAACCCGTTGCACTGTAGGTTTGGATCAGAACTCTTATTACAAAATATTTAAGGTTTGGGCAATCACTTCCAAACTTATTCTATCAAACATCTATAGAAAAAGGCAAACATTAGAGACTTAATCCACAATAATATAAGATTTAAGAAACTTAAATACGAAGATAAACAATTTACCTGGGTGCATATTAGTACGCTTGCGAATTGCTACAGGCAAGCCCATTAAGTGAAGAGCATTATCATAGATCTCCATCTCACGATGTATAGCATCTGCTCTACTCTCATAAGGGACTAATCTATTTATACAATCAATGATGTCTCGATTAACCTCATCGTCCTTTTTGAAGCTTGTTGAGTACCTGAATGTTGGGTTTAGATAATATGTTGATGCAATCGTTTGTTCTATCTATTATCTATAATTTTCCACATTGGCACATAACCTTTGTTTTTTTCATTAAAATTATTTCTAATGACTTCTTTTGCTCTATCTATGGCTTCGTAAAGGTAACCCATAGATGATTTCTCCTTGCTATCAGTCAATCTAAAAACCTTTACTAAAGGACATGTAATCCTCAACAGTCTAACACATGCATTCCAAAATGTACTACTGAAGAGTGCCTCTGAAATCTCATTCAACTTTCTGTTTCTTCTATTTTGAGGCAACTCTATAAATTATTGCCACTCATCTGAGGAGAACATTCTCTTCAAGGCTTGCTTCTTTCTAACAATACTTTGTACAAATAAGAAATTAGTTACAAACCGAGTTGCAATTGTACGAATAAGCCCTGCACCATCTGTATATCTCCTCCTCATACACAATACAAAGACATATCTAGAGATCTCAAAAACATAAGTCCTTTAGGATAGTAGAAAAGAAAGTTTAACAAGATCATTCCTCGCCTATCTGTCCATTTGTCTGCCATGATAATGCATTCTGTTTCCTTCCATGACTCTCTCAAAGTCGAACAATATTCTTACACGTCAATGACAGTCTTATCTAATGACTTCTTTTGCTCTATCCATGGTTTCGTAAAGGTAACCCATAGATGATTTCTCCTTGCTATCAGCCAATGTAAAAACTTTCACTAAAGGACATGTAATCCTCAACAGTCTAACACATGCATTCCAAAATGTACTACTGAAGAGTGTCTCTGAAATCTCATTCAACTTTCTATTTATTCTATTTTGAGGCAACTCTGTAAATTGTTGTCACTCATCTGAGGAGAACATTCTCTTTAAGGCTTGCTTCTTTCTAACAATACTCTGTACAGATAAGAAATTAGTTACAAACCAAGTTGCAGCTGTACGAATAAGCCCTGCACCATCTATATATCTTCTCCTCATACACAATACAAAAACATGTCTAAAGATCTCAAAAACATAAGTCCTTTAGGATAATAGAAAAGAAAGTTTAACAAGGTCCTTCCTCGCCTATCTGTCCATCTGTCTGCCATGATAATGCATTCTGTTTCCTTCCATGACTCTCAAAGTCGAATAATATTCTTGCATGTCAATGACAGTCTTATCTAATATCTTTCCTCTCAACTTCTGATAGAAGGACATCTTATATCCTGTACCAATATTATTGCTTGAAAATGAAAATTGTTTGCTGTATTAAATGAAATGCATGAATCATAAAACTATTTGCCCACTCCAAGGTCTGTTTGATCATGCAGTTGTTTTGAAGCCATAACAGCACAAATTTGAGGTTGAGCGTCAGGTATAGTGTTAGGAGGAAAAAATGAATATATGCTAGAAACAACTCTTCCTCTACTCCTTCCTGAGCTTCCTCTTCTACCACTTCCACTTGCAAAATCTTAACAACCCTCTTTCTCCTGTTTGGTGGTGGAGAACTACTACTACCAATCTCTGTTCTAGCATCTCAAGGAATACTATTAATGAATCCAATAGCATCATTATCTTTCTCAAACATCCCTAAATCATCTTTTTGTTGTCTCCTCTCTTATATGCTCTCAATCATCTGAAGACATTGTCATTTAATGCTTTCTGGCAAACTTCTAATTCTACTCGTGGAAGAAGCAACTTTTTTCCTTGTTCCTGCTAGGTGGTGCTTCAATTATAAAATTCTACGTATCCTACTGCCATGTCGGATCATCAGACCGAGATTGGGAGTCTCTAACACCCCTTCTTGCCATCTCAATTAAGCACTTTAATTCAATAAAAAACCTGAAAATAAAAGCACTTCATAAATCCTCAATCTTCACATAACACTCAAATAGAGTGTCTCCCACTTCATGAATGCCAAAAAAATCATATCCACACACTTAATAACTTCATATTTTGTCATTCAAAAAAAGAAAAACACAAATAACACAAAAAAAATACAAAGAAAAAATTCAGAAAATATTCAAAATATACCACAATCCGAGTTAGGAGGCTTGAACGGATACCGTAGAGCACTTTTTTGGGAGCCTTGAACACCAAGGAGGAGAAGAACCACCGGAATATAGCTTGAAGTGCTTTGAAAAAACCACACCCCCCTTGCTTAAACAAGTTATAGGCTGCACATATAAATATAATAATATAATATAATCTATCTATCTAGAGAGAGAAATTAGTATATGTGTACATCCAATCATGCTCAAATCCGCTCAAAGGTCACCACCATTTGATCAACACGATCAACGGTAGAGTTTTGAAGTTAAAAAACAATAATTACCCTTAATCTTTGTACTTAGTATTTAATACATATTAAATACTTTTTAAATTCAAATCTTCACGATTGATGATGTTAATGAATGGTGGAGATATTTCAGTGGATTTAAGCATGGATGAATCATGGCGTGCTCGCGCACTATGCTCTCTCTCTCTCTCTCTCTCTCTCTCTCTCTCTATATATATATATATATATATATATATATATATATATATATATATATATATATATATATATATATATCATAGTCCATGCCCACACTTCATTCATGCTTAAATCCACTTATCGTCTTAACCATTCGATTTTTGAGATAATGAGTTAAGGTGATAATGAATTTAATTGCATTAAATGTAAAGTAAAAAAAGTACAATAATACTTTTTTCTTTTTAATCCAAAACTCTTTTGTTGATCATGTGAATCAAAATATAGAGATGTTTAATTAGATTTAAGCATGTATGGGTACGGCAATTTACAAGTTCATATATATATATATATATATATATATATATGAAAACTAGATCCTACTCACCTATTGCTTTTGGGTGACATGGGTATGATTTAAATTTTTTAAGGAGGTTTGAAAAAGTAAGAAGGGAATTGCTATTACATTCATGCCATCTAAAAGCAATGGATGAGCCGATGCCAACGGTGGACCTTCTGCATATATATGAAAACTAGATCCATCACTTTCTCTCTCTAATATATATATATACATATACATATACATATATATACATATACATATACATATACATATATATATATACATACATATATATATATATATATATATATATATATATATATATATATATATATATATATATATATATATATATATGTATGTATATATATATAGACATACATATATGTGTAGTTTAGTCCGCATAGAAGGACCTTCTGCATATATGTTCTAGTCCGCATATATGAGCTGCATATACAACCGCATGGCCAATATGTGGCCACAAAGGCTCAATGGTTTTTTCTTAAGTGAAAATTGTTTGAGACCGTGAAATCATTGGTGATTTAATTTAAATACGTACTTCATGTTGTGAATTGAAGCCAGTTAGTTAATCTTGAAAACTTCATGTTTCTTTTGTTATTAGCGTGAGTAAAGTATACCGTTTCAAAGTGCTAAATAACGTGGTAGGAGAATCTGTTTTCTGGATTACATGTTATAGTGAAACCCAATATTTATACCGCATCAAGATTTCTAAATTTTATTTTGTGATGTTAGTACCGCTAAGTGTGCTTAACTGGTGTTTATTCTATGTTTGACGGATTACCGGCCCTAAATGCTATTGATAACATAGCTTCCCATAGTTGCTGAGTATGGAAGTCCATGGGTCTGATTTAATTTCAAATCAGGCTAGAATCCGAATCAGGTTCATTGGGTCCAGTAACCCAAGTAGGAGCTGAGTGGGTTCAGATTCGAACTTCGCCATCTAGTTTCAGCATCAGATCCTCAATGATCCGAGTCTAAATCCGCCAGATGATACGACCTGATTAACGATGGATGTAAACTATATCCAAATATGTTATTCTTATTTGGATTCCTTATAGTTTTTTCATCTCAACTCCGAGTCCAAATCCAATACCAAATCCGGAAATTTCTCAGAAAATTGAGGAGGGAACTGGCACTAGGGATTGGGGGTGTTCAAAGAACTGGTTCGAAGCAGTTAAACCGATTAAGCTAACCTAAACCTTTGGATTGGTTTGGTTTGATTTGGTTCCTTACTGGTTGCAACTTTTGTGGTTTTCTTTATGGTTGGAAGGTTGAAGGAAACGACCAATCAATCCCTATGTATATAATTGAAATTGAACCTTCATTCAGTCGCACATTGCTTCATCTAGGGTTGGATATTTTCAACCTGACCCAAACTGAACCTAACATGAAAAGTCTGTGTCCAGGTCGGGAGTTAGGCACCTCAGGTCGGCTTCAAGTCTGAAATGCATATAAATATTTATATCTATAACATATATATATATATATATATATATATATATATATATATATATATATATATATATATATATGTGTGTGTGTGTGTGTGTGTGTGTGTGTGTGTGTGTGTGTGTGTATAAAAATAAATATATAATGCATGACGTACTTAGCTTTAACTTTTAGTATCCCTTCTTTTGATATACTACAGACTATATGCCATATATTGGTATGTTCAAACATTGTAAACTACAGATTATATGCCATATATTGGTATGTTCAAACATTGTAAACTACAGATTATATGCCATATATTGGTATGTTCAAACATTGTAAACTACAGACTATATGCCATATATTGGTATGTTCAAACATTGTAAACTACAGATTATATGCCATATATTGGTATGTTCAAACATTGTAAACTACAGACTATATGCCGTATATTGGTATGTTCAAACATTGTAAACTACAGACTATATGCCATATATTGGTATGTTCAAACATTGTAAACTACAGATTATATGCCATATATTGGTATGTTCAAACATTGTAAACTACAGGCTATATGCCATATATTGGTATGTTCAAACATTGTAAAACATGTTGCATCCAGAGCAATGGCTCATAGGTAGGGCTGACGCTCGCGGTTGGTGAATTAAATTCCTGGTGAGTGCATGCTTGTGTGAGGGTTCAGGATTCTATTGTGACTACAACAACACATATATAAAGTGCATGGCGTATGTGAGCAATGTTACATGCTACCAAATCCAAGCAAATCTCAACCCTTTAATTTGAAAGATGAATGGTTGAGATTTGAATCTCGTCAACCGGATCCTACAACCTAAATGGGTTGCTATATGGATCAGGCACCCAAACGCCAATTGGAGTCCACATTTTGTCTTTGGTACACAATATAGCCCTACCCTGCAGATCTTTGTAGCTAGGGAAAATGAGAAAACGGAACCTGTATTTTGTTTTGGGTACAAATGAGGACCGGCCTTAAGCCCAGGAAACCCTCCCCCGCCACTAGTAACCGTGTGGGAGAATGCGCCAATTCTGGTCCAAAATGTTCAAGTTGTGGAAGATCCAATTTGAAACTCAAACCCATAGTTGAACCCTTCTACCTGGAGTGAGAAGACATATTAATGTAAACCTTGAACTATGAGGGGTGCATGCATGTGTTCGTTAGGCTTCGGCCTCCCTTTGTAACAAAAAAAAAGAAAAAGGAAAACAAAACAAAACCATCTAATTGTGAGGGCAACATCCAAATCACATCATGTGGCAAATTTGGATTCAGATTTGCAATTGGATGCCTAATCCAAGTAGTGAAATCGGAAATCAAGCACATAAGTATTATCTACATCTTATCTTATCATATTATTCATCGTAATTTTTTATCAACCTATAGTGTAATGTAAATCCAGGAGTTAGAAGGATTGTTGGTATTGATGATGTGCTCCTACAAACCAACACTCGATGTAGATTACACATGAAGAATACCTGCCATATTCTATATATCACCATAATTTGATTTTTGTTAATGGACTTGCTTTAGATAGTCATTACAGTAGCTTTGATGATGGTAAATAGAAGTGCACCAAAGGGCCCCTAGTAGTAGCAACAGGAGAAATCCACAACACCCTTTATTGGATATCAGGCAGCTGATTATACCGCTGAGGGTTGCTCCACAGAGTTATATAGCATCTGCATCTTAGTCACTTGAGCAAGAAGGGACTTGATATTCTTGTCAAAAAGAAGTTCCTTTCTTTGGAAAGTATGCCTTTAAAAATATGCATTTTATGTTGCTTGGTTGGCAAGACCAAGCAACATAGAGTTGCATTTTATAGTTCGCCTCCACATAGAAGATGATATGTCTTAAATTTGATTCATATTGACGTTTGCACCATGAATTCTATGACTCTTTGTGGTGCTTTATATTTTGATATTGATAATTTTTCTCGAAATGTGTAGGCTTTTGCTATGAAATCTAAAGACTATGGTGCTTGATGTCTTCAAAAACTTCGATTGAAAAGAAACATGATAGGAAGCTTAAATGTATTTGGGCAAATAATGGTGGTGAGCATTGAGGTCCACTTGAGTAGTACTATAATGACCATCGGATCTATATGTTTATGAGACGGGACGGGGCAGGGAATCAAAGCCCTCAGTCTCATCCCCCTCCCCCTCCCTGTGACGGGACCCAAGATGACCCATCTCCATCTCCGTGTCCCTTGTGGTCCCTGTGGGAACCCCTCGAGAGAAAGAGGGAGGATGAAACACACGTTGAAGCCTATTTTTCATTTGAAATAAAACTCTGATATATGTAAAATGCATTCAAAGTCAGGCATATTATTCTGAATGAATATATGGGGCAACAATGATGAATTTATGTATTAAAAAAGAGGTAACACTTTTGTTTATCATCTCGCATGATTTGTCTTATTTTCTCATGAACCTAACTTCCTAAAACAAATGGAAAGAGTGGTTGGGACCGAGTTCACGGGGTGGGGACATGCTATCCCCGTTCCTGCTATGATCCCTATTGGAGATCTTCTTGCTCTCCCCATCTCCATCTCGCCTCCTTTTTTACTCCCCAAATTCGTCTCATTTAAGACGGCTCCCCATGGGGAGCCGGAGGACCCTCTCCTCGTGAACATCCTTAATTGGATCAAACATGAGAAGACAGTTCCCTGGACTCCTTTGTGGGATGATAGTGATAGAGAGAATCATATTAGATATATGCTCTCTCATGTGAAGTTGCCTAAAGCCTTTTACGGTGCAACACTTAAGATTATAGTAGATTTGATTAATCTCTCCTTTAGTTCCTCTTGAAGGCAATATTCTTGAAAGAATACAGGTAAAGATATCTCGTATGACTGTTTGAGAGTGTTAGATGTAGGGAATTTGTTCATATTCCAAAATATGAGAGGCATGAGCTTGATGGAAAATCAAAGCAATTTATTTTTTGGGGATATGGTCCTGAAGATCATGGCTACAAACTGTATGATCCTTTGGACAGGAAAACTATAAAATGTAGAGATGTGGTATTCTTCGAGTTCTAGACAATTGAAGACTTTGAGAAAGCTAAGAAGCCAAACTTAGTTCCCAGTGCATATATTGGTAGAAAGCCAAGCCTCTTACACAAGTTACAAGTGATGGGTAAGATGTATAGGCATATGGCAAGAGCATTGATGATAAGCCTATAGCACTGGTTGAAGAACGAGTGGAGTCTATTCCACCTATGCCAACAATTGAGCCTTAGTTGAGAAGATCTACTGAAGACATTGACCCTCCCAACAATATCTTCCACATGAGGGGTCAATAAACCACCAAAAAGCCACGTTACATGAACATAAAGCTAAGTTGGCGAAAGCTATGCATGAACACATGAAATCATGACATAAAAATTACACTTTTGACTTGGTAAAGTTGTCTAAGGGCAAAACAACACTTACGAGCAAGTGGGTGCTCAAGTTGAAGGTTGGAGATAATAGTCAAAAATAAGTTACAAGGCGTACTTATTTGTGAAGGGCTTCAGTTAGAAGAAATGTCTTAATTTTGAAGTCGAGTTGTACTTGGGTTAGCAACTAAGTTGAATACTAGAGGTTGAGAATATTAATGTAAAACATCCCTTTATAGTGATTTCAAGGAATAAATTTATATGGAGCAACCTTAAGGTTTTGCAGTTAAAGATAAAGAAAACATGGTTTGTAGATTGTACAAGAGTTTGTATAGACTTAAGCAAGCTTCGAAGCAGGATAAAACTAATTCTCATCACAATGTATTTACAAAAACATTCTCTAATAATGTTTTTGCTATACTCTTGGTTTATATAGATGACACATGGATTGTTGATCATGATACTAAAAAGATTAATAATCTTAAAAGAGAGTTGGGAAAACCCTTTGCAATGAAGGATTTAGGCCCAAGATAATAACCTCTGAATAATAAGAACTATGTTATTTTACCACAGATATATGAAGAAAGTGTTAGAGAGGTTTAACATGAGCATTGCAAACCCATGAAAACTCTACTTGCATATTACTTTATTGAGTTCTATGCAATGTGCTTATGCAATTGGCCTTGTTAGCCTGTTCTTTTCCAGAATTTCAGTAAAAGCATTGGCAAGTAGAGAAGTGGCTATTTTGATATGTGTAGGTAGATTTTGTAGTTGTATTGGTAATGTCAAACCTGAACTATGTTAGAAGCTGCAGTGCAGTATTGTTGAATATGGGAAGCGCTAGAGATGAAATCTTTATCATTTGAGAAGATTCATAACGATGATAAGCTCATAAGTTGCAAAGAGAAAGCAAGCTTGATTGACACATTTTTTATGTAGGATTCCCAACTCAAGTAAGACCCACATGATATAAAGACCATATGTATTATAAGTGAAATGACGTAATAATTAAACTTGATATGCACAATATCTTGAAAAAGAGAATTCTAAATGCACAAGAGTTATTATTTCAAAAGTACAAAAGGATCAATTACTATAGGTAGGCTAAAATTGAGGGGTATATTGATTTGTGTGATAAGAAAATACCACTAACATTCGAATATACATATTAGAAACTAACAATAGTCGAAATGCTTTATGATGTTGAACATTGGCGATCGACCATTTGACATGTGTAGATAGATCATCATGGTAGAAATGAGATATTAATTAAGCAAAAATATAATCATATACAAAAAAAATTGACTAGAGTGAAGGTATAAGATGAAACATTTATGTGACACCTACAAACGATTTTTAAAATACCATGACGTGGTTGGTGATGTGATAATTGACATATCATAAGTGCACAATATAGATTTTCTCATTCATTTTCTTTTAAGAAATTCAGTTTTAACATTCATTTGATATAGTTCAAAGTTTAAATTAGTTACTATAACCAGAAGTAGGTGAATCGAGGTAAGTTTGACTACTGAACAAAATGTCTCCTCATAGTCTACACTCTCTAATAGAGTATAGCCCTTCACTACGAAATGGACATTGTATCTCTCAATCAAGAAATCAACCTTCCTATTTATTTTGAGAACCCACTTGTTCTCAACCACTCTTTTACCCTTTGGTAGATCAACAAGTCTATACCCTATTGATCTACTTGTATTTTATTTTATTTTCCATGATATTTCCTCACTGGCCTTTTACAGGACTCATAAGAACTTCTTGAACATTTTTGGGTTCCTCCTCATCAATTGGAGTAACAATAAGGACCTCTCACTCGATGTCAAAGTGACATTTAGGTACACATTGTCGATTACTCCTTTGAAGTTGATTTTCTTAAACTATTTCTCCTACTAATGAGTTGCTCTTAATAGGATCAAGATCTTGTATAATTTTATAATCCTTCACAAAAGGTGCATTTGATCTACTAGGCTTATTTATCTCAAAAATGAGAATCTTGCATCAATTTTTCCTCTCGTAGAATTTTTTTTCGAACTTAATAAATATAAATCCTTTGGAGTGTTTAGAGTATCTAATAAAGATACATTTCTTTCCTCGTTGGTGTAACTTGTTTTATTTATATGAAGTTTGGTAAAACATATGCGGCACAACCCTACTATTTCGAATGGACATCAAGTTTAGTACCTCAGACATATACGAGATCAGATAGACATGACCATAACACATATAATCATCTATGAATGTTACTTCATTTCTAGTATGGACACAAATATCAAAATGGATTAATTGTAATGGAAAGCCCAATCTTATATCCTAACCAAATGGTTTTCTAGTGATCTTTTTGCCAAACAAAACTCACACACAAAAGATACGACTTGGGTCATTGATCCTAAAAGGTCACTCTTAGCCAATCGAGTCACCCTATCTTACCCTATGTGCCCTAAAAGACTATTTGCATAATTACTATCACAATGAGATATCATACCAAAAGATAAACTATGAACCATATTACTACCCACAAACATAATACCTAGTAATATAAGCCAGTCAAAACAAATACAGATCCTACTACAATGTTCTTGTAATAATGATGCATAATAGAAGTTTCAAACTACACTAAAATAGCTTAAACATCCTAAACGCTAAATTGACATAAAGTTTCATCATATATCTAGTGCAAAAAGGACTTCATAGAGATATTTCTTTTGCGCTTTTGTAAGTTGTTTTGAGATTTGCCATTTCTATGTCTCTTAATTCTCTTATCATGTCTTTTCCACTTGCTTTTACGAGTTTGGAAGTCCTTGTCTAACTTTGGATTATAGGCATAAGCCGAGTAAGAGGCCCTAGCCTCTTGAAGTTCTTCCTCTAACTTACAATAATGAAATATATGAATATCATATTCATGCCTATACTCGGAAGTTAGACAAAGACTTTCAAGCAGGAAGAGACTAAATGACTCAAGAACTTGCAGTTCATCTGACAATGAATATCCAACATGCTTCAACTGTTGTATTATACCAAACACTTCCCTTAAATGTTTTTCTATGGTATGATCAACTCACTTCTTATAGGTAATGAACCTATAAGTGATCATCCTTAACTTAGGTGTATATATGTTCTCAAAATGATCCTTTAGTGTGAGCCACATTGCAGGACACTCCTAGTACAGTAGGATCAAGTCATCATCCAAGCATATGATAAGTATAGCCCTAGCTTGACTATCTTTTTTCAAGTTTGATAAGTCTCTTGAACCATCTATCTTACACAGTGGAACACTCCCCAAGGTTTATCATCTCATATCTCATATGTCAAGATGTTTGTAAGTTCTTGTTCCTTGAGTTGAAGCCAAATCTTACGGTATCAAATCTCATAGTTGTCACCATTCAATGTATCTTCTTATTCAAATAAGCTATAATACTCTTGGACACAACCATACTTGACTTGATGCATATAGAAAAAAGAAGAGATATCAATAATTGTATTACACATTACAAATAATAATTCATATATGCTACAAGATAATATATACTAAATCCTAATTTGCTATTGAAACATATTCATTATCATTTTGAACTTAACCGCTAATGTGATCATACATTCTAACCCACTTCATGAACACACACACACACACACATATATATATATATAACAAATGGATCAACCTATGAAATGTCACAAAAATGGTTTTCGAATGACACCATGCATACAGCCAATAGATATAGATATGACCCAGAATCATGTGGGGTTGAGTTTTCTATTAAACCAATTGAATTCTACCGAGTTCAACATGCACATGCATCCAATTTATTATGTCCATGGTGATGGTTGACTTGCTATCATATGTTTAGACCCTATCGTACATATAAGTGTTCAAAAATCAAATGCTTAAAGAAAAAAATATATATAGAAAGACAAGTACACTTTTAATAGGGCTAAACTTGAAGGAATTCTTTCAATCTATCCAAATGTCAAATAAAGAATGACTTCATTTAATCACCAAAATCAATATATCGAAGTGTCAAATAATATACCAACAATTTCCAATGAGTTATTTGTTGTGAAGGAGCATCGGTTTCTACGAATGCAAAGCATGTAAAGTAAAACACATTGATACAACAACATTTCACGTGATGGTATCTTTGAAACGACAACACTTTAGGTGGCAGTGCAAATGTGATCTCGATCGACCTTTATTATGATATTCAAAACTTGATATGCATATATATTTTTTTCAGTTAAATTTGTGGTTAGACATTTGAAAAAATCAAACTCAAAATGAGTATTTCCAATCAATATAGTTAAGTATCGGGTCAACATAAATCAACCTCATCCGATTGCCACCTACCTACAGATTTTTATGTGAAAAATATCTTAATAGGCTTTGATACCAATATAGAATTCAGAAAAATAGCAAAGCAAAAGCGAAGTAGACAATACTAACCTTGATCCTGAATAATTCACTGTTTGATCACACCAAGCTTTCGTCAGTCAAAAGCGATGATCACGAAGGATGGACTATGTCTCTGTTTTTCATGTCACGCCACTCTCCAATTAAAGCAACGACGGCTCATACACACTCTACTGTTATGTGATTCTATATGCACAGTTCAAATGGTAGACCTTATTACAAGGAAAAAACGATTATGCATCTTTTCTTTATTGGGGGGACTTAACATTTCTGCCCTTGACATAAATACCCTTATGGGCATACATAATTTCATCAATATATAATAAAATTAAACTATACGCTCAAGCAAAATTACTTCAAAGTGGTTCAAACATTTAGAGAAGTCCCCATGTATAATTTAAATGAACAGGGCATTGTCCTTTCTAAAGTTGATTGTTAATGCTGCATTGAATACTATAAAATAGTAACTAAGGATCATGTAGCCGAACCCGTTTAATGCATGATAAGCCTTTGTCTTGGTTTAGCAGTTCACAGTATCGTTAAGTTCATTAATATAGTCAACGGTATCAAGAAGCTTTAAATAGTGACTTACTTAGATCCACATAAGTAACTTTAGATGACAAAAACCATTTACAAAGATTCATAGCTTGTAATGTCACTTATATTGCCTTTTCTATTGTTTTAAGAATGAGAAAGCTAAATATGCAAATATATAATATATACACTAAAAAACTAGATCCCACTAATTTTTCACATACATACTCATGTTCACCCATTGCTTGTGGGTGACATGATGTAATTTAAGTTTTTAAAAGATTTTGAAAAAATATAGAAGACATTGTTATCAGGTTTATGCCATTCAAAAACAAAAACAATAGGTAGAGAATGTCATAGTAGGATTCAATCGCTCTCTCTTTATATATATATATATATATATATATATATATATATATATAGAGAGAGAGAGAGAGAGAGAGAGAGAGAGAGAGAGAGAGATTGAATCCTTTTTACCATTAATGTTGTACAGATATATTCGATCATTTTTTTGAAGCATAAAGTATAAGTCTTTTTCTTAAAATCCTTCATTTTTTTTAAATTACACTTATTCCACCAAAAAGGATACTTTTTCTTGAAAATTTTAGTTTAATAATATAAATGGTAGGGCTCTGTCTAAACCCGCTTGACTCTTCAAAAAAGAATCAATGAAAAGTTCATGTGGATAGCGAATTTTGTGTCTTCCTGTCCCTTCTGAAGTATTCGTGCGCGCTAATAAGAGTCAGATGTGGGGGCTCACACAAAAACCCGCGGTTACGACGACCCGGCACCTGTATGAAGGCCTTTTGCTAAAATTGGCAAATCGGGTCATTCGGTCGGGTTAAGATCGGGTCATTTCGGTTCGGACTGAAAATGGACTGATCCAGATCCGACCCGATTTTAATTTGGTTATATTATGTTTGCCTTGAGGCACAAAATCATCAACAAAGGAAGGAAGAGAACCCCCTTCTCTCTCTCTCTCTCTAGTGCGCCAGAATCGTCGTTGTTCTTTTCCTGGGTTGGAGGTTCGTTTCGAAATCGGTAACTGTATTCTCTTTTGCTTGGGTTTCTTCCTTACTTTAGCCATGCTCGTGGATGTTTCTCTGCTTCCGTGCCTTTAGTTCTTCGCGCTTGATGGCTTCCTCTCTTTGTTTTACGATTAGGATTTTAACTTGAATCGTATAGATACAACATCGTAATGCTTTTCTTTTTTTTTCTTTTTTTCTATCTCTCCTGATTCACTTGTAGTGTTTATTGTGGATTTTGGTTGATCGGCTCTGTTTTCTGTCACAATCTTCCGATTTCTATGTATGAGTTTTTCTTTTGCTCCTGTGTGGATGGATGTTTCTTATCGGAACGAAAGTTTTGAGTTTCGACTGGAACTATTAGACGCTAATTTCTTGATATTGTACGTTTTTAGTTTGAGATCCATTCGTTCTTGTGCACCTTGACTTCAGAAAGAAAGTGTCGCTTAATGTTTCTGCTGATTGATCCTAATTGTGTCAGTTAATAGGGTTCACCTTTCTGAACCTAATCATTCTATTTGTATTCTCTGCAATTTTTCCCTTGTTCGGAGTGTACATGTTATGCTATTCTAATCAAAATCAAAACCATCATTTTCCTTCTCACTCTTTTGAGACATTTGTTGCCTTCTTTTCTAGTGTTCTCACACTTTCACGTTTGAGCTCCGTCTGCCCATCTGTGCAGACGTTCAAACCACGTCCGTCACATTTCTTAGCCCCTACCCTATTATGGTTTTGACATTTTACTTTCTCGTGCCTTTACACTGAGATAATTTGGCTATCCCTCTGGATGCTAAGAACCACTTTAATCGCATCTGGGTCTTCTACACCCTCATACCTTCATGCGGCAGATCCCTTTGGCTCTCTCCTGATGTCCAACTCCAAACTGCCTCATTGGTGTCTTCCTTGAACAACTTTAGCTGAGATCCATTTGGCTCTCTCGAGATGCTCAAACTACCTTAGTGGTGTCTTCCTTGAACACCCTTAGTTGTGCCTGTGTCATTTTAGCTTCTATTGCATGCTAGGAACCACTTTATTCGCATCTGGTTCGTCTACTCTCTCATACCTTTCATGCGGCTGACCCATTTGGCTCTCTCCTGATGTCCAAACTGCCTCAATAGTGTCTTCCTTGAACAACTTTGGTTCAGATCCATTTGGCCCTCTCCAGATGTCCAAACTGCCTCAGTGGTGTCTTCCTTGAACAACCTTAGTTGTGCCTGTGTCGTTTTAGCTTCTACTGGATGGTAAGAACTACTTTAATCGCATCTGGGCCCCCTATTCTCTCATACCTTCATGCGGCAGATTCATTTGGCTCTCTGCTGATGCCCAAACTCCAAAGTTCTAAACTGCCTCAGTGGTGTCTTTCTTGAACAACTTCAGTTGAGATCCATTTGGCTCTCTCCAGATGTCCAAACTCCAAACTGCCTCAGTGGTGTCTTTCTCAAACAACCTTAGTGGTGCCTGTGTCTCTTTAGCTTCTACTGGCATAGGCTTACACCAGCATTTCCTCTAACCTAATGACCTCTATCTTGTCATTCCTTGCATGGTCAAACCCACCGTAAGGAAAGCATAACATCCATATTTTGTTGATCTGCCAACCTCCAATACTGATTGTCATATCATGCTGCTGGTCTTAGTGTGCAAGTTTTATTGGCTGTTGGGAAATGTTTAGTGCCTTAGAGGATTTTTGCTGTAAAATTTCTCATGCTTCAATTGGTGTTCTTCCTCTCTTTCTCTGTCACTATATATGTATATCAATTAGATAAAAGAACAAACCTTTAAAACACTGTAAAATCTACCCTTTTATCTCTAGGTTAGTTTTTTTATAAAAAATTTGAATTAGTGAACTGAGACTGACATGGAGAAAGTGCCAATTTGAAGTGTTAGCATGTTGTACATGGATGTGGCAATCGATCAAAAGTAGATTTTTCTTTGAAATATCTGGTACCAAGTAGAACATGGTAAAGTATTCAGGTGTTGGTGAGGTAGATACCATTGGCATATAATTTTTCTTGATATTATGGGCGGCCTTCTTCTGCAGATACTCGCATCTGATATTCTGACCATAATTTCAATCCACTGCCTGCTCCGTACCTTGAGGGGGAATACTGTAAAATCTACCCTTTTATCTCTAGGGGAAGTGAACTGAGGACATGGAGAAACAATTTGAAGTGTTTTTTTTTGCCTGATTGCTAGAAACGGGAGTTAAACTGTCCGATATCTTTAAGTACTTGCAGCATTTCTTTTATAATAACTTTAGGTCTTGTCTTTGCATTAAATGGTTGATGTCTTTCTTTTGGTTGGGCACATATTGTTCAAAGCTGACAGGACATTTCATGTTGTGGTAGATGGCGACCAGGCCAGCATTGACTAATGAGGTTGTTGCTCTTACTGAGCAGAAGATGAAAATGTCACTAGGTAAGATTATTTTGGGTTGCCAAACCAATTTACAATTTGGTCTTAAGTAAATGTGAAGTGTACAATCACGAGGGAGTCTTTTCATCCGGTGATAAACCAAATATTATACTGTGTTGCATTTGTTATTTCAGATGATATCATTAAGATGTCCAAGAAACCAGTTTCAAAGGGCAAGAATGCAAGGATGGCTGTAAGTTGATTTTGATGGTGCTTTTCTGATCTTGCTCACCATTTGTACAGGTTTTTCATTCTTTTGGTTTCTAACAGAACAAAAACAGAGACTTCATAAAGAATGGTACATCCCGAGCACAGGCACGAGCTTCAAACCTTAAAAGGTTTATGAATTCAAGGTCAACAATTCGACAGGTAATTTGAATTGGACGATTGACCTCGTATAGATGTTATCCTTGGGTATATGAATAGTATTATTCTGATATTCGTCCTGTACAGGGTGTTCTGGCTCAGAAAAGATCAAATTTTAAAGTGAACAGTAAGTTTTCCTTGGAAGTAGAAGCTGCTCCCAGAATTGCAAGTATCCCAGTTGCCATGAGGTTTCCAATTGCACACACGCCAAGGTATTCATTTTCTTCATGGCTAGCTTTTGTGCACGACATGCTTGTTCAGCTTGTTTTCTGCTTCTTTGTTGCCTGTTTATGTTAGTTTCTTTTAGCTGTTTTAATAGCAGGTAACCAAGATCTTCAGTTTCTGTTTGAGAGGCGCATCTTTGCATGAAGAATCTATTTTAAATGAAGTCCTCCCTGCATGTGTGGTGTTCATATTTGGTTGTTACATTACAGCACATTTACATGGATGGAAGTGGTTGGCACTATTCATGATCTTATGATGAGCTATTTAAAAATGGCTGAACGATTATTCAGCACATTATAGCTTGATGTCATCAATTCAGTTTGACCTTGGTAATGATATTCACACGTGTGGTCAGGAGCTGCTGCTGTTGGCCTATATGTGTCAAACAGATATTGCTCATAGTTTTCCGTCAGGATGCATTACTTGTGTTCTAGTTGGATATCGATGAAGCAAAGAATTCCATGCCAAATATTGCAATCATTATCTTAACTAGAGCTAAGTTCCTAATGGCTCCAAGTTGTTCTCTTCTTCTGGTAGTGATTGATCGCTATTCTGATGAGGTTATTTGAAGGTGACAGTCCTATCTTTTCACCTGAAGATGATGCAAGTCTGTGAGGTGTTGATGAAGTTAGTTAGCTTACTAGTAGCTGCTGCATGATTCATAGTTGTGATTGACGGAATGAATATATTCTGGTGAATCACCTTTAGTTCAAATCATGTGGGATTATCTTAAAAAAAAAATGAGATGAAGCAAATTTAGTTGGTAAGGTGTTCATGAACTCTTCTGAAAGGCCTGTTTAAATACTGAAATGGGGAAACTAAATATTAGATATCTTCCCTCTGGTATGTCGTGTGAGCAGATTGTCCTGTGACTGCGCTTCCACTTGCTGAGTGGTTGTCTGGGCATGATGTTGACATGTTTTCCCACTACAGGGTTTAGGTAGAGAAATTACAACTGTTGCTTCCTCGGTAGTGAACCACTTAAGCTAGAGATGAGGTTGTGTTTCTAATCAGTCTTCCATCACAGATCTAGTTATTGGAGGTCAAACATCCATATCGTGTTGCTCCACACTGTCCATGGAGAAGCTTCACATGGGACCACCATGGCCTGTGCATGTGTTTATTTCATCATGCAGTAGTCAGTGGATAATGAGAGGAGGGTTTGACTTTTTGGTGGTACGATGTATCATTGCTGTAATGGGTTGTTCGGGTTCTGACGATGTTCAAACTGAGGGGTTAAGATATGTCAGGCATTGACCAATATGTGCTTCCTACTACATCTGCCCTTATCAGGAGCTAATGGCTTATCTGATTCCGAACCAGAAGTTTTTCCTGTTATAGATGTTGGAATGGCCAGATTGAGGATTTATGCCTCTTTTGAATTAAGTAAAAGTCCGTTAATTATTGCCTATCTGTAAGAAAGGAGAAGGAAGCAGTACACGGTATCTCAAACATGGATTCAATAGGTTTTTGTGGTTGTGAGCTTCCACTAAGACTCTGGAGTATAACTTCATGGAATTGTTGTGACTAAGAATATGTTCAACACTCCTGTTCAAGCCATTTAAGCCACCGTGCCTGTACAAGGTCTCTACATGCTCTGAGAAGGTGGGTTTAAGAGTGTTCATGATCTTGGTTGCTTGATGAGTTTCAACTATTTGGACATCCATTGCTCAGTGTTTCCGTTTATACATCTGAATCCTGATTCTGAATCTCTTTTTCCTGTAATCTTTAGTAAGTTATTCGAGATCATTTGCATTGCTACGGCAAGTACTTTGAATTGAACATTTCAGACTCCCGCTGTGTAAGATTCTCATCTTTTGGACCAGGGTGGATCTGTACGAAATCTACTAAAACAACTAGGTGATGCTGCTCTATTTGAAACCTCCTTGCATCTGTCCTATTGATGGTGATCCCTTTTGTGTGCAGGCCCATGGCCATGATCCAGAGGAGCCCTGAAAATGCTTCTACTTATGCTGCAAAGGTAATTTTCTGTCCCCAGGTTTTGGCTTCTAATGTGTGCAATAATTTCCCAATTCTTCGTGCGTGCGACTAGTTGGTAATGGATACTCTATGTGTTTAGATGGTGCCAGCTGCAGTTCAGAAGCATGGGTCACAGACCCTAGATTCATTGTTTGCCAACATGAAGGAACATAGGCTACAGCGAGTTGGGACAACTGCTCCGAATGGTCAAAGAGTTGGCAGACAAGCACAATTCCCTCACCGCTACAACCTTGGAAACTACCGCAACCGGCCATCCCAGTGAAATGTGGCCGACCGTTTGTGGTTATAGATGTTTGCCTTCTCATGATCTTAAGGTCTTCGTGCTCAAATTGTTGTCGACTTTGCTGGCCGCGGTAATGGTTTGGGGAGATGCAAAACTCTCTCGATTGCTATGCAGGTTGACTTCTCTGATTCAATGTTTGGCTATATGCGTTTGACAGTCTCTTCTGAAAGTCTGGTGTTGTAAAAAAGGGTTTTGAGGTTCTTTGGAAAGCAGTTATTGCCCTTCTGGACCTTTCTTCTTGCGGTAATGGTTTTGAGGTTCAATGTTCGGCTTATTGCGTTTGACAGAGTCTCTTCTGAAAATGATGGTGAATTGCAAAAATGCAGTATTGGTGCTTAAACCTTTCTTCTTCTTTCCCAAATGTTTAAGTTGTGCGTAGATCATGTGATTGGAAGGACCCTAGAACATCGTAGAAATTATGTTCATCTGTTTGTTTGGGAAAAGGGACATTGACAGACTTGGATGAACGCGTTAGTTACAGCTGAGCATCTTGCCTGTGCCGAAAGTGGAATTGCCTCCTTTATCATGTACTTCAACAACTAAACTGAATTTCATGGACGGGGTTTTCCTTCATAATCCCCGTCATGGAAGTTTCTTCCCGTTAGATATCAGAGAGAAGAATCGGTTTTCACGTTCGATGCTTTCAAATGATTGGGCAAAAACAATGGTGCTAAGGCCTCCAGAGTGGTTCTTGGCCTTATCAAGTTGTGTGAAAGTTTCTTAATTCTTGATACATCTACTAATGCTTGAAAAAAATTGAGTTCGTGATTCGGCTCTGTCGGGCCCGTTTGGAAGCCCGTTTCGTTTGGTTCACCAGAAGCACACAAGCAAGTTGCAAGTAAGCATCCCTTTTTCCTCGGTTCTGTATATATCTCAGTTGAGTTTATATTGCTGATTTATATACACGTAAAGGAAGATCATCTTAGGCTAACCAGTTGGATGGCTGCACTTTTACTCTAGTGATTAACCTTTTTTTAAACTTAAATTATGAGCTTATGTTTGGCTAGCTTAAGATAGGGTTCATATGCATACATCCCTTTTCGTTTTGGGTGAGCAAAATGATGGTAACAGACGGCCTCAGCTTCTAGTTTTGCATCCATAAGTTTGTTTACGATCTCACGGTGTGCAACCAGTGTTGTTATTGTTGATCATAAGGAAAATTGATCATGATGAATAGTGATCATAAACATCAAAGGGGATCTGCTTGATCTGTGTGAAACACATGAACGGAAGTAAAAGGGAACGCCAACGTCAAGGCTACCAAGGAGATTCAAAACGCCTAAAGAAGCCAATAGGTCATTCAGGTTTTTCAAGCAAGGTCAGCGCAACAACACATCATACAATTTCATTTTGCCATGTACGATTATTTTGAGACAAACCATTGTCCTAAATACTTGGGCAAGCACATCATCACGCACACACGCACACACACACACAGAGAGAGAGAGAGAGAGAGAGAGAGAGAGAGAGAGAGAGAGAGAGAGAGAGAGAGAGAGAGAGAGAGAGAGAGCATCTACCACTGAAGTGAAGACCAGACGAAGGTTCCATAGACAGCATGGTGTTGAATCTTTATATTTCATTCACAAACTCATACAGAAAAGAAAGGCTTAGAAGAATACGATGTTCACCGTGCATCTAGATGTGTTCTGACAACATGAAATCAACGGAATTTAATACGTTATAGAAAATTAATATGAAGTAGGGCCGATCTCAGATTAACTTTTTTGGACAAAAATGCCTAAACGATGCGTAGGACTTTGTAGGGCATAATCACGTATTGCTTAGGAAATAAACTATAAAGCTTCTATACACACACACACCATCTACTTGACGAAACACTTAAAAATTGTAGAGAAAGTAATCCATCCAATAAGGATTTACCGTAGATATTAGATACCTCTCTCAACCTGTTTCATCATCATACAAGCAGTTGACGGAAAAGTACGAGAGAAAGAAAGAGAGAATAGTGTCAGGCACTGTTCCCGAAGTGCAAGGATGTCTTCGCCAGATTCCAGCTTCTGTTTTATTAGAACCTTATTTACAATATTATCAGTTTCAAGCCATCTGCTGAATTCTGAACCAGGAGAGGGATTGCTAAAAAGACTTTAGACATAGGAACTTCCAGGTTAAGGCTGACATCTAAGAACAAGAAGAGACAATTCTAAGTCAACCTCGTTACTGAGGCAGATGTAGATGGCCTTGATGTCTCAGAATCCTCAGTCTTTGCAAACCGTCCTCGAACCCGTGGCTGACTATCTGCTAGAGCCTTCCTGCAAGCATACTGGAAAGACACACTGGTCAGAACTTGAACATGAAAAGGAAATGTTTTTTCATCTCTGTAAACTATCATTTTAGCACATATATTAAATCAATACACGCATAGTGGCAGACCTAAAAGTTTTTCAGAGTGAGAAGAAGTCTACCCAGGTGAGGCAGCCCATGAAGTCGTCTTTTCATAAAAAAGAAAGGATCACCTCATTTTTTCCTTTAGATTTCCGTTTGGGCAGCAACCTCACCTGACCCATGAATAGGTCCACCACTTGCACATATACTTTGTGAATTAATCGACACAAAGTAGAGATAACAGCTCCTATTACCTTGATCTTTCTGTTAAAGTTCCTCTTTGTCTTCTTGTTTCTGTACCTATGGAGCCTTTCTTTACGTTCTTCAATAGTGTAATTTCCGATTGTCAACTGCCGCTCTGCTGGTGCACAAGCATGGTTTGCCTTACCATTTCCAAGTGTCTGTCATAAAAACCCAAAATCAATGATCTCCAAGATCCTGTGGAATATGCCAGAAATCTGAACATATCTTAGTAGGCATACTGCTGTAAAGCTAAGTAACACAAATCAAAATTGTAGCAACAGGTTGACCTCTATTTTACAGTTGATGAAGCCAATGTAGTCCAGAACAACAATTTTTGCCTATGGACCAACAAAATTCAGAATTTTGGAAAGCTTCTAAACTCTCTATTAAAGAGTTCAGCAGGATCCTAGACTCAATGGTAACTTGATCATTAGTTATATGGAGAAAGGTTCATAATTACATGAATACATGTAGCAGCATGAACATTTTGGCATGATTATCTTGCACCAAGAATCAAAGAAACCCCAAAAAACAGAAGCATCTTGCCAAACATGGTGAGACCAAAACATGGAATTGATCGATCTCAGCACTTACAGAAACAATTACCTGGATGGATGCGCTTAGCTGCATATATAAATGTTTTTTCATGATGCAGGAAAAGTTTGAACTCGGAACTGCATATCTTATGTTTGTGTCGTGTGTGTGTTTTTGTGTGAATTCATGTGGCTGAGATGAACATAAATGAATGAAGATAATAGTTTCTAGTGTAAATGAGCATGAGTGTGTGTCTGTGCACTAATCAATTTCTTTCTGTTTATCAAGAAGATACTTGATCATTTTGAGGTAATCAACAAACTGCCATCACTCACTAGAAGGTGGTAGTGTATTGACAGATACTAGTGGAGCAACATAATTGCTTAGATTGCAAATGTTAAGGGAAGGAGATACACAATCTTCAATATGGACATTGATATCAATTGCCATTTAGTAAAAAAGATGCCATGATGCAAAGCCCTGTGACATCACCAAGTACTTTATGCATCACTAGCTAAGTAGTACCAATGTAACATTTTTCACAAGATGGAGATTCATTCGTGCCTTTTTCGGTTTGTAATACATCTGTAAATGGAGCAGGTAAGACTTTTAACATGCCCTCATATTTGAAGTATCATATATACTTGATATCCAACTCAATCACACTTACCTCGTTTATCTTTGTCAGGAATCATTATAAAGTCACTAGAAGGAAAAATGAGATATTGGGATGGCTTTATTTCCACCCTCCTTTCTGGGAAATTCCAATTTATAATGCTTATTTCCATTATACTAGTGGGTGGTACGGTGTTTGTTTCACAAACCATAGATTGTCTTCCATGTTCACTTATATGTGTGTGTTCCTTATGTCCATGAGATCACCATCATCAAGAAAACAGTAACACTATAACACCCTTTCGTTAACACCTATGATTAAATGCAGAAAAAGAAACTGAAATTTAAGAACTGTCAAGAACGAAAAATAAAAGGGTCACCTGAATATCTCCCTCACTGAATGCCCTCCGCATCCCAAACGCCTCCTCTAAATTAAGCCTCTGGAAATCAAGGAACGCCGGCCGGACTGGCCCGCCGTTACTGTTGATCCATTCCATGGAGGTCAGGCAGCCCGAGCTCACGCTCTTTTGCAATACCATCGCTTTATCCTCCTCCTCCGCCTCGAGCACCGCCGGAATTTTAGTCTCCTCCGAAATGGCGGCATCGACTTCCAGAACGGGGAGTTCCAGGGCGGGGATCGCCGGAAAGGCGGTAGGATCGTCGTCGATGGCAGATTTCTCGATGAGGTCGTTCTTGACGTCGTAGAAGGCCTCGGTCATGAGGGGTCCGGTGGGTTCCAGCTGCGTGGAGACGTCGAGGGCCTGGCCGGCGAGGACATCGTCGGCGTGGGCGCCGGAGATGAGGGAGATAGCGGCAGTGGTGACGGGGTCCAAAGGGGGGAGGGCGTCGGGGGGTTCGATTATGGCCTCTGGAGCCTTGAAGAGGTCACTCTCGCTGCCCAAGTCATATTCAAAGATGGTGGTGCTCTGGAGCAGGTTGGTCTGATTTTCAGTCCAGCAATTGGAATAAGTCATCATCAAGAATATCACTCGACACAAGAACGGTAAAAATTTGTTACCAACAATCACCAACAAGAGTTTCTAGCGACCAGAGAGGGAGAGAGAAACAGTTTCTCGCATTTGTACAAAATTCAAATTCAATCAAGTGTAAAAAAATTTAATACACCACAAGAACTTCAGTATCAAAATCATCATAAAAACTACTAGCATTCACGCACGCTCATACACGAGGATCGAGAGAGAGTGACGGATGACATCAGGAGTGACATAAAAAGCGGACCAAACATCATAAGTAGACCACGACACCATTTGCTTGTCCAAAAATGATAGCAACACTAAAATAAACTTTAAAAGATAAGTATATTTAGTAAAGGGCCTTTCGGCTGATGAATCAATGAGAAAGATGCATCGAAATTGATGCCGAGGGACACTTCTATTATTGCACAACCTGCGCCCTCACTGTACTGCATCCAGAAGAAAACAAGTATTGAAACTGATGGCTTCTTTTCCCATTTCAAACAAATCAAACCCAATCAACACGAACGAACTGAAGATTCAAAATAGAGCGAAGATGATGAAAAAAGTTCTACAACCAAACTGATTTTGCACAACGAGCTTCACCATGGTGTTATATAAATATATATAAAGTTTGATACGTGTTAGTATATTCAAATAAATCAAGAAATGGTTATCGGAATTCTAATTAAAAAATAAAAAATTAATTTTAAGTCAATTCTACAAAAAGTAATGGTATGCTTTTAAGTCAATTCCAAGAATGCCATGTCAGTCTTGAACTTGCTAAGAAAGCCTGAGCTTGATCGTCAAATAGGCGACAGTTTAGCAAAGTCGAAACAGAGTATCAAAGTCCCCCCCCCTAGCGCACCTGAAAGACGATAAGTTCACCCAGCCTGACCTTGCCCAACCTTATAGGGATCAAGCGCCGACGGGCTTCCTGGTTCCACGGGGCTTCTATATTGTGCTTCGGACTGTTTTCGACACGAGAATGAAACTAAGCTCGATTTTAAGTTTAGGAGACCTGACCCGGAACCCGAGTTAGACATCGACAGATTTGGGCCCCTCCGGCCTGTTGGTTCCTTGCAGGGCCTGATGCTTACGCTTAAGCATATTAAAAGATACCCCACAGATTCTATTCTTCTGGTCATTAGCCAGCAATGAGCTTTTCTTTGTTCCTTTTTGTCCCACTTCTCAATGTGGTTGCGGCGCATTTTCATTTAATCTAATCGTCATACGCAATTCGCTCCAAGTCTTCAAACTTATTCTAGGGTAAATCAAAACCGACGGGTTGAATGTGAGCTGATTGAAACCGAAAAAAATTATTAAAAATTATTACAACAACTACTAAGTCTGTCTTCTTCATACTCATGGATTCTTTGTTTCTACATAGTTTTATTATAATTTGTAAAATTAATCGTAAATAAGTTCAACAAACTTTTACGATCCCGGAATGTAACCCTCTTTTTTTATTCGGATTTGGGACGGGCCATGCAAGGCTATCCCTTACATGGACATGAAAAAAATATTACAATATTTAAAATATTTTTTTAAAATATAGAACTAACTATTTAAAACCATCCCTTTTAGTTTTAAACTCATTCTGGTTTGATGAAAAGTGAAAATAAAATCGAACCGGATGATCCTCAGTTCCAAGTCTGGTTTGACCGGTTCATGTTCCAGCCGGTTTTAAACCAGCAGTGTCTATTCATACATTTTGGCTATAAACATGAGCATCGTTATCTTGCGGGCTAAGGCTTCTAAGGTTGGTCTTTATATGAGTACTTTCTTTTTCTCTTCTCCTGTGGGAAAAGAGGAGCAAAGAAATTGGTTGCAAATCGGACCAGTGTTGTCAGCATCAAACTGACATTATTGGTGACACAGTAATAAAAGAGAAACAACCAGAACTTTTCAACCTTCCAATCTCATAAAGTCATAATAATACTGCATATATCTTTATCTATCACACAGATACATATATATATATATATATATCTATATACATATATATATATATATACATATACATATACATATATATATATACATATACATATATATATATATACATATACATATATATATATATATATATATACATATACATATATATACATATACATATATATATATATATATATATATATATATATACATATACACACGGGCGTGCATATAATATATATACATATACATATATATATATATACATATACATATATATATATACATATATATATATATATATATATATATATATATATATATATATATATACATATACACACGGGCGTGCATATACAATACATGTGTATTTGTGTGGGTTTCCACATGAATAGCAGCAAGTGGGACTTCATAATGCAGCAAAATGTCATGCTTCTGCTTCTGGGAGTTTATTATGAATTGGCCCATGAACTCTTCTTTTGTTTGCTATTTCTTTATTCTCAACTCGTCGACCTTCTAAAAGCATTTTCTATTTAACAGTTATATACAAGAAAACTATTAACCAAACTATAAGGTGGACGAATTATATATACAGTAAAAAGTGACACATTAATCTTTTTTTAATGTTGTGAGAGAAAATTGTTTTCAAGTAACAGCCATCTTCTATATGACGATATTTTCAAAATATAGTTGATGTGACCTAACCAGGCTCTGTCTTTAGCTTCAGTAAAGGACTTTCCTCGACTGGAACACAGCCAAGCTGGTCCTTCACATTGAGATGAGTCCAAACCTGCACCTGGTTCGGGACCGCGGACCCACCGGAGTACCCTCTTGCCCTGTAGCTTTCATCCATGAAGATGAGGACATGCTTGTCATTACATGACATAGAGATGGGCCATCAGACAGGGCCAAGCGGGCCGAACCACGGTCCATCAAAGGTTGCCCCGATTACTGTCGGGTACAATGGCCAACCCGAACTTTTCTTGGGTGAGGCGAAGTTCAATGGGTGAAATTAAGGTAAGGCAGGTTATGTGATTCCTCAAAACATTTCAACTACTTGTACATAATTTCTTGGATTCGGGTCAGGCGGCCTCCTTACCTCCACTTATGACCCTACTTAATATATCTATCTATCGATATACCTACTAATATAGAGAGAAAGAGACCTGTATATGATAACAACACTTAAGTGCTAACAAATCCAAATAAATTTTAATCCTTCATCTTTAGTGATGGATGATTGAGATTTGAATCTATAAACAAAAAAATTTTATGTATACTTTTTATTGTTACATTATATTCACATGAATACTTTTGTTTTTAAATTTCAAATCTCAACCCTCTATCATCAAAATAGATGGTACGGATTTGTTTGAATTTACTAACACTTAAGTGTACTACCTTATATCATTCTCTCTCTCTCTCTCTCTCTATATATATATATATATATATATATATATATATATTCTTCTTTTGATTTTCTACTCGAACTGCACCTAAGGAGTCATAATGTTGCCAGAACCCGATGCTAAGAACCATGTATTTCAGGTCCTACTTGAAACTAAGACAATCGAGTCGCGACCAATTTCGTGTGTTAGGCCACATTCGTTTTGTGTAATCAAAGACAAGTTACACGAGTTACTTAAAGTTTTCCCTTTCGTGTTACTTCGGGTGGAAACGAAGTATGAACTTTCGTGTGGCGTCCATATTGATTTTTCTACTCAAAACAAGCCAATCGGGTTGGTGTTGGTCAAATTTTGGTGAAATTTTTTATGAAAACAAGAACATAAAAACACTGTGGAAAGTACGAAATCACCCCCTCAGGCCCGAGCTTCCAAGGGCATGAGAAATAGGGAAGCAGGCTATTCAGCAAATTTACCATAGGGATAGTATAGTCAACCGAACGGGAAGAATCTACGAATCTCACCTTCTTGCTCTAGCGGTTAAAAAACGGTGGGCAATCCGTAAGGAACAAGGAAGCAAGAGGTCATGATTGTAAAAACGTCAGGCAAATATTGCCGTCCGGCGAAAGGCTCGAGTTCAGGCCGCCGGAGTGTCCGAACCATCACCGAAAGACACCGGTAGTCAAAGGACAGGATGGTCCATTACAGTACAGAATCTTTAGAGAGGCAGCGGCCTTCGTCTCACAACAACGCCAAAGAACGACGAAATCTCAACAGCCCCGGGCATCCCCAACCCCAAAAGGCTCCATTGCCGAGTTTTGACAAAACCTAAATCGACGGCGAGATACCAAAAGCTATCGACCCTTTGTTTTCCAAAGGGTAGCTGCGATTTATTGAAAGTCATGAAACCATTTCCTAAACCATTCAAAATCACTTGAATATGCCGAAGATTATACTATAAAATGAAAGAAAAATGAAAAGAAGCAATCACATCATCAATACAATAAAAGATTACTGGTACAACGTATTTGAACTAGAAATACCCCCCCCAAAAATTATATACTCTTTGTTTTCTGTCTGAAACTTAACCTGAAAGAGAATATGCAATTTACTGAAATTTAGAAAACCATTTTTAGAACAACAAAGATCACTTAAATATGCCGTAATATTTACTTAAAAGACGAAGAAAAAGGGAGAAGCCTGAAATTGGAAGAATCAGATTAAAACAACAGATTGGTATACCGTAATCGAATTCTGAATAGCAAAAACTACAAGCAACTATTTTAGTCGCCCGGAAAGTTAAACTCCGTGTGTGTGTGTGTGTGAGAGAGAGGGAGAGAGAGAGAGAGTACCGTAGGAACACTGGGGTTATGAATCCGGCATATTTCTTCGATTTGCTGGAATTCCGAGTAGAAGTGAAAGTAAGGCAGGAGAAAGCCGGGCTCGGCGTACATCTTCACTCTCTCTCTAGAATTCCCCACTATACCAACATCTCACAACACGCCTCCCTCTCTCTCCCCCTCAACACACATATAAAAAGGGAAGGGTGTGCTCGAAGCGACAAACAAGATTCCATCATCATGTCCCATTCCAAGCTACATGCATCCATGCCCTGCACAATTCACTCAACTCCATACTCCCCCACCAAAACAAGAATTCCTAATGGCCCTGCTCTTCTTTGTCGTTCCTCGGGCTCGGAGTGCTTCCAAAATAAAGTTGAAGAATATCCCGATAAATTATCTTTCTTACTTAAAAAATCCGTCAAATTGGTAACTTTTAAACATTGCCTTTAGATCGATAAGAACAAACACAAGACTCCCACCCGACTTAGAATCCCTTGCGAAAAAGTAGGTTAACTTGAGAATCGAACCTTGCACGCTTGTATCATATGAAAGACCTAACCTGACCTAAGTACAAAATAAAACTAATTAAATAAATGAAAAACAATGATTTTTGCAAAAAAATTAAATATAAACGTATACGAACAATGATTTCTTGAAAAAAAAGATGGGTCCACCACTGCATCCTGACCGAATGCCCGGTGAGTCCACCAACTTCTGGGCGGGATGTCTAGGTGAGGAAACTATAAGTCATTATCCAAATTTGAATTGGTTCCTGGACCTGATTTGAGACCATGGTTTTGCATTAAATACAATCTCCTCGTATCCAAAGCGCAGTAGCTCACCCGGCTAGGGTTTGATTCACAAGTTTGAGGCTCATGAGTTTGATACCCGGAGCCTGAATCTAAGTTCGGTCTCCCCATTGTACCCCAAAAAACTTGTTTTTAACTTGTTTTTTGTCTTATTAACGTTTTTATAGAGAACAGAGTTGTTTTCTTTGTCGGTGTGCTTGAGGCTACCGCTGCCTTGTAGGGCGTCGCGTAGCATAGGCAATCATGATGAGGCATCAACCGTCCATCTATAAAATCCGAAGGCCAAATTTAGTCACTCTTACCAAGGTAGCCAACATGTTGGTCCCAACATATCTTACATGAGGGGTAGCTCATGTAAATGCATTTGCATCATTGGAGGGATGATGATGTCAAACTCCCCACGTCCTTCACCATTATTAGTGTCACGATCATCATCATAAGCAATGCCCTTTCCATACGGGTAGTCCTATTTCGTCATTTTCATTATTTCAGCATCATCAATATATATGTATATATATATAATCATTGAGTAAAATTGTGTGCCTACAGTATCATGGGGTAAAATTGTATGCCTCATTGCAATAGTGTAAGAAGGTACATGATTTTATAATGATTGAGTATTATAATCATTGAGCATGAAACGTGCACGCACACACATACATATAATCTTTAAAAGTATATATTAAACCTTTTAATTGTTCATATTAAATTAGGCATTCTTCTTGCCACATAATAGGACTCACATGTTCTAAGGGTGGGTCGTTGGGACTGGGCCTACAGTGCCAATTTTGTAGGCTCGACCTTGTAATCAACCACCCCCTGACTCGTTGTTGAAACCGTCCACAGTGGCCCATCAAAAACAATTAAGTTGTCGTCCTCAGGAAGGACTCCTGAGAGAATAGCCTATCATTCTTAACACACACACATATTATATATATGTGTGTTAGATGGGTGTGTGTGTATGTGTAGAAAAGAGGCAAAAGAAGAAAAATCTACATTTTATATATCACAAGATAAGATGGCAGTGTACAAGGGTGCGAATGAAACACAATCTCATATTTTATCTCGTTATATATAAATAATAGATGCTCCTCTCTCTCTCTATATATATATCTGTATTATGTCACTCCATCTACATAAATACACTAATATAAAAGTAAATATAAATTCCTCTGTGTGTGTTAGCCTGACTGCATATTGCAGCTAGATGCCAAAATATTTATTCTCTCTTATTATTTATTTTCTCTCTTTTGTTTGATACAATACAACCAAACAACCAATGGGCATTGGCTTCTAGCTATAAAAGGACACTTTTTGCTGTTCATTGCGTTTGAGTAACCGGCAGGCTTTCACTTCACTGTGTTTTGAGCATTAGGTAGAGTTAGTGCACTTGGAAGCTTTTCTCATCACAACTACAGAGATGAAGCTTGATCTTACATAATGCACCAAATGATGCAGATATGAACGATTAGACTACCTCTTTAGAGTAGCCTCTAACAAATTGATTTGTAGCACATAGGTGCATGAATGAGAATAGTTTTTTGAGTTAAAAATATTATTGTGGTAAATAAAGAATTTGATGAAATGTTATTAAAGCAAATGTTATGCATTTTGATTGGACGATACTCGGTCTCTCCGTATTTTATAAAGGGGAATTTGGTTTAGTGGAGTCTTTTACACCTTTTTTCAGCAAATGATGAACTTTTTGCTCTCCAAATTTGGAGGCTGGTGCTTTGATTGAATTCTTTAGAAAGTCCAACAAACTGTAGAAGGTTTGTTTTCTTCCCTTCATATCTTATTTGCATGGGTTGACGAATAAGACACATACACACACACACACACACACACAGAGAGAGAGAGAGAGAGAGAGAGAGAGAGAGAGAGAGAGAGAGAGAGAGAGAGAGAGAGAGAGAGCTCTATTAACAAAGGCCAATTGCAGAAGAGCCAAACAAGGATCTTGGATCTTGCATTGGGCTCTTCTTTCTGAATTATTCACTTGAAACCACAAATGCGGTTTGAGAAACCAATGTTGCTTAGGAACTCGTATGTGAGTTTCTTGAATTGCATGATAAAATACCCACTACCATATAAAAATCTAATGTATATAATGCCTAAGATAAGAACTAGCATGACCTTGCACATTTATTTTCACTTAAATGTGTGAGATAAGTCCTAACTTTCAAACCTTCTTCCCAATTTGATCATATCTCCAGTATGATTTCCTTTTGTTTATTAGAAAAGCAAAAACTTATTTTTATTTTTTAAAAATTAAACAATTCGTTTTTCTTTAAAATGAACCTGATTTACATGAATAGTCCAGTATGAATGAAAGTCTATCCACTTTCTCTCTTATACGTACACAAACACATACTATATATATGCCTTAAATAATATAATCACAGCTGATGGAACACCAAAATCAGGATGGCATACACACCTCATGTAAGGGAGGAGGCCCTGCCACCATTGAGACAAGAAGTCGATCACTAAAAGCAAGTACTAGCAGAAAGTAGTGCTTGCATTATAATTTTCAAGGAACTCGATCGATTAAAATGTCTAACCAGACAGCTGCAGCAGAGATTGGTTTATAATCACATGAGATGAGTTCCCAAACGTCCTAATGTCAAAGATGAAGTGACCTAAACCCGTAAGCCACTTTCGACTAATTACACCAAAGTTTACTCTAATGTAGCCTTGTGAAACAAGCTTTCTTATTTATTACCATTACCTTTTTCTACCTTACCTTCCTTTCGTTCCTCCCTGATCATAAAAGAAACTACGGCCATTCACAACCAACATATCATTCTCTTAACTGCGGTAACTTTTCTAAGTGAGGGCATGCCCCAAGTAAAGGGACTTTTGAATTAACCATAGCTACCATACACCGCATTTTGGTGTATAGATATGGCTGGTTCCTAATTGGCCCGACGGTTCCAACCAAAACCGAACCAAGCTAAGAATGGACTCATCCTAGAACCAGAACTAGAACGAGGCCCACCTTGTTTGGTTCCGGTTTCACCTTTTATAAGAGCAAAACTGAAACCAACCTAGAACCACTAATTGGATTGGTTTGGTTATGGTTCCAAGTTTCCATTGTATCTAGACCCGATGATTTGAAACCATCGGTTCCATTTTACCCAGAACCGGACATGTCTACCAACACTAACTACCTCAACAATGACAACATCATCAATTCTCATGGCTAAACCTGAAAGGTCTTTGTATAAGTTATCGTGTGGTCTCTTGAGGCCCATATAAGGTACACTCGAAAAATCCAAGAAGAAGGGTCTCCTCAGACTTTTCAAGATACCCTTTTTCAAAAGATAAATATCTTAAACAAAATTGTTTTACTTTATTAAAAGTTAGCGAAAGGTTTAAATGAAAAACCCCATACGGAAATCACGGGGAATGGTAAGCCTATATATAAACAAGGATTACACTTACTTCATAAGGCTTATCAAAAAATACAATAAACAATAATCTTCCTCGTGCAAAATCTTTTACGGGTAACCATATACGAAGAAATTAGTTCTTCATCCTTTCTTCTTCTTGGTTCTCTAAGCTTTTGCACACCATACTGTTGTTAGAGGTGTGTCAAAGCATACAGTTGACAATACTCTTTTGGCTTTGAGGTATGCTTCCTATAAATAGAGTAAAGAGAAGAGAGCTACTCTATTAAAAAAATAAATATTGAATCAAAACAAATAAAGAGGAATTTGATTGAACACTCATCTACTCAAATTGGCTTTGGCTTTGAGTTTATTCAATAGCTTCCAAAATGCTTTGTTTTTTCTTTGCCTAGTCCTATTCGATCTTGACTGAAATAAGGAAAAGAAACTAGAAGAGAAAGCAAAATAACAAAAATCATATAGATTTGTTTTCTATTTAGATGCAAAAGATAAAGGACAGTCGGTCGAAAATTGCATGAAACTTCTGCTTGTAGTTCCGAAACAGGAATGTATTGGGTGCTAACTGAAGAGGATGAAGGCCACACCCTTTTGCTTCTTCTCCTCCCAACACCTTCTCCTTCTCCCCCAAATTCTCTTCTCTCTTTCTCACTCCCTCATCCTTTGATATCGCAAATGTGAGAAACCATACTTTGGTAGTTACTAGAGTCTTCAAAACTGCATCACTCATTCAATTTTTTGAGAAAGCACCCTAGGTTATCGCAAACTTTAAACAAGGTGGTTTTTGCAAAAGCAAGGGTGAAAACCGCCTCAAGCAATGGACTAATAAATCTGTTTTGCCCTTAATAGTAGCTAATATTAATGTATGTCATTTATCTATAGCATCAAATGATTGAAATACCCTTCATCATGTGTTTGTACATTTTACCCTTTTTCATTTAGTTTAAATTATAGGCATACCTATTTTGTGAAATCATTGTTTTATCCATGTATTTCCTAGGAGTTAGAGGATATGTTGTACAATGTTATTTACTGTTATTTCTTTGTTTCTTTATTAAATTCATAGAATTATCATCTAACAAAAATATGTGTTTGCTATAGAATTATAGAAACATCAAAGAACATATTTACACTTATGTCCTAAACTATTTATTCAACTTGTAGAATAACCAAAAACTAGATTTTATTGTTTTGTCCTTAAGACTTCAACAAATTTATCAAAATAGAGAAACTAATAAAAATACTAGTTTGCCCATTAGCTGTAAAAAAGTTACAAAAATGGATAGAGAGAAATATTGCTATAATATCCCAGACTTGTTCTAAAATTATACAATTTTGTCTATTTTCAAAATGGTACCTACAAGTTTGATATTATAGATAGGTTCCTAAAAATATTTGCATATTAATATATGCCTATTTTTGTTATTACACTTTAGTACCTAACTAAGTTATATTAGTTCTTTAATGAAAATTACCTTAATTCTTTTTATTTGTTGCTTGTTTATTGTTTTTTATTTAAAATATATAGACTCTTATTATTATCTTTAAAAACGACTACTAGAATTTGTTTTTTTGACTTGGTAAAGATATAAAATTAAATAGCCTAAATTTTCAAACATGAAAAATAAGAATTTCATTGGCCTTGACCCTAAAGGGTATTGAGTATGTATTTAAGAAAACAATTTTACCCCATATACCAAATGTAATAGAAAAAGAAATGAAAGTATAAGACCATAAAAGATGACACAATAACTATAACAATTATACTTATATACATAAAAGATGACCTGATTAAGGTTTTTGAGGAATTTGAAATTGCCAAGGAGTTGTATAACTCTATAACAACTAAATATGATATTGCAACTAAACTTCATGTACAATTACTTAATAATTCATATAAAATAAAAGAAGAAAACAATGTAGAATGCAGAAACGAAATGTTGGTTATGGCTCGGGACTTAGCTATAGTGAAATCTGTCATCCTTAAACTCATGAAAATATCCACTATCCTGAATAATCTTCACTCTTCATGGAATATGGTGACTACAACACTAAGACGGGTATGGTTCTATCCTTTATCAACTTCTTTTAAAGCTAGCAATTTAACAAGAACATATGAACAAAGAAAAAAAAAGTTGTTAGTTGCTAAAGATGATTTAGAGATGAGCTTTACTAACAACTAAAATAAAATAAAGTCAAATAAAAAGTTTGGCAAATTTAACAAAAAGATGATCATTTATTCAAGAATTCTCAAGAACCTACTTCTCGAATCAAGTACTTCAACTATGACAAGATGGGACACTATAAACAAGATTGCCGCAAAAAAAGAAACAATGGTGGAAATATCCAATGCAACATTCCGATGAAAAAGCTAGACATAATTTATCATAGTTTGTACCTAGATCACCATATGAGTGGTTGGTTGGTTGATTCTAGAGAGACTCGACACATCTCGAAGAGCAAAGAGGGAGTTATGGTTCTAAATGAATACAAGCATAAGGAACATTGAGTCTATATAAGAAATAATTCATTTGTAGATGTTCTAGGGGTTGGGTCCTTTAGAACTTTTGTACAAAACATACTTCATATACTTATTGATATATTAATTGTGTCTTCTATTAGGCATAATCTTGTGATAGTGAATACCTTTAAAGAAATGGTTTGATGTTGAGTATGGATTGTTTAAATTAAATATTGATGATAATGAAACTTCTACTACTTATATCGATTATGTCTTTATTATTGATGTCAATGTATAACATAAATGACTAAAGCATATAAGCTTCAATAAGTAACTAGCTTTGATTTATTATCTAAGTTTCAAGAAAACACTTTTAATAAGTGTAAAACAAGTATACAAGGGAAAGTGACAAGAAAATTATTGTCTAAAAAAATAATTAGGGAAACAACACTATTAAAAATTATTCACATAGATATATGTGAACCCTTTATGATAAGATTTTATTATGAGAAGGTTCATTTTATATTTGTTATTGATGATTATTCGATATATGAATATTTATATTTCTTAGCACATAAATTCAAAGTACTTGAAACGTGTAAAAAATATCAGCAAAAGTCAAAAATCAATTAGGGTAGACAATCAAAATATTAAGGTTTGATCAAGGTAATAAATACACCTCAACATAATTCTTAGAATACAATAAAGACTTTGGTATCTTAAAATAAAATATCATGCTCAAGACACCTCAATGAAACAATATAGTTGAATTGATATAACAAGACATTATTGAATATAACAAGGTTTATCTTAATAGATGTTTCTCTTCTTATGGTATTTTGATGAAAAGTAGTGACTGCAACCATGTATATATTAAATATAGTACCATATAAAATTATATTCTCTACACCATATGATATGTAGTTTGGTAGAAAACTAGACTTGAGTCATGTCAAGAGGTAGAGATTTATTATTACCTGTATTAAGATCCTTGATTAGTCTAGAGATAAACAAGATACTAGATTCATGTAATGTATTTTTATTGGATACCTTAAAGGTTCCAAGAGTTAGATCATGGTTTAATTGAAAGAAGAGATGTTGAATTCTTAAAAGATACTAAGAATGACATCTTTAAAAATTATGATAAGATCATTGATGATCTAGTGGGTCTAGAGTAATCATAATTTGAACCTATAGATTCTGATCTAAATGAATTTTTTGAACAAATTAATACTTTAAGTAAACAAAAAAGACATATGGTCACACTATCCTACTTAAAGGATTATCATACTTACCTTACAAAAAAATATGTAATTTAGATGAGTTGACTTATAACGCAACATATCAACAAGCTATTAACTTGTTTGAATCAATAGACTGAGAAAAGCAATGAATGATGAAATTCAATACATTGAGAAAATTCAAGTTTGAGAATTGGTAATTTTGTTAAAAGGAAGAAAAGTCATGTTTTAAATGAGTTCTTAAAAAAAATATATAAAGTCAATAAAATAATCGACAAATTTAATGTGAGGTTGGTTGCAAAGGGGTTTTTACAAAAGTTAGAGATAGATTATATAGAAACATATTCTCCTATTGCAAAATTTGAATTCATTGGAATTATTTTAGTTATTTTGGTATTTTCAAATTTAGATTTACATAAGCTAAATGTAAAAACCACTTTTTTAAATGGTGATTTAGATAAAACCATTTATATGGAGTAACAAAAAGGGTATGTTGTTGAAGGTGAGAAAGATAAAGTATATAAATTGAAGAAATCTCAATATGGCCTTAAAAAGTTACATATAATTCCAAATATTTGACTTTTCAAAATGTCATTTTAGAACTTGGGTTTGTGTCTGATGAACTATATCATTGTGTATATATATAGAATAATAAGAGTCACTTTATCATTTTATCTTCATATATAGATCATATTTTGTTGATTAGGAATGACAATGAGATTATTCAAAACAAGTAATGGTTAAATTCTAAGTTTGAAATGAATGATATAAAAGAAGCATCATGTATTTTGAGTATAAAGATTTCTCGTGATAGAGAATCTAAACTTTTATATTTACGTCAAGAGATACATATTGATTATATCCACAAGAAATTTAAAATGGGTGAATACAAACCTATAAATACACTTCTTGCTAAAAGGGTCAAATGGAGTAAGGTTGATTGTTCCGATAAGGAAGAAAACAAGGCTAATATTTCTTTATGCACAAATTGTTGGTAGTTTGATGTATGTTATATTGTGTATAAGATTAGATATCAATTTTCTTGTTGGTCATGTGAGTAGATATCAAAGTAATCTTGATTGATAATTTTAGAAAGTTGTGAAAAAGATTTTGAGATATCTTACAGGAACAAAATATTTAAAACTTTGTTTTCAAGTAGATGAACTAAAAATATTATGATACTCAGATGTTGACATACTATAATCAAAGATAACAACAAGTAAACCCCTGGTAAATATTCTTATTTAAAGGTGGTGTTATTTTTTTAGCTTCCAAGAAATAGGGTTGTATAGCATTGTATACACAAGAAGCTAAGTATGTTGCTTGTAGTATGACTGCAACAAGTTCCATTTGAATAAGTCATGTCATTCGTGATTTGAAGTTAAACATAACCAATGAGTCAATTGTCATTTTTTGTGACAACAGTGCATTAATAACTCTTACTAAGAGTAGAGCTGATAAATTTAGAAGTAAGAATATAATGGTTAAATACCACTATATTCTTGATATGTTTAAGAGGAATGAGATATTTATATCTTATATATCAACTAGTGATATATTGGTTGACCCTTTGACTAAAGGCATCTCTTAAGATTTCTTTACAAACCATGTTACACATGGGTTTGTGATATGCCTAGAGTTTTAATGTAAAAACATAATGTAGAAAAAATGTATTTACTACGAGAAAATGCATAACTGGTATAAATTATAATTCACATACAACTTGAAAACCATAAGTTGGATCAAGTGTCAAGTGAGAGATGTAAGTTATTTTCTGGCTCTTTGAGGCTTCGACGACATGTACTCGGAAAATTGTGGAACACTGGTCCCCTCTTCATGGATTTTTTGAAATGCCCTTATTCAAAAAGGATAAACCTCTTGAACAAAATTGTTTTACTTTATTGAAGTTAATGGATATCTCTCAATAAAGTAAAAGGCTTAAACAAAAATCATGGGGAATGGAAAACATATAATATATATAAGGATTACACTTATTTGACATAGCGTATCAAAAAAATACAATAAGTAATAATCTTTCCTATGCAAAGCCTTCTGCAGGTAACCATATACGAAGAAATTGATTCATCCTCTCTCTTCTTCTTCTTCCTTTATTCTTCTTAATTCTCTAAGCTTCCGTACAGTATATGACTGTGAGAGGTGCGTATATCTTCAAGATTTCACCCTCCATGTGGTGAGGCCTCTGAAGCTTAAAATATAGAGTAGTTAGGATCAAAGCAAGACACCCTTCGGGAGTCATGTAACATGACCTTCTAGTATATATAGTGTTACATGATTCAACTTCTCCCTTACAACAAAAAAGTTGGTTGCAGCTACCTTACAGTAGCCAGTAGCAGTGTCCTCACCTCTTGATGCGTTGAAATCTTGCCCAAGAATAAAAAATGAAGGGAAAGAAGAATTTGAAAAGTAGGTTCAGTTCCATGACCGATTTAGGATCCTTGGTGAAGGTTTGTCTAGTCGGAAATGACTATGCATCGGTTACGCATTGACCTTTAGCCGAGGTGTCTTTGTTGCTTGAAGGGAGACCTCTCCATCCCAAATAATTTTTTTATTACCTTACTGAATGCCCCAAAACCACACCAAAGGACCGGTTAGCTCTGTTGATCGTGCCCACTGCTGAACATTAGATCTTTTCCAACAAATGAAACAAAGGTTTTCAAATTACAACTACGAGATATAAGAGCTGCTCTTTTTTGTTAGAACCATGTTCTATCGTTTTTGAAGGATGTGATAGGTGAGGCCTAGACTTGATCTTGAACTCATTAATGAAACTCAACCCTCATACCATCGAATGCACACTGAACACAATGTAAAAGTTGTGTGCTATCATTGTAAAATTAGTGAGGTTTCATTGTATTTTTACATGGGCCCACCATTTTCAGATTCATAGTTTGTGCATATAAAACATTCTCTCTCTCTTTATATATATATAAGTTTATGGGTGCTTGTACAATGTGTCAAACTCACGTACTAAATCATCCTCAATGATTTTCAATATCAAAGAAATAGATGATTGAGATCAAAAGGCAACACTGAGAAAATATACTTATGCCAAGTTATAAGTTTGATTTACAAATGTATTTTTTGGTTTTAACTTTTTGACTTTTCCGATCCAACTCTTTGATTGGATAATCAAGATCATTAAAATCATTCAACTCTTTGTATACACACGCTTGTGTACTCTTTGTTGGGAGAGAGAGATTCATATGATCAATTTACAAGCCACTGGGAGTGCAGAATTTGGAAAAGTTGAGAAATAATCCTGTCATCAAATACACTATCACATATTTTATTTCTCACCACAAAAGTACATTGTACATGTCATGCATGTTGAATATGAGAAAGAGTGAGTGAAACGCATTTAATAGTAATAATATACTGGGCTTTATGATCAATATCAATAATTAAATCTTGTATGACCAACGATTGAGAAAGTGGAACCACCGTAATATTCAAAGCTATCATAATATTCGCATGTACAATATGGAAAACTTTCCTGATACAAATATCAATAGGATACGATCTCCCTCTCTCCCTCCCCCCCTCTCTCTCTCTCTCTCTATATATATATATATAACCAACTTCATAATTGTAAAATGTATCGAAAGGTATGAACATTGTCAAGGGTAGACAAACATAATAATTTACTCAAAGTTGTTCTGCTTAAAAAGTTGGAGCCTTTATGACTTTTTGGAGTGTACGTACAAATTGCTGAGATATTTTCAAACTAAATTTATTAAAATCAACTTGATGTGCACATGCTCCCTGGTCAAACTCCTCACCACTGGCCTGGCTCGTGGAATCTTTGCAGACCAATCATGGATGGGAGCAGTCACACCATTGCTGCAAAACGACGATGGTTGCAGAAATCCTGCCCCAACACTCTTCTCCTCATTCTTCTTCTGTGATTGCTTCTCTCTTTCTTCCGACAAAAAGTAGTCATTCGAGTAAATATATTATTAAAAAAAGTTGGTGTAACATTATTAAAAACAATAAAAAAAAACACAGGGGAGTCACCTTCTTTGATTATTTTTTTGTCCCACCTTTGAACTAAAATGACTGGTTTTGATCGGAGCCAAACCGGGACAGAAAACGGTTGAAATTGAAACTGGAACTGGTCTTACAACCGAAGACCACCTGGTTCAATTCTGGTTTTGCCTTCATAAAACCGGAACCGACCTGAAATTGAAACCAGTGGTTCTGAACCATCTGTTCATTTATTTTTTTGTTTTTTCTCCTTAACATTTAAATTTTTTAAAATAATTTTTATCAGTTACAGTTTCAAGTTCGAGAGAAACCGGAACCAGCCATATCTGAATGAGAGATCCCATAAAGTTTCCTAAGGCTAGGACCTACCCTAAGGTAGGCCATCTTGCTTATAACAAAATAAAAATAAATTTTTATTGGATATGATACAGATTAATTCTCACAATTTTGAAATAAGTTTCTTGTAAGTTTGATACCTGTAGGTTTTTAAATGCAAATAAAAGAATAGATGGTGTATGGACTTCAGGAAAGGATTTGGTGTTGCATATATTACTGCAATAATATTTTGGATTTGGGAATGAAAAAGCGAGTTGGATCTAGACTTAGATTTGAACCACATATCAACTACTGCAGAACTCATAATATTTTATACTCCATTAATTAATCTGTAATCCAACTACTCTATTGCAGAAAGATCGAACATTAAGACTTTGTGTCTCGTACATGATCGATAGGTGTCAAGAAAAGATTGAGAGAAACCGAAAAACTTTTTTACATGAAGTGAGGAACGAAAAGATGGAAGGTCTTGATTTTCGAGAACAAGATCGACAGACTTCAAAATGAAAGAGCGGTACTGTAGGTGATGCTAGAGTGAGAAGAGAGAGAAAAATGTAGTAGGGGTATTTTTGATATTTTAAAATAGGAGTGTATATTTAGTAAAATAAGGTGTATGAATAAAATTTATGTTAATATATAACATGAAATTAATTCTAATTTAAAACTTAAAGTATTTTAATTATTCGATTCACACACATATTATATATGTTTACATTCTACTAAACGTACCTGCCGTGGGCCCTTGTCATGTTGGGAAACCCTATTCTTTAGGAACCCGAATTGTGGTTAATTTTATAATTTCATGTCTTAGGACAACTTAACTTCTAAATTATGTCCCTAATCCATCTGACCATGCTAAGATTGATCAAGATTTCCAACTTGTCATTCAAAATTCGCTTCTCAACACGAGAACTATCTGTAAACAGGTCCATGCGTGTCGTTTTGGGCTTCCAAGTCCACCAGATTTTGGATTACATGGCCAACATGGAAATAAATAATCAAAACAAATTGGTCTAATTGTAATTATGTGTACGCAAACTCGAAGAATAATTTACTTATGATATTATTTTAAGACTTGATTAGTGCTTCCACCTAATTTCAGTTTGTTACTTTCATAAACCCCACGAGTAAGGAGGTTGAATGCAAGCAAGGTCCATATGACTGTGACACGGCGACACGAGGAACGGTGGGGAAAATTCATCATGAAAACGGGCGACCATGTCGTGTCCAAAGTCATACTTGTTTCATGCCATTTGGCACTCGTTTGTAAACAGGTCAAACTGAATCACGGCTCTTTTATTATCTCCTTTTTTTCCTCTTTTAGAAAACTTTAAAAAATTATCACGAGGTTTGATTATTTTTCAATTGTGTCTAAAGCCATACTTCAATTCATATTTTACTTCTCTCATTTATAAGCACACTCTCTTTTCATCTTTTCCTCGCGTCGTGAAAAGATGCGTGTGATATGAGTAGAAAAGACGAAAGTCACTTACATCTCTTTTATGAGAGAGACACACGCAACATGCATTTCTAGGAGAGATGATCACCGCGTACATCTCTCCCACGGAGTATGCCGGTGAGATGAAAAGAAGAGACAAGAGAGACCGTCGGTGAACTAAGAGGGGAGGAGAGAGAATGTGGTGACGGCAAATGAACTGCCTGCTACTTTCCTTTGGGTCTGATTTGCTAGTTGGTGAGACAATAGCTTACCAACCCAATGATTAGTAGCTGGTTTGATTTGAGAGGATCATAAGCCACAATGTCAATAAGCCTTTGATAATGTTTTTTTCTATCATAGCTCATTGATATGGGTGCCATAAGCTTTGGCCATATTAAAATCTGATGAAGCAGATATCTTAGCCATTATGTTTCTTTACTTATTGAAGCTAAAGCTATGAACTAGACAATCTTGTTGGAATCGGTTATGCATATTTGTTTCTTAGAATATCAAAAAGTGATACTCTCACTAATAACAAAGATCCAACCGCTTATAGATGTACGATCTTTTGAGTAGTTAACCAAACTAGTATCTGAAAATCATTCTAAAATTTTAAGACTTCTACTATAGACTAAGTTATAGCTAATTGTTTATTTCAAGTATTTTAATACTCGATGAGCACGATGTTAATGGTCCTTACTTGGATTGATTGTATATCAACTCAATTTGCCTACTACATATGTAATGTTAGGTCTAGTATATGTGAGAGCATACATTAAGCAACCAATAATTTTAGCATTCCCTAATTGTGCCACCGGACATTCTTTATTTGATATTAGTTTAATGTTTACATCAAAAATATAAGAGACATAATAACAATCAACAACAACAGCAACTAAGCCTTTTCCCATACTAGACAAGGTCGGCTACATGGATTCTTTGTTTCCACATAGCTCTATCATGTGCCATGTTAGCAGTTAACTCACAATAAGCTAAATCATTCTTTATTGTTTCTTTCCAACACTTTTGAGGTCGTCCTCTACCTCTTTTAATACTTTCCAAATTTAGTTTTTCATACCTTTTTATAGGTTTTTCTTCTGATCTTCTTTCTATATGTCCAAACCATCTTAAATGATATTCTCTCATTTTATCCTCCATTGGTGTCACTCTTAATTTGTTTCTAATAACCTCATTATGTATACAGTCTTTTCTTATATGATCACTCATTCATCTCAACATCTTCATTTCTGTCACAAACATCTTTTGTACATGTTGATGGTTAACTGCCCAACACTCATAATCATAAAACATGACAGGTCTAATTGCTACTCTATAATATTTACCTTTTAACTTTAATGGTATCTTCTTATCACAAAGAATACCTTATGCTCCTCTTCATTTTAACTAACCAACATTAATTCTATGCGTAACATCTCCATCAATTCTTCCATCACTTTGAAAAATTGACCCTAGGTATTTAAAACTTTTTTTTGGGGATGCAATGTATGTCAATTTTAATTTCTATGAACTCTGATGTAACCAAATGATTAAACTTATATTCCATATATTCCGTCTTTGTTCTACTAAGTCGGAGGCCTTTGCTTTCTAATGTTTCTCTCCATAGTTCCAATTTTCTATTAACTTTTTCTTAGACTTCTCCACTAATACAATGTCATCTGCAAATAACATACACCAAGGTACTTCATCTTGAATATGTTTTGTTAACTCATCAATCACCATTATAAATAAATATGGACTTAAAGTTGATCCTTGATGTAACCTAATATTAAATTCAAAGAAGTCTGTCATTCCTTCATGAGCCTCATACATATTTTTGCACCATCATACATGTCTCTAATAAGGTTAATGTATGTCAATGAGATACCTTTTTTTACCAAAGTTCTCCAAAGAATCTCCCTCGGTACCCTATCATAAGTTTTTTCTAGATCAATAAATATCATGTGAAGGTCTTTCTTTTTTGCTCTAAAATGTTCCACAAGACGTCTCAAAAGAAGAATCGCTTCACCAGTAGAACTGCATGGCATGAATCCAAATTGGTTCTCTGTTGTACTTGATACTTGTCTTAACCTACGTTCGATAATTCTTTTCCACAATTTCATAGTATGGCTCATTGACTTGATACCTTGATAATTCACACAATTTTGAATGTCTCCCTTGTTCATATATGGGTATAAGTGTACTCGCTCTCCATTCCTCGAGCATCTTTTGGTTTCTCCATATTTCATTAAATAGTCTTGTGAGCCAAGTGATTCCTTTTTCTCCTAGTATTTTCTAAACTTCTATAGGAATATTATCTGGTCCTACCGATTTACCACCCTTCATATGTTTAAGAGCATCTTTTACTTCATTCTTTTGAATACATCGGTAGAAATTGTGGTTTATATACTTTTCTGACTTGGTTAAATCTCCTAAACTAATACTAACATCTTTATTTTCATTAAAAAGATTATAAAATAGTTTTTCTATCTATTTCTTATATCATCATTTGCCACTAGAATTTTTCATCCTCGTCTTTTATGCATCTATGATAATTAAGATCTTTAGTTTTCTTATCTCTAGCCCTAGCTATCTTAAAAATATCTCTTTCACCCTCTTTTGAGTTGACTTTTTTATATAAGTCCTCCCAAATCTTAGCTTTTGCTTCACTAACGGCCTTTTTCGCTTCTTTCTTTGCTTTCTTATAAGCTTCTAAAGTTTCACTAGTTTTCTTAGCATAATGTAATTTGTAACATGCCCTCTTTGCCTTGATTTTATTTTATATTACTCCACTCCACCACAAAGCTTCTTTTTGTGCCGGTACACCTCCCTTCGATACACCTAACACATCTTTCGCCACTTTTTTAATATGTATAGCTATATTATTCCACATATCACAGGGTGTACCAACATAATTCCAAACATCTCCTTGAAGGACTTTCTGTTTAAATATATCTTCTTTCTCGCTTTTGAGGTTCCACAATTTAGTCCGAATAGCTCGATGCACTCTTTTCTTCTTTGTCCATTTTTTTATTTGTAAATCCATAACTAAAAGTCGATGTTTGGTGGTTAAGCTTTCTCTTGGAATTACCTTGTAATCTTTACAACACAATCTATCTTTTTTTCTACAAATAAAGTAATCAATTTGTGTTTGTGATAAGCCACTCTTATATGTAATTAAATGTTCATCTCATTTTTTGAAGATTGTATTGACTATAAAGAGTTCAAATGCCATAGTAAAATTTAAAATCTCCCTACCTTCCTCATGTATATCCCCAAAACCAAAGTTTTCATGAATCCCTTGATATTCTAATGCCTCTTTACCGACATGTCCATTTAAGTCTCCTCCTAAACAAATCATCTCCCTTTGTGGAATCTTTTGAATCACCTTATCTAACTCTTCTCAAAAAGTTGTCTTTATACTATCTTTTAGTCCTACTTAGGGTGCGTAAGTACAAACTATATTCAAAACCTCTACTCCTAACACTAATTTCAATGTCATGATTCGGTCACCATATCATTGTATGTCTACTACACTATCCTTTAAATCTTTATTTATGATAATACCAACTCTGTTTCGAGCCTTTTCTATACCTGAGTACCATAATTTAAAACCTGTATTCTCTATCTCTTTTGCTTTTTCTCCAACCCATTTTGTCTCTTGTAAACATAGAATATGAATCTTTCTCCGAATCATAGTATCTACCACCTCCATTAGCTTACCGGATAATGTTTCGATATTCCAAGAACCAATACTAATCTTATTATCTAAGACTAGCTTCCTTACCCCCCGCATCCGTCCATATTCAAAATGCGGAGACCCTCTCTAAAAATTATTCACTACATTTAGGTGGCAATATAGCGGAACTAACTTCTTTACCCACACCCGTCTATGATGTGGGAACCCTCTCTGTAATTGATTCACTTCATTCGGGCGAAAATGTAGTGACATGGATTACAAAAATAAGAGACATAATAGCAATCAAAATAATAAAAAAAAAGAGAACTTTTTCAATATAATAAGATTGTGCAAGTCTTATATATTTTTTTTCTCTTGTTATTATAATACGTAGAGTAACATCTACTTCTCTCAAGTATTTTATGTGAACATTGATATTTACTTCTTTAAATTAATAGAAAAATAAGCATGCCATCAATAAACAAATCAAACAACCTTTTTTCATGATGAAATTTGCTATAAACACATTTATCTGATTCGTTTATTTTAAAACTATTTGTAAAAAATAACTTGATTAAATTTTTTATGTTATTGCTTAGGTGCTTACTATATTCAGTATATTCCAAGAAGATACATTCAATTCTCCTTTCATACAACTTCTTTATTTGAGTTCTGAAACTTTGACAATAGCATTACAATCCCAAACATTGAGAAGTTTAGGTTATGAATTTTTTATTATAGAATTTATATAGGATAATTTGATTTTTTGTTTGGAACTTTGTTTAAAATAAAACAAGCAACTACAGGTGCTTCACCCTAATAATCATTTGAAAAACTAAAATATGACAACATATAATTTATCCTTTTTTAACACTCTATTTTTCTTTTCTACCGTACTATTTTGTTGTGGAGAGTAAGGAGTTGTAGTTTGAGGTATAATTCTTATCGACTCAAAATAACTAGGATCAGTGTATTGTCTTTCTTTATCAGTTTTTAAACATTTAATGAAAGTTTGATGTTAAAATTCTACTTGGGTTCTAAAAACCTTAAACTTTTTCCTTCATCCATTGAATACATCAAATATACATAACAAATTCTAAATGAATCATCAATGAGAGGTACAAAATACCTCTTTTCTCCTATTGTTGGCCAATCATGCAAATCGTAAACATCTAAATAAATTAAATCCAAAATTTTGGAACTTCTTTCAATTCTTGCAAAAGAGAGTAGTGATTTTAGTACGCATGTAAGTAGAACAAGAATACATTGACTTGTCAATTTTTGGAATCAATATGATTTAGTTGTCATGCAATTTTCTAAAGTTCACATGCTTCAAATAAAAATACTCCAAATTAGATAAGTTAACAATTTAAGCATAAATATCATTCTTGTTATTGAGATTCAAGTTGAATATAGACTCACATAAATAACCCTTTCAAAGAAACATGCCTCTCTTAGATAAAATAAACTTATCTCCCTTAAATACACTTTAAACCTATACTTATTACAGAATGTTACTAACACCAATTTTTTTCTTACATTCTAAAGAGCACATCCTGAAGAATAAGAATTTTACTAGAAGTAAATTTGAGTTCAGCCATCCCTCTATCTTTCACTTAGCTATAGAAGCATTGCCCATATACAAAATCGGTTTGCCTTTTTCTACTAAAGTTTGGAATAGACTTTTGTTTTCGCACACAAGGCAAGTAAAACCAAAGTGAACCTACTAAGATCCAGTGTCTTCTATTATATTTACTTTCGATATAAAAACAATGAGATTGTCCTTAAAAAAATTTGGAGTCTTGTCTTTGTCCAATCTTTTCAAGTATCGACATTCAATCTTATAATGATAAGGTTTTCTACAATAGTAGCATTGACCTTTCTTTTTCTTAGGCTTGGTATTTCTATCATTGTTTCCATTAGATCTTTTTGAATCTCGATTTTTTTCTTTGAAGACTCTATAGACTTAGCTTCCTTTGTAACATGGACTTTTTCTTGAGTAGATTGATCTTTTGATACTCTTCCTCAAACCTAAAACGATTATCCAATTGCTTAAGATAAATGTATGCCTTCTTATGTCCTAAAATTATTTAAAGACTTTTTAAAGAAGGTAAAAATTTATCTATTATAGAAGAAATAATGATGGTTTCATCCATGCTCATCTTATTTCAAGACCTGTTCGAGCCCATGTAATTACTTTATAACAAATCTACCATCTTATAATTATTGAAATGGGTGACCAATTTTTTTTTACTTATAGTAACCTTCATCATATACCTCGTTTCATGTTTGTCTCATAGGTCGCACGTTGATATTTGATAAGTGTCAAATAGGAATTTGACATGCCATTGAGGAATGTGACCTATGCAAATATAATCATCATTGTCTTACTTTTGTTATTTGTAAGCTTCTTTGAGGGTATTATTCTCCTTATCTTTCAACATAGGTATAGTGAGAATATATATGACTTTCAAAGTGATAAGAAGAAAGTGTATATTTTTTTGACACCATAAGGAATTATTGTCATCAAACCTATCCAACTTGATAAAGTTGGATGTCATCTCTCAAAGAAAAATAACCATCTTGATTAAATTAAACCTAAAGATTGTTGGTATAAAGCTTCTTATAGATTGCATGATTTCTTGAGTGGCTGACACTCGAGAGATTGAATTTAGACCCTAGAAAAGAAGGTTAAAGAACATTATTTTTTGAGGTATGGTAAATGCTAACCTATAGGTTTTATTTACTGCCATCAATATTAAATAATTGAAGCAACGGACCCCATTAAGCACCTTCAAGATACAATGAAGATCATCGGTTTATCTTGCATAAATTCTATCGAGTCTTAGACAAACCTATAAAGCAAAGATGATGATGTTGCAAATTCAATTAGTGTTCAAACTCTCTTGAAAAATCAAGTAGGAAAGCACTCAAACCATGAGAGAAAAGTTAGATGAATCTTGTTTATGATACCATTATATATGGACATGGTGAAGATATAACTCACGATATACTACTAATGAACATAATTGTCACTAAAGAATGTGGCTCTTAATGCCATAACATAGTTTCTATATGTGCTACTACTGAGAATAATTATCACTCAAATAAGTGACCCTTAATACCAAAATATGACTTCAAATTTTTCATAAGTTACAACTACTACATGTAGTACTAATAACTACAATTATCACTCAAGTTTGTGACTCTTAATGCCAAAACATGGATGCAAAATGCTCATGAATTACAGGCACTACATATGCTACTAATGAGCATATTTATTACTAAATTAAGTGGCTCTTAATGTCACAACATGGTTGTAACCATAATCTTCACCAAATATATTTTGGTATTTTGAAAATTTATCAACAATCCATATAACCGACTCAGCTCAGTATATGATAAAGGCTTAAATTAATTGGTTTTGGTTTTGGTTTTGGTTTAGGCTTAAAAGGTTTTGTGCCATATACTCGGTGCAATCACTTAACACCAACAAATAAGACCAACCATGAAGACTAAACATAATTACTATTCATACCCTTTTTATTAAGCATATTCTTCTTTTCGTTATTTTCTAAAATACCCCTATCTGCACATTCTCTCTCTTCCTTTTCCCGCTCCATTATCTCACATTACCGTCAGAGAACGGTGGGGTGCATAAATTGTTTTAGAAACAGTTGCATTGTGGATGGAGAATTAGGCATAATCTTTATGTGTAATGTGACTGCTCGAAGGAACATCCATCGATCATCTGACATATGATGGTTTGGATCCTACTGATCTTGTCAACTCATATATAATTTCATTTGTGGGGTCAACCGAAGCACTAGACGTCTAGGTCAAAGACAATGTGCTTGATAGAAGAAAAGAATCAGCCTCCATTACCAAATTTCACAAAAAGAATTGGAAAATAAAACTGACTGCAACGAACAATTATAGAACAAGCCTCAAATGCATTCAAGGAAATAGTATTTTCCTATGTGACAGAGTCGAACCAACCGGTCACGGAGGTTGGAGAGAAGTATACTATGAGGCCTTGTTTGCAGCATGAAACTTCAAGGAACTCGTTGCTATGCAACTTTCGGAACTTGTGCAATAGTTTCACAAAGTTCCATGGTACAGGAACTTGTCATTTTACTTGAAATTCCTGGTCCCATTAAACCAGTTATTTTCTTAGAACATGGTTCTACATATAAACCATATTCCGTGATGCAAGTAGGTCCTAAAAATGTGTTTGATAGGTAGTGTCTGACCCTTAGCTGGGTGGTAGGGGTTCCGAAGTTTTAGACCAATGCAAGCTTATAATCATGGTAGTGAGGAACCATGATTCTTTGTTTGATTCACAAGTAGAATTGATACTTGGGTTTTTAGAACACAAGGAAAGAAGCACATTAGTTTTTTATAAAGCCTCATGGTCTAGTTTTTGTAGTCCACCTTCTCTCATGTCAACCGTTTTGATTGAAGTTGGACCTATAGAACCACAGTTTCACACCAACAATAAGTTTTGTATTTGATGAACAACGGAACCTCAAATCATGAGCATAAAAATCGAGCTACAATTCTCCTAGAACGACGAATCAAACACACCTCAAGGATTTAGAAGAGCCATAATCACTCATATATTACAATGATGTCTATGAATTTCAAAAGAAAGCAAATGGAGTGCCCAACTTGATGCTTTATATGAGTTATAGAAGGAGATCAAATTCGAATTCACTTATAAGGAGTAGGGCAAAATAATTCGATCGGAATACTCACTGAATCACCCCACGTAATACAGTAACAACAAAAGCTAAAAAACAAAAGTAATACCACACCAAAGTCCTCGTACCCTTACAGATGGCCGCATGTAAGCATTGAAAAGGAGGAGAAAGAAAGAGAAGAGAGAAAAGGAGGAGAAAGAAAGAGAAGAGAGAAGATATAAGATCAGATATGCTTATCGTGGTCGGTCAGGATCTATTCAATTGAACCATAATACAGAGACGATGATGAAACTGTCCGGGCTATTATGTTAGCATGCTTTCTTTAAGTGTATATGCATGAATAATTTAAATATATTTTTTTTTGTTGCAAAGGGAGGCCGAAGCCTGGTACAAACACACTCATACACCCTGGAGGAACCCAGCCCGCCACCTGCAAGTGGACATCAGAGAGCGCTACCTGTGAGCTAACGCTCTGGGTGCAAATATTATAGAAACTCAACTACATGAGTTACATCAGCTTATACAAGCCCTCAGCCCGGCCTAGCTGAAAACTACTTGTTCATTCTTTAGAAATGATACATATTTCTGTAAGAACCTGAACAGCTAAACCAAGTCAAACCACGAGTGGCGTCTCCTATTCCAAGCCCTAATGGTCTCTCTCTCTCTCTCTCTCTCTCTCTCTCTATATATATATATATATATATATATATATATATATATATATATATATATATAACAGTTGAAGGAGACGCAGAGAGTCTGCTAGGGTATTGAACCGAATTTAGGCATGCGGCTATTACAATTATGCTTTGATGCTTTCTGTGATTCTTTCCGCTATGGTGCAGCTGGCCGAGCTACACATGCAACAAAACAAGAGGCATTCATTGGGAAACAAACAATGGTGATGAGTCTCGAGCTGTCAACGTTTCTGCAGAATCATTCACTCGAAAGTGATATGGTCCACGAGCACTACGGACAATGCATGCATTTGGCGTCTCTCCACCAACGCTAGGGACGATGCACTTATGGCGTCTCTCCCTCTCTCTCTCTTTCTCTCACACGCACACAGAGACATGAAGGCACATATTAGCACACAGACGAGCATGCATGCACACAAAAAGTAATTTGTTAGGAAGGCCATAGTTTTTAGCTGCTTTTTCACACAGTTCACTGATTAGCGTCATGGATGAGCGTTTTGGTCGTTCAAATCCCTTGTGCCATGATGAATCTATAATGGCTAAAGTTTACATCTTTCTAGATGTTGGTTACCTTTCTTATTAATATTGGTGTCACGAATCTTGATATGAATAATTTGGTGATCCAAGAGTCGGCTCGTATAAAGTTGAGCATATCCGTCCAATGGAAGCGGTATATGACACAAGCCTCTTTCTCTCTCTCTCTCTCTAAGAGGCACAGGCACACATTAGCACACAGACGGGCAAGCTTGCATACATAAAATAATTTGATAGGAAGGCCATAGTTTCCAGCAGCTTTTTCACCCACTTCACTGATTAGAGCCATGGGAATATTGAACTTTTTAATCATTCAAATCCCTTGTACCATGAAGAATCTATAATCGATGAATTTTACATCTTTCCACATGTTGGGTACCTCTTCTTAAAATCCAAGAGCCGACTCGTATAAAGTTGAGGGTATCCATCCATTGGAAGATGCATGGAAGACATACGCATGTGGCCGACACATATATCACTATATATATATCACTATATATATATATATATATTAGTGATAACAAATTCAAACAAATCTCAATAATCTTTTGATAATGTTTGATTGAGATTTCAATTTATAAAACAAAAAGTATATATCTATTTTTAAAGGTACACTTTTTCTTTTTAAATTTCAAATTTCAACCATTTATGGTCAAAGTTTGATTGACATTTGGTATATACTAGCACCCTTATATGCTAGCAAATCCATGATTGAAATTTGAATCTATAAAATAAAAAATATATGTATACGATTTGCAGGTACAGTTTATTGGTATGAACTCTTTTGCTTTTAAAATTTTAAATTGCAATCATCCATCACCAAAAAATAGATGATTAAGATTTGATTGAATTTGCTAAGACCTAAAGGCACTAGCATATATGAATGTTTCTCTCTCTATATATATATATATAAAGAACCATACAATCCTTCAAGAATATATACTCGTGAACGACCATCGTCCCATCACCCTTCAAAGTATGGGAAATTCAGCTGACCTGGTTCTGACAGGCTTTTTATTCAGGACACATTCGTTGAGCTCATACCGAACCTGGGTCTGCTTCGAGTCTGGTTCTGGTTAACCCAAATATGTATAAAATACACTTAATATGTGCATTTTACCTTTGCAGAAGATATATACAATATTTAGATTATATTTGTATCCGTATGTCTAATTATATAATATGTTTCCGTACACACTATATATATTAATATTGACATTTCTAGGGTTGTTGGGTCCAAAATTGCCAGATCTAGTCTCTCACCTGAAAGGGTAGGATGAAGCACAATTTGGCGGTTCAAACTACTCCAAATGGAAATGGAAAAAAATGATTGGAAGATCATAGAACTAATTTTGACGTTGACGAGTCTTTTATGGTGATATGTGTTGTTGGTGCGATTGCACAAACGACGTAAATCAAATTGCTTGTCAATATCGATATAAAAATCAATGTCATTTAAGTCACATGATTGCATTAAAAGTGATGCGAAATAAGTATCTTGATTATTATCGTTCGATTGATTGCACAGATGGTAGTGGTCATCGTTTGTACAATCAATGAAATTGTAGTAATCAAGACACTTATCCCACATTGTATTTAATATATTCTTTGATCGATGTTGACGAGCAAGTCAATTTTCACCGCTACAAGGATACAAATCCTCTACAATAGGATGTAGTAACTTTTAGTTTTTTCATTATGTTTTCATACACACTCAATATATATATATATATATATATTTCATATTGACATTTCTAAGATTATTGGGTCCTAAATTAACAGGTGTACTCTCTTAGGTGAAAGGGTAGGATAAAATCACATCCAACCATCTAAATTCAATGTCAGAGTTATGTTTATATATATATATATATATATATATATATATATATATATGTGTGTGTGTGTGTGTGTGTGTGTGCACGCGCGCGCACATCTTGACATTTAGAGGGCTGTTGGGTCCAAAATTGGCAGGTCTACTCTCTCACCTGAAAGGTGTTGATGAAGCATAATTTGAGGGTTCAAACTCCTGGAAAAAATGACTGGAAAGAAGACCATAGAACTAAATTTGACGTTGACAAGTCCTTTCTGGTGATCAATGACTGCAGAATTGTTAGAAAAAATTTTATTTTAGTGGAAAGAGGGAAATAATTGAATTCGTTAATGTACAGAATAAAGGAGAAAGGTTGTGTCAAATAAGCGACCCAATATAAAACTTTGCATTATTTACTAAAATGTATGACCTCTTAGAATCACTATTTAGCCACCAGACTTGGAGTAGGAAAGTTTTTTTTTCTCGAATGAAAAAGTTGAAGTGCCTTGGTGTATGTTATTTGTAGATGACATTGTGTTAGTGGAAGAGTCTAAAAAAAAGGTTAATAGAAAGTTAGAATTATGGAGAGAAGTATTAGAAAGCAAAGGCACCCGACTTAGTAGAACAAAGACAGAATATATGGAATGTAAGTTTGATCATTTGGTTACTTCATAGGACATATAAATTAAAATTGCCACACATTGCATCTCCCAAAAGGAAAGTTTTAAATACCTAGGGTCAATTTTTCAAAGTGATGGAAGAATTGATGGAGATGTTATGCATAGAATTAATATTGATTAGTTAAAATGAAGAGGAGCATAAGGTATTCTTTGTGATAAGAAGATACCATTAAAGTTAAAAGGTAAATATTATAGAGTAACAATTAGACCTGCCATGTTTTATGGTTATGAGTGTTGGGCAGTTAACCATCAACATGTACAAAAGATGTTTGTGACAGAAATGAAGATGTTGAGATGGATGAGTGATCATATAAGAAAAGACTGTATACATAATGAGGTTATTAGAAACAAATTAAGAGTGATACCAATAGAGGATAAAATGAGAGAATATCATTTAAGATGGTTTGGACATATAGAAAGAAGATCAGAAGAAGAACCTATGAAAAGGTATGAAAAACTAAATTTGGAAAGTATTAAAAGAGGTAGAGGACAACCTCAAAAGTGTTGGAAAGAAACAATAAAGAATGATCTAGCTTATTGTGAGTTAACTACTAACATGACATATGATAGAGCTATGTGGAAACAAAGAATCCATGTAGTCAACCCCGTCTAGTATGGGAAAAGGCTTAGTTGTTGTTGTTTTGTAATGAAAAAGCTGAAGCATTGTCTTTTTTTTACGAAGGGTAATGCGAGGCAGCTTCGATAAAAGCTAGAAAGGGGTTGGTGTCAGATGTGAGCAGGACAAACAATCTTAGCACGTGCACACACACACACACATATATATATATATATATATCACTGATGATCCTGAGCCCAGCTAGGTAGGCCACTGCCAGTTGTAGAACATAGTTGGATCTTTCATCATTGGATTTTAAAACTTTGGTTCGTTGGTTCAGTTTGTCTACAAATTCAAGTTTTCTAGTTAAGCAAAGCTAATTTTCAGCTTCTCCCTTCCATTCACAGCTCGTTTGAAATGATGAAGACAAGGCAAGAACAACCAACAAGCTGGTGAGACTAAATACCAACATGGCCAGCTTGAATTGTTTATTTCATTATAGAGCTGCACTTATCAAGATCATTATACTGTATTTTCCGGGATGTGACAGCGAACGGCATTGTGACATTTGTCAATCCCAGATGTTTTCCCCTTCAATTTTTTAAAAATTTCCTGGCCACATTATGCTACCTCCAGCTACAGCGCTGACTTTGTAAAATTGGCAGCATAATTTGATATGAACTTGGCTTTTGGATTGTAGTAATGTGTCAACTTATCACCGCTCACATCCCTATCACTTCCAAACCAACATGCTACGAAATTGGTTTAATGGAAATTTTAGCTTGGCCTTTATGTTTTACAATATATATATATATATATGTGTGTGTGTGTGTATCTTTCTCTTTCTCTCACACACATGCACACATACAAACACACGTGCACGTTAGGAATGCTCGGGTTTGGTGGACCCGTGCCAAAAAGCACGTCTGGTATATTGAGCTCTTGACCTTTTCTTAGAAATCTGACCTTTATATTAAGTGCATTATGCCTGAGACAGGAAATGCCTTTTTCTTTTCTTTTTTAAATTTAAAACTGGGAGGAAAACACTCAGAAATGTCGGAGATCTGACCTTCACTATCCAACTTTATGCATCTTATGACTGGAGCACCATGTAAAGCCCTCTCCTAATGTTTTACTCTGTCTTTGGTTCTTCTCACATAGTAAGCTGTGATAAGCTAAAGCACTAGCAGCTTTTCAAGTTGTTTAACAAACCATAAAGAACTCTGGTTCAATTAGTTCAACTTGTCCGGTCCTAGTTCGAACTCCAATCGATGACCTTTACGCCCTCTTTAGCTTGCTGGAATGCTTCACCAAACATTTGGGCTTCAAATGAAGCTTTGCTAGGAAGGTGCGAGAAATGAAAAAGACGATTGACATGGTATGGTATGGACATTTGAATATACTTCAAAAGGCCAAATGAAGTTTTGTTAGAAGGGTGCGATTAGATGGAAAATTTACAAGAAACAAGAAGATATGCATTGAGTTATTAGATTCAAGAGATTATCTGAATAAACTTGCATGTATAAGTTGATAATTTTGATGCCATATAATGTGAGGTTAAACTAATGAACTGCGCATATATATGAGCCATATATAGCTTTTTGGGTTGGGTTTCACCTGTGGGTAGTAGAGCACCCAGCAATAGCAACGTACTGGAAAAAGATTCATTGCCTTTGCTGGATCATTGCAACCCATCAAAGCTTACTTTGCTTTGAACCTCTAAAATTCGCAAGAAAATGAAGAACAAGTGTTTAGCACAACTTAGGATCATTGAGAGAGAATGATCATAATGATCTTACTTAATATATCATAAGGCAGTGAAGGTCAATTTTACAGAAGAGACATATTTAGATTTGAGTTCCAATATCCTTCAGCTTTAAAACAGTATTTTTCAAATACTTTTGCCATGTTCCTTACAGAAATGGGAGGCTTTCAGGAAGTAATCTTCTTATGACCCTATGCAGGTTCAGTCCATCAAATTCATAAATTAGGAAAACTTTTAAGATAATTACAGAAAGAAAGCCAAAAAAGTACTTGGATGAATGACTGCTTGATGATTCAAATATTAACTTTACTGCATATGTACTTTAAGAGATAATAATTATATTCAAGTCTCAGCCTAAAGTTGAGAAATGAATTGTTCTAGGTTTTGTGCAAAGCAAATCACTTTATTTGGGCAATAGAGTTCTGTCTGCAAATTATTAATGAGGATGACATAGTTTACATTTTCTCAATTAGCAAAAATCAACTGATCGATAGTGAGATAATGAGTGCCTTATTGTGAGAAGTTCAAACATAATATTTGAATGCAAGCTGATTTACTTGATGGACGTATGTTAGTTTCTTAATTTTCAAGATATGACTTTAGTTTTACCTGTAACACACAAGCACTACTGCGAATTCATCTTCCTATCAGGTTTTCCATACAACAATATATATACACACACCATATACATATAAATAAAATATAATTTAAAGAAACCCAGAACCAAAACCAAGTCTTGTCCCACACAAAGAATTGATATACGTCACACAAAAGTCTTTTTGACATCGTTCTGAACCCAACAATATATTCATGTCTATACTGATGAAATCAGTCACTTGATCCCTACTTTGCAGTATATTTTACAAAGGGAAAAAAATAAAGGAAAGTTTTCATCAGTGGATACATCACTATCCATCTGTTTAATTTCTATAAAGATAAAAGAGGACTACAAAAATCGCACAACAAATTCTATATAGGAACCACTTCTCTTTTCTGGAAAAGAATTTTCTTTGTTCCATATAAGGCTGGAAAATAAGCTAAACAAATAGAAGAATCCTTGTCGTTCCTTGTCTAAGAAAAGTTGATCTAAGAAGTAGATGAAGAGCCTGTATTTGAACATGTTCATAAGAGCCTTGCCATCCTTTTATGAGCCAGCTGAACCCCAATCAATCTTATGTCGAGCATCTTAGGGCATGGTTGAGGTATAATATTAGAAATGTCATTTAATGAGCTTTCACAAGCCGAATCAAGCTGAAGATACCATGTCTCTATTCAAATTGTTTAATGAACTAACTCGAATGAGCTAGGGACAATCAAACCGAGTGCATGATATATTTACCAGCATGGTTGACTATAGGTAACTAGCATCCTCTCTTTTCATGAACAATCTAGGAGAAGAGCCCCTTCCAAATCTCTTTTTTCCACTGCTGATAGAATACCATGTTAATCATGCTCACAAACATAAGCGGATGCATGATGAGAAACAATTATGAGAAAAAGGTAGTGGACAAGAAGGGATATATATTTCTGGTAGAGATCACTAACATGTTCATCCTTGTAAGTTATAGGCAAATCAATTGAGAGGGCATATATATATATATATATATATATATATATATATATATATATATATATATATATATATATACATATAGAGAAAGAGAGATGATTCTACAATCTCTCACACGCATACTCATGCCTATCTTTTACTTTCGGAGGCATGAGCATAAATAAGAGTGACTCATATATATTTTTAGATACACTTATAACTTTCTAATTAACGCTTATTTTCCAAAAGTAAAAAGGTGGGAATAAGGTTGGATGATCCAACTCTCCTATGTAGGTCGATATATATATATATGTGTGTGTGTGTGTGTGTGTGTGTGTGTGTGTGTGTGTGTGCATGAACATGTGTGTTTCTCTCTCTTTACACACATATGATGGTATATGCTTGTCATATCCTAATGAATCTCAACCATTCAATAAAAAAGATAGATAGTTGAGACCAAAAAGCAAAAGATACACATCTAATTTTCACAAGTTGTAATTCAAAAACTTTTACATTTAGCTTTTCTTATCTAAACCATCTATTTCTTGGTTAAAAGTGTATAAAAATGTTGAAAGTAAAAAGTCCCCCCCCCCCATGTGTGTGCTATCTAATATTTTTCATTCACAGATAATGTTTGTACTATGTAGTATTACTAAAAGAACGTTTTAAACACTTCTCTCCAGTGTTCCCTCCCTCCTCTCTTTTGCTCTGTGGGTTTTGTTCCCTTTGTCAATAGCATCATTCACCGAAAATGAAGCCCGCCGGAGTTCGTATCCAGCCTCTCCCTCACTCGTGTGTGCTCTCTATGTGTTCTGCCCTTCTTTCCTCATAGACAAAGGCCTGAAGAATCTACAAGACCTACAGGAATCCACTAAGTACTCTCTGTTTTCTGAGTGTTCTAGGTAGAAATCAATTTTGAGGTTGCGCATTGAGGTAGATCCTATCCGTCTTTCTAAATGACACCCAAGCACTCATTTTCATCATCTTGTCCACACATAGAGACAAATCGATTTCGATCTATTTCATTTGTGCTTGCTTTACTGCATACACTTCGAACTGAAAAATGAATGTGAGTCTTCAAATTTTGGTTCATGAGATGAACTAGATCCTGTTTTCTCAAGTTCACTTCACAAAGACAGCTTCATCTTTACCGTTTACCTAGAATGTTAACCCTGTTATAGCAGTATATGCAAACACAATAGAGAAGACGTCAAAGCAAAATTACCTTGAAGCTGTTACACAATGAACCGAAATTTTAGATGTATTTGTAGAGACAGTATAGCATGTCTTTGCAGAGTTGACTACATTTTCATTTTAGTTTGACAAATGTAATGCTTCATAGAACCTAAATTTTCATGGCCTCTTTAACTATTTAGTGAATTGTTTCATAGATCCAAGAGAGGCCACGGCCATGGCAAGTCTTTAGTTTTATAAAAGGAGGTGTATCTTCATATTCAAATAATTTTTTCAAAACTACTATAGAGAAACAAACACATGCCCAAAGAATAAAAAGAAGAATATGATTATTCTATATACTAGAATAAGGGAGACATTTAAAAGTATACCAATTATTGATATATCAAGTTGATCAGTCATATAAAAAGTTATTGAATGAAAGTTGAGACAAGTATAAAGTAAACTAGAGAGTCAATTCAGAGTTATGCTGAGGAGATCTTCTATAGATGCTTCATAAAATATTTTGGTGGAAGAAAGAAGAGCTTTCACATATTATTTACTAATTTAGAAGACTTACAATAGGGTGTCAAGAGATATTTTTTATAGAATCTTAGAAAAGAAAAATATCTTAATGACACATTGTAAATACCCGAAAATTTTGTGAATAAAATTTTTCAAATACCAAACTCTTGTAAATTCAAAAATTTGCCAAAGTCCCATGATTTTGAAATTGTTTAAAAGATCTGATGATTTTTAAAAGCACCACCTTTCAAAAGAAAATATTTTGGAAGTTTTGAAAGCCGCAGTTGGATCGAATGGAATAAAGAGGGAATGATCTTCTAGGAAAGGAAGCATCCAAGATAAGCGAATGTCCACAAAAAGCAAGACAACTCAATTCAGGGTCATGTTGCTAGTTAGAGCTGGATCCAATTCAAAGCAAGTCAAAGCTCGATTCGATTCAAGTTCAAGTTAAGAGGCCGCACCAACCTAGCCGAGATCCGTATTGATTGCATTTAACCAAGATGATCAAGTCAAGGTGTTCAGTCAAAATAAGCCAAGACAAGGCCAACACAATGGTCAAGTGGCTAAGATAAAAACCACACCCACTCACCCAATGAAGATCAACTAAGGAACTACATTTGCACCCGGTCAAGTCATTTCACAAAATCGGACTAGAGTCAAGCTCAAAGTGATCAAGTTACGAGCTGGCTAATGAAGGGTCGATGCCAACACCAATGGCTAAGTCAAGGGCTCATCCATACTTAAAGATAGGTTGCACTTGACTAAGTCACGGCTGACCACTCCTAGCTAAGTCACACATGGTTCGACCAAAACAAGAAGGCAGGCTAAAGTGGCTCAGTTGCACCATGACATGGGTTGCACCTAGGGCCTTTGATTAAGAAGGGGACCACCACCAACCCCATGTGCAGCCATGTGACCAGAACCTTCCTATATTGGATCAAATCAAATTTGGGCCAAACATCAAGCCCATGACCAAACCCATGGAAGATCCTAGAGACTCTCCTTGAAAGCTATAAACGAACTCCTTGGGGGGCTGGTTTAAGAGAGAAAAAATCAAGAGAGATCCCAACAAATAGAGAGAGAGAGAGGAGAGGAAGGAGAAAGGGAAGTCTCGTCCAAGAGTGGAGGTGTTGCCCCCACACCGTCGGCCCAATCCAAGCTTTCACACCTTCAAGGTCTCCATCAGGTCGATTCTTCTCTTCTTTGCTCCTTTGAATCTTCAATTTTATTCAAATCAAGTTGTAATTAAGGATCATTTGACTCCAAAGCCTTGTAATATTTGACGGAAAGTGTTGCCAAAATTTATCAAAGATCATTTGTAAGATCGTCTATCACATGCTCATTTTGTGGTTTCTTCTACCTCAATATATATTTTACACCTTATACTATCTAATATCCTCTATACTTTATAAATGTATTAATTTCTTTTGATTATTGTACTTCTTTTCTAATAAAATATGAAAACATAAGAGGGGCATTAGCACCCAACTTTTACATGCAATGATATGAGTACGTAAATCGTTCTTATGGTAGATTAAAGGTTCATAAGATTGTGTAAGGGTGGGCATTGGGCTATGATCACATATGTTTTTCAAGTGAGCTTTCCTCCTCGAGAGAGATTACCCTAAAAATTTATATGTAGATGAGTTTCTTTCCAAATGAACACAAATCTTCAACCAAAAGTTCTTTGTATAATCATTATATCATTAAAGATCAATCAGATGCATTCATTAGACTCTTAAAATAGAAAACTTTGTTTTCAACATTTTGCATCTGTTTTATAATTGTATTTTCTAGCATTTGTCTGTGAACCAAAAATTTTTAAAATTGGTCTACACTTTACTCACACACTAACCATTCCCTATAAAATTTTCAAGAATTTTAGGATCGGGTAAGGTTGTAAATAAAATTGTGAAAAACCGAACTAAAACCAAAATAGTGAAAAATTTTTAGAGAGGGTCTCCGCATTTTGATTATGGATGGATGCGGGGGTAAGGAAGCTAGTCCTAAATAATAAGATTCGTATTGGTTCTTGGAATATCGGAACATTATCGGGTAAGCTAATGGAGGTGGTAGATACTATGATTCGGAGAAAGATTCATATTCTATATTTACAAGAGACAAAATGGGTTGGAGAAAAAGCAAAGGAGATAGAGGATACAGGTGTTAAATTATGGTACTATGGTAAAAAAAAGGCTCGAAACGGAATTGATATTATCATAAATAAAGATTTAAAGGAGAGTGTAGTAGACATACAATGATATGGTGACCGAATCGTGACATTGAAATTAGTGTTAAGAGCAGAGGTTTTGAATATAGTTTGTGCTTACGTACCCCAAGTAGGACTAGAAGATAGTATAAAGACTATTTTTTGGGAAGAGTTAGACAAGGTGTTTCAAAAGATTCCACAAAGGGAGATGATTTGGTTAGGAGAAGATTTAAATGGACATGTCAGTAAAGAGGCACTAGGATATCAAGGGATTCATGGAAACTTTGGTTTTGGGGATATAAACGAGGAAGGTAGGGAGATTTTAAATTTTGCTATGGCATTTGATCTCTTTATAGTTAATACAATCTTCAAAAAACGAGATGAACATTTAATTACTTATAAGAGTAGCTTATCACAAACACAAATTAATTACTTTATTTGTAGAAAGAAAGATAGAGTGTGTTGTAAAGATTGTAAGGTAATTCCAGGAGAAAGCTTAACAACCCAACATCGACTTTTAGTTATGGATTTACAAATAAAAAAATGGACAAAGAAGAAAAGAGTGCATCGAGCTATTCGGACTAAATGGTGGAACCTCAAAAGCGAGAAAAAAGATATATTTAAATAGAAAGTCCTACAAGGAGATGTTTGGAATTATGTTGGCACGCCCTGTGATATGTGGAACAATATGGTTATACATATTAGAAAAGTGGCGAAAGATGTGTTAGGAGTATCTAAGGGAGGTGTACCGGCACAAAAAGAAGCTTAGTGGTAGAGTGAAGTAATACAAAATAAAATCAAGGCAAAGAGGGCATGTTACAAATTACATTATGCTAAGAAAACTAGTGAAACTTTAGAAGCTTATAAGAAATCAAAAGAAGGAAGCGAAAAAGGCCATTAGTGAAGCAAAAGCTAAGATTTGGGAGGACTTATATAAAAACTCAACTCAAAAGAGGGTGAAAGAGATATTTTTTGGATAGCTAGGGCTAGAGATAAGAAAACTAAAGATCTTAATTATCTTAGATGCATAAAAGATGATGATGAAAAAATTCTAGTGGCAAATGATGATATAAGAAATAGATGGAAAAACTATTTTTATAATCTTTTTAATGAAAATAAAGATGTTATACATTATACATCCTGTAATAGAGCCTAGGTAAAACTCTCTTAACTATATCTTTAGTGATCCAAAAATTCTTAAATGTTAGCTTATTTCCATCTTTCCAACTTCACTAATTTCATAAAATTCTGAGGTCTATGTATAGAGATACAGGCGTTTCTTTAAGCATCTATATTTCTGTCATAGAGTCTGTCTCAAGTTCTAAGGCTTGAAACTTCTAAGATTTAATTCTTCTCAATCTTTAAACCAAAAATCAAAATAAAAGAGCCCCAATAAACTCCACACCTGGTTCTATCTCATGTAAATTTTTTAATATTTTTAGAGATACAAAAAATATAACAAAATTAAGAACGTTTGTTGCTAAAAATAGAACTAGTTTATATTTTTCAGTATTGAATCCGATTTTGTCGTCAGAATTTAATTTTGCAAGTTTTGGAAAACTTGATGGCATGCTGGCGCTTTGTTTTGTAAATCTGATTTCAAGTCAATCCATAGGCTAGGAATTTTATTTATACATACACACACATTGGTCTTGTATTAGACATATATGATGAAGCACAAATACACCTAATGACTCATGAGGGAAGGACATATATCTTTAAAGTTAATATTGGATTATATAAAGGATCAACTTTAAGTTTGTATTTATTTACCTTGATTGTTGATGAGTTAATAAATATACTCAAGATGAAGTAGTTAAGTGTATGTTATTCATGGTTGATAATGTATTAGTAAATGAGTCTAAGGAAAAATCAACAAGAAATTAGAACCACAAAGAAAAATACTAGAAAATAAAGGCTTTAAGTACCTAATAGAATAAATACAAAATATATAAAATGTAAGTTTGATCATTTGGTTAGTAAAGATGACATAAAAATTAATATTGGCAAATATCACATCCCTAAAAAAAGTATTTAATTACTTAGCCTTAATTTTTTGGAGAGACAGAAAAAATTGATTAAGATCTAATATACAATTAATGCATGTTGGTTAAATGGTCAAGGTGCATTACTATTTTATGTGATAAGAAGATACCATTAAAGTTGAAAAGCAAAATATTGTAGAGGAACAATTAGATTTACTATATTATATAGTGTTGGGCAGTTAATCATTGACATTGCAAAAGTGTTTGTGATAGAAATAAAGATGTTGAGATGAATTTGTGGTCAATCAAAGAAAGATTATATCTTTAAAGAGGTTGTTAGAAATGAATGAATAGTGATACCAATAGATGATAAAATGAGAGAAAATTATAAATTATAGTTTGAGCATGAGAAAAAAAAAAAGTTATAATAAGGTGTGTGAAACTAGACGGTGAATATATTAAAAGAGGAAGAGGAAGGGAAAGGATTGAAATGTATTAAAGAAAAACAATAAAGAATGGTCTTACGTCTCTTAAGTTAACTTTTAACATGGCAGATGATCAAACATAAACAAAGAATCTATGTAGGTGACCACATCTAGTATGGGAGCTTAGCTGCATTTTCTATAAGCTAACCTATATTGGGACAATGACATTTTGCAATTATAGAAGAGAAGTTTTTAATAGTGAATAATTCAAACCACTTCTTGGGTTACTGCTTCATTATGAGCTTGTATGTGCTATCCTTTAACTTAGGATGCATACTTTTATTGTAAAAATTGTAATTGAAAAGATTATATTGATTTATCATGTATGACATTATGAAGCTTAAAGTTCATGCTAATCATCGAAATTAGTAAAAGCATGATCAATCATGAAAAGAAAAAATGGTTCATTAATGAAAAGAGAACCTGTACCCAAATGATCAAACAAAAGAAAGTCATTGAGTTTATATTACATAATCATCTCTTGGTTATTCCTTTTCATCAACCATTACTAATGTTGAAGCCTAATTCCTTCGCTTTATTGAAAGACGATGTGCTTCACAAATATAAAAAGTAGGCTAAAAAAGGAAATTTTATTGAAGTCAAGCATGAAAAATAAACAATAGAACTTATAATAGAAAAAATAAAAGCATATTGTTTGAGTAGTTTGTTGAATCCCTTCATGTCATGAAGCTTAATGACAAAACAAAGGTTGTTGGTAACATCCACGAACTCCAACAAAAAATAAAAGAACAATGTTATTCCACCATTGACAAGCTCACACATGTATGAAAAATTGGATCCTTGGCCAGCTCACTCATGTCCACCTATTGCTTTTCGGTATTATAGATATAATTTTTAAAGTTTTAAACATCTTTGATAAAATATGTAGAACAATGTTATTATACTCATGTTTCCGAAAAGTAACAGTCATGCATAAATTGGCCGCCTCAATGGTGGGCAGTATCCAATCACTCACACACAAACACACATGTATATATATAAATATAAAGAGAGAGAGTTGATAGATTCTTCCTACCTATCCAAACTGTTTAATCAAAAAAATGAGCAAGGGCTATTATTGGTTTCTCCACACACACATATGTATATATGGAAAAGGAGTGCTACGCATACTAAGTCATACAAAATGTAATATAGTATAAATATTTATAAAAGGATTGTATCCTATAAAAAGCTACTATAAATATAAAAAAAGCTAATTTTACTATAGTCATACCTGATATCCAATATGTGTATCAACTTTGACATCTACAACAATACATGAGTGATTTGTCATACCAAAATCTGAGATAGTTGTATAATATTGTATTTAAACAAAAATAGAAAATGACCAAGGGCCATGAGACATAGTTATTAACCATAAATGGAGGATTGTATCCTATAAAACAAACTATTAACAAAAATGTAAAAACTAATAATATGAAACCAAAAAATCAAGAGAAAAAGGTTAGAGAAAATAATAGAAGGAAGTAAGAAAGGGCATTAAACCCATCATAAATAAAGAACTCAACACATCATTTTTGTGATAAGAGTTCATAATATCTACTTATCCCATATATGGTTCCAGAATAGTTAATGTTGAGCTTTCTAACAATGTCTGTTTTATAAACATAGAATACATAATTATATAAAATTATGCAAAAGAAAAAGAAAATCTCTGCTACAAATGCAAGACAAATTCATATATCTAAAGAAGTATGATATAAAAAATACAAGCAACTCAGATAACTCTATCTGAAATTAGTCTTTGCACTATTGACAAAACACAATCTTTGTTAACGGTGTAAAGAATATTTTGTTGTTGTAAGAAGCAGCAAAAGAGAAATCATTAATGTCAAACATTCTTGCCATGCAAATTCCTCAACATATACAAGAAGATCAAATAGTTTTTATTATAATTAGTGGAATTTACATGGAGTGCTAGTATTTGTCAATTATAGAGAGAACTTAAAGAATAAATAAATTAGAGAATAAAGCAAAGACTCGCAAAGCACAAGCAAAATCCCTACAATACCAACTTTGTCCACCTCATCTACCTCCCTGGTGATAGGCATTAATGCCCTTTCATGTCCAGCCAAGGGGCCCACTACCTAACACATCATCATGATGCATGTGGGTCATGAGAGTAAGACCTCATTTGGGACTTTGATGCTGGTGAAACCTTAGCATTTGCAAAAGGTGACTAAGACTTTACATGTGCAACCACCTATGAAGAGAGAGAGAGAAAGAGAGAAAATACGGTTTTCTTGTGAGATAGCACGAGCATCCCCTATCACCTTTCAAAAACGGGCTTCTCAATCGTGGGTTCATTCCTTTTCGGTGTTTTTACTTCAGTTAATTTTGTAATCTACATTGAGCGAGATCTACTTAAACTCTATATTGAGTTATTTTGATGATATTATGGTGTTGTCCAGATTCTTAATATTTCTTTATAAATATTGTCGAAGCTCTTTTATAAACCATTTGCTTGTACCTGCTCTTTTTTATATAAGAGAGTTTTAGGCCTTTGTAGCTTCATGATTTTTCTCTTTTTTTGATGGTTTTTTATGTTAAATAAAATACCTCAATTCTTTTTGTAATTCTTTTATATTTAATTGTATCTTTTTGAGCAAATGTTAAAGTATTTGGGGTCGGTACTTGTTTTGTTATTGAATTTATAGGTTTAACTATTAGGTTTGAGCTATCAGTGATATCATAGCATGATTGTTTTTATTTATAGTGTTAGAGACCAAGATGAAAGAGTATATGAGCCTTATGATTATCCTAAACAGTTTCTATTATTATTCTTGGGCTCTTAATAAGAGAGATTTATTATTTGTTAAATCACTTGCTAGTATTTGAAACAGAAAAACTAGAAGGTAAAACAAATAAAGAATTAGAATTCATGCATGAGTAAGTATGTGGATTTATTCGTTATTCATAGATGATAATGTTTATACTCACATAGCCCATTAGAAAAATGTTTGGATTGTTTGGGAGAAGCTAGAGTTTGTATATGATTCTAATATTGGCAACAAAATGATGCAATTGAAGTAAAAGAATGAGAGTTCTATAGCAAACCACCTAAATGAACTCTAAGCTCTTCTAGATCAGATGATAATGTAGATATTAATATGGGTAATGACCTTTTAGGTCTTTGGCTATTGACTATTTTGCTCGACTTTTGAAAAATTTTTAGAGTTACTCTTTCAAATTTTACTCTTAAGGGTTTTCTTACTGTTGAATTTATTAGTGGAGTCATCTTAAGTGAAGAATTTAGGTGCAATGTATATCACTTGTCCTTAGAGTTAGATATATTGGTGATAGATGAAAGAAGTAGAGATACCCGAAGAAGCAATAGCAGTAAATAGAGATAAAAACAAAAGAAAGTCAAGAGAAAAATACAAGAATATAGAATATAGAATATCATCACTATGGTAATAAAGGCCATATCAATAAGTTTTGCTACAAGTTGAAAAGGAAGAATTAAAATAAGAAAGAAAATAAAAAAAGTAAGGGCAACAATGAAACAATTGTAACAGCTGTAAAAGATTTCCTTATTGTAAATGATGAGATAGTAAGCTTTGTGTTTGATGACAACCCTTGGGTTGTAGATAGTGGAGATTCAGTTCATGTCATTTCGAGGATCTAATTCTTTAGTACTTATACTCTATGTGGTTTTTTTCTCTTTTCTTGAGGGTTTTTCATGTTAAATCTGGTGCTTCAATATTTTTTTGTAATATTTCATTGCATCTTGTTGCACGGGTGTTGTTATTGCCAAATTGAAGTATTGAGTCAACAATTGCTTTATTGTTGGATTTGCATATTCAATTATATGGTATTAAGCGGATTACCCCAACTTGGGTCAGACCTAACTCGCATAACAGGGATCACCACCTCCTGTTTGAATGCCAGGGGGCAACCAAGTGGGTTTGAGGTTCAATTTTAGATACCAAACCAAGGTGATTAAGTAGGATTGGCATTATGGGATTCAAATCCTTATAGAAGGTTCAAGTAGCTGGATGTGTTCCCTCTCGAGATGTATGCTAGTGATAATTTTATTGTCTTTTAAATGATGTATGAGATTGTAAAATATTTATTAATGCTTTAAAATGATTATATTTGTGTTGATTTATTAATAGAATTGGAAATGCTTTGCATGAGAGTACTTATGTGCAAGCAAAACATTAATGAGTATAGATCTACTTTCTACAGCAATATGGAACATCATAGGATCGTGGTCATATCAATTAGTGCAACTCGTAGTAGGTTGTCATTATGTGTAAGCAAAACATTATCGGGTATGAATCAATTTTCTACAGTGGTATGAGACGTCATTGGATTGTAGATGGTCATGTAAAGTAGTACTAGCTCGTAGTTGTTATGAGTTATGTTGGCTACTTCGTTGGTTATGCTAATTCGACTTTTAGTTACATTTGACAGTTCATGTCAAGTTATATAGCATATCTATGTAAAGTAAAATAGATTTGACATTGGATATAAATATGTAGTTTTGATATTGAAACAAGACATATGATATAGATGTGAAGATATGAAACTTGGGAGGTTGCCCAAGGTGGATTTCTTGGATCTTAGAGGTGGCCCCATGTATGGATTGTTGATCTTAACTAGGTGAATATATGACTCTACTAGTGTGTTGGCTAGATACCTTGTCTTATAGACCCAAGGGGCTGGACTTGATAAGCCGATGATTCAATCATCAAGGTCTATTGCTCGACGTGCTAAGAGTATCATCGGAGGCCATATGGTCGAACAAGAGGAAGGTTCGGGGGACTCCTATGACATGGTGAGTGGTTGGATATTATAGAGGTTGTAAGATTGAAACTAAATTTGCATTATTATTGAGTGCCTAATTATGCATGCATGTTTGAAATGATGATACTATTTTAAAAATGTGATATATATATATATACATATATATATATATATATATATATATACATATATATATATATATATATACATATATATATATATATATATATTATGTGATATATAGTTTAAAATATGTATTTCTTTAGTATGCTATAGCTGTGGAGATATCATATCCATATACAAGCACATTTGTGGTACTCATATGTCATTTAATATTTTATGACCTAGTTAGTAAGGGAGCTGAGATGACCAGAGCATTGAGAGGATAGGGCTTTGGTATTCTATTGTGACATGGTAGGATTTGATAGGTTCTTTGATTTTTTTTGCTAAAAGAATGAGAATTTGGCTGTTTAGTGGATCCTATTATTTATTGATAAATGTGTAAATTTAGACTTTGTTGTAAAAAATTGTCATTTAACTATTTGAATAGTGTTAATCTTAGACTTTTCTTTCTCCTCACATGAGTCACATCATCGATCAAAAGAGCATTAACCGTCCGGTGAGGTCTCCGACTCAGGTCCAGATAGATTATTAGGTTCGACCTACCATTTAGAAGGTTGAGCATGCAAACATATGGACTGATCTTGATGTGTTAAACTCATTGAATCGACCCGAAGTCACACTCAAAATGGCCAAGTGACCTAACAAGTCCTTTGTAGTATTCACCAGAAGGTGGCATGCCTAACATGGCACCAACGCCGTGGATATATGTGCATGCAAGTACATGCACATATATATATATATATATATATATATATATATATACATATATATACATATACATATACATATATATACACACACATAAAAGTGTGTGAGAGAGAGAGGAAGAACACCACATCTGACAAAGAAGGTTTATTATATATTCACCAAAGAGATTAAATCGCCTGCTATTAATTATTTCTCACTAAAAATAAGAAAGGAAAAAGAAAACCATGAAACAACCATTTACAGGCATCATATTGATCCAAGAGGTGATATAAGTGGTTAATAGTTCTTTTTATAATACTCCTCCTTAAGGGGGGGGGGCGGCTTTGGCTGGTGCATATTTAGCCAAACACCAGCTTAGATGGTTCCTGCGCGTGTAGAGCTACAGATCAAAAACTAACATTGAAGGAAAAAATAATAATTATCCTTTGGGTTCTTGTGCCTTTCGATTTTTTTTTTGTTTTTAGATGAAAAACAAGTAATTTTCTTTTCATGGAAGCGACTAATATAAGAAGAGGAACTGAAGCGAGATATTTTTTTAGAGGTCCTCTTTCTTACAACACTGACAAGCCTTTCTGTGGTGCCGGCCGGGATCACATCTTGGCGAACTTAAAAGTGGATGAGAACAAAGAAACAACAGTTTGTTGGTAGTTCACCAGCAGAGTGAAACATTTATGATCTGAACGTCACAATAAACGTATTTTATGGTAGTGTTACACACCTATTGCGTACCGATTGACAACTCTCACCAATGCTTCTATCATGCCTGAGTCGGTACTAACTATTTCAAATATTCTTTTGAAAATATTTAGAGAACGGGTCTTTTGGAAATTGCTCTTTTGTTTTCTACCTGATTGAGCTTCTATATATATATACATACATATATATATATATATATATATACATATATATATATATATATACATACATATATATATATAAGAGATGTATGGCGCACCATGTTTAAAGTTATCATATCACACCATCCACATCCATGTAAAAAGCACTGTAGCACAAGTTATAATATATATATATATATAAGAGATGTATGGCGCACCATGTTTAAAGTTATCATATCACACCATCCACATCCATGTAAAAAGCACTGTAGCACAAGTTATAATAATTTGTTATTTTAAAATGGGCTTAGGTTGTGTAGTACCCAGATGTGATCGAAGACAGGACAAAGAACTCCGCACAATACTCACTTTTAATAAACATGAGTGACATTCGTAACTGTGCAGAGCCTGGTAGGCCAGAGAGCACATGTATAAAAGACACTCTATGTGACAATGGAAGAGTTATTTACGATACCTGTGTCTAAGCATTAAGTCATTTATTTGGATACATGTGGCTGGTGCTGCTTTTAATTTAGTCAAGGTCTATGTACGGGGACCCCATTGAATGGAATGCCTATTGTGAAGTGGACAGACAAAGAGACAAGCTCTTCCTGTACCACGTCCCTCAGTGCGGGCAAGTTCATATCATTCACCTACCGCTAGAAGTGTTGGCATTATTGAAAGCATCTCTCTCTCACACTCACACACACACTCGCGCACAGAGTCCTGTCATATACTGAATATTGGATTACTATCAATGATATATCAACCGTAGCTGTTATTTCTGCCAAAGTGGGATTGATAAGAGACGTAAATACAGCTGGATGGTGTTGGTTGCAGCGTCCACAGGTGGATTTTTATATTAATACTTAATTGAGTAATTAAATGTTACTCAATTAGAGGTCAATGATATGATAGGGTGAATTTAATGGATTAAAAGCATTAATATTGAGAAAAAATTTATATGTTTTTATATTCATTACTTTTTACATCAACTCCAATTAATTGTTATAGTAGTTGCTAAGAAACATAAAGAAGTGCTTACAATGTTGGAGGTTTGTGTAAATGACTTGAGAAGCTTAAAGAATTGAGTTCTTAAGGAATTGTAACTTGGATATAGTATAAGTGACAAAGAATTAAAAGGCTTAGAAACAAGTATGAGGATTCAAATTATTATACTTTGTTTAACTTAATTACAATATTTGAATCTATTATGAATGTACTTTATATTATCATTGATGATGATACCAAAGGCAGTACTTACAATTGGTGGAAAATAATATAAATATTTGATTTCATATTTATTATATATTGATGAAAGAAATTTTAGAAAAAATAAATAATTTATCATTAGTACTACAAAGAGAAGATCAAAATATTATAATGCTTTGAATCTTGTGAAGTAGTCAAAAATATAGTTAAATAAGTTTAGAATTGAAGACAATGAATATGAGCGCTTCATTGCAAAGATTAGTTTAATTTGTGATAAGAATGATATTAAGGTCAGGAAAATAGAGAATAACTATACAAGGTTAGTGGCATGGGGCTAGACAAAAGCAAAGTGAGACAATAAACTTATATCATTATCGATATGAGGTATTTAATATTATCATTATATGTTAAATGAGCTTGATGATCAATTTGATGATAGAAATATCAAATTGCTTCTTTGGGTTGCATGTTTAAATCCAAGTAATAATTTTACTTCTTTAAATAAAGAAAAGTTGGTTCAGCTTGCAAGTTTTTATCCTCGTCATTTTTGTACTAATGATATTTGACAACTTCAAAATCAACTTGATAAGTATATTATGTATGTGTGTGATGATCAAGGGTTTAAAGTAAAATTGCAGGGGTATTAGTATAACAAGGAAAGGATAAGAGTTACTTTTGATGTATTGGTTAATAAAATATGCATTTCTTTTACCCGTTGTCACTATAAGTGTGTAGTATTTTCTACTATAAATATTGTCAATAGTCGTTTGAGAAACAAAATTGGTGAATGAGTTCATGAATAATTACTTAGTTACATATATTGAGCATTACATATCATCATATATAAATAATAAGACAATTATGAAGCAATTCTAAAAGATATGACATCGATAACAAATCTTTCCTAATATTTGATTGTGGAATTGTTATTAACTTTGTGGGTTGCTTTGTTATATTGTTCTTGTATGAAGTGCACTTGAAAATGCCATCTAAAATTGAAAGATTTTGGAAGTTGTGTTGATATGAATTTAACAGGTACGTACATTTGATAATTTTACTTACATATGTTATATTAGCAGGTGTCTGACAATGTGATTATCACATAACAAATGATCATTGTCAATAGTTATTTGTTATCATTTTGTATCACATGAGTAGGTATGTAACACATGCTTCCATTATTGATGGTATTTCATCTTTGTGGCATTATAGGATCTTAGTAATGTTGTTAAATATTTTTGTAGTTTGGTTATCAACTTAAGAATTATAGGTAGTTATATTTATATTAAGATATTATGTTTTACTCTTAAGAAGTTGATTATACATAAAAATAATTATATTGTAATAAGCTCTTAGTAATTGCTAACATTTTTATGTATATTAGTTTCCAATATAATAAAAATGTTTTATATTGTATAAGCTCTTAGTAATTGCCCTCCCCCACTCTAAATTTTCTAGATCCACTACTAACTAAGTATGTTCTCATACTAATTGTGTTCAGCGATATCGATTCTTAGTTGTATTTGTGCTTCCACCTTTCTCTTTCAATACCTTTTGAAGCTTTCTTTTTCCTCTTTCAAGTTAAGCTTCTATTTTCCTAGAATTTTGTACTGAAGGCTGTCGATTGAAATGTCTAAGCAATGTGAGCATGTCAATCTTCTTCTCGTTTTATCTTCTATTAGTGTTAAGCTTACCTAATTCCATTTTGGATTAATTTGATCTTCCGTTGCATGATCATGTATCCACCACCTTAAAATCCTTCTGTAACTGGTACTTTTGAGTGTAACCTTCTTGTTTTAGGTCCAGGCCCTATGATCTTATGCATGTAATCGAGAGAGTTTTGAGAGAAAGAGAGGCTGGTGTTTAGTCTGCCATCTTCTTCCTCCTTGAGAATTTGACGAGTTTGGTGATGTTAAGTTTGAAGGTTCGTTGTTGTATTTCCCCTTTCTATGTGTGTATATATATATATATACTGTTTATTAACATGCGGTTTAAAACCATCGGTTCCAGTTCCAGGCTGGTTTCTGAAAACTATGAACTGTAACCGAACCGGGGGTACCCGAGTCCATGAATAATTACTTAGTTGCATATATTGAGCATTACATATCATCATATATGAATAATAAGACAATTATATAGCAATTCTAAAAGATATGACATCGATAACAAATCTTTCCTAATATTTGATTGTGGAATTGTTCTTAACTTAGTGGGTTGCTTTGTTATATTGTTCTTGTATGAAGTGCACTTGAAAATGCCATCTAAAATTGAAAGATTTTGGAAGTTGTGTTGTTACGAATTTAACAGGTATGTACATTTGATAATTTTACTTACATATGTTATATTAGCAGGTGTCTGACTATGTGATTATCACATAACAAATGATCATTGTCAATAGTTATTTGTTATCATTTTGTATTACATGAGTAGGTATGTAACACATGCTTTCATTATTCATGGTATTTCATCTTTGTGGCATTATAGGATCTTAGTAATGTTGTTAAATATTTTTGTAGTTTGGTTATCAACTTAAGAATTATAGGTAGTTATATTTATATTAAGATATTATGTTTTACTCTTAAGAAGTTGATTATACATAAAAATAATTATATTGTAATAAGCTCTTAGTAATTGCTAACTTTTTTATGTATATTAGTTTTCAATATAATAAAAATGTTTTATATTGTATAAGCTCTTAGTAATTGCCCTCCCCCACTCTAAATTTTCTAGATCCACCACTAACTAAGTATGTTCTCATACTACTTGTGTTCAGCGATATCGATTCTTAGTTGTATTTGTGCTTCCACCTTTCTCTTTCAATACCTTTTGAAGCTTTCTTTTTCCTCTTTCAAAGTTAAGCTTCTATTTTCCTAGAATTTTGCACTGAAGGCTGTCGATTTAAATGTCTAAGCAATGTGAGCATGTCAATCTTCTTCTCGTTTTATCTTCTATTAATGTTAAGCTTACCTAATTCCATTTTGGATTAATTTGATCTTCCGTTGCATGATCATGTATCCACCACCTTAAAATCTTTCTGTAACTGGTACTCTTGAGTGTGACCTTCTTGTTTTAGGTCCAGGCCCTATGATCTTATGCATGTAATCGAGAGAGTTTTGAGAGAAAGAGAGGCTGGTGTTTAGTCTGCCATCATCTTCCTCCTTGAGATTTTGACGAGTTTGGTGGTGTTAAGTTTGAAGGTTCGTTGTTGTATTTCTCCTTTCTATGTGAAAAAAGAAGACTTTAACTTCATAGTATATGTGTGCCAAGGTTCCTCTAGGTAGATATGTCAGGTTCTAGGTAAACCAGAATTGGTGGTTTCAAACCGCCGGTTCCAGGTCACCTGAAACCCATAACCGAAACCGAACCCCCCAGTGGCTGTTCCGATTCCAGTTTCGGAGCCCACTCCAAAATCGTTAACTTTTTTAAAAAAGTAGCCTCGCACCCTATGGGATTTGAACTCCCAACTGAGACTCAATGGTTGACCATTGTCTGCTGTGAGCTAGACCCCAACATCTGCAAATTTATGCATAAAATACATATACATATACATATATATATACCGTTTATTAACATGCGGTTTAAAACCGTCGGTTCCAGTTCCAGGCTGGTTTCTGAAAACTATGAACTGTAACCGAACCGATATATATATATATATATATATATATATATATATATATATATATATATATATATATATATATATATATATATATATATATATATACTGTTTATTAACATGCGGTTTAAAACCGTCGGTTCCAGTTCCAGGCTGGTTTCTGAAAACTATGAACTGTAACCGAACCGGGGGTACCCGTCCGGTTCCAGGGCTGGGGCTGGTTACCGGCAGTTCCGATGCCGGTTCCAAACGATCCATGTCTACCTCCAGGTGTGCTTCGTGATAATGTATTGGTGGGCAGTTGCTAGAATTCCCTATAATAGGCTCGGAAGAGTTTCTTAAGCACTCTGCTTCCCCAAACCAAAGAAAGATCAACTAGTAGAAAATACGATACAAGACTAGTTTTACAAACTAAGGCATACCATTTAACATTATTATGGAAAGAATTGCATAGTGGTAGAAGTACTACAGTGAAATTCTGTACTTTAGAAAGATTTTTCTTTTTTTGGTTACATTCATAGGCTGAAGCATACATAATACACACATGCACACCGAGAGAATCGAGCTCGCAACCTGCAAATGAGCGTCCGAGAGACCTAGGGGTGAGGCAATGCTTTGGGTGCTAGAAAAGATATTTTTATTAATACATTTGCTGTTTGATGAATCAGATGAGTAAGGAAAAAGATACGTATTTTTTTTATATACCCAAAATTAGATTGATTTTATTTTTCATTTTTTTATTTTTCATATATATATACATACATATGTATGTATGTATGTATATTAGGTTTGAGAAGAAAATCATGAAGTGAGAGAGGCCCCATCTATCGCATGATTACTGTTCGATGCCGTTAGATGTTTGGCCGCTTTGGTCATGCATGCATGGCAGTTCAAACCTTGAATTATACCGTAATGTATAGAGACAAGGTCATCAATTATGACTAAGTTTGGAATACACGCGGATGTGTGGAATTATTCTGCTCAGTTTGCCTAACTTTGCCTACGTAGTAAAACCTTCCATGTGCATATCGATCCCCCTGGACCGTAGCACGTGCACATTTTTCCTTGTCACCTAACATACAAATTTTTTACATGTGCCATCTCTCTCTCTCTCTCTCTCTCTCTCTCTCTCTCTCTCTCTCTATATATATATATATATATATATATATATAAAGAGAGTTGCTGGACTCTAATTCAGCCAATTGATTCATGTCAATTCAAATCATTACATTGTTGAGATAGATGATATAGATAAAAAAGACTAAAAAAAGTTGCTCTTTTGAAAAGAAATTACAAAATATATCTTATACTTTTCCACTTTTGCTATAGAAATATGAGAATGGATTGTCTATGTGCATGTGTATGTATGTATAGATATATGAATACATATGAGTGACTAGATCCAGACCACTACTCACCTTGCTTACTCATACCCACCAATTATTTTTTGTTGTATAATTGTAATATGGTTGTTGTTCATTATTTTTTAAATACTCTTCCAATCTTCAAAATTATACTCATGTCATTAAAAACAATGATCGGACATGAGTGGATATCGTTAGTTGGTAGACCCTCTTTTGTAAGAGTTGAGGCATGCACCTCACATGAAATCTAGGTCTATCAATGTGCATAGAGAAAGTGCCCTGTGAACGTGAAATATAAGTGTGCCTCACTGAAAATACTAAGTGTGCCTCACCCAAAAGTATATATATATATATATATATATATATATATATATATATATATATATATATATATATATATATATATTATATATATATATATGTATGTATGTATGAAGAGAGAGATAGTCTTACCGTAGCTTATGGTGGTATGTCCTTGATTGATATTTATAATATTGTTCGAGTTTAGTATTATTTATTCATTATATGTATGCATTAATTTTGGTTAACACACAAAAATTTTAGCCATTTAAAAGTGTACATTCTTCATGGTTGTGAGCTTATGATACTTTTTAAAGTAAATTGTTGTGCTGTATTAAACTTTACAAATTAACTTTTGAACATAGATAAACTTTACAAACTATATATAAAAGGTAAGAACGAGTATTGGAAGGTATCATGGTTTTAACAAAACACACACACATTATCAATGTAAACTTGGGCCGTATACCTTGTGACCTATGGGTTTTGAAATTTTTATACGAGTTTGTATTATGAAGAGGACAAAACCAGGGGTTTAAACATGCTCCAAAAAGTTTAATTTGTTATTTATATTGTGTCTTCACACTCACCTTTCTATAATTGATTCTCTTGGCATAAAAGAAACGCACCGAGTAACTTTTACATGCTAAATGAATCATTTATTTGCTTACTACTACATTTATAAAAGAGGATCATACCAAAAAGCTATCTTTTGAAGTCGTGAATGAAAATCTCTCCCTCTCTCTCTCTCTCTCTCTCTCTCTCTCTCTCTCTCTCTCTCTCTCTATATATATATATATATATATATATATATATATGCAATTTAATCTTACATGCTGGTCTAACCCACCTCGACTCCAATGCCATCCTCCTGGGTTGGACTGATTCAAAAAGCAACTGTCCTTAATCACAATGGAGTCAAGTTTCAATGTCTCTAATCCATATCACGTCCATAGACATCAAATGCCAATCATATTACTACGTCAAAAGGTTACAAAAGGAAGAAGAAAGGACATGATTAATAATGAACATTGCAATGCCATTAATTTAGCTCTTCTAACATTGAAACAGTTCTATATGCTCTCTTTGTCCAATTCCTTGTACCACCCAACATGACCAACAACTGCCCTTATTATATCTCTAAGAAAAAATGAGAGCTATATATATGTGAGGGGAACAAGTTCTGTAAGAGTTACAATTTCAAAGCCATATACATTTTTTATGTATATATATAGCTTGAGAACGACATAAATAATTAATATGTTCTTCTCTTCTATTGATTCAACCCTGCCAAGAAAGCAACACCAGTAGAAGGCAGCCAAGAAGACCCATAAATGAACTGTGCCACAGTAAATTTGCTTGCTTCTTCTGAGCTTGTGATCACCCTATAGCCTGGCCACTGCACCCTCTTTCCAACTGCTGCACCGGGCCCATAGTTCATGTACTCACCATAATACAATGTGTTTAATGCAAATGAGCCACTCCATGGCAGCCATCCTTCTGGACTTATGTGATCCCCCATGTAGCTCAACATGTAGACGACTCGCGAATATAGCTTCCATGGCCGACCGAGATATGTCGGTATACTCGATTTCACTCCATTGAGATCCTGGTTTGCAAGAATTTGGCAATGGTGAATAGAGATCCCGGTGTTCTGATTTGGGTCTTTACGGTTTTGCGCGGTGATGGTGTTCTTCTGGTTTGGCATGGGCTTCCTTGCATAAATTGTGCTGTTTTGGATCACCACCGCTGCATTGCCAAAGATGAAGTCCACCGTGCCGTAGATCTCGCACTCCCGGTAGAATTGCCGCTGCGAGTGCACGTAGAGAGTGTCTTGGTAGGAGGCGATGCTGCACCGGTACACCACGGCGTGATCGGCACCGATCCGGAGAGCAACTGCTTGGTGCTTCTCGGGGCCAGCCGAGTTCTCAAAGCTAATGTCCCGAGCAATGAATCCGGTACCAGTAGCAGCTGTGAAGAGAAAATTAGATTATAATGTAGACAAGAATATATCTCAAGTATGTTTGGCTGGGCGAGAATGATCATGAACTCCAGTATCACTCAGTGGGAACATCATTGAGAAGTTTACACTAAACATGGAACATGCTTGATGTGCAAAGATCGCAATCATGATCATAAACTTGAATGTAAGACCTTCTAAGCCCTTGATCTAAAATAATTTTCATTTATCAAGAACATTATAATGTGAGTTCTTTCTAATCGTTGTTTCAGGTCCCAGGCCCAGAGCCCATGGAACTCCAATTTCTCTTTCACTTAACACGATCATGATAATATATACTTCGCTAATTTTCTTGCTCTTGGCTTGAAGTTGATTCAAGAGATGCCTAGTGCAGCAGTTGTAAGTCATCTCAGTACAGCAACCTGATTCTTACACAACTTTGTGGCCTCAGTTTCGTGTCACCTCTAACATATTCTAATATATTATATGCGACAATTACCTCACCGACGAACTAAGAGTAAGATCACAGATTTAAAGAAAAAAATAATCGAAACAAGGAGACAACTTTTATCAGTAAACTGATGAGCTAATAGCAGTACCAATGTTTGACTATTATTAGAACGAGCGATCATAGCTAGCATAGACTATAATGTTGTCAAATCATCATACACTGTGGACAAAGTTGTCAAAACATTTGGCAGCCGACACACCTACCATATTATATATATACACATTAATATATGCATATATTTATATATACACAGATTAATATATATTTATATATATGTGTCTTATCCTTTGTCTTTGTCTTATATATGTATATGTATATATATATATATATAATACATGATGGGATCTTTTCTTTCACTTCAACAGTAGCGTGATTCCTGTGCAGTATCAATTTGTGGTGATTTATGAAAAGTATATCATCATATGGGCTTCTAAGTTTTGGTTTTCGTAGGAGAAGCTGAGCAGACTTGGAGTGGGAAGAGTTTTAAGCACAAAAGATGCGCGTTTAGAAATTCAAATGTTTTGAAAGTTTTCATTTTTAGGTTCTAACTGAATAACAAAAAATTATGTAGTCATTTTATTAATAAAATAAAAAATTTCAGAAAAAGAACATAAAATATTTAAAAAATGCGTTTTAGTCACGCACACATGCACACCCAAGGAATCGAACATGTCACTGCAGTGTGGGAGTCGAGAGCCCTCCTTTTCTTTCTCTTTTTTATTCTTCAGAAAAGCTGGGTTTTGTCACAATAACAAAACTACATTATTGTGCAAGAGCATTGCACTCTAATAAGACAGGAAAGCTTAGTAATATGCCTTCAACGAAAACCATAAATTCATACAAATTAAACGGCATAAAAATTCCAGCATGCAACAAATGCCATGAACAATTATTTGCAGAGCTGCATGAAGACGCATCCAATGCTACTTTTTATTAATCAAATGCTGTTTACAAAGGGGAGCATGAAGCCAGGCATGAATGCACCAACATTTAAGCACGTGTTGTCATAATTGTTTAATTACTATGAAAATTATTAATATTACTGTTATAGTATATTATAATAGTAATTATTATTATGATGATAATGATGACAACAATGACGACAGTGATTGTTATTGCTCATAATTTTTTTTTCTCAGGTACAACTGGGAGACCCAAGACACATGAATGCTCCGGTAGACATGGCTGGTTTCTAATCGGTCCGACGGTTTCAACTGAAATTGTCTAGAACCCAAACCAAGACTCACCCGGTCTGGTTCTGGTTTCACCATTTCCACAACCGGAACTGGATCGGCGCTTTGAAACTATCAATTCCGATATTTAAAAATAAAAATTAGTTTCTTATAAAATTACTAGCTCCAAGCTGTTTCGGACCCGAACCGGAGCTAACTGGCAGGTTCAATTACAGTTTCAGATTCCAAGTGAACTAGAACCGACGGGTACCGGACATGTCTATGCCCGGGTATCAAGCTCATGATCTTCAACTAGTGGGTAGACACATAGCCAGGTAAGTTACCGCTCTTCTGACACGGACTTGACCTAAAACATACCTGATTGTGCACAACCAAAGTGATATTGTGACAGGAGAAAAGAGGTTTTAATTGAATTGACACAAAATGGCATCATACGAACACGAAATGAAACACGAAATCACCACCCCACCATGTGAAGTTGTACTGGACCCTAGGTTATTGAGTCCATAGATAGATAGGGGACCCTCTACCCTTAATGGCATATGGTACTATTTGACACCCCTATTTGCAGGGCCCACCTGTTCAACCAATGGGACCCCACAAACCACCACTCACCTTTTCGTGTGGGTGGCACAAGGTTGGGTCCAGCATAGTAGATCCTAGTGGATCCAATCTGTTGGATCGGATATCCAGGATGAATCCAAAATCTCATGGCGGCCTAGCCAGTGAGCTATGCCCCTAGACATGGCTGGTTTAGATCAGGCCTGATAGTTCCAACCCGGTTAACAACTGAAACGCGTCAAACTGGACCAGAAACTAGGGACCACCTGGTTTGGTCTTGATTCCACCTTCCATAAAACCGAAACTGGATTGGAACCAAACTGATGGTTCCAAAATGCCGGTTTTCTATTTTCCTTTTATTTTAAATTTCGAAAATTTGAATAATTTTTTTCAATTCCCTTGATTTAGGGCTCAAATTGAAACTGGCAGTTCTTAACTGGAATTAGAACCAGCTCAGTCCTGATTCAGTTCTGGTTCTTGGAAAACCGGAACCGATCATGTCTACTTGGAACTATATTTATTTGTTTCAACCATTGAGATGTGGTGTCTATGAATAAAAGGAAAAGATGATGGCTCTCATGAAAGATAAAAAAATAGCATGGGTAAAAGGGTAATTGAGGAAAAGTGTTAAGGGAGCTAAAGTTAGGGAACGACATACCAAATGTAGCTGTATGGAAGGTGGTGAATCCACCCATAACGCTCCTCGCCCCCGTGATGACCGTTTTACCCTTTCCATCTCCAATAATCATCACGTTCCATTTCTTCCTCCCTACCTTCAAGTTTTCCTCATATCTGATAAAACAAGATAAAACTAGAACGAGTCAAAATGGGATATTGCAGTATTTTTTTTTAAATGACTAAGAACTCTCTTTGAGGTGAACCCCTCCACCAGGACATGACCCTGTGTCCAACCCACCTGTTAGCGCCAAAAAAAATCAATGAGATTCGAGTCGAGTCGGAGTCGAAACACACTCATGGCATGCCTATGCCACCGGGTGTTGAACCTTGATCATACGCTCTTGATCAATGCCTATCACCAACAACCCCCAGTTAGACTGGTTGCTGCTAGATCGAACTATGCCGCTACGTAGGTCGTGAGTTCAATACCTGGATTGAGCTTTTACTAGGAGATGACCTATCGCGATTTTTTAAAGTACTTAGATAAGCCTAATTGAATTAAATAGTTCAACAATTGAAATACTAAAGAAATAATTGGAAGAATAAAGAATAGAGAAAAGGAACAAAATCAAGGCCCGAAACGGAATCAAGTGTCTCGGTCCTGCCAGTTTCATTAAAACCCGCCAATTCAAGACATGCCGATCCAATTCGAGTTGCCAGCGACTCAAACATGTGCCAAACAAGCAAATCATAACGATATTATCATTTTCTCAAAAACAAAAATAATACTTTTCTTATTTAGTCTAGGAAAAAAGTGCTTATAAGAATGTATGAAAAACTATATTTTGAAAGTATTAAAAGTGGTAGAAGACGACCACAAAAGTGTTGAAAAGAAACAATAAAGAATGATGTAGCTTATGTTGAGTTAACTACTAATATGATACATAATAGGACTATGTGGAAACAAAGAATCCACGTAGCCCATGCCGTATAGTATGAGAAAAGGCTTAGTTGTTATTGTTGTTATTTAACCCACAAAAAATCTGTTTATTTTTATTGTTGATATCTATAAATTTCAAATATTGTTTTTCTCAGTAAATAGGGTGCTCCAGTACTGCATCAGTGGAAAACAATAAGTTAGCCTCTATAGCAGTATTTAGTTGCTGCAAAATTTGCATTTACTCATGCCCCGAGATCTCACACTTTACAAATATTTTATAACTTTTAAAATATTTTATAAAACAATTTCGAGGATTAAACCGTATTTCCGTCGGTAATTATGGATGCATAAATTACGGAAAGTGATGCTATTTTTTTGACGATCCCAAAAACCGTGACCATCAAATTAATATTGTAGAGAATTACAAATACTAAGTAATACCGAAAATAATTATAATGATCATTATGGAGCTCATAAGAACAGTAACTTATATATAGTAAGCTTCTCTTGTACTCTTTCTCTTTTGTACTATATGAAGCTTCTCTTGTACTACACTAAGTAGTACTGAAAGTTATGCTTGTTGAAAATAAAGAAAATTGTTTGTATTCATGAAATTAATAAATAAACCAAATTTAGATTCTCATGAATTTTGCCAAAAATTTAGAAAACTTGAAAAGAGAACTACCATCAACACGAAAACCACGAACTAGGAAAATTTGGGTTTGGGACATCTAGTATATTAGGAAAACATCTCCCATGGCCCGCTTTTATTTTCAATCTGCTAACAAATGATTCAGTGGAATTGGAATCCGTTTCCGTGGAATCACCAATATCCAAACGCACTTAGTTCAATAGGAAAACACTTTACAAAAATGGGAGGTCATATATACACAGTCGAAACAGTGTTTCCTACAATAACTTGTCAGATCTGAGAACCAATTCTTTTCATATTTCAGGGGCCACAAAGACGCATGAAAGGGAATAAAAATGCCCCATCAATGCATCCACCGAATCATATCCTACTCTTTTTCTCATTTTGATGGCATACAATTTGGGGGTTTACCCCTGTAAGTGAAATTATATACAATTCACGGTTAAAAAGCTTGTTCGGGCATATATATATATATATATATACATACACACACACACACATATATATATATATATATATATACACATATATATACATACACATATATAATATATATATATACACATATATATACATACACATATATAATATATATATATATATATATATGTGTGTGTGTGTCAGTATACCTTATTCAACCCTGATTTCCTGAGTTGTAATAACTTTGTAAGTATTTGCTGGGCGACAGTCCTATTATTTCTTTATCATGTCACCGATCAAAATACTTTTAATGTATGCATCTTGGTATGGTAATTTCTGTGTGTGAGAGAGAGGGAGAGTAAAATTGATCTTTTACCTGCCTGCCTTCACGTAAATAATGGTGCGCTTGGTGCTCTTCTCAGGAACGGCCCCGATCGCTTCCTCGATGGTCTTGTACGTGCCACTGCCGTCGGATGCGACCACTATGTCGCTCTGCACGTACTTGGCCTCCATGGCAAGCAGCCGGCGGTCTTGACCGGTCAGCCATGCCGGAAATCCATCCTCACCCATCTGGAAACCGCCTTCTTCGGCTTGGAAACCACCCCGAGAAATGTCGTGGTGGGCGAGCAATCTCCGGTTCTGGATCGGGATCCCGGCAAAGTCCCGGTTGTCGCTGGCCATGGCATAGATTGCTAGGCAATTGCTGAGGATCTCCTCCAGATTTCGGAGCTCCGCCGCCACCTGATCTTTCACCTCGGCCTCAGCTCCCTCCCCGAGCCCTTCCTTACACGTGTCTTGATTCGTCACTGCGGCACTCAACCACGTCATCACGTCGGCCGCCCCGCTCCGGCCGTCGGCCACCGCTGCCATCGACTTCGATAAGTGATCGACAGATTCTTCCAAAAGCTCGACGCAATCGTCGACAGCCTGTCGAGCAATTTGGGTCATGGACATTCCAGCGCCGACCCTGATCAGACCGGAGAAAGCCCTGCCAGTGTGCAGGAGGGTCATATTCACCGAAATTCGGACAAGGTCGGACTTTCCGGCCGACTGTGCACCTGGGAATGCTACCAGCGAGTCAATACATAGGCTTGGATATCGTGTTTGCCGGCAAGCCAGCACGATTTCCTGGCTCGGCTGGATAGCAGCCTGATTGAACCCAGACCCGGAGGTCCGGGATCGGATAAAAAGCCCGGCGGCAATGCCGGAGGCCAAGAGGAATGTCATGCCCACAACGCAGATCAGGATGAGCCTCTTCTTCCAACTGGGCTGCTCAATTTCTTCTTGATGACCGGGGTCTGGGATCGACCCAGCGGTCGCCTCCGGCTTTTTCATCTTTCTGTACGGGCTGGCCATGGTAATGCCGAAAAGAGGGTGGGAGAAGGAAAAGAAAAGAGAACGAAAAGAAATTTCTGAGGCTCTGGTTGTGGCTTTCCCTAGCGTCGCTTCTATTTATATGCAGAGAGAAAGAGAGAGCTTCAAACCTTCCATTATCATTGAAAGGGACAGATTGCAACTCTTTTTGACTGCATGCATGAGAGTGAGTGCCATCCCAGAAATGTATGGGTTTTCTAATTTTTTATTTTTGAAATAGTGTTCGTAAATTAGTTATATATTGTATGCTGGTCTTTATGTATATTATTACTTAATCCAAATTATCATAGATGAATTTGCATTAACTGAAGTGAGCTTGCTTTGGTGACTAAAGGCACCAAAAGGGTTCGGTGAGATGCACCTAGACACCAAAAGGGTCCGAAACTAAAAAGAACCGGTCATGTCTAGGCTGAGTTATGTCCCAGTAGACACATCAAGCGTGATGGATATATGGGAAGAAAATCGTTGCATAAACACCAATTGCTTTGTCCAAACCAGTACCTACTTGACTAAATTGACTGATCTTGGTAAATTGCAGCCAAACCAAGTTGAGTTCCATAGTCAATATATGAACCAAAAAAGTAGGTGAGACCAACCGAAGGGACCACGACCATTTTTGACAAAGTAAGTTGCTTGATCCAATTTATTGATGAGAAAAATTTATGCAAATTGTGCAATTTGTGAGGTTCTTTCTAGAGATGGCCGGTTTCTAACGGTTCCAACCAAAACCGAACTGGAACATGCGATTCCAAACCGCTTGTTTTGATTTTTTATTTTTTTTTACAACAAACTAAGCCTTTTCTCATACTAGATGGAGTCAGCTATATTGATTCTTTGTTTCCATAGAACTCAATCATATACCATGCGAATATTTAATTCAACATAAAGGTAAATCGTTCTTTATTGTTTTCTTCCAATACTTTTGTTGTGGTCTTTCTCTTCCTCTTCTCACATTTTCACATCATAATTTTTCATACCTTCTTAAGAGAACTTCCTTTGGTCGTCTTTCTAAGTGTCCAAACTATTTTAAATGATTTTTTATTTTGTCATGTATTGATGGTACTCCATTTGTTTTTAATAACCTCATTATATATACGATCTTTTCTTTTATAACCACTCATCCATCTCAGTATCTTCGTTTCTACCATGAACATTTTCCGTACATATAATTCTTTGCCTAATACTCAAAACCACATGTAAGCTCGATCCCAAACATAGATAAAAGAGGAGGGTTGTGTTGGGCTGCAAACAATTATAGTAAAATTTATAGGATTTATCTACCATATATTCTGAACATTATGACCATTTCTAATTTTTCTAAAAAAAAATTCTTTTATTTTTTATAAAATTTTGATAAAATTATCGGTTTGAAGTAATTTCAAACTCAAACTGGAATTTTAAAAATTTTCTTTTAATTGCATTATGCTCACCCAATATCTGTGTATAAGAACTATTACGATCATATATATATATATATATATATATATATATATATATATATATGAGCCAAGCCAAGTGGAACACACAGTACTCATCTTGACTCGTAAACTTTAGTGAGTCAACTTGTGTGTAGCTCATTAAGAACAAGAACCGAACATTCCAATCTCATCACAAGCTGAACCAAGTGACAAGCTGCTTGGTTCATTTAGCCGCCCTAAGATCGCCGGAAAGTGAGTTCATCATGGCTAAAAGAAAGAAGAAAGAAGACAAAGGAAGAGGAGAAGAAAGCTCTTGCGGTTAGCATGACTTGATAGGTGGCTGTGTTAGTCTTCAACCTCATTAAATCATTTCATGCTAGTGAAAGAGATGTATGAACGGTAGGTCACACATAACGGAGATTCACTAGATACGGCCAGTGAACGCTGCCTACGGTGAGGGTTTCAACCTTCCAAAACGCTCTCCGATCAAGGATGTGGGTATTCATGGTCAATTCACGTTTAGGCTCAAGATGAGACCAATGCAATTGGTTTTCAATCATTAAAACAAAACCTAAAATCTGTGACACCACCAAGAAAATTGGGGAAGGGTGATGAAGCTGGCCACTGCAAGTCTCGTCACAGATTCTTTTATAGGTTTCGAGTTTTGTTGAATCCACCACCGAGAGTGTCGGTGGTTTGGATTTTGTTGTAGTGAATTTTAGAAAACCAAACCACTCATCACAAGTTGAGACCTGAAACAAAATACTAAAGCGGAGCAGAGTGGCCTAAAAATCTAGATACCTATATTATTATTACAACAACAACAACTAAGCCTTTTCCCATATTAGATGGGGTCAACTACATGGATTCTTTGTTTCCAAAGAGCCATATTATAATTTGTAGAATTCATGGTAAATAAGTCCAACAAAGTTTTATGGTGGTTGTTGAAAGCCTAACGCAACCCTCTTCCTTTATCGAGGCTTGGGACTGGTTATGGAAGGGTGATCCCTTGCATGAATGGAGTTATGCCTATATTATTAAGAATTAAAAATTTTGAAGACTTAAAACAATGGCGGACTACAATTTTTTATGGGGTAGCGTAAGGTAAATGGTGGGGCAAAGTATGTATAAAAGAAAATTCAATCGTGCCTTGTAATTGTTTCATTTGGTTTTTAAATTTCAGGTGGAGCGGCCGTCCCATCTCACCTCAATGTAGATCCGCTACTGGCCTAAAGTGGTTGTTTAGTCGCTTCACCCCAGCCACCCTTACATTATATCCTAGTAAAAGAGCGGTGACGAGGACCTTCTTTATGTTTTTCTTTCCACCCATTATCCTGGATGCCAGAATTTTTCATCGTTTTTTTTCTTGATCAACATGGTAAAAAAAAGGAAAGTGTTATCTCTTTGATTCGAGTAGTAATAAGTCATAAAATCGAACCAAACGATACCATCAGTTCCATTTGGTTTCAAGCCATTACACTCTTATGCGAGCATATGCACCGAGAGCATTAGCTCCATGACAAGGAGCTTTAGTGCCATTGGTGGTGGTGGAGAGTTCGACTCTCGGATGATGCATGCATGGGTGTGTGTAAGGCTTGAGCCTCCTCTTGTAATAAAAAAATAAAAAGATTCAAAGTATGATCAATCATGGGGAAAATATAGAATACGTTGTTCACACAAAGCATTACCAAACAAAAAGCACGCTGACAATTCATGTTATAGCTTTCACACTTCAACCATGATACCGAATAATTAGAAAGTTGTTACTCTTAAATTACCACATAACGTACATGAATATATATATATATATATATATATATATATATATATATATATATATAGAGGAGAGAGAGAGAGAGAGAGAGAGAGAGACGGTTTCCTTCGTGAAAACGCTGTGCTCCTTCCTTCCCATTAAAAAGTGGAGGCAAGAGTGTTATTTATAAAATTAAAATGTTGAAAAAATAAAAATAAGAAACATTACTCTTTGGTCCTACTTAGAAAGAGGTATATGAATCGGTCTATATATATATATATATATATATATATATATATATATATATATATATATATATATATATATATATATATATATATATATATATATGTGCATATACAAATCAACCAAACTCCGCCCACGTAAGGGATCACCCTTGCATAGCCGATCCCAAGCCCAAATAAAGGAGGAGGGTTGTGTTAGGCTTCTGATAGCCAACGTAAAACTTTGTCGGACTTCATATGGATTCTACAAAAAGACAAAGAATCCATATAACTGACCCCATCTAGTATGAGAAAAGCTTAGTTGTAGTTGTAGTTGTAGTACATATATACATAAACCAGCAATGTAAGAAATTAAAAATCTAAAAGAGGTATATTGGTATGAAAGAAAGCTTGATGGTGTAGTGAAGTAGTTCAAGATAAGATCAAGACAAAAAGATTGTGCTACAAATTGCATTACGTCAGTAAGAAAATTGAAACTTAAGAGGCTTATAAGAAAGTAGAGTAAGAACAAGAAAAAAGGATGTTAGTAAAACAAAAGCTAAAATTTAGTAAGATTTATATAAAAACTCAACTCAAAAGAAGGTGAAAGAGATATTTTCAAGACAACTAAATCTAGAGATAAGAAAACTAAGGATCTTACTTTTGTTAGATACATCAAAGATGATATAAAATAAATAAAAATATTATTTTTACAAGGTTTTAATGAAAGTATAGGTTTTAATATTAACTTAGGTAAAGTAGACAAATTAGAAGAGTATACAAATGGTAATTTTTACCCATGTATAAGTCAGAGATGCTCTTAAACTTATGAGGGTTGGTAAATGTGTAGGACCATATAATATCTCCATAAAAGTATAAAAAATTGTAGGAGAGAGGGGTATTACTTGACTTATAAAATTATTTAATAAAATATAAAAAGACTAGAAGATGTAAAAAAAGTATAATTATACCTATATAATAACAATAGAGACATCTAAAATTATATAAACTATCAAGGTATCAAGTTGATGAGTCATACTATGAAATTACGATAATAAATTATTCAAGTAGGTTAAGACAAATATCGAGTACAACAAAAAATCAATTTGAATTTATATTAGAAAGATCTATTATTGAGATGCTTTATAAAACTTTTTATAAGAAAAAGAAGAAGAATATCCAAATAGTATTTATTAATCTAAAAAAACTTATTAAAAAGAAATATTCTTTTGAAACCCTTTTTGTCTCGAATAACTTTTTTCTTTGTTTTGGAATTATGGATTCTAACCAGGTTTGATTGTGAGAGAAGAGGACAAAGTAAGATGAAGATTATTATAGATACTTGTACGACAAGGTATCACGCACATGACTTGCCCGCATTTGAGTAGACTTAGCTGCTGTCTCCTGAAAAAAGAAGGGAAACGTACCTTGGCCTCCTGTATTATACAGGATGGTGCTATGTATATACATAAAGTGAGAGAGAGAGAAATTAATTGATGTCCATGAACATTTGAAGATTTTAATTATTGGATCTGTGAGATGGACGGTTAAAATTTAAATTTCAAAAATAAAAAAATATATTAGTGTTTTTTTACCGTTACATTAAATGTACTAATACTATTTGCATGATCTCAACCATTGATCTTAAAAATTAAATAGTTGAAATCTTTAAGAAAATTAGAGCATGGATGAGCCAACTCTTATATATATTAAAACAATTTCCTACCTTACTCTTATTTATTGACTATTTTTAGGTAGCATGAGTATAATTAATTCATGAAAAGCAAGCAACCGTGAGCAATATCGGTAGTGGACAGATCCAATCATTATATATATACACATACATATATATATATGTATGTATATATAGAAAGAGAGATGTCAGTATATATGGGTCAAGCTGAATATAGAGATTAAAGGCGGAGAGATGAGATGAGATGAGCTGCTTGAGATCTACTTAGGTTGTATTGAGCTTGATCTTGTATCATATTAACAATTAACCCAATATAAGTTAAATAATTATTTATTATTTTCTTTCAATATTTTTGTGGTATTTCTCTTTTAATATTTTCACAAAAACGAATTTGTTATTTAAATGAATAAATTATTAGGGAAAAATTAAGTTTGATAATGCAAACGTTGCATTCTTATATGCTAAAAATCAAGCTAATACATATTCGTAGGCTCATAGTTTGAGGCATACTCAATCTTCCTCGTGGATTTGCGTAATGTACATCTACGTATTATCATTTGCATATAACTTTTTCAATACTAATACGTTACGTCCCATCAAACTCCGAATTGAAGATTCGGTGCATTAAGTGCCGATAAAAGAAAAAAACTTTAGGGTGACGGAGCAGATGAGCTGTGTACCATAGCAGTCATGTGTGGTGTGTTTGTATATGCAATGATCCAATGGGCCCGCACATGGATTCAATTGGAACCCCACAATCTGGATCTCTTGGGAAACGTTCTTACAGTAAAATACAGAATTCTATACATGCTGTGATAGAGCAGAACAACGGCGATGTGAGACATGTGTGCATCGGGATCCAAAGTTTCAATCTAAATTTTGCAATCTACATTACCAAATACTACATTCTCGAACCCCCCCCCCCCAAAAAAAAATCAAATACTTTTTTTCATACATTATAACAAAAAAAATCAAACTAGACCTTATCCCACACCAAATGCGGACGTAAACATGGTCAGTTTCGGATAAACTGGAACTGTCAATTTCAAACCGTTGGTTCTGGTTTTCTTGGAACCATGAATAAGAACTGAACCGAGACTGTGCTGGTTTTGAATCTGGTTTGAGTCCTAAACCATTTGGAATTGGAGAAAATTATTTAAAAATAAAATTTTAAGGTTTCATGCTAGTTCAGGTTCTATGAAACGTGAAACCAGAACTGAACAGGGTGGTCCTGGTTTCGTGTCCGGTTTCACCTTTTGTGGTTCCAGTCAGCTCCTGATCCAATTCGGTTCTGGTTGGAATCATGGTGCCAGTTTCGAACCAGTCATGTTCATACGGATGGTTTAAAAAATATATACATCAGAAAGAAAGAAAGATAGAAAGATGAAAGTGAGAATTCTGGGAAGCTTTGTTAGGAAGGAAAAAAAATTCAAATCAGAAATTACGCTTTTGCCATGCTTAAAATCTAGTTTCCATCATAATCAAACATGGGCCTCAGCGAGCAATGAATTACGACCTACTTTTTATCCAATTAGGAGAACCATCAGCGGCCCACCCCTTGGATTGGAACTGGAGTTCGAGTTCCGGGGTCCGAGTCTCGCAATCAAACACTCTCTAAGGGGCCTGTGTAGGCTGCCGAGTTTCTAGCATTTAGCATTTTAATGGATTTTCATGAATATGTAGAGAAATTCTACCAAAACTGTTTGTTTTCCTGTGCTAGATGTACATCAGAGAAAACAAGTGGAGCTAAATTAAAGAGTTCCTAGACGATATCAATTTTGTTAATAGTTCATTTATGACGAAGACGTTCTATTGATGATGATATTAAAAGTTACAACAACTAAAGCTCTTTCATGGCGATATAACAGAGCAGGTATTTGCAGGTTGCCCCCTTGGACTGGGCTGAGGTTCTGGAAAACCTCAAACGTCTTTGAGAGGGTATGAGGTGGGTATCGGATAACAAGTACGCAATCCATACCCGTACTCGGGACAAACTATATAAATACATGCATATGCACACAAACATATATGTTTAAATGTATTATGCATCGTTTATGGGGGCAAGGAGGGAGGGGCCCTGCAGCCTATAATTTGGTAGTTTCATACGCTTTATATGGAGAAAATATCAGCTACGCCGAGCATGCTGCTCTAATCAAAACATCAGCCTTGGATTCCCTTTGATTATTTGGATATGTGAAAATGATCAATTGAGTTTAAAAGAAAGTTTGCATCAAGTGATTACGATGTAAAATAATGGGTTTTATCATTAAAAATGGCTTATATCTATTGGAATTGGAAAATCTGAAATATATTCTTGACTAATTAAGCTGTATGGATCACATCTCTAAGGTTTGATTTCCAGTAGGGTATGAAAAGGTTGAATGATGTGAATGTATGTGATACTTAAATCATTTTTCCCAGCATTCATGCATGTGCATAATGGGAAAAGGCTTAGTTGTTGTTGTTGTATTCATGCATGAGCATTGCCTTGCCTCCACCTATTGGTGCTGCAGCAGGAGCACTCGAAGCATCTTATCGTCTTTCTTGAGACTCCATATCCGATTACTGAGACCATATCCTTTTACTAATTTGGCTTTGGATGTGGATTCTTCTTTTCGTGTATATGTAATTGTTGTCGTCAAAAATGGTGATGCAATTCCGATAGCACTTCCAGAAAGCCGCCGGTTAAACTAGACGTGATGCGGGGCATGCCAAGAAACTCTGACCATTTGAATCCAGTTACCAACATAGTGTATGCTTTTGTTTTCTCTTTCATGCCCATATTCAAATGTGAAGCCAAATAGACAATGGATTGGCAGGTTAATATCAAATCCGACCCGTTTTTGGGCCCCAACATTTACCAACCTCTTGGAATTACCTCCAGCATTTCTCCTCTGTGCATTTCCGATGCATGAATCAAGATATTCCTGATAGATTCATGAGCAAGCCTTCTTGCTTGTAGGTTAAGCCACTGCAACTTGTGCGAGTAAGTGTATGTGACTTGGGTTCGAGGCACAAGCACAAAACCTCATTTTCTATATATTAGTCACCAAAAATTGGGTTTCTTCATATCTGAATACATTACAGTTCTTCCATGCATATGTTTTTTAATATATTAGAATACACTTGCCTATATTGAAGCATAGAGCATATACAGACTCTTCGGCTGCAAGTGCACGAAAGAACGAGACTTGGATAAAAATGGATGGAAATGGAACCCATGCATTAACCTTCTTATATAAGAATGAGCGCCCTTCGAGGTAAAACACAAGTAGGGACATCACCACCATGCCTTTCCTCTTTTTGGGTAAAAGGGGAGGCCTCACACCCACACATCCACCTCTGGGAGTCAAACTCCCCACCAGTAGCAACCTAGTGCCCTGCCGTATGGTAAACCAATAGGAGTAGTAAGTGTTTTAAAAGGTTTGGCATCAAATTTGGATATATGATTCTTCATACATAAAAATGAATATGTAATATTGATGGACTAAGACTGGGAGATGCCTCAGGTAGATGATTATGAGAGTATGGATTTGTAAATATAAGTGTGTGAAAGCATAACCCTATTAGTGTAATTTTTAAAAATTGCTACCCTATATACCTGGGGTTGATTTAGATGCACTATTTAACAGTTTGTAAGACCCGATGGGCTTGTGTGATAGTTGTTGGAAGCAATATGTCAAAACAAGAGGAGGGATAAAGAGCCACCTACGACGTGGTTGTAGTTTAATGATAATGGCCTTGGTATCGAAACTAAACTTGTATTATTTATGGTGTTTTATTATGCATGCAAGTTTATGTTGATGATACAGATTTGAACTATGATATTAATTTTTATCATATATTATGTATGACTTAAAACATGCATATCTTGAGTGTGTTTGTACTTAAAAAAATATCAGCATGATTGTTGGTGCTTATATTTATCCTATTATAAGATCCAATCAGCAAAGGCATCGAGTGAATCACAGAGAATAGTAGCATTGGAGACAACGGACAAGCAACATTGCATTTAGTTAGATTGTAAATAGTTCTACCACTACATGTACTTAAACTCTGATTACATGTAAATAAAAGAATATTAATTAAATCTTGACTTTGTTGGATTATATAATCATTGAATTGTTAATGATCCATAGTATTCGGCCACATAAGATTGATGGCCCTATGTCCACATCCAACAGGTTCTGTGGTGCATGACAGAGGAAGATTAAGATTTACCTAATGATGGTGGCAGGCTCTAGCAACACGAGATGGGAAGAAGGGGAGAAGCAGATGCAAGGAGAAAGAGATAAGAGAGGTGTGTGAGTGACAGAGAGAGGAGATGAGCTACATGGTAAAGGAAGTAGTATAGGGATTTTTAAGAGCAAAAGGTGTGCACCTAGTAAAACAGGTGTCTTGAATAACACCCGAAATAATGACATGGCAATATTAGGGGAAATCTTTAGAGCGAAAATGCATTGAACGCCATCTGAGCGTCCTTAGATGAGAGTAGCAGTGGATAGGTAGGCTCCTTGAAGGCTCTATTGTTTCACATTTTCTCTAGATGATTGCAACTAGTGCGGTAGAAGGCTTTATTAAGGTGTCAGTAAAGTAAATACAGATATGCATAAGATTTTTATCTGACTGAAAAAGAAACCAACTAAAAGGAGAAAGAAAAATAAAAGAAAACAACCCATATTTGTGAAAGCCAGATTGCTTTGTCTTAATAAAATACATACATTCCTGATGAGTCACCAATAGCGTCCAAAATGGCATCTGCTTCTATACTTCAAAAAGAATAGTAATTCAGATACTCATACACAAGTTGTATTCAGCATCCATGTTGAAACCCACCTAAACTTGCATCAGAAAATATTCTCATGGCATAGGAACCATATATCTCAATAGAGCGAAATCACCTTAGGACATGAAACAGCAGATCACAAGGATCATGTGGCTGTTGTAAGAATTTTGCATTGAGCCATGGTGGCATGGTATGTCACATTTGAAGTATAAGAGAGATTTGGGTGATATTTTTGGACCTGAACAAAGATACCACATGATTTTCAAAGAACATCTGAATATAAGTATGAGTTTGCATATGGCCTTCACACATTAATCAACTATAGTGGTAATGCTTGCGCTGTAACTGTGAATCCAAACTCCACCACTGGTGAAGACTATGAGCTTGCTTAAAATCAGCCGCTGGACTCATGTTTACTGTCATATTTGCTGATGGAATCAAGTGAAATGGTTGGTTTTCCTGTCCAACAGCATGCATCAACAAGCTGCCAATAGAATGCTGTGTTGCCAGACGTCCGATTTTGCTAGCCCCTATAGCATCCATGAAATTCCGGTGCTCAAAATACCCAATGTACTCGGAGCATATATGATCAGAGGGATGCACAAATAAGCATGGATTCCATGACGAAAGAGCAGAAAACACTTCATTTGCAGTTGACAGATGCCTGGCTCCCTTCACAGCAAGGGCAAGACCTGCAGTGGCAAGACTGTTGGCTATACGAAGCCCGAACTTTAGTTTATGATCCTTGATTCTCTCAATAGGCGCTGAAACATAAGGAGGATTAAACAAAAAAGTATTCAGAAGAACACCATGTCCAACCATAGTCTTGCCTGCCAGCAAGGCAATAGCTGACCCAAGAGAATGACCACACAACCATATATTATTCGAATATACCGAACTGAGGTTTCTAATAGCCTCCATTGCAGTGTGAAAACGGGAAGTTTGATGTAGGCCATGGCCAATCAAACTAATATCTAATTTCAAGTCTTGAGAAAAACCATCCCCCTTGGGGATTGTTCCCCTGAAAGCAATAACTGCATTTGGTGCTGAGTCAGTTGAGTGAGTGTGGCTTGATGATGGGGCATTCAGCTCGTAAATTGCTCCAAAATAAGAACAATCTGCCTCATCAATAAGAGGATGAACTAACTTGAAACCAAAAGATTCCCACCAAGGGGGTGCAAGAGCATCTGGGCATTTGCGCTGCCGGTCACATTCCAGAAGATAGGCACCCTTAACTAAGCTTGCAGCAACAGACCTTCGGTGGTCAGGATTATCCCTGATAAAAGAAAAATAAGCTTATCTGGGAGTAGAACACAGTGCTATGGAGACAATGGAAAAGCAATCATAAAATGTTCAACTAAACACACGTAATATATGTTTCATAGCTAAAGTATGGAGCCAGGAGAGAGAGAGAGACATGCTGGTGCAATTTGGAGGTTTATCAGACCCATGAAAGGAAGTAAGAACTACTTGACGAAAATGGGCATCATCTCATAAGCAGAAGAGTAGGTTAAATGTTGATATGCAGTTGATGTACCATGGAAGAGTTGCACAAGTATCATGACCAATAATATTTCTAGCAATATCATACAGGACGTGTTGGGGCTACCGCATGCATATAAACTGTCAGTGTCTTTCTGTGGAATGACAACAACTAAGCCTTCTCCCATACTAGATGGGGTCGACTACATGGTCATTCTTATGCAGTTAACTCAACATGAGCTAGATCATTCTTTATTGTTTCCTTCCAACATTTTTACCTATACAGTTAACTCAACATGAGCTAGATTATTCTTTATTATTTTCTTCCAAAATTTTTATGGTCTTCCTCTTCCTCTTTAACATTTTCACTTCTTAATTTCTCGCACCTTCTTATCATAGCTTTCTTTGATCGTCTTTTCACGTATCTAACCCATCTTAAATGATTTTTCCTCGTTTTATGATCTATTTTATCATCTATCCATGTCATTCCCAATTTGTTTATGATAACCTTGTCCATCTTAGCATCTTCATTTCTGCCATCTTTGTCTTTTATAAGTGATCTTGACAGTCTAATACTCAAAATCATATTACATCAAGGATCTAATTGATGCTCCATAATATTTATCTTTCAGCTTTAACGGAATCTTCCCATCACTTGAAGCACAACTCCATTTTAACTAACCTGCACTAATTATGTCTAACATCTCCATCAATTTTTCCATCACCTTCAGAAAGTGCACTAGGTATTTAAAAGTTTTCTTATAAATGATGCAATGTGTCAATCCAAATTGGTTCTTTTCCATAATTTCTTCATCAACCTAATACCTCAATAATTCGTACAACTCTAAATGTTTCTCTTATTCTTATATATGGGTATAATTCTACTTCTTACATTCCTTGGGCATTTTTTGGTTTCTTTATATTTTATTAAATAAACTTATACCAAGTAATCCTCATCTCACCCATGATAAGTTTTGGCTTGTACTTCACTAACGGTCTTTTTTTTTTTGCATCTTTCTTTGCCTTCTTATAAGCCTCCAAAGTTTATCAATCTTGTTGGCATAATGCAATCCACAACATACTCTCTTTACCTTAATTTTATCTTGCACCACTAAGCTTCCTTTTCCACTAGTACGCCTCCCCTAAATTCACCAAACACATCTTTTGTCACTTTTTTAATACAATTACCCATTCACATGTTACTTGTACCTACATAATTCTAACCATCTTCTTTACAAACATTCTTTTTAAATACATCTCTATTATCATTTTTAAGGTTTTACCATTTAGTCCGAGTAGCTTTCTGTCTTTTTGTCTACTTTTTCACATACAAATCTATAACTAAAAGTTGATGTTGGTAGTTACGCTTTCTCCTGCGATTACCTTACAATCCTTATAATACGATCTATCTTTTTTCTACCGACAAAATAATCATTGTGATAAGCCACTCTTATAAGTAATTAAATGTGCATATCAATTATAAAATTATATTGGGCATAAAGAAATCATGTCATAGCAAAAATTTAAAATTTTCTTACTTTCTTCATTTAAATTTTCAAAGCCATAGTTTTCATGAATACCATGATATCCTAATGCCTCTTTACCCAGATATCCATTTAGATCTCTTAAACAAATAGACTCTTTGTAGAATTCTTTAAATTACCTTATCTAACTCCTCTCAAATAAATTATGAGCATTGTGTTGGGGCATCCCCTCTTAGCGATACATTGTAGAGCCCGAATGCAGTGAAAAGTAAGCAAGGGCCTCTACATTTTCACCTGAATGTAGTGAATCAATTGCAAAGAGAGAAAAAGTAAATAAAGATTTAAATTATAGTATAGTAGAGATACAAAGTGGGTTGGAGAAAAAGTAAAGGAGATTGAGGATTCAGATTTAAAATTACGATACTCAAGAAAGGAAAAAGCTTGAAACGGAGTTCGTATTATCGTAAATAAAGATTTAAATTATAGTATAGTAGAGATACAACATATGGTGACCGAATCATGACGTTTTAATTAGTGGTAGGGGCAGAGGTTTTGAATATAGTTTGTGCTTACGCACTCAAGTAGGACTATAAGATAGTATAAAGATGGCTTTTTGGGAGGAGCTTTTTGGGAGGAGTTAGATAAGGTGATTCAAAGAATTCCACAAAGGGAGCTGATTTGTTTAGGAGGAGACTTAAATGAACATATTGGTAAAGAGGCATTAGGATATCAAGGTATTCATAGAAACTTTGGTTTTGGGGATATAAATGAGGAAGGTGGGGAGATTTTAAATTTTGCTATATCATTTGATCTCTTTATAGTCAATACAATCTTCAAAAAAATGAGATGAACATTTAATTTCTTATAAGAGTGGCTTATCACAAACACAAATTGATTATTTTGTTTGTAGGAAAAAAGATAGATCATGTTGTAAAGATTGCAAGGTAATTCTAAGAGAAAGTTTAACCACCCAACATTGACTTTTAGTTATGGATTTAGAGGTAAAAAAGTGAACAAAGAAAAAAAGAGCGCATTGAGCTATTCAGACCAGTGTTATCCGTATCGCACCATATCGTACGTACAGTAACCTGTATCGTATGATTTCCCTTTCTGTTACCAAATTTTAGGTATATTTCTGCTATCAGTTTCTAATTTCATGAAATCACAAACAATGAAGAACAATTTGGTTGTCTCCGTTCATTGAGTGGGCATTTCACAACTTCACTATTTTAGGGTTCACCTTATATGACTTCCATTGAGTTGAACATGATCAACGTGTGTGAGGCTTAACTCAGTCCGTGAAGTGAGAAATGGAGTTCAAGCATTAGTTAAAAAGCTAGTCTCCAGTAAGATAAAAAGGGGATATCATCAACTAACAATATCACATCACTGAGGTGTCATAGACTCAATAATCAAAGAAATGGAGCTCATTGTTTCGCTCACATATGAAAATTAGCAAATATGACAACTACACGTAAAAAGACAGCAGTTTGTTAATTTTGATATATTAGATGAGTGGATTATTGAAGATAACGAAGAAAATGCACTCCTAACCGAAGAAGACATTGCATGGATTAATTTGAATGGAATGCAACAACATCAAGAAGGAGATGAAGATTTTGATTTTAAAGCAGAAGGTGATGAGAAACTTTCAATCTTCATCAAGAAGAAAATGAAGATTATTTAGTTAATGATCCTCATACAAATTTACAATATATAAAATGTAAATGTATTTCATTTTTTGCTTCAAAATATGTAAATTTGGATGCAATTATTCAATGTTGAATGCTCAATATGTACTAAACTTTGCATTATATGAATTCAAAGCAATTACCAGATTTTTCCTAATTTTTTCTGATTTTTTCTGATTTTTACTATTTTTTCTTGATTTTTAAAATATTTTTCTATTTTTTTAATATTAAAGTACGATACGATACGATACGATACACCCGTATCATGGAGCCCAAGGATATGCGATACGATACGCATCAGACAATACTGATTCAGACTAAATGGTGGAACCTCAAAAGCGATAAAGAAGGTATATTTAAATAGAAAGTCCTTTAAGGAGATGCTTTGAATTATGTTGATACACCTAGTGAAACTTTAGAAGCTTATAAGAAAGCAAAGAAAAAAGTGAAAACAGCTGTAAGTAAAGCAAAAGATAAAATTTGAGAGGATTTATATACAAATCTCAACTCAAAATAGGGTGAAAGTGATATTTTTAGGATAGCTAGGGCTAGAGATAAGAAAACTAAGGATCTTAATTTTGTTAGATGCATTAAAGACGAGGATGAGAATATTCTAGTGGCAAATGATGATATAAAAAATAGATGAAAAAACTATTTTTATAATCTTTTTAATAAAAATAAAGATATTAGTATTAGCTTAGGAGACTTAGCCAAATCAGAAAAATATATAAACTATAATTTCTATTGACGTATTCAAAAAAATGAAGTCAAATGAGCTCTTAAATATATGAATGGTAGTAAATATATAGGACTCAATATTCCTATAGAAATTTGAAAAATCCTAGGAGAGACATGAATCACTTGGCTCACAAGACTATTTAATGAAATATGGAGAAACCAAAAGATGCCCGAGGAGTCACTATACTTGTACCCATATACAAGAACAAGGAAGACATTTAAAATTGTGTGAATTATCACGGAATCAAGTTAATGAGTCATACTATGAAATTAGGAGAAAGAATTATTGAACATAGGTTAAGACAAGTATCGAGTATAACAGAGAACCAATTTGGATTCATACCAAGCAGATCTATTATTGAAGTGATTCATCTTTTGAGACGTCTTATGAAACATTTTAAAGCAAAAAAGAAAAACCTTCACATAAATATTTATTAATCTAGAAAAAGCATATGATAGGATACCAAGGGATTCTTTGGATAACCTTGGAAAAAAGAGGTATCTCATTGACATACATAAACCTTATAAGAGACATGTAGCAAAAAAGAAAGACCTTCACATAAATATTTATTGATCTAGAAAAAGCTTCCGATAGGGTACTAAGGGATTCTTTAGAGAACCTTGGAAAAAAAAAGTATCCCATTCACCTTTAAGTCCATACTTATTTTTAATGGTGATTGATGACTTAACAAAATATATTCAAGATGGTGTATGTTATTTGCAGATGATATTGTGGTGGAGGAGTCTAAGGAAAAAGTAAATAGAAAATTGGAACTATGGAGAGAAACATTAGAAAGTAAAAGCTTCCAACTTAATAGAACAAAGACACAATATATGGAATGTAAGTTTGACCATTTGGTTACTTCAGAGGATATAGAAATTAAAATTGGAACACATCGCATCCCTAAAAGGAAAGTTTTAAATACTTAGGGTCAATTTTTCAAAGTGACGGAAGAATTGATAAAGATGTTATGCATAGAATTAATGAAGGTTGGTTAAAATGGAAAGGAGCATCATGTATTCTTTGTGACAAGAAGATATTATTAAAGTTAAAATATAAATATTATAGAGCAACAATTAGACCTGCCATGTTTTATGGTTTTGAGTGTTGGGCAGTTAATCATCAACATTTACAAAAGATGTTTATGACATAAATGAAGATATTGAGATGGATGAGTGACCATAGAAGGAAAGACCATATACATAATGAGGTTATTAGAAACAAATTGAGAGCGACATTAATAGAGGATAAAATAAGAGAATATTGTTTAAGATAGTTTGAACATATAGAAAGAAGATCAAAAGAAGCGCATGTAAGAAGGTATGGAAAACTAGATTTTGAAAGTATTAAAAGAGGTAGAGGACAACCCCAAAAGTATTGGAAAGAAACAATAAAGAATGATCTAGCTTATGTTAAGTTAACTGCTAATATAGCACATGATAGGGCTATGTGGAAACAAAAAATCCATGTAGCCGACCCCGTCTAACATAGGAAAAGGCTTTGTTGTCTACTACAACAACAACAGCTAAGCCTTTTCTCATACTAGACGGGGTTGGCTACAAGGATTCTTTGTTTTCACAGATCCCTATCGTGTGCCATGTTAGCAGTTAACTCATAATAAGCTAGATCATTCTTTATTGTTTCTTTCCAACACTTTTATGGTCGTCCTCTACCTCTTTTAATACTTTCCAAATTTAGTTTTTCATACATTCTTACAGGTTCTTCTTTTGATCTTCTTTCTATATGTCCAAACCATCTTAAATGATATTCTTTCATTTTATCCTCTATTGGTGTCACTCCTAATTTGTTTCTAATAACCTCATTATGTATACGGGCTTTTCTTGTATAACCACTCATCCATCTCAACATCTTCATTTCTGTCACAGACATCTTTTGTACATGTTGATGATTATCTGCCCAACACTAAGAACCATAAAACATGGCAGGCTTAATTGCTGCTCTATAAAATTTACCTTTTAACTTTAATCGTATCTTCTTAACACAAAGAATAGTTGATGCTCCTCTCCATTTTAACCAACCAACATTAATTATATGTGTTACATCTCCATCAATTCTTCTATCACTCTGAAAAATTGACCCTACGTATTTAAAACTTTCCTTTTGGGGGATGTAATGTGTGCCAATTTTAATTTCTATGTCCTCTGAAGTAACCAAATGATCAAACTTACATTCCATATATTCTGTCTTTGTTCTACTAAGTCGGTGGCCTTTGCTTTTTAATGTTTCTCTCCATAATTCTAATTTTCTATTAACTTTTTCCTTAGACTCCTCCACTAACACAATGTCATCTGCAAATAACATACACCAAGGTATTTCATCTTGAATATGTTTTGTTAACTCATCAATCACCATTATAAATAAGTATAGACTTAAAGTTGATCCTTGATGTAACCCAATATTAACTTCAAAAAAGTTTGTCATTCCTTCACGAGTCCCCACACATGTTTTTGCATCATCGTACATGTCTCTTATAAGGTTAATGTATGCTAATGGGATACCTCTTTTTTCCAAAGAACCTCCCTCGGTACCCTATCATAAGCTTTTTCTATATCAATAAATATCATGTGAAGGTATTTCTTTTTTGCTCTAAAATGTTCCATAAGACGTCTTAAAAGGTGAATCGTTTCAACAATAGATCTGCCTGGCATGAATCCAAATTGGTTATGTGTTGTACTTGATACTTGTCTTAACCTACGTTCGATAATTCTTTCCCATAATTTCATAGTAATGGCTCATTAACTTGATACCTCGATAATTCGCACAATTGTGAATGTCTCCCTTGTTCTTATATATGGGTATAAGTTTACTCGCTCTCTATTCCTTGGGCATCTTTTGGTTTCTCCATATTTCATTAAATAGTCTTGTGAGCCAAGTGATTCCTATTTCTCCTAGTATTTTACCATTATAATAGTTTCAAAATCTCTACTCCTAACAATAATTTTACCATTACAATTCGGTCACCTTATCATTGTATTTCTACTATGCAATCCTTTAAATAATTATTTACAAAAATATCAACTTCACTTCTAGCCTTTTCTTTTCTTGAGTATCATAATTTAAAACATGTATTCTCAATCTCCTTATTGTTGAACAATTTTTTGATATAAGTACCAATACAAATCTTGTTATCTAGGACTAGCTTTCTTACCTCTATATCTGTCTATACTGAAAATGTGAACTCTCTTTGCAATATGTTTATTAAATTGGGACGACAATATTGCAAGTTTAACTACTTTACTCGTACTCATCCATGACATGGGAATCTTATCTATAATTAATTCACTACATGAGACATAGACACCCTTAGCTTACTTTTCGTTGAATTCGAGTTATGTAGCATGTCGCTAAGAGGAGATGCTCCAATAAAATGCTCATAATATCTAGAATCTATGATAATAAATCCAACAAAGTTTTTTTGTTGACACAACCCTCCTTTTACATTCGGGCTTGGGACTGGTCATAATGAAATTGTCAGTGTCTTTTAGTCCACATTACTAAAATAACTTTCAAGAAACATGACAATCCCCCCGAGCCTTATATATAGAGAGATACATAAACTAGTATATACTAGCACACTTAAGTGTTAGCAAATCCAAATAAATCTCAACCATCCATCTTGGGTGGATGGATAGTTGAGATTTGAATTTAAAAAGTAAAAAGTGTGCATGTGAATAAAGTACACCTATAAAAGGTACACACATATGTTTTACTTTTTTATTTCAAATTGCAACCATCGATCACCGAAGATGGATGGTTGAGATTTTTCGGATATGCTAGCATCTAAGTGTACTAGCATATTCCTCTCTCTCTCTCTCTCTCTCTCTCTCTCTCTATATATATATATATATATATATATATATATATATATATATATATATATATGTATGTATATATATATATATATATGTATGTATATATATATATATATGTATGTATGTATGTATATATATATATATGTATGTATGTATGTATATATATATATATATGTATGTATGTATGTATGTATGTATCTATATATATATATGTATGTATCTATATATGTATGTATGTATATATATATATATATGTATGTATATATATACATATATATATATATATGTATGTATGTATGTATATGTATATATATATGTATGTATGTATGTATGTATGTATGTATCTATATATGTATGTATGTATATATATATATATATATGTGTGTGTGTGTGTATGTATATATGTGTGTGTGTATGCGCACGCGCTTGAAGGCAACTAGCAAGCACAATAGGACCACTAAGGCAATTAGCAAGCACAATAGGGCCACTATGACTACAGATTTTACAATTTATGATTAAAATGCAACAAAAACTGAATTGATAACCCAAAACCATGAAGAGTCCTACAAAAGTAATAAGAGACACTTTACCAATTAACATGAGTCAGATGTACAGGCCCTGATATGTTGAATACGTCTCGCTCAGATGTCATAGTTTTCTTACTTCAAGATGTCCTCCACGGCCCCTAATATAGATAAACGATGAATAAAAAAATATGCAGCAAAAACCATGATATAAACTGCCTTAAGCACATTAATTACCTAAAAAATGAGAATCAGCTGCTTCAAATAGTAATCAAGCATATAGTTTTGTATTTGATAAGTGCAAAAATTGTATTTAAGCACACATCTGGTGGCTACACTGACATAGCTTTCTTGGAGTGCTCAGCCCAAAGCCCACAAAATGCCATGTCAATACTACAAGATTCCCTAAACACCATAAATTAAACTCAACTGCAATTTTGAAAAGCAGCGACATGAAGAAGGTGCAAGAGTTTGGACAGCGAACATTTCAAAAGAGGACAAAAAGGTGTGAAGGAAATAATAAAACTTGATCGGCTCTTTTAGCGTTAAATGCTAATACAACACAAGGAATGAGGTCAATGGTGAATAAGGGTCCACGCAGCAAACCAGACATAATGTGGGAAAAGGGATGGTTTGGTTTTGGTTCTCTAAAGGTTGTGTTATGGTGTCTCTGAGAAGTTTCTTTAGTTGCAGCCACAAGCAGCAACAGGGCACAAAAGTCGGTCCCATTAACAATTTTAGGTTCTTGCTATCATTTAAAAGTAAATATCCTTCCATGGAAATAACAGCTGAATGACAAGTATATGACAAGGTCATGGCAGTGATCATACACCCTCGAGCTAAAATTACACTACAACTAAGCCTTTTCCCATACTAGATGGGGTTGACTACATGGATTCTTTGTTTCTTTTGTAGAATCCATGTTAAGTTTGACAAAGTTTTACACCGGCAGTCGGAAACCTAACGCAACCCTCCTCCTTTATCCTGGCTTACACAAGAGAAAAAAATGTATGGACCCATATCACCTTGTGTCGAAAGAAGTTATCCATGAAAACACCCAGATTCTTTGGACGCCACTCTGTTTTAGTTAAATATTTTCTGGTTCATCAGAAGGTTCGGCATCTGTCACTAACACAGGGTATATGTAAAATTTGAAGCTTTTAAATTTATATCCTGGCACAATTTAGGATGGTCACAAGTGATATACTGGACAATGATATACAAATTGATTTCATTACTCCTGGCACGAAAAGCCTACGCTTGTTTTCTTTAGCTATTTCTCTGCAGCTGCTCTATTTAGCATCACTCAGAACTCTCTGCAGTCAACAATATTATTTTCCAGCCACTGAGGTTCTCTGTATTTGAAGAAAGAAATGAAGGCCAGAAAGATTACAAGCCTCACCAAATTCTGGTGAAATCACAAAGATTTGCACCCAAAAATGAACTTCTCTATACACTTTCCTCGCTGCTAATAGGATCACAGGAATATAATTGACAATCCTCATTATTATACAGGCTTGAATCAAAATAAACAGAGATTTTTGGTGCCACCAACAATGATAATCAAGGTGAAAAAGACAGCAACTCCCAAGTTTTGTTCATGCAAGTTACAAAGGAAGTGGTAGAAATTTTGTGAAAAAAATAGGAATTGCTTCCAAGTTATAGATCTGATCAAATGTACTCCGATTGGAAGAAAGATTCTGCTGTTCACTGCAGTAATGCCAATAACCTAAAATGCTCTGCCCTGAATAAAGAGTTCTTGTTTTTCCGGTTATCTATTTCTACATACTTCATTATTCACAATTAGAATCAACTTAAGGTACACCACTTCCATGTAGCTCTTAACTGTCAAGTATAACCACCCAATACCATTCAGATATACTAAAATATTTCACAGCAAAAACAGCACAACACTTTGCTTATATTGTATAAGAAAACAGATAAGTGCATAGGCAACCATTATATCTATAATCTCATTAACAATTCTTGAATGGCGACACTTTCACGCCAAAAAGTATGCAACATTCATTACTTGTATAAACCCCAAAAGAAAGTTTGTTATGCTTCTTTTTCCAATTATTATTCTCATGTTCCACTATTTTATATGAACCTTTACTTTATGAAAAATGTGAATTTGCTAAAAAGCATAATTATCAAGTAAACAAAGATGACATGTAAAAAAGCTACTCACTGCTCTTTCTAAATCTTTAGTTCTTTTATCCGCTTCTATCACATATGCATGCAAAGCAGACGTGACATTCTTTTTCATTTCCACGTTGCTTCACTCCACAGATGCTGTGTGTGAACCTTAACAGCCATTTTCTTCTATTATCCCATCTTTAGGCAAGCATGAACTTTTCAGTGGACCTATTTCAGAACTACCATCCCATTTACTTTAAACCCTAAAAGTGGATACCGGCATCCCCATATTAAAGCTGTAAAATGGAAATGCAGACCAAATTCCCCAAAATCCCAAAAGGGAAGCAAATCTTCCCAAAGATGAAGAGCAAATATCCATTCTATCGCGTAAAAACAAAATTCAGAAAACCATCTTCTTACTTCAGACAGAAGATAACACTCACATTCGGGGCCAATGTTTCTCTCCTTAAGGATAAAACAAAGAAACTTACGGCATACAGAACGAGCAAGATGATGAGCAGTACCAATGATCATACCAGAATCACAACCAGATCAAATGCAAGCTTTTCCACTGCACCATCATCTTCCTTTCGTCTAAAGTCATGCAGATCACAACATCGGTATTAGAAACTCTAGAAAATGGCATAAGAAAACAAGTTGTAGAGAGAATCTGCATTTCGGAAAAATAACCAATCTCAGATCCACAAGAACTTCAAACAAAAACTAAGAAACCCACCTTCCCGATTTTGATAAGCTTAATGGTAACCACGGTTTATGAATAACAGAATCAGAGAAACTGTGGTGTGCGAATCTCAATGACTTCCTTGAAGTTGCAGCCAGACGTTATATTACACAGGGTTTGACTAATGGTATATATCGCGTTTATATTCAGTGTCTGATCTGCAATCCCGACCTTGCCCATTGGATGACTTGCTTAGTTGACGTAACACATATCTACTTCAACGCTGCTAAATATCACCATAAATAAAACACCGTGATGTCAGCTGAGGACAGTTTATTTTATATATATAGCGAACATTTGATGGGGATATATCGAAATAAATCTTAATAGTTTAATTTTAAAAAAAATTGAATGATTAAGATTTAAATTCAAAAAGCAAAAAAATATTTTTAGAATCAGCAACGCTTACAAAAAGTTCAACTATACTTTTGGTTTTTTAAATTCAAATATAAACCATGTATATTCTAAAATTAATGGTTGAGATTTATTTCAATATGACAGAATATAATGTTACTAATACATACCAAGCTTTATATATATATATATATATAGATAGATAGATAGATAGATAGATAGATAAAGAGCATAGTGCAACTGGATCCTGCAACCTATACATGCATACTCATCGTGTTCACCCTTAACATGAGTATAATAAGTATTCTTTAATATCTTTCAAACATTTTTATAACTTTTAAGCTATGCTCATGTTTTGAAAGTTATGCACATGCATGTGTGAGAAGTTGCAGGATCTATATATATGTGGGTGTGGGTGTGGGCGTGGGTGTAATGTGTGTATTTATTGTTATATTTTGTCACCGTGTTCTTTGAGAAGTGTATTTTCAGAAAATGCATTTCGTGTGACACTATGGCACCAAGAGGCGATTAGATCCAACTCGAATATGAAAATGTATCTAGCTTACCAGCCAAAACCAAGCCTTTTTCTACACTAACTAGGTCAAATACATGAATTCTTAATCACCATTGACCTCAATGTTTTTGTCAATTTTATTTTGTTACAAGAGGAGGCCGAAGCCTAACACCCACACATGTACCCTCTGGGAGTCGAACTTCCACCAGCAGCAACGGCACTAGAGCGCCCTTCCGTTGAGCTAACGCTCTCGGTGCATGTTGTGAAAGAACTAGATTATGTTCTATTCACAGGATTTTGTATTAACAAAATTCATTAACAAAGATATAACCTGAAAGCTAATCTTTTACTTCCATAAAAGTCCCATATTTTCTTACTAGGAGAGAGGAAATAATCGGTGCCCTCCTTAGCCTCTAACCTTCTGTCAATAATTTGCTATAGAACATAAGTTGACTGGCTCGGTGTAACCAAGTTGGCCTACGTTTCATCTTCAATGCCCTAAACTTGCAAACTTGGGACCCAAATTGGCCAGGCACCAGTTCCGAATGGGCCCAAGCTTGTCTCGAAAAGTCCAAGACGTCGCTCGCAACTTCATCTGTAAGCTCATTGGGTCCACAAGGTGCATAATTTTGACGACCAGGTTGAGTTTAATATGCTATTTAATTGTGGACAGGCAGGAGAGACAATGTGATAGCAACAAAAAGGGAAGAGGTGCGACTAGAAAAATTGGAAAAATAGCTCACCTGGTTAGGGTTGAAAGTCATGAGTTCAATACACGGGGTGGGCATCTGGATTCAGCCTCCCCATTGTACCCGAAAACAAAACAAAACAAGGAGAGAGCAAATTTCTTGATTCTGTATATAACTTTTGCTTTTCGTTGATGCATCTAAAAGTGCGTCAGAATCAAGTAATGATTCGAACACACACGTATATATATATATATATATATATATATATATATATATATATATATATATATATATATATATATATATATATATATATATATATATAGAGAGAGAGAGAGAGAGAGAGAGAGAGATTGAAATTCAGAATATGCAACCGAGATCATAAAGAATATTGCATTGTTTAAATGAAATAAAAGTAGAAGTACCCAAAATTTCTTTGGATCTGGGATGAGCCGGTCTGACTTCTTCAGAGAGAGAGAGAGAGAGAGAGAATCTATTCTTTTTCTGTCTCTTCTTGTAACCCCAAAGGGGAGAGAAAATCCTCCCTTGAGGGGGTTGGAAGAGAGAGAGCACCAAGGATGGATTGAGAACGATGATCCTGAACAAGCGCATATTTATTGACCCCTTCCTTTTTAACTTCTTACGGTAGAATCTTACGGTTACAGTTGGGAATAGGAATGGATCGGATATATCCAAATATACATCCGGAACTGATATCTAATCATAATAGTATTTGGACTTAGATTCACTATTCACATGCGATTGAGTGCAAATTTTTCTGTATGGGTTCTCATTTTCTCAATCAGATTCGTGTACTAAAATCATACCCAATGAAATTATATGTGGTAAACTACTAGCCAAACCGAATCTGACCCATCAAATCTACAGTGTAACAATCCTAAAGTTTACCTTTGCTAAGCACATTGCCCTTTGAATTCAAGTCGGAGTTTTGTACTGGGAAGACTACTAGTTGGGAGAAATATTAATAGTCATTCATATTGTACAAGCTTATTCTCCAAATTTAAATCCGTTCTCCACCATTGACGGAAAGAATGAGCTTCGCCAAAACCCGACGAGCCGTTCAGATTGATGAACAGGTTAGCATATGGAATTACATGAGGTTGAGAGGCTCCCTCTTCCGGGAACAACTCCAAAATAGAGGGTTACATCAAGGATCAACTTTAAGTCCATACTTATTTATAATGGTGATGATGAGTTAACAAAACATATTGAAGATGAAGTACCTTAGTGTATGTTATTTGCAGATGACATTGTGTCAGTGGAGGAGTCTAAGGAAAAGTTAATAGAAAATTGGAACTATGGTAAGGAAAAGTTAATAGAAAATTGGAACTATGGAGAGAAACGTTAGAAATTAAAGGCCTCCGACTTAGTAGAACAAAAACATAATAGAAATTAAAATTGGCACACATTGCATCTCCCAAAAAGAAAGTTTTAAATACCTAGGGTCAATTTTTCATAGTGATGGAAGAATTGATGGAGATGTTACGCATAGAACTAATGCTCGTTGGTTAAAATGGAGAGGAGCATCAAGTATTCTTTGTGATAAGAAGATACCATTAAAGTTAAAAGGTAAATATTATAGAGCAGCAATCCGACCTATCATGTTTTATGGTTATGAGTGTTGGGCGGTTAATCATCAACATATACAAAAGATGTCTGTGATAGAAATGAAGATGTTGAGATGAATGAGTGGTCATACAAGAAAAGACCGTATACATAATGAGGTTATTAGAAACAAATTAGGAGTGGCACTAATAGAGGATAAAATGAGAGAAAATTGTTTAAGATGGTTTGAACATATAGAAGAAGATCAAAAGAAGAACATGTAAGAAAGTATGAAAAACTAAATTTGGAAAGTATTAAAAGATGTAGAGGATGACCACAAAAGTGTTGGAAAGAAACAATAAAAAATGATCTAGCTTATTGTGAGTTAATTGCTAACATGGCACATGATAGGGCTATGTGGAAACAAAGAATCTACGTAGCGGACCCCGTCTAGTATGGGAAAAGGCTTAGTAGTTGTTGTTGTAGTTTGCATCAAGTTGTGAAGAAAAACAACAAATTCTGCTGTGGATAAAAGGTTATGTTCAGATTTTTCGTTTTTAATCCAATCTCCTATCCTCGAAGAAAAGTTCCATGATTCTAACGTAACCAAAATGTAATCAGAAGATCAGCATAAAGCATCAAATCATAATTCTAACCCTTAAAATGATAAGAAAATAAATAGACGAAGAAATAAAATGAACGAAATGTGGCTCTGCAATAGGTCTACTTCGCGGGAAAAAAATCTCACATCTTTATACTTTTTTATTATAATCAAACCCTTTAATCACATATTATAAAGGTATAGGATCGATACTAAAATCACACCTTTACTATCGTCTTGTATCTATTCGATATCATAAAGCCTTGAAATTTAGAAAAAAATCTCTCTTTGGTACCCTAACACAGACGCCATGATGGAGAACGTTGATGTGGCACAATGGTTGATATCGGTGGTGGATCTAGAAAATTTAAGTGGGAGAACGTTGAACCCTCTCTTGATCATTAATAATTAATAATTAATAATGAAACTTGAGAAAAGTAGTTTCAACCCAGATCAACAACTAAATCTTATATATTTCATTCAAAATTACTTATTTCCATCCAAGATCTCCTCATTACTCTTGCTTTAATTTTTCATACTTGATGATGGTATTGAAATTGATGGTGTTAAGGATGGATCTTCATGAGATTTCCTTTTAAGATACTTCTTCAAATCCTTATGCAACAAAAAAAATCTAATCAAATAAGAGAATTGAGTAAGAGAAAAAAAAATGAAAAGAATATATGCATTCCATTAAAATATATAAGACAAATTTCTTCGTGGAGATATTTTTTATTATAGATAGGTTTGAATCTACTAATTTGCTCAAATAACAAGAAATACATCATTTTCCAAAAGAGAATAAGAAAAATAACCTGAATTTCAAATTTTGACAAACTAATACATCATCAAACAATCCTTAGAAACTAACATATTCCAGATTTTAATAAAATTTGTTAAGACTAGGTTGATTTTGTCATGGAATGGAATAGACTTGATACTACTAATGGGCCTGGTTTGGAAAAGGTAAATCCATCCTTATAGGTAGAGTTTGGATCTCTCGCCTACTTATGGGCATTTAGTTTGGTTCTCCCATAAGACTTTGATGAAAGAGTAGAACTCCACATATTTCCCCAATTTATCGACTTTAAATTAAGCATCTTTAGTTGTTTATATCTCTATTCGAAGTCGTAGTCAGATTTATTGAGAAGAACATCTTGTGTCAATTCTTTGTCATTTCGATATTATTAATGATCACTAACATCTTAATCGGTTAATATAATTTGATGTGATAGGTGACATAGTAATTAATGAAAATAAAATGGTCAAATCATAAGGGACTTTCGTGAAGTTTTCTCAATTATTTATAGTTGTAATTAGAAGTTTCAAAACTTTTATTTTGTATAAAATAACGTGTGTACATGTTTATGTATGCATAAAGGAAGAGAGTGACATAGTCTGAGACTCCTGTTGGCAAGGTCAGAATAGAATTGCATACCAATGCCAGATTTTCTATTATATCCATATTTAAGGTAAAAGTCGACTCGTGTTCAGATTGATCATGTTCAAGTTGACAGGTTTTCTACATACAAGAAAATTCATAACAAAACCTGATCTGGGACAAGATTGCTGACAAAATGAGACGCAACACGAACACGTCTGAAAAGCCCATGCTCGTGTAGACTCGAAAATAACACGAAAGATGCGGCCCATATTCAGACTGACTTGTTTCTGAGATCAACTTCTAATGGCATGGCACAGCCAACTGATTCCCACCGCTGGATTCTTGTCATCCGCCCCTGCCACCCTCTTGATCTTTCCAAGCTGAATTCTCACATCCCCCCCAGCTGATCCTCTTTTCCCTTCTTTGGCTTTCGATCAAAAGTAGGGACAGGAGGGTTGCAATCTTTCCCTCACCCTCTCCCTTTCCAATTATATGGTTTTAGACATTGCCAATTTTATTAAGAAAGAAGGTTCTTTGACTAAATGAGCATTGAGGGGCCATGTATGTCTTCAATGTAAGCGTTTCAAGTACCCCGGGCGGGTCGTTAAACTCCGGCAAGAGATGATCACATATCCCAACTTGTGTCGGGTATGGATACATGTAGGGGATATGATAATTTTGAAAAATATAAGGTACCACTATATAAAATAAAAGAACTATATATATAATTTAAAATTACATAGAATTCACTAGAAAAATATAATGTGGAAGTTATTGAAACTTGAAATATATAAATTTTGACATAGCATATAACTTCAATAAGAAAATTAACATTTCGAGCAATAAAAATATAACACATATCCCAAGTTGCCAGTAATTTTTTTCAAAGAACATTTGGTACCCAGGGTGATGCAGTGGTGGTCTGCCTAACCCATCTTGCCAATGAAAGGAAAAAACAATTCAAAAAGCAGCGGCACTAAAAAGAAGTTCAGTAATCGAGCTCCCCAATCTGCAAGAAAGCATTTTCCGGCTCTAGACTCATCCGGTTTATGTAATATTTTCAAGATTATTTAATGAGAATTTTCACCTATTGTAGTCCAACATGCTCCAATACCAAGCTTCACACAGCCAACTAGACATGGCCGTTTCCGGTTTGCTTGAAACCAGAAAACAGAACCGATCTAGGATATGTCCGGTTCTGGTTTATGTCTTAAACCCCATTTGAAACCAAAAAAAAATATTTAAAATTTTTGAATTTTGACAAAAAAAATATTTAAAAATTTTGAATTTTGACAAAAGCTAGAACCTGAGCCGAACCAGATCTAATTCCGGCGGTTTCAGTTCCAATTGGTTCCTGACCCAATTTGGTTCTGGTTGGAACCCGCCATGTCTAGAGTCAACCATTGGCACATATAAACGGCATCCATAGCAAAAGTGAAGATATTGAAGAAAAATACTTAAAGGTCAATCATTGATCCATGCAATGCTGCTGATTTGGTTATCTTTGAACACACTGCATAAAAAAAAAAAATTAGTGAAGTATGGCAACCAGTATCTGTCAGTTAACTTGCTAACATGGCACACGATAGGGATATGTGGAAACAAAGAATCCATGTAGCTGACCCCGTCTAGTATGGGAAAAGGCTTAGTTGTTGTTGTTGTTGTTGTATGGCAACCAGTATCTGGAAGCCCAAAGGGCTTTTACTAATCCGGTTCAATTCTAGTCAGCCCACTATGGGGTTAAAGCTCAGCCATTGCTGGTTTTCCCCATACACAAGGCTCGAACTCGAAACTTTTGCTTAAGGGGACGAAAATTTATTTAGGGAATCCACATTTAACAAACACTTTCCCAAAATTAACTTGCAGGAAGAAAGGCATTGTCATAGTAAACTAACTATAGGCAATGTGTTGGAAATACCAAAGGCACTTGACATCAACTTTAGAATCATCAAAATTTATGGATAAAGAAAGCTCCCATAAGAATATATGAAAAACTATATTATGAAAATGTAAAAAGAAGAAGAGGAAGAGAACAAAAGTGTTTGAAAAAACAATAAAGAATGATAGTTAACTACCACCATGATACATGATAGGGCTATACAACAACAACAACTACTAAGCCTTTTCCCATACTAGATGGGGTTGGCTACATGGATTAAGTTGTTTCCACAAAGCCCTATCATAATTTGTAGAATCTATGGTAAATAAGTCCAACAAAGTTTTATGCTGACTGTCGGAAGCCTAACACAACCCTCCTCTTTCATCCGAGCTTGTGACTGGCCATGCAAGGGTGATCCCTTATATGGGCAGAGTTTAAATGGATCATAGTCAATTCACAATAACCTTTGGAATGCTATATAGGATATTGCATAAAGATATGGGTCAAAACTAGATCAAGCACTTCATATTCTTAGTTTTAGGATGAGCATGATGTCAGTGTAACTAATATTCTTCATATGTATATCTCCTCGAAAAATGCTAGTAATGTACCTACTCATGTCCTTAATGATAATGTGCCATGTTTCATGATAAAAGATTGCTGGGTATCCGTTCAACCCTGAAGCTTTATATTTTTCCATAGTAGAGAAGGTCAAGGCGATCTCCTTCTCTCCAATTTCATGATCCAACTTAGGCAAGATATCCTATGCAATTGATGAAAATGTCATCGTTGTAGTCAATAATTATTTTTACCACTGTCCAATCAAATAGAGTTTTATTTATAGAACTCAAGAGCCATCAATCTCAGATTATTATCAGTGCAATCCACACAATTATCCTCATCATCTTTAAGAATGAGAATTTTGTTCTTATTCTGGTATTATTTGTTTTTTCAGTCTCTATCTCTAATTCATTGAGCTCGTGCTTTTTGAAACCTCATACTCACCTGCATAATCCATTGATAATTATCGGAGACTTAGCTAACATAGTTGAGCAAGCTCCTACTCGCCTGCATAATAATTCACTCAGAAGAAGCTGGAGAACATAAAGAAGTCGTTTCAAGCCACTTAGACTTGGAATGCAAGGTTCAAGTTGAACTGAACCTAGTTTTTCAACAGGAAGAGTTGTTATGAACTCAAAACGCACGAGCTCAATGAATTAGAGATAGAGACTGAAGAAACAAATAATACCAGAATAAGAACAAAATTCTCATTCTTAAAGATTATGAGGATAATTGTGTGGATTGCACTGATAATAATCTGAGATTGATGACTCTTGAGTTCTATAAATAAAACTCTATTTGATTGGACAGAGGTAAAAAGAATTATTTACTACAACGATGACATTTTCAGCAATTGCAGAGGATATCTTGTCTAAGTTGGATCATGAAATTGGAGAGGAGGAGATCGGCGTGACCTTCTCTACTATGGAAAAATATAAAGCTTCAGGGCCGAATGGATACCCAGCAATCTTTTATCATGAAACAATAACAACAATAACTAAGCCTTTTCCCATACTAGACAGGGTCGGCTACATGGATTCTTTGTTTTCACATAGCCCGATTGTGTGCCATGTTAGCAGTTAACTCACAATAAGCTAGATCATTCTTTATTGTTTCTTTCCAACACTTTTGTGGTCGTCCACTACCTCTTTTAATACTTTTCAAATTTAGTTTTTCATACCTTCTTACAGGTTCTTCTATTGATCTTCTTTCTATATGTTCAAACCATCTTAAACGATATTCTCTCATTTTATCCTCTATTGGTGCCACTCCTAATTTGTTTCTAATAACCTCATTATGTATACTGTCATTTATCATGAAACATGGCACATTATCATTAAGGACGTGAATAGGTACATTACTAGCATTTTTCGGGGAGATATAGATATGAAGAATATTAATTACACTGACATCATGCTCATCCTAAAACTAAGAATCTGGAGTGCTTGATCTAGTTTTGACCCATATCTTTATGCAATATCCTATATAGCATTCCAAAGGTTATTGTGAATCGACTCTGATCCATTCAAACTCCGCCCATGTAAGGAATCACCTTTGCATGGTCAGTCCCAAGCCCAGATAAAGGAGGAGGGTTGTGTTAGGCTTTCGACAGCCAACATAAAACTTTGTCGGACTTATTTATCATGAATTCTGCAAATTATGATAGGAATATGTGGAAACAAAGAATCTATGTAGCTAACCCCATCTAGTAAGGGACAAGGCTTAGTTGTTGACGTTGTTGTTGTTGACTACGATCCATTCTACCAAGACTAATATCTCCTATGCAAGTCGATTTCAGTCCGATAAACATGCAGGAGAACATTATATCCAAAGAGATATTACATTCTATGAGAGGGATGAGAGGTAGACGTTTTTTTTTCTATTAAGATTGACCTCGGAAAGGCCTATGATAGATTGCAGCGGGATTATATCGAATATGTGCTTCAAGAAGTGGATTACCAACACGTTTAATCGGGGTTATCATGGAGCGTGTTACAATAGTGAGCACCACCATACTATGGAACAGAATACTTTCATCCTAATCGAGCAAGCCGTCAAGGAGATGCTCTCTCCTTATATTTTTTTGTTATGCATGGAGAAACCTTTTTCACTTAATATATGAGGTTATTGAGAACGATAAATGGCAGCCTTTCTGAATGGATCCAAAGGGACCATGCATTTCACATCTTATGTTTGCGGATGATTTGATGCTATTTGGCAAGGTTAATGAAGAACAAATTGAGGTAACTATAGAAATACATACAATCTTTTGTGCACATTCAGGACACAATATTAACGAGAGGAAAATCCATATCATGTTCTCAGCCAATACATCTACTATAATCTAGATGGCACTTGCCGAAAGATAATTTAAACTTAATTGTGATGGAACCAGTCAGGGTAATCCAAGAATTGCTTGTTCTGCAGTTCTATGAGATACTAACAAAAGGTGGGTGAGTGGATTCACTTATAATATTGGTTGGTGCTCAATTGTGATTGTCAAAGCATGAGGAGCACTATTAGTCGTTCAATTGGCTTGGACCAGAAGCTACCGCATGATAACCTTTGCTATGAACTCCCATGAGTTAGTATGATGGTTCAGTAATAACCAACCAATGAGGCTGGACATGTTCAGTTTTGGGTTGTCTGGAACCTAGAAACAGAATCGAACCATTCTACAAACAGTTTCGATTCTGATTTCTGAACCGTCCTAGGGTGGTTTCGAGTTCGGATTTGAAATCACTCTGAAACCAATTTAAAAACCTATTTTTACAAAAAAAAAACACTTTACAAGACATGAGAGTTGAACTCTTGACTCAACCAACAATAGGAAACACCCTAACAATAAGTTAACACTCAACTTGAGATTATAAATGGTAAATATTATATATATTATTTGTTAACACGCAATTTCAAACCACCGATTCCAGTTCCAATTTCAACCGGTTTTCATAAAATAGAAACCGCAACCGAATCAAATGGTTCCTAATTGCTGTTACGGTTCTGAAACCAATTCCAATTACCAATGGTTCTACGACCGGTCCAATTTCAGTTCAAACCACTGGACCGGTTCTGAACCGGCCATGCCTACATGAGACAATATGCAAGGACCCCTCTTAGGAGACAAGATACTAAAGAAAAGAGACCGGAATGCTCAACCTGCATACATCCACCGCCACAGCAATCAAGTAGCAATCAACCTGCTAATGGAGAATGGACTTTATATGAGCGGAAGCACATCTTTTGTTATATTTAAATTGCAGCCTGATGGGCTTCAGGCCTGCTCATGAATTGAAAGCTAATACCCCAAGCTCAGTGCCTCATTTGTCACCAAAAAAGACATGCAATACATAAGGATAATTTTATGGTGTTTTAAGTCAAAATTTTATTGAGACAAGGATCTTTTAACCTATAAACGGTCCCTGATATATAGCAGGTAGGAGCATCGAAGAGTCACTTATATGAGCCGAGGGCACAGAATAAATCCATTTGTTATATTCTTGGGCAAGCCTTTCCTTACGGTTGGAACAGGAAAATGTTGAGAACACACACATGGAGACATGGAGACTCTGCTAGTATGTGGTAACAGCCAACGTTCGATGTAAGAGAATATTACAGTGTGTACAACACAAGGTTTAGAGAAACTTAATCATGACTTTTGGTACTTACAATTCTAAGTTTCATTAAGCATCAAACGTGGAACCATCATTGACATGAAATTGTGGTTTATAAGACTAACTTAAGTCAAAAACTTCTAAACCATAGAGAAGGTATGTTGAAATTGGACTAGGAAAACCCAAGCGCTTCCTATCTCGTATTGCTACCACGCCTGGCACGAAAACCAAATGAAACATGAAACCATAGTTGCAAGCCCATTTCAGTGTAACGTTGCAGTTCTAATAGGACCTGACAACATCAACCAAAGAAATCTCTCTCTCTCTCTCTCTCTCTCTCTCTCTCTCTCTCTCTCTCTCTCTCTCTCTCTCTCTCTCTCTCTCTCTCTCTATACATACATATATATATATATGACATTGATATAAATTGAATTGGCTCACATGTTTTGCCACTGAGGAAGACAATACAGTGAATTTAGATTTACAACTTACCAACAATATCGCAACCATTTTTTGAGTGAGGTTTCGGTCGTATCAAAGCAAAACATAAATGTAGTGCCTTGTTACTGATATTCAAATATATCATCCTTTGCCGCTTTTCATTATTTGAGCAAAGACTGAAATCACCAAGTAGATTTTAAGAGATGGCACAGAGAACCTATTGAATAGCCCATTAGAGGTTGCCGGTTCTCTCTCGCGGCAAGAACCCAAACACAAAGCCCAAACGATCGCACATAATTCCATAAAATCTGCAGTTTGCTCATTTCTTTACATTCATAGCATGGTTTTGCAGCAACCAAAAATGATACCCGGCCTAAAATCAATTGCACAAGCACGGATACTCCAATCAACAGCAATTCGATTGATCCAACTTTTCAGACCCACATCAAAGGAATGCTTCCAAAATCAAACTACATAATCCCTTCAATCTATATCAACAGTCAATCAATAAATGACTTCAAATGTCGCTAAAGTGAAATGATTAGAGACTTATTCTTTAAGCACCTAAAGAATTTGATGGGAGAAATTCAATTATAAAACATACAAATTGCAGTTGGATTTCCCAAAACCCAGTCAATTCAAAAAAAGATGGTTAAGAATCTCGACAGCCATAAATCAGCATGAAGTACAACACACGAAGACATTTGGAAACTGTTTAGCGCACAAGATCACTCACCATGTCTTGCGTTGATGAAATCAGGACTAGCCACGGGTTGTAGGATGCCAATGACCTTCCCGATTGTCCAACTTCATAAAATGATAACCAACAAGTAGCAGATCAGCCATTATCGAAAATCGGAGCAGTTAGAAGCATGCACAGATGCAAGTACTTCGCAAGCTTAAAACACTTCTAATTCATCTGGCCATAAACAAATGAAACTGCTATTGAAAATTCAACTCTATTAAAATAGTTCGTTATTGGGAACCAGAGTTTTTAGTCTTTTTTTGTGTCATTTTGTATCATACAATATTCCACTTTTTTTTACTACCCAAGGCTTTGATGAATCACAGCATTCCATGACTAATTGATAAACTTGATTCTCCATTAACCAATAATCTGAGACCTTGTAGTTAACAGTACGGTTAAAGTCTAAGAACATGTGGTTCAACTGAACTTTTTGAGCACAACATGCTACTCTTTCTACCACTGCATCAGTATAAGATAAGATACTTCCAAAATACAACAACTAAACCTTTTCCCATACTATACAGGGTCAGCAACATGGATCCTTTGTTTCCACATAGCCCTATCATGTACCATGTTAGCAGTTAACTCACAATAAGCTAGATCATTCTTTATTGTTTCTTTCCAACACTTTTGTGGTCGTCCTCTTTTAATACTTTCAAAATCTAGTTTTTCATATCTTCTTATTGGTTCTTCTTTTGATCTTATTTCTATATGTCCAAATCATCTTAAACGATGTTCTCTCATTTTATCCTCTATTGGTGTCACTCCTAATTTGTTTCTAATAACCTCATTATGTATACGGTCTTTCCTTGTATGACCACTCATCCATCTCAACATCTTCATTTCTGTCACAGATATCTTTTGTACATGTTGATAATTAACTACCCAACACTCATAACCATAAAACATGGCAGGTCTAATTGATGCTCTATAATATTTACCTTTTAACTTTAATGGTATCTTCTGATCACAAAAAATACTTATTGTTCCTCTCCATTTTAAACAAACAAACAAAACAAACAACAACTAAGCCTTTTCCCATACTAGATGGGGTCGGCTACATGGATTCTTTGTTTCCACAGATCCCTATCGTGTGCCATGTTAGCAGTTAACTCCCAATAAGCTAGATCATTCTTTATTGTTTCTTTCCAACACTTTTGTGGTCGTCATCTACCTCTTTTAATACTTTCTAAATTTAGTTTTTCTAACCTTCTTACAGGTTATTCTTTTGATCTTCTTTCTATATGTCCAAACCATCTTAAACGATGTTCTCTCATTTTATCCTCTATTGGTGCCACTCCTAATTTGTTTCTAATAACCTCATTATGTATATGGTCTTTTCTTGTATGACCACTCATCCATCTCAACATCTTCATTTCTGTCACAGACATCTTTTGTACATGTTGATGATTAACTGACCAACACTCAGAACCATAAAACATGGCAGGCCTAATTGCTGCTATATAATATTTACCTTTTAATTTTAATGGTACCTCTCCATTTTAAACAACCAGCATTAATTCTATGCATAAATTCAACATCAATTCTTTCTTCACTCTGAAAAATTGACCCTAAGTATTTAAAATTTTCCTTTTGGGGGATTCAATGTGTGCCAATTTTAATTTATATGTCCTCTTAAGTAACCAAATGATCAAACTTACATTCCATATATTCTGTCTTTGTTCTACTAAGTCGGAAGCCTTTAATTTTTAATGTTTCTTTCCATAGTTCCAATTTTCTATTAACTTTTTCCTTAGATTCTTCCACTAACACAATGTCATATGCAAATAACATACACCAATGTACTTCATCTTTAATATGTTTTGTTAACTCGTCAATCACCGTTATAAATAAGTATAGACTTAAAGTTGATCCTTGATATAACCTAATATTAACTTCAAAGAAGTTTATCATTCCTTCGTGAGTCCTCACACATGTTTTTGCACCATCATGCATGTCTCTTATAAGGTTTATGTATGTCAATGGGATACCTCTTTTCTCCAAGGTTCTCCAAAGAACCTCCCTCGGTACCCTATCATAAGGTTTTTTTAGATCAATAAATATCATGTGAAGGTCTTTCTTTTTTTTTCTCTAAAATATTCCATAAGACGTCTCAAAAGGTGAATCACTTCAACAGTAGATCTGCCTAGCATGAATCCAAATTGGTTCTCTATTGTACTTAATACTTGTCTTAACCTACATTCGATAATTATTTATCATAATTTCATAGTATGACTCATTAGCTTAATACCCCATTAATTTGCACAATTCTTAATGTCTCCCTTGTTCTTGTATATGGGTATAAGTATAGTCGCTCTCCATTCCTGAGGCATTTTTTGGCTTCTCCATATTTCATTAAATAGTCTTGTGAGACAAGTGATTCTTGCTTCTCAAACGATTTTTCAAACTTCTATAAGAATATTGTTAGTCCTACCGATTTACCACCCTTCATATGTTTAAGAGCCTCTTAGACTTCATTCTTTTGAAAGAAATTGTGGTTTATATACTTTTCTGATTTAGAAAACTCTCCTAAGCTAATACTAACATCTTTATTTTCATTAAAAAACTTAGTTTTTCCATCTATTTTTGAATGCATAAATTATTTAGTTGGCTATTTGTTTCTCTATCTAATACATGGAGGAGCCCATTTCGAAACCATCCACCCTGCACCTACCCCCAAGTATATGCTTCCAGCACCTGGCAGGATCAAACCTGCTAGCAAAGGTTTGACAGTTTTGCTAAAAGCATTAAAATTTAATAGATTGGCCAAATACTTGAACAAGAAAGGAACCAAAAAGACCACGCAAGTTGTATTAAGGAAATACAAGAAACCATGAACACCACCCACAAAAAATTTTGCAAACATAGAGCATGAACCTCCCAAACTCATCTTACCCTTTACTTAAGGTTTCACATGTTCTCTAATGAACTGTTCAACCTGAGATACTTCTCCTGTTATGCCTGAGGCATCAGTCACTGTAACCTTGTTATGACAATGAGAAAATGTAAAGGGCTGTCCTGCTACCCCAAGCATAAACTCATTAGTGATATCAGCATCAGAAATAGCATTTCTTGATGCACGAAGCTTGTCCCTGTATAATTGCAAAAGGTAAAAAAAAAGGGAATCAGTTCATGTATGAAATACCATAATACAGGTTTTGTTGCCTCAGAAATGCCAAACAGCTCAAGATGAAAGACACTTTAAGACATATAAGGATGAACTTACTTGGATCAACAATATAACTTTCTTTTGAGAATAACTAATATACGCTTTTACTGGCCCTAAAAGAAACCACATCCCTGCCCTTGATTCACATTTCCGTTCAAAACACCTGTTAAACTACCAACCATCTAGGACTTCCTTTTGTTATATATCTATGTCATAATCATGATTACAAGATCCACCGATGTCTTCAACCTAGACATGTCCGCCTTCAAACTAGACCAAGTAGTTGGAAACCAGCCAAACTGTGACTGGAACAGGGCAGTGTGCAGTTAGGTTATGATTCCGAGGGTTCTAATACCAGACTGAATCTGGAACCGCTTCCAAAGAATCCAAACTGGTAAGAGCCGAAAGTTCCAAACAAACATTTTAGCTTTTAAGGTTTAAAATCTTTTATCCCCCTTCTTTTCAATTAAAATTTTCAAAAATTTTCTTCTCCATGCCCCCCAAGCCCCCTAGTTGAAGGTACATAATGATGGCTAAATGTAATGCCATCTGACTAACATTTAATGTCATTCGATTGATACTGACCAGACTAGACTGACTAGCCATTAAGAAGGTTTAACAGTTGAAAAGCAATGACATTTAAAATAGTAAAATATATCATTGAAAAGAAAGAAATATCTTTGAATTTTTTTAAACCTAATTTGTTAACCGGTTTAGAACCAAAACTGCCGGTTATTGAACCATAATTGGAATCGGCAGGTACTGGTGCGGCTACAGTTCCAGATTTCCGGCAAACCAGAACCAGAGGTAAAACATGTCAACTTCAACCTATCCAAAACGAGCAAGCTAGACAAATTTGAAAACAAAGTTGCCAACAACACAACCATGAGAAAAAATCATCAAAAAATGAAGAGACATCAACATAAGCACACTGTGGAAGTCTTAACCAAGAAATACTCATAGTGGTAGGTTGCTGTGCACAGACCTAAAACAGTAAACTGTAGGGTTTGAAAGCGTACTTTCATACCACCACATACCTTATCCTGGATTTCAATTCTTTTAACATAATAGAAAAATATAGATCCAGGTTGCGAGGGAAGCCAATGATCGAACACATTAACCCTGATTGTCATGCTTCTTTCCATATTTTCCCTAATTCTCTTGGATTCATTTCTTGAATAATATTTTTGCATATCATAATTCTGAGACGTGCGCTACAAATCAACACTATTAGTACCCTGCATGTTTAAGATATTCTTTCAATAGCATCACATGTCAGAGATTCTTCTTCATTAATCAGTAGGTAAAAGCCATTTCAAAAACAGTTATTTCATCCTAATTTTGTCCAACTCAAAGTCCAGGAGGAAGGCCTTATTGCAGTATCTGCAAATACACAGCAAGGGAGCTGGAGCGTGCACATTCACGAGTACAAAAATTCCACATTTAGTTATGCACCACAAGGGTAAATCCTGGACAAGGTATATCTATGGTCGAGTAAATATCCCAAATCAGATGGTGCAATGCCCTGCTACTATCTTTCATTTTGCATGCTCAAAAAATACTTTCTTAACAAGGTTCCTTTCTTCATGAAAAAAAGAAAGCAAAGGTTAGATGATAGAAGAATGTAAGCTCAGTCGGAGCTTGTGATGCTCAGGTCAGTCAGAAAAAGAAACAGTACAAATAATTTAGCCCACAGAATTGTAGCAAGGAGCCCGTACAGACAAACTTTCACAAAATGTCTGAATGAATCCTCCCATAGTCCCATGCAAAATCAGTTCATTCAAAATTTCAGATGGAAAGAACTATCAATGGACCACAAAAAGGAACTAAAGAAGTGACATGAAAAACTATATACAAAGCAAATATCATATTTACCACAGCATTTGCAACAAAATGGATTTAAGCTATCAACTCCAACCGAAAGATGCTCTAGAATAGGTGCCAAACTAAACAACTTACAAACCAAGAAAACAATGACATCTTTAGAGTTTTATCGTAGAGCATTATTATGTTTTTAAGATGCATGATCTTGTCCTAGAGGGTAGAGATGCTTGAGACATCAACCATAGGAAATGCAATCATTATTTTATCAGGTTTGCTCAGTTAAAAGTGATATTGGAAGCTTACCATTCCACAGAAAACAAACAGTTGGGCCCATGGTGTACATAAATACATACATACATACATATATATATATATATACAAACATGAGGAAGGGTAAAGGTGTCATACAATTCCTTTTCCAGTTGTTTCTTGATAAACTCCTTGGAGTGGGCCGTCACTTTGTCAGTCTTGTTGCATACAATAAGCACTGGGGTTTTTCTCTTGACAATACTTGCCTTGGTTAAAATATCATAAAGGTACCTATAGGAGGAAAGGAAAAGAACATTTACAGACTAGATATGTTTCAAAACCAAATAGTGAAGCAAAGCAAAGAAAATAGTACAAAAATGAAAACTGAAAAGAGCATGACATTAAGGCCAAAACTTACTCAGCAACAGACTGAATGTTTGGCAAAAAGTCCAAGGCGTCTACAACAAAAACAACCCCAGCAGCAGTAGGTAAAAACTCATCAAGTTTTGGTCGTAGGCGAGCATGCCCAGGGACGTCAACAATATGCACTGGCTTGATTTTCCCTTTCTGTTAAAACAAAATACAAAGATAACCAGCTACTTCCTTTTCTGATTGACTTCAGACAACAATGTTTAATCCGTGTCAAGCCAAAAGTTAGCATACCTTTTCAGTTTCAGAATGCAGGATGAAAGTTCCCTCGTTGGGATCCATTGATGTCACTGTTCCTTGGTGCGAAGAGCCATCTCGGAGCTTGCAAACAACAAAAAACTTTAATTCTTCCCTGATTATCTATAGAAACTGGTTCACAAGTGCATTTGAAGAAACTGACAAGACAAGAAATGCTAAAGTAGAGAGGAAAGACAAAAAACATAAACAGATTATTTAAAAGTTTGCTCAAACCGCATTCAGGTTCAGTGAAATATAAGGGTAATTACAGTCTTAGAATATAGCATTCATGCAAATCAAATAACCCACATATACATATATGCGTGTGTGTGGGTGTTTGCGTGCTTGTAAAGTATTACACACAAGAGATGCCAATTCAATAGTGACCGCAGATGCATTACCAGAATTTAGCCTTTCCTTGTTTAAACTTAACATCATGGACAAGAAGAAGGCAAGATGTATCAACTATCAAGGTCAACCACTAAGGAAATAAAAGCATTTGGTCTATTGGGAAGTAATGAATAACGTAGAGAATGTTCACTTACAATTGAATTATTGATTTCAACACAAAAATGACCGACACTAGTACCAAAAGAAGGCCATTAATTGATTCCAAATTCGCCTTAATATAGATTGCCACTTGATCTATGAAAAGAAGTTTAATGGTTTATGAGAAGCCAAACTAAATTGGCATGTAAGAATCTCCCCCACCTAGTGAGAAAAGTCTTGGATTTATTTTTTTGGTTGGAGCATTCCACATGTAATTCTATAACAGGTTAGCACGGCCAGCCAAATAAATGAAAAGCCACAGAGTTCATAACACATACTGTAACGAAGAATATAACATATTCATGAGCATAATTTTCTTCTAGTGTAATAATAGTAGATTTCATAATAAAAAAAGTATCCAACAAAAGAATACACTAAAAGAGGTGTAAGAGATGGAAGCCAACCTGGTAGAATATCACAGTCTTGCCACTGCCAGTTAACCCAGCTAGAACTATGGTATTTGATTTTGCTTTCCTTAAGAAATGGGCTGCAAAGCAGTACGCATATAGCATTATTGTCTATGAATAGCTGAACTTATAGTTCTCACCAAGATCTAATATAGAATGCAACGTCAGATCCAGACCAAAATATGAACCCATATGAGGTCTGCCATTAGACCAAACAGATAAGGTCCCATAGTTTCAGAAAATCCAAATTGGGTCTATAATTTAATCCACTAGATTACAAATTAGAGCAAGTGGATCAAATCTGAGTGGACTTGAATGTTAGCAGATGTATCAAACAGTATAATATTCAGGGAGTCAAAATGCATACGCCAATAATGTATAATGACAAGAATAGTTAATTAAAAGTGTAAGCAAATGTTAGGAGGAAAACAACAAAGAAAAGAACGGCAACAAAGAAAAAGTTTTACGGCCACTCACATAAGAAGAAAAACACAGTTGTCACAGATAATATGGCCAAAGCAACATAGAGGTGCAGAGGTGAAGCCTGCTTAATCAATTCATTCCATTTCTCCACAGCTGCAGATTGCAGACTCATGTCTCCACTTTTTAGCTGGATCTACATATATAAGAAATGCCAAGTTAATTAAAATAACTCATTAATCCAACATCAATCTTAACCAGATCATTCAAACAGAAAAAGGCATAGCTAACTGAATCAAATCATTGATGAGTTAGAGTGAGCAATGATCAGATAAATAAGGACATCCAGCATAAAGGAGGCATAGCAAAAATTATAAATTTGAATAACAACAAAATATCATTGAGGGAAACATGGTCACAGCTGATAGATTTCCATGAAGGATCACGTGTCTAGGGAACTCAAGTTGGAACCGCCTGGCTAAAAGAGTGAGACAACTAATCAATTTAGAAAGATTCAAACATAAGTGCGCGACTAACAGAGTCAATATATGGATAAGCTAATTATGCCTAGAATGAAGAAGAAATTATCACATCAATAGGGACAGCTACAAAAATGGAAGAATAATACCCAAGAATCTTTAAGGAAAGTGCATTTCTACAAGAAAACAACAGAGTATAAGGGATAAAAAGTGCATAGATTCAAACAATTATAAGTTATCAATAATAGGCACGCAACCGTCCAAAAGTATTGTTCTCAAGCAAGGGTGATAAATGTGGTTGTTTGATCCTCCATCAATTGTCTTTCAGATGGGCTTGTTTCCTTTTCAGCAATTGGTAAGACTAAAGGAGTAAAGGTAATACCATTGTTTGTTGTGCATATTACTTCATATAAGTGCCATTGGGTTTGGGTCATCAACACTGTACTCAGAAATTTCACTGCTTCTTCCAACTTACCATGACAACTTCTTTGGAACTCTAGGACGAAATGATATCCTTCAGCACCTCCATATGATATAACATGTGGCAAACATTTAAAATGCAGGATGTAATATTTCCCTCTTATTTGCATGTTTTCTCACCCAATCCAGATTCCAGAACCCACGCATGCTTATACATAAATGTCATGATATCATTTATTTTTTCCATTGCATTCCAAAAATATTGAGCTATGTTCAATAATTCTTTCTTATAATTTTATAATATGGCTCATCAACTTGATACCGGATAATTCACATAATTATGAATGTTTCCCTTGTTCATGTATATAGATATAATTTTATTCTTCATGCATCTTTTGGATTCTCCATATTTCATTAAATAATCTTATAAGCCAAGTGATACCTGTCTCTCCTAAGATTTTTCATACTTTTAGGTATATTGTCTAGTCCTACAAATTTATCAACCTTCATAAGTTTAAGAGCATTTTTTATTTCATCCCTTTGTATATGTGGTTAAAATTACAATTTATATACTCTTCTGAAAAGTAAATATTATTATGCAACAATTAGATTTGTTTTATGATTCTGAGTATTGAGCAATTATTCATCAACATGTATAAAAGATGTTCATGACAAAAATGAAGATGCGGAGATAGATGTATCGTCACCACATAAGGAAAGAATGTATCCAGAATAAGATTATTAGAAACAAATTAGGAGTGATACCAATGGATGATACAATTAAAGAAAATCATTTAAGAGGGTTTAGACACATAGAAAGATAACTAAAGGAAGCTTAAATAAGAAAGCATGAGAAACTAAGGGATAAAAATGTTAAAAGAGGAAGAGGAAGGCAACAAAAGTATTGAAAGGAAACAATAAAGAATGATCTAGCTTATGTTTCGTTAATTGTTAGCATGGCATGTGATCAAGGTCTATGAAAACAAAGGATTCACATAGCCAACCCCATCTAGTATGGGAAAAGGCTGAAATATTGTTGTTGTTATCTGAAATTTGCAAACTTGGATAAGCCAGGTGTTTGAAAGTTGCCAGATGAGCAAGCCAGGTGAAATAGTGGACCCAATTAAAGCCTTAGAGTCACAAACATACAGAAGGAAGTGAGAAGAAGTAAGAGGAGGAAGAGAAGAAAGGAATCAACAAAGGAACAATAAAGGAAGAAAGAAAAACAGGAAGATCGACCAAGAAGAAGACGAATGAGAAAAAACAAGCAACACAAAAAATTCCATACTGCTAATAGACAAAGTAGGAGGCAGCATCACTTCTGTTCGACCCTTTTCAACGACTTTGTGTGAACCCTAGAGCTCTTTGGATGGTTAACTTAAAACCAATAGGAAAAGGAGGATGAAAAGAAGGGCACACTAACCTTTTAAAACTTGGATCAATGAATTTTTGAAACTTATACTACTTTTGCTTATTGTGAATTAACTGCTAACATGGCACATGATAGGGCTATGTGGAAACAAAGAATCCATGTAGCCGACCTCATCTAGTATGGGAAAAGGCTTAGTTGTTGTTGATGTATACTACTTTTGCTACGTGTGCCAAATATCTTATGGTATAAACGTAATTATGTAAAAATCTTTGACAATTTACATGAACCGAGTACAAACCAACGTTCAGATTTATCTCATAAGCTTTATCAAGCTGGATTTTGCACAAACCAAGGAGTGACGAGTGACTATTTAATCCAAGCCAAAGCACAAGTCTATGTCACACATATACTTCAAATCGTTGATTTAGAGATCGACTGGACATCAACTTTTGCTGCTGCCATTTGTTACCTGTGTGTCCAAAATAATTCAAGAGGGCAGGGACACAAGATTGTGGTCGAGAGAGGATAAGATATAGAGGTTGGGGAGTGGGAAGGGGTGAAAGACAATAGAAAGAAAGAGAGTGGTATCTCTCTTCTACTTTTTACAAATATATATATATATATATATTATTATGTATATATGTCACATAGTAGAGTATTATATCTTATATAATAAATATAAATTATTACATAGATGATAAATTCATATATTGTTATTATTTTACCAATATACTTAGTACTCACACTATGGTTAGGAGAAAGATTCATATTCTATGTTTTACATGAGACAAAATAGGTTCGAGAAAGAGCAAAGGAGATTGAAAACACACATTTTAAATTATGGTAACTAGGAGTAGAAGATAGCATAAACAAGACCTTTTGAGAGGAGTTAGGTAAGGAAATTCAAAAAAATTATAAAGATGATTTCTTTGAAAGGAGATCTAAATGGACATGTCCGCAAAGAGGGTTTTGGGGATTTAAATGAGAAAGGTAAGAAAATTTTCAATTTTTCTATGGTATATAATCTCTTTAAGAAAGTGGACAAAAAAACAAAGAGTTTATAACGCTACTTGAACTAAATTATGAAACCTAAAAAATGAGAAGAAGATATATTTAAACAAGAAGTTCTTCAAGAATATGCTTAGAATCATGTAGGTACACTTTTTGAAATGTAGAACAATATGACTAAGTATATTAGGAATGTGGCAAAAGATGTCTTAAGTGAATCTAAGAGAGGCGCACCAGTACAAAAGAAAGTTTAGTAGTGGAGTGAAGTGGTGGAAGATAAGATAAGGTGAATAGGGTATCTTACAAATTGCATTATACTACCAAACCTAATGAAACCTGACAGGCTTATAAGAAAGCAAAGAAAGAAGGAAAAAAAGTTGTTAGTGAAGCAAAAACAAGAATTTGAAACGATTTATATAAAAGCTTCAACTCAAAAGAAGGTAAAAGAGATATTTTTATAATTCCTAAGGCTAGAAAAAAGAAAACTAAGGATCTTACTTTTGTTAAATGCAGCAAAAATTGAGAAGATTATAATGACAAGTGATGATATCAAAAATAGATAGAAACATTATTTTCATAAGCTTTTTAACAAAAATATAAGTATTAGTATTAGCTTAGGAGAGAACTAAATTAGAAGAGTATATAAAGAGTAATTTATATAGATGTATTCAAAGGAATGAAGTCAAAGAGGCTCTTAAACTTATGAAGGTTAGTAAATATATTCCTATAAAAGTATGAAAAATCTTAGAAGAGACGAGTATCAATTGGTTTATAAGTTTATTTAATTAAATATGAAAAAACCAAAAGATGTGTGAGAGTACAATTATACTCATATACAATAACAATTGAGACATTCGTAATTCTGTTAATTATCGAGATATCAAGTTGATGAGTCATGAAATTATAAGAAAGAATCATGGAACATAGGTTGAGACAAACATCGAGTACAAAAAAGATAAATTCTTAAAAAAGAGAGGTATCCCATTGACATACATGATAATGCACAAACAGGATCCATGAACACAAACATGTACTAAGACCCATGAAGGAATGAATAAGTTAGGGCGCCAAAAAGCGGGCGCTGGATCGAGGAATCCGGCCCAGCATGGTGGTCAGTGTTAATGTAATACCGTTGGGAAGCCCCAACGGCTAGTAGCCGTTGGAGCTACCCAACGGCTAGTGCTGGCCCAGCCAGCAACTAGCCGTTGGATCCCAACGACTAGTGCTGGCCGGCCAGCACTAGTTCAGCCCATTTGATGATCTTGCTTCTTGCTACTTACTTGCCTCTTGTAAAGTGTCTATAAATAAGACCTCATTCCATGAATAAATTATGCAGTCTTGCACTGCTTCTTGATTCGTTTTGTGTATACTTCCGCTCTTGTCAATCATTCTTGAAGATAGACATTCGTCACTGAATGTCATTTGACTCTCGGCGACTCGGTAATATTGATTGATGCAACATCAACCTTTGATGATCGACAATTATTCACATGGTATCAGAGCCTCGGATCGAAGAAAACGAGTGCATCGGGAAGCGTGCCGAAAGTGCAAAAATTGAAGATTTGCATCAAACTTGAGGTTAGTCTTAAATATTCATTTTTTGCACAAATGGAAGGCAAAAATGAGTCGTTTAGATGTATTCTAGACCCAAAAAGTTATCAAAGTTGGGCTAGAGAACAATGAAAAAATATTTTTTATCAAAAGATTTTTGGGATTACATTGATGGGACTATAAAAGAACCAATTTTGGACATTGATGGCTTAGATGATGATGAAATCATCAAAGCACATGAGAAATTCAAAACCGATTTGAAATTGTGGGAAAAAATGAATGCAAAAATCACATGGATCATTTGTCAAAACGTGGATGAAAAACTTAGAAATCGGATTAATACTTTTGAAAATGCGTTTGAAACTTGGGAATATTTGAAAAAGCTTCATTCTCAAGATGATTTTGTCTTTCAAATTGATCTTATGGAAAGAATGATTATGCTCAAACAAGAGAACCTAAGCATTAGGGATTATCACAATGCATTTTCGGAACTTTGGACTCAATTAAGGAGTTTTGACAAATTTGGAAAACTTCACAAACTAGACGAATTTCAAGAATTTTTGGAAAATCAATATTTTTTCTTGTTTATGCGTGGTCTAAGAGACGAATTTGAAAACATTAGATCAAGCCTTATACATAGGAAACCTAGACCTAGAGGGGATACCTTTCTTGCCGATCTTGTTATGGAGGAAACAAGATTGAAAAACATGCATGTTGCAAAAGAAGCAGTACTTGCCGCATCAAGACCCGGAGCAAATTTGAAGACTTACAAGCCTCCACATACCAAGAACAATGAAGGCACATTCAAGAAGCCCACGGGACCATGGCCTAACAAGGATACAATTTGCCATTATTGCAAGGAAAGTGGACACATTAAAACCACTTGTCCTCTACTCCGAAAAAGGGGTGGAAACGTGGGAACCGTGGAAGAAGGAGGTGTCTTACCCAACAACATAAAAGCGTACATAGAAGAAATTTTTAAAGAAAAAGCAAGCATCTCCGGGAATGCTCTATCTACTTCGCAAGGTATGTCTTGGTTTTTAGATTCTGGTGCATCTTTTCATATGACACATAGTGAAGATTCTTTGGTTAATTCTTGTGAAACCATTGGAAAACATGTGTTACGGCCGATGGAACAAAACTCCAAATCAAAAAATTAGGAAACCTTGAAAAACAAGACTTTAAAATTCAAAATGTAAGTTTTATACCTAAGCTAAATTTAAATCTACTTTCGGTTGCTCAAATATGTGATAACAACTGTATAATCACTTTCTCATCCCAACATTGTGTGGTGCAGGATCACCTATCGAAGAAGGTGATTGGTCAAGGCCATAGAGAAAGTGGACTATACAAAATGGACTATCTTGTTATGCCAAATTCGGGTTTTTGTAACATAACCCAAGATGCTAGACTATGGCATAAAAGACTTGGACACTTGAACTCTCAAAAGATGTGTAACATTCCTTTGATGAAAAGCATTAGAGAGAAAAATTTTGAATGTAAAGATTGTCTTCTTGGAAAAATGCATCATCTTCCATTTGGAGAAAGAAATTATGTACCAAAGAAAGCTTTTGATTTAATACATTCGGATGTTTGGGGCCCCGCGCCCATTGTTTCTAAAGGAGGATTGCAATACTATGTGATTTTTGTGGATGACTTTACTCGATTTACATGGATATATCTTTTAAAACACAAATTCGAAGTATTTGAAAAATTTGTAATATTTTGTAACATGATCAAAAACCAATTTGGAGCAACCATTAAAATCTTTAGATCCGATTCGGGAGGAGAGTACATGTCTAATGAATTTCATAACTTTATTGAAACTAATGGTATTATTCACCAAAAATCATGCACTAAAACACCTCAACAAAATGGTCTAGCAGAACGAAAACATAGGCATATTATTGAAACTTGTAGAACTATGTTAATTGCTAGTAAGGTTCCTAAATTCTTATGGGCCGAAGCTACTCTTACCGCCATATATCTTATAAATAGAATGCCTTCATCTAACCTTGAGAATACTTCACCTTTCGAAAAATTGTATAACATCCCTCCATATTATGAAAGACTTAGGGTTTTTGGATGTAGATGTTTTGTGTATACAGACAAGAATGACAAATTGTCACCTAGAGCTATTGAATGTGTTTTTCTTGGTTATGGCATTGACAAAAAAGGATATAGGTGTTTTAATCCTATAGCAGACAAATTGTATGTGTCCAAGGATGTGAAATTCTTTGAGAATGACATTTATTATGAGTCCAAATCCTTGGAAAATTCGGAACCTTTCATTCCTAAAGATATTTTTGAGTTAGAAGAAGATAATGATTGTGACTCAGTAGATCATCAAGACATTCAAGAAGATCATGTTGAAAACAATGATGTTTCACACACCACTGTTGATACTCAGTCAATTGTTGAACCCTTTCCCTCAAATTATCCCAGACGACCTAGAACAACCCATTACGCCCACACTGAACCTGATATTACAAGCTTTGAACCCAGGGCTTCAAGACCACCTCAGCGATTTGTGTCATATGAATCTTTTGAACCACAACGAAGAAATTTGATTGCCACCCTTCGTCAAGTAAAGGAACCTAGGTTCTATCATCAAGCTAAAGGTATTCCAGAATGGGAAGATGCTATGAAAGATGAACTCAACGCCCTAGACAAGGCTCAGACATGGATAGTTGCACCCCTGCCTAAAGATAAGAAAGTCATTGGATGTCGATGGGTATATAAAATCAAAACTCACAGCAACGGGCACATTGAGAGATACAAGGCTAGATTAGTTGCTAAAGGTTATGCCCAAGAATATGGAATTGACTATGATGAAACGTTTGCCCCAGTAGCTAGAATGACCACGATTAGAATTCTCATTACCATTAGTGCAATAAAAAAATGGAATATATACCAACTTGATGTCAAGAATGCTTTTTTGAACGGTTACTTGAATGAAGAAGTCTTCATGAGTCCTCCTCCTGGCATTACTCTCCCTCTTGGTCATGCTCTTAAATTACGAAAAGCCTTGTACGGTCTGAAACAAGCTCCAAAAGCTTGGTTTGATCGATTTGAAAAATTCATGCATTTGCATAATTTTGTGACTTGCTATACTGATACCATTATTTGTACGCAAAACACAATCTGGTATTGTTATCTTGCTTTTGTATGTGGATGACATGATCATCACAGGAAGTGATGAAGTGGGAATTGCTGAAGTTAAACTTAATCTGCATCACGAATTTGATATGAAAGACTTGGGTTTGCTGAATTACTTTTTAGGTATTGAGATAACCAAAAATAGTTGTGGATACTTTATGTCTCAAACCAAATTTGCTAACGATATTGTTGAAAGATCTGGGATTACAGATACTAAGGTTGTTGACACACCCGAAGTCCTAGGCACCAAACTGCGTTCCACAGATGGTGAGAAATTAGAAGATCCCACCCCTTATCGACAGCTTATAGGTGCACTCACTTATCTCACCATTACTAGACCAGACATTTCTCATGCAGTACACACAGCCAGTCAATTTCAACAGGCACCTACTTCTGTCCATATGAGTGCTGTTTTGCGAATTATTCGATATATTAGAAACACTGCTCACAAGGGGGTCCTCTTAACTTCCTCTTCATCTTTTGATTTATCTATATATACGGATGCTGATTGGGGTGGAGATGTCAACAATAGACACTCTACCACTGGTTTTTGTGTGTTTTTAGGTGAATCTCTTGTTTCTTGGAAGTGTAAAAAGCAACAGAAGGTGTCCCTCTCATCCACAGAAGCTGAATATCGAGCCATGGCTACAGCTGCGATGGAGATTTCTTGGATCACATCCCTTCTAGCAGACATGGGCGTTCAGGTCAAACACCCCGCCATCATGTATTGTGACAACAAAAGTGCCATGTACATTGCCTCCAATAACACTTTTCATGAGAGGACGAAGCACATCGAGATGGACTGTCACTTTGTTCGAGAAGAGTGTCTAAATAAGAAGATCTCACTTTGTTATGTCACATCTGAGATGCAGCTCGCAGACTTTTTCACCAAATCTCTTTCAGCTTCTCGATTTCAGTTTTTATTAGACAAACTTTCAGTGTATACCCCGTAAGTTTGAGGGGGGGTGTTAATGTAATACCGTTGGGAAGCCCCAACGGCTAGTAGCCGTTGGAGCTACCCAACGGCTAGTGCTGGCCCAGCCAGCAACTAGCCGTTGGATCCCAACGACTAGTGCTGGCCGGCCAGCACTAGTTCAGCCCATTTGATGATCTTGCTTCTTGCTACTTACTTGCCTCTTGTAAAGTGTCTATAAATAAGACCTCATTCCATGAATAAATTATGCAGTCTTGCACTGCTTCTTGATTCGTTTTGTGTATACTTCCGCTCTTGTCAATCATTCTTGAAGATAGACATTCGTCACTCAATGTCATTTGACTCTCGGCGACTCGGTAATATTGATTGATGCAACATCAACCTTTGATGATCGACAATTATTCACAGTCAGAACCTCCATTAGAGTGGCTGAACTCGGTTACGGAGAACCAGAGAACAAGGGCACTGCCATTGATGGCGGGTCTAGCAGCCTGGCCCACGACGTTGGTCGTCGATGGAATTCTAGTCTCGGGGAAGGAGTGGCGAGCCCTAGCCAGCCGAATCCGGCTCCATATGGTAGCCAAAACCGCCATGGATGGTGGCGGGTTTTCCTTTCCAGAAACTCAACAACAAAAAGAAAGGGAGGAGATGGGCTTACCTCCGGTCTCCGACGGTGATTGTGTCTTGGAACCGGCGAGACACCTACTAGCCGCTGGCTTTGGCTGGCGAGGTGGGCCGAAAAACCTAGGTGAAGGCGACGGCTTTGTTCATCAACCCCAACAGGACGAAGAAAAGAGAGGAGTGGTGCGCCTCTCTTTTGAGTTTTCTTTTTAAGATGGATTACCAGCAACACCTTCGCTTTTTCTTGTTATTACAGTAATACCAATTATTTATACCAAGTACGACCAAAAGTGATTATTTCCGATTCAGAACCTGCATGCTAGAAATTTTAACTGTTACGGATAGGCTGATTTGAGGCAAAATCTAGTTTTAATTCGGTTTTTTCTAAAATGTCCTTAAGTTTAGAAGTTTTCCTCGCAGTTTCAGATTGTTGCCTAACTTTGCAATCATATGCTTGTTGAAAATCATAATTTTGAATAGTTGTTTAAAGCAGCAAATGTGTAAATTTTTGTAATTTGGCAACCATTTTACAAAAGGTTTTGAATTAATATATTCCATATCAACAATAAGTTTTTATAGTTGCTAGCCGTACACCTGTCCGTGCTATTCACACACCCTCAGCCCTGTTTATACGCAAATTGGCTTTTGCTCTCTTTTTCTCTCCTTCTCTATACCGTGGCCTGCAATTTCTTCCTCGTAAGGTGGAGGCTTCACTATATGTTGCCGATTTTAATCCAAATTCCATTGTTTAGCAAGCATGAAAGTATAAAATGTTATCTTATTTGTTTGTTTTTTTGTTGCATAATGTCATAAAATGTGGATATATTACGGACAAAGAAATTGATTGTTTACCGTATACATTGATTGAGTGTGAGGGTGATAAAGTTAGTTATTTGAAATAGATGAAGTGTTATGTAGTAGTGATGAGTTGATTCAATATAGAAGAGGAATTGGAAGAGATTATAATATCATAATTATAATAATTTGTTCGAAATAGAAATGTGGAAGGGATAAAGGTTGATAAGATGTGATAAAAGTGATGAATATAGAAATAAAAAAATTGTTGATGTTGGAAGTAAATATTGGATCGATACGAAGAAAGTAAGATATCTATTTTTACTTCAAGGAGCTAGTGAGGTGGATGGATTTTGAAAGTTGATTGTTATTAATAGGGTGCATAATCATTATCTTGGTTCCTATTTAGAAGGACATGCATTAGCATGAATATTAACTAATGTTGAATTTAAGTTGACAAAGGAGATGATGAAATCCCATTACAAGCCGAAACATATACTAACACAATTGAAGCTCAATGATAACTTAAATGTTAATAATGCCAAATGCATTTATAATGTGAGGATGAAAATAAAGTGAGAAGAAATGGGTGGTCGAACAGTTTTTGAATATCTTTTATATAAAATGAACCGTTATCAATATCGCATGTTGTGTTGAAGCATATCACAGATAGAATATTTAAGTGATAATGCATTTGTCTGTCTTGCTTTAATTAAGCTTTTACATACATTTTAAAGGTATTAGAGATTGTTTGCACTTATAAGATGAATAGGTATAAGCTACTTTTTATTGAGGAGGACAACTGTGCTAATAAGTTTTTTTTTGTGACAGCTGTTTTCATAAGTACGAAGGAGGACAACTATGTTTTGGTGTTGAGCTGTTTAAGAGAGTTATTTACTCTAAGCGTTTTTTTAGTGTAATATGTATATATTATGAGCTTGTATTGATAAATATAATTGACATTGTTTTCTTGAGGCAGCATATTTATTGTGTAGATTGCATATTGTGAAAAGCATTGAAGAACATATTATCCAATTGATGTGAAAGAAAGAATATGCTAGTATATTTGGTGTTGGCTGAAAGAAAGTTGTAAAGTCTAGAGATAAGAGGGTTTATTACTTTGACTAATAGTCAAATAAAAGTCATCATATTTAGTCAACACATTTCCATACCCACTACAACCCAGTTCATATCATGGGCAAGTAGACTTTGATATATTTGTCTCACCATAAACATCATACGCCCATTATGACCAATACTATCAATATTGGCCGATGTATCTTATGCTTCTCTGGATGAACACATGGCATTATCTCATTCTTGTTTGCCATACCTTATGTCTTGCCCCTAAGAAACTATCTCCTTTTCATGCTTCAACAAACCATCTAGAGTCACTATATATATATATATATATATATATACACACACACATGATGTCATGCCTTTACTGTAATGTAATATTTTATGTATGTCATTTTCACTTTTAAGTTCCTTTAGTATTGAATCCTATATAAGATCAATAAGGCCATGCACATCTTGAATATACATAATCCTTTTAAAAAAATCAAATGAATATTCTAAAGAAGGAGAAGTAATCTAAGTCAACATCCTATATATCTTCTAGCACATTATATACCTACATAAGGTTTGGCCTCCCTATAAATCTTTCACCGTTAGCATGAAATATGTAGTTCAAAGCACTCATTTTCAATTACTAAAGCAAAAGCAAAAGCAAAATTTCTATATCAAACTTCTAGAAACAAACAACAAAAATGAAATCATTGCACATGTGTATAAATGAAAGATATTCAAACTACATATTGTTAATTCCTGAAATATATAGTTTAAATTGGAAATTGCTGGACTACAGAAGATACAATTCCACATATATAAAAAACACTCCAATCAGATATGTTCAAATTAAAGTTAATTAACTGCTAAAATAGAGCATAAAACAATAAAAAGAACAAACAATCTACACATTTGGAGCTTCATAATCAATGGAAACTTGAGTTCAGGAAACAAGTGGGTGATTACGATTTTGGCAAAGTCTTATTTTCAGTTAAGACTAGTTAGGATACAATATCAAAAGTTAAGGGTTAGGAGTTTTATAAATGGAAAAATTGGGGACAAACCAAGAAAACATGAGCAACACAATGAAATCTAATTTCATCTATTTCATACCTTAAAAGAGAGTCAAAGTTGTGACAGCAACATAGAGACAGAGAGAGCATGGGCCAAGACTGCCAATGTCAAGAGAGAGAGAGAGGTTGCAACCGATGATGGTAAGAGAGAGAAAGAGGGACAAAAAGAGAGAGGTTGGTCGAGACCACCAATGACAAGAGGGAGAGACCTAGTAGATTCAGATTCCAAATAATTTAATTTGGATTCAGATTAGTCTAGGCGTTTCTCTTAAGGATTCATTCGCTCTATGGATCTAATATTAAGCATGGGATGCAAATCCTTTATTTTGTCATAAAATGATGTGGTAGACGAGTTAGCTAACACATTAGCACGAGCATATGCATCTGTCTTCCTTGTCAATGTTACAAAATTGACTTAAATATGATAATAGTGAAAACCTCAATAGTAGCCAAGAAAAAACAAAACCATGAAAACCAAAATAGAAAGCTGCCAAGCCACAACATACCTTTATAAAGTTTTTCTTTTTGTAAGTGGTGTACCCATACGTTTGATTTTTTCTAATTGTCGTACTCCATACCTGTATCATACCTAGTGTTGGTATTGTACGGATCCATATGATATAGCTAAAGTGCGAACAACACTTGGACCCAACAAGAAATCAAACGGTTTCTTTTCTTGATCTAAACCATAGTTGACCTGGGGAGGCAGTTCTTAACTCGACCCATATCAAACCCAAAAAAGTGGTGTTAACTATGTATACAAAAAGTAATGTATACAAAAAGTAGAATATGCTTGTCATATCCTTAAAAATGTCAATTATTTGATGTATGGTTGAGATTACAAAGAAAGGGGTGTACTTATAGTTTTTATAGATTTGCACTTGATTTAAAGAGCAACTTTTGCTTGATTTTCATCTCAAATATTGACATCTTTGATCTTTATGGATGAAATTTATATGAATGGTCAAGCATCTAATGTGATTAGCATGTAACTTTTCAAGTGACTCTCTATGTATATATACATATATTATTTGTTATGCGTTCATGGTATGTTATGCTTATATATACATATATACATATATATATACATATATATATACATATATATATATATATATACATATATATATATACATATATACATATATACATATACATATATACATATATACATATACATATATACATATATACATATATATATATACATATATACATATATATATATATATGCATGTACATGTAAATAATATATATATATACATATATACATATATACATATATATATACATATATACATATATATATACATATATATATATATATATATATATATATGCATGTACATGTAAATAATATATAAATGTGTGTAGAGAGAGAGCGCTTGGGCATTGCTCTCTATATACCCCTTTTACTATCCACTACATATATATATACATATATACATATATATATGTATATATATATGCATGTACATATAAATAATATATAAATGTGTGTAGAGAGAGAGCGCTTGGGCATTGCTCTCTATATACCCCTTTTACTATCCACATACCTCTAACTTAAAAAAATATTAAAAATACAACTGCATCAATTTCTCTCTCATTTCCACACCCAATTTTATTATTTCTTTTTTTTACTCTGGCAATTGACATTTTATCAATTTGGAGCTATTATTTCTTTCTTAGTAGCTAAGGAATACACGAATGTTATCTTACGAACCTCACTAGGGATTTATGAAACAATAAAAAAGAAAAAGAAAGAAATGTCGATTTTTAGATTTTTCTAGATTTTGAGAGGTTAGCACTGTTTTTTTTTTTGTTTTGGTTGACGCTTTACGGTTTTGCATCGAAGGATTTACTCATCGAATTTTTTATTCGAAACACAACACAGATGTATCTCTCTCCAAGGAGAGATGTGGACAAGGCGCACTTCTCCTTTGAGAGAGAAGCGGTGGAACAATGTCTCTTCCTAAAGAAGAGGCATGAGAGACGCGATTGAGGTACATCTTCTCCAAGGTGAGACGCGATTGAGACATGTTTTCATCAAATGGGATATGTATATGTTATGTGTTATATGCTTTGAATCTTATATCCCTTTATGTATTGCAAAATAACAAACAACTCGAGCAAAAATACTTATGATATAATCAATTCTCAAAAGATGACGATTGGTCAAAATAATCATTATACCAAGACTAAGGAGAGTGAAAGTTATTGTAGTATGTCAGATGATATAAAAGAAACAAATATGTCAAATGAAAGGTATTCTCTGATATACCACTTTTTATAAACATTTATATAATGAGTTGGAATAGTAAGTATTGATATTGAATGTACAATTTTATTAAATTCAAAAATTACCTATTTTTGACAAATCTTATAAGCAATGTGACTTTCAAAACTAAGAAATAATCTCGGTATATCAAAGAATCTCCGTCTTTGAAGAGGTGACGTTATGCCCTTCTAATCATGTCCTATGAGCCATATTTGTATAGCAAAAAAATTAGTTAATAAAATTGAAATAAAAGATACGCTCCTAGGATGTACGTCTCCCTTGATAGGAGACATGCTTTAGTCGTGTCTCCCCTAATGCAACCTAGACATATCTCCCACTAAGAGAGACTTGCACAAGGGAGACGTGCCCCAAGCATGTTTAGAAACGGAAACCTGATGGATTTTTCTAATGAGAGTTTGACAAAAAATAATGGAAACAATAAAAACAAAATCAAATCAACAACATACCTCGACAAATCGCCGAATCTCCTTCAAATCGACATCTTATTTTTCTTCTTTTTCTTTTCATCTTTCTCTTCTTTCTTCTTTTTCCTTTTTTTGACCAATTTTGAAAAGTTTTTTTTGCTACAAATTGGATGTAGACTGAGCAATCAGTGACTGGAGTAGGTGAGAGAGTCAAGAACAGGTGAAAGGGGTGGTATATGGTGGCTCTTTGCTAGGAGTATTTTGAGAAACATAAGAAAAATTAGGTATATGTATAGTAAAATGGATACTTATTAATCATGAAAAGATTTCGAACCTATTGTATCAGTCCTCTTCAAAGCGTCAATATTATTCAATCAGATTGTGAATTTCATTCTGTAACAAAAAACTGAAGTACTGATCCTGAATCACTCCCCCTCGTTCATGAAAAAAGTGGATTTTTTTTTGGTTGAGAACAAGAGGGCACAAGCCCTTATTCGTTACATCAATTCATCACTGGGCATTCATCCAATGATGCCTTTCTCAAGTAAGACTAGTAGCTGCATTGGGAGTTCATCTTCCTGTAAACATACTGTAGTCTATCATAGCTCTGTTTAGCTCACCAATCTACACAAGCATTTTTTCTCTGTAGATGTGTCTAAGTGTAACATGTCATTCTTTTTGCAACCACCAGTGAATTATGTTTACCCCAGGTTATTACCTTTACATTCTTTTCTTTGTTTACTGCCGATAAGTTGTATTACTTGAAGTGAATCAGTTTCTGCGACAACTCTTGTATGCCCTGAAATCCACACCAATTCTAATCCGAGCAAAATATCCCATAGTTCTGCATCTAAAGCAAAACAGTCTCCCAAGAATTTGACAAAGCCTCCTAGCCATGTGCCTGAATCATCTCGTATTAAACCTCCACAACCTACTTGCCCTGGATCATTTTTTGGGCATCCGTCCATATTGAGTTTCATCCGGCCTCTACCTAGTTGAGACCACTTTGTGTAGGTCTGTTGGTTCATTTTTTCAAATGAGTAAGATGTCTCTTACCTTACATTTGTGATCTGCTTCGCATTGATCTCACATTTGTTTCTTGGCTCCATATAGTTTTCATCAAAAAGAGCCTTATTTCTCCACTGCCATGGTAGCCACGTAGTAACCCCAAATATTATTTTCCATTTTACTTGCTACTGATTCCGAGTTCATGAATAAGGTTTGTTCAGGCTTAATTAGTTTAATCCACAAGTGAGCTATCTTGTTACAGTCCCATAGAACATGTATGACATCTTCAGTCCGATTCCCGCAGAATTCGCAGGAATCCTCCATCTAGTGACCATCGTGATCGCCATGCTCTTGTTAGCAAACGATTCGATTATGTGTCACCTGCCAAATATTATTGTGCTCGACAATTCCCAGCAGTACCAAGAGAAAAGTTGAAAATTTCCAAAAGTGAAAACCTACGTACATCTCCCCCCGTCTCTCTCTCTCTCTCTCTCTCTCTCTCTCTCTCTCTCTCTCTCTCTCTCTCTCTCTCTCTCTCTCTCTCCACGGGTAGGTGGAGTGGAGGTGCCATCACCTGTCTTTCTCGTTCATGCTCACCCACCCCACACAGATGTGAAAGGGAGGGGCAGCGGTGAAAGATCTCTCTCTCTCTCTCTCTCTCTCTCTCTCTCTCTCTCTCTCTCTGTGTGTGTGTCCTGTTCTTGGTAAATCAACAAGAATCGGAACCGAAGCAGGACCAGACCAGTTTTAATTCCGTTCGAAACTGTTGGTTCGGGTTTTGGTTTGAATAGTAAACCATACGAAACCAGAAAAAATCAATAAAATTTTTGAAGTTAAAAAATAAAAAATGAAATGGTTGGATCCAGTTTTGAGCTGGTTCTGGTTCCATAGTAGGTGAAACTGGAATTGAAGCAGATGGTCTTTGGTTTCGGATTTGGTTGGTCCAGTTTAACCACTTCGGGTTTGAGCTGATACTTGGTTGAGTTCGGATTTGTTTGAAACCTTAGGACTGATTTCAAACTGACCATGAATAGTAGAACTTAGCATTTCCGGTTAAGAGACCGCCTCTCAAGTTAAAGGTCATCTTTCGGGTCATTTCCTTGCATGGTGCCACTGACTGGGAAAGAAATAAGGAAATGAATATTTAAGAACTTGGACAAAAGAATGAGTTTACTGCAGGACTTTCACCATTGTATTAGAAGTATTTTTTTTTTAACAGTATGAAATTAAGCGTCCGAGTGATTGATGCTTTTAAGAGGAGTGGAAGAAAAAGCCTAAAGCAGGACTGACTTAGCAATATATATATATATATATATATATATATATATATATATATATATATAGAGAGAGAGAGAGAGAGAGAGAGAGAGAGAGAGAACGTGGCATATGCTAAGTACAATTAGGTGCCTGTAAATCCAAATAAATCTCAACCATATACCTTTACATATATGCTTCAATGTTTTGAACTTCAAATTTCAAAAATCCATCTTTTGAGATTTGTTTGAATTTACTAAGTGCTAGCACGCACTAGGTTCTCTCTCTATATATACACACACTATTCTATGATCTTTAACACATGCATATTTATCTTACTTTTTACTTTTCAAAACATGTATATAATAAGATTATCTTTTATATTTTTCAAACATCATCATAATGTTTTAAATGAAACTGATGCTCCTAAAAGCAATATCATGAGTATGCATGTATAAATTTATGGATAGAAATCATATATATATATATATATGCATATAAAATTGACCTAGGCCCAATATGACCCAACACAATGACCCGATTTGTGACTCCTATGGGTCAGCACATAGAGTTGGAACCTTGTGTCATGTTGAGATTTCATAGATTTTCTCTTCAGAGCCTGATTTTAAAAATGTAATGAAGGGGATACAAGGGGAAGTGCTTGAGATCAGTGGGGGATCTACATAGAAGAGTAGCTGTTTTCCTGAAATTTTGACATTTCACTGTAAAAACTACATTTTACAGTTAGAATACTTGAGATTCATGCTTCACCCCTCCTAATACCATGAAATACATACTTTGCCCTTCTGCTACTGCTTGAGATGAACATAATTTGAAAATACATAAACAAAGTAGAACAACATCCAGAGCAGTGACCGCAACAGTTTATAATTTATCCTTGAAACAATTCAGAGGGATTCTAAACTAAGGATCCGAAAGGTGAGAATGTATTGTTATTCATTCAATTACATTGAAAAGAAGATGCGTTATGAAAGCATTATTATCTTCAAAAGTGACGATACAATTCAAATAACACTTGTAAGATTTTTGGCATCCACAATGTTTTAGTAACAACCTGAACCAAGCCCCGACCCCCCATTATACAAGTACGGGGTTTTCACTAAATCATGGCCGTAATAATCGATAGCATAGCATTCAGGTCTGGTTTGAACAATGGTACCATCCGGAACTCTCTTCCAGTCGCCGTCGCCATTCATATATTTGATCTGCCGAATCAAGCTGGCTTCGCCGTAGCCTTCTCCGGGTGGATGGCCACTACCCATTTCAGTTAGAGTATGGTATCCTCCTGGGTTAGTGTTCAGAACCTGACCTCCATGATAGGTGTTATTGGCCCAGAAACTCAAATAACTAAACAATGAGCCTGGCCAATATCCCACATTCTCATTGTTAACGAAAAGCCACCAGTTACCTTTTGCCAAGTCCTGCAAGACTTTGAAAATGTGAATAACCACACAAACACAAACACAGAACATAATGTGGAGCAGAAAGCCTAATTTTAATATGAAAACAAGAGTATATTGTTATCAAAGGAGGGCAATTCTCATGTGCCCACTGACCGGGCCAAAAGAGTCGCCTTGAAGGCCCGACGGTCGGTAGCATGACTTGTGGTTTTCATCCTCTTTATCGAAGACCCCCGAATTTCGAAAACAATGCATCTTCTTAGTGTTAGATGAGGTGATCTGTCAGTGTAGCTATACATAACAATTTGATGAATTTTATTGTTATATAAAGGAAGTATACCATCTTTCTCACAAGAAAATGTGAGAAGAATACCAATTAGAAGGTTTGCCTTTCCAACATAAGAAATCGTCCTCGACCAACAGTATCATACTTGCTAGAGAGGTGGAAAATGAAGCAAACAAATATATATATATATAGAGAGAGAGAGAGAGATAGGGGAGAAGAGTTAGTCCATGAGCACAATCCACGCTTAAACATGTTTTTAAATCTCAATCGTTCCATGGGTGGTTGAAAGTAAAATCTCAAAAGCAAAAAAAAGTAATTTGATACTTTTTCCAGGCATAATAAATGCAGTCGGTATAAGTTGCCTTTTAAATCAAAGATCTCAACTATTGATTTTCAAGATCAAACGACTAAAATCTTTTAGAATGTTTAAGCATGGATTGTGCATGTACTAATCTCTCTCTATATATAAGAAAAATAAGAGGTTTCACTTTCTCATGCTAACTCTACTAGACCATCACAAATCGAGCCATCTATCAATCTTAACATAAGGATCAATACATCAAATGTAACTTTGAGATGTACTTCTTAATCACCATTGACCACACATGGTCTTAATGATAAAGCAATATCTATCATGAGAGGTTGTCTAGCAACTCCCACTCTCTTCTCTACATGTATATATATATGTGTGTGTATATATATATATATATATATATATATATATATATTACAGGGTTGAATTTGTAGCTCTTCCATCACAAATTTCTCATAAGTGGTTCAGCCAGACTTTGTTGGGAGACAAAACTCCAATTTATCATAATGGGTGATTCGTTGTTGTAGACAAATGCTAACAGGAGTGGCTCAACATAAATCTAGGCTTGAAGCAAAAATTGGATATTTACGTGACTTTAAATATTTGGGGCCTAAGTTTGAAAATTTTAGGGCATATATAATTGAAACTGTAACGAGTTTAAAATTGGGGGGCCTAAGGTGGTTCCCTTGTTGGCCTTATCCATGCTCATTCCTAAAGGAATATAGTCTATCAAGTAACCAAACTAAACCAAACCAAAATTTCTAATTTGGTTCTCTTCTATTGAAAATCAGTTCGATTTAGCTTTACAATTTTATGAAAATTAAGTTTACCTGTTTGATTCGGTTTCCAAAGAGCCAAAACTGATCAAGCTGAATAACCAAATTAAGCACCATGCGACCATTGTTAGGAGGCCTCCTTCTAATTGCATGTTACCTTTGGTCCTACATAGTTAATTCTCACGCTCCATATGGTGATGCCTACTCTCATTTGTAACACAATTATATAAACAACAACTAAGCCTTTTCCCATACTAGACGGGGTCGGCTATAACACAATTATATAAATGAGGTGAAAATTAATTCTTTTGCTTAGTCCAAGATCTTCATTGTTCTGATATATATATATATGAGTTCAGCCATGAAGACTAAACCAAATAACCAAACAGAATCGATTGAATAATTCAGTTTGGTTATACATACATACACACATACACATACATACACACACACACACACACACACACACACATATATATATATATATATATATATATATATATATGAGTTCAGCCATGAAGACTAAACCAAATAACCAAACAGAATCGATTGAATAATTCAGTTTGGTTATACATACATACACACATACACACATACACACACACGCACACACACACACACACACATATATATATATATATATATATATATATATATATATATATATATATATATATATATATGAGTTCAGCCATGAAGACTAAACAAAATAACCAAACAGAATCGATTGAATAATTCAGTTTGGTTATACATACATACACACATATATATATATACACACACACACACACACACACACACACACACACACATATATATATATATATATATATATATATATATATATATGTAGAGATAATTCTATTTTTGGTTAATTTGTTTCACTTCGGTTCGGTTATTGAACCAAATCGACCCATGCAAACCCTTAATCTCTAGAAACAAACCTAGTATTATCTTTGCCGAAGAAAGCAATAACTAAAACAGAGATCACCTTGTACACTTGGACTTGAACAAACTGTTGGTCTGCATCGTAGGTCGAGACGGGCAAACTCGCACCAAGGCCAACATAGGGGTTCACTTGTACAAAACCGCTGCATCTCAAGTCATAGCAGCCTGCATTATCCGAACCCTGAGAGCATCAAAATGCTTTTAGAATAAATCTTCTTTCACATCCAGTAACAAGTCTAAGATGTTGATGCCAGAGAGGCTTGCTTACTTGCCAAAATGTGAAAAGTCTTGTATTATTGTCACCATATAAGGCGCTATTTACCTGCAAGAAAACCTTGAGCAGTCAACTTAATTGCACAATAAAGGAACCTTATGCAGGAGAAGATTTAAGACGAAGCATTTCTTCTAGCTAGAGGACTCAGACTCACTAGTTGCAGGTCATGAGTTCCATGCACCGAGCACACTTACCGGGATTCAGCAACCCCATTGCGACTGAAAATGATGAAGTGTTCCTTAGTTGATGAGGGAGACTCTCTCCCTCCCTCTCTCTCTCTCTCTCTCTCTCTCTCTCTCTCTCTCTCTCTCTCTCTCTCTCTCTCTCTCTCTCTCTCTCCCAACTGTGCATTGTGTTGGTAAATGAACTAAACTCATACGAGCTGAGTTTCGTATGTGAAAAATCATCGGATGGCATTTTCAAAATCTATTACCTAAACCATATCCTAAGAGGGTGTTTGATTACAAGGCTTGGGACTACGAAACTGAAACTACAATATAAATTCCCGTAGAAGAAAATCAAACACAGGCTTCGGAGTGCAGTAAAATGTGCAATGCTGAATTTTACCAATTACGAGGCCCATCGATCCCCAGGAGTGGGCCGATGGAACTGCTCGGCCTCGCAATCAAACACCCCTAAGGTTTTTGGTATTAGAGCATTACAAGGTCCATTTTCTTTTAGCTTTCCACAAAGGAAGACTTCAGGTAACTTGGTTCATTAAGCTCGTTAAACAGCCATGTATGTGTGTGGTTTGAATTTGAGACTTTTAGCAGAGGAGGAGTTGGGTTCTTTACCATCCATCCTGCTAAAATGAATTCTTGGGTACTCCCGCCAGCATCGCCACTCGCGACGCTGATCAGATTACAACTGAATTCTGTAGGAAGAACTCTTGGGTTCCAAATGCTCATTTCTGCATTGGCGCCAAATACTCCGTAGTTTTGAGGGAACTTGCCCACAACCATAGCGAACTGTTTCAGACAGAAAGAAAATATAAGTCACAGCATCTTCTTTTTCTGGCACGAAACATGCACTAGAGATATTTTTGGATCATATGACAGGAAAATTCTGTCTGGTTCATGTCTAGGTCTTTCAAAAGTGACCCCACAAAAAATTTGTTCAAGGTCCAGGTTGACACAAACCTGACTTGAACCCAACTGGAGAAATATATTATGTATTATAAATATTTATAAAAAAAAGAATTTTACATTATATATATATATGTATGTATATCATGTATATGATATATAATGAACATACATATATGTTTATATATAATAAACACACATATCTTATAAAACATACAATTTCCATGTATACAAGGTTATATATAATCATAAATGTACACACACACACACACATATATATATATATACATATAGTGATTAAATTATGTCCACCACTTGTGCTACTCATTCTTGCTTTTTGAGGACATGAGTATAATAACATTGTCATTCGTATATTTTCAAAAACCTTAAATTTTCTAAATTATAGGCATGCTACCAATCTCACATGGCAAATTTCACAAGGTGTGCAAACTTGCACCCTCTAGTCATTGTATAAGCAAAATAAAAAGCAAATAGGCACATCCAAATTAGAAGATGAACTGTAGGTTCTCTTCCAAAAACTAGCGAATATCCATGTGCATCAAGGCATAAGCCACACCCTTTTTTATCACAAGAAACATACAAATTATTACATGTTATAGATTATTGGGCACGAGATGGAGTGCATGCCCTTAGTTTTCACATTAACAATCTAGAATCTAAGAGAGTATATATGAAAAAGTTTTATGCGGGCTATTGAAAACCTAATACAACCCTCCTTTTACATGACCCGCCATGACTGAAAACACAATAATTATGGAATAGTCGACCTTGTATCCTTTTCAAGATTGATACTTGTTCTAACTTGTGCTCGAAATATCATACATTTTACCTCATGAACGATATCTGAGGAAGATTGTGTGATGCTTTCATCATTTGAGACAAATGGGTGTGCAATTGCTTTAGCTTGAGATGTAGGAGCCCTTAAAATAGGGATGCTTCCTTTGGGACAAGATCCACTCTTTAGCCATGTTTGCCTAAACAATGTGGTGTTCTGAGATGAGCTCCTCACTCTCACTTGTTCTCTCTTTGGCTTCATGCTTGGCCTCATCTGTGGAAAACAATTCTCAAGTAAGAAAAACATCTGTACACATGTCTTGCGAAGAGTTCTCAGCTTTTGGCTTGTGATCTACACAAACTAGGTCTATTCCATCTGAACATGAAGACATATGTTCTTGATTTGACTTTGCTCGTATAAGCATACACACACATATATATATATATAGAGAGAGAGAGAGACAAAGAAAAACTTGTATATACTAGTACACTTAAGTGTTAACAAATCAAAACAAATATTGACCATCCACCTTTCATGATTGATTGATGAGATTTGAAATTTAAAAGCAAAAATATTCATAAAGTAAACTTTTTATTTTATAGATTCAAATCTCAACCATCAATCACCAAAAATGTATGATTAAAATTTGTTTAAATTTGATAGCATCTAAATGTGCTAGGATATACCAGTCTCTCTCTATATGGAGAGAGAAACTTGTGTATGCAACCCCCACTGTAAACATAGCACCTAAGTCTACTAGCATATACTAACTTCTCTATATATATACATACATATATATATATATATATATATATATACATACATATATATATATATATATATATATATATATATATATATATATATATATATATATACATAGAGAGAGGAAATCTTGTGTATGCAACCCTCGATGAAAACATAGTCTTGTCACTCTTGACCATTTATCTCAAAGAGGAAAATGGTTTAGATTTGAACTAGTAAAATGCTGCCTTTCTTCTTTCCTACTTATTGTGAGTGGGTATGCCATATGAACGGCAACCATCCATTGTTTGCATAAGTTTGCATACAACAGTTATATATATATATATATATATATATGTGTGTGTGTGTGTGTGTGTGTCAAAAATCATGCCAACCAAACTAATTGTTTAGGAAAATATGTTCAATCTTTTAATTCCAAACTTTTGCAGTAGTGACTGAAACTAAAACATGACCCGGATTTGGAGGAAATTTGTTTCAAAACCAAATTTAAACATCAAAATTTTGAAGTCTAACTTTGACGAACGAACTCGATACGTAAAGATTGGGCAGACAAGCCAATAAGCTGAACATAATGCCAGTAACGTTTGTCTGGTTTGTTTAACACAGAAAGGCCAGTGCATTTGAGCAAGCACATTAGCACATGCTATACTAGCATGCATGATGCACGTGAATGCAAGTAATGAAGTTCACATGCAACAGGACCTGGATAACGTGGTTCCTAAGTGAAGGATGTTGAAGAGCCGGTTGTTGATAGATGTCTACGCAATCGATCACATCCCCATCTTCACTCTGTATTAACAAACAACGCAGAAGGTTGTGAATACGTTATATTGATATTATCTCATAAAAGCTATTTCAAGAAAGACGAAGTAATATCATGTATATATATATATATATATATATATATATATATATATATATATATATATATATATAGAGAGAGAGAGAGAGAGAGAGAGAGTATGCAAGGCTGCCCCAAAAGGAAGGCCCTCCGTGCTAGGAAACTAGCTTACGATAGGAACTCCTCAACCAAACCGTCCAATCTAAAACCTTACCTTTTTTTACGTCCCTCCTCCCTTAAACGGAAGAATGTAAGGATCAACGTCTGCCTCTTCCCCCCAACAATGATTTAGCAAGCATTTCGCATAAAACAAATTGAGAAAGGCAATGCCACAAAATAATGACATTATTGCTAAAAATAACCAAAGAAGAAGATAAGAATGTTCTCGATAATTTCTCTTTTTTTGCAAGAAAGGTTATTTTCTAAAATATGGGAAAATTTTCAAGAAAAGTTTACAATAATATTAATAAAGGTTATTGTTTATATAGCCTTTGAGGCATTGGCTTGCATCGCTGTTTGAAAGAAAGGTTTACAGTCGTGTTTATTGTTAAAATAAGCTGGGAACTTTTGTGGCATAAAAGGAAAACTTCATCGATAGAAAGATCGTGAAAATATCAAACATCCAAATTTCTTTTCCATTCTTTTTTGATTCATAGATGATGGTAGAGAAGATAAATTCCTTTAGTTGTATCGTTAACTCTAATTCTAATTTGACGGACACTGGGAGAAACAAACATAGTTTGAAGCAAGGTAAGAAAAAACTTCTAGGGCCTTATATTTAGGGCTTCATTTAATGGGAACCATTAATATTAGATTGCATGGTTGGGATGAATGGTTCTTAATAATAAGCCAGGTTCATATATATATACATATGTCAATTGGGACCTTTCAAAGGTCAAGTGTCCGGAAATAAAAGAGAGTCACTACGAGTTAGCATGCCTAGACTTCAACCAATGGTAAAAATGTCATTTTGGTTGTCCATTATTGCCCTGCCTCAAATCAAACTTGTTCCGAGACATACTTTATATATATATATATATATATATATATATATATATATATATATATATATATATATATTTATTTATTTATTTATTTATGTAGAGAGAGAGAGATCAAACATAGTTCATGTGCACATCATGTTTAAACATGCTTTTATATTTCAACCATTTGATCAGCTATGGTTGAAATTTTAAATCTCAAAAGCAAAAGTTTATGTTGGTACTTTTTTGCAAGTGCAATAAATACATGCAGTACCGGACAACTGAGATCTTTGAGATGTAATAATTTCTCTATATATATTTACATATACATGTATACCTGAATGGTGTTGCTTGGCGTACTTGCGGGAGTGGCATGAAAGTTCTTGCTTGATGTTATCCTTCCATGTAATCCTTGGCAAAGATGCAGAACCACAACAATGAAGATCTTAATGGACACCATGAAGCCTCCTCTTCTCATCTTGCGGCATGAAGGGACAAAAAGGTGTGAAGAATGGAGGAACTACACGTCTCGATCTTATAGAATTTCAGTGGTCTCAAAAGGCAGATTTGTTGCTTAACTTACTTTCTTTCCAGCGTTGAAGTTTGAGGAAAGATCTCAATAAATAAGGAACAATATTAGCAAGAAATAGGGATCGAGAATATATCCACAGGGCAGTAATACGTCACCTCGTTAGGGGGTCGACTCATAAGTTGGATGGAGGTCATGAGTTCAATACGTTGGCCATGCATTCGGCCTCTCCAATGTAACAACAAAAAGTACATATATTCATTCATATGATAAGGTTGTATTGTATGATAAGATGCAATATGTACTAATAAATTAATGGGCGAAACATAAAAGTATCTATCCAAGTATCATACGATACTATATTTATGACAATAATACTCACAAAATCACTCTGTGTGAAGAAGCAATTCTAACCATACACGTAATAACAAGTTACCCAATTCCAAGCACAAGAAGCAATTAGTGATAGAGAGAAGGGGCGACGGCTTCTTGTCGATCGTTTTCTTTGCAATCTCTCTCTCTCTCTCTCTCTCTCTCTCTCTCTCTCTCTCTCTCTCTCTTTTCTTCTAAGTAGTTAGTAGGAGAGAGTGAGTCTAGAGGAGAGAGGAGCTCCTTTTGCAACGACAGGGAGCGATGGCCGTTTGGCCTTCAGTAACATCTCTTTTTCTATTCTTTTCGTCTCTCTTTCCCTTTCACTCTTCAATAAATGGAGCGATTTTGTGCCCGTGGAAAAGGTCTTTTCTTGCTTGCAGAGGGTTTTAGAAAAAGATTGATATGCTAAAAACGAAGACGAAGTGTTTCTTTTGGCAATCACATACTACATCTCTTAGTGGTATTTTTCCAAAGTAATCACTTTCCATTGCTATTTCTTGTTCTGATTTCTTATCATATGTTCTAAGATTTTATATCTTTCACCGCACGAGATCCCATGTTCTATGTTTAGAGCTCCCTTTATTTTCACGAATGAAGTTCCTAATTTTTAGTAGAAAAACAAAAACAAAGAGCAATTGCTCATGTGGTCAGGGGGTCGACTTATGACTTGAATGTCATGAGTTCGATATGTAGGGTGTGTTCTGTCTTCGGCTTCCCTAGTGTTAGTGATTTCAACATGAGCCTGGCTCCCAGAGGGAGTCTGCTATCCATCTATCTATCTATCTATCTATCTATCTATCTATATATATATATAGAGAGAGAGAGAGAGAGAGAGAGCATAAATATAATACACATATAAAAATGATATATATTATTATATTATATATCACATACATAACATGATATGATAAGGGACAGATCATCCCGGACTGTGGCCCTTCAAGGGCCCGGCTGGCCAAATTAAGGCCCATAAAAAATGTGGGCCTGTCTGGCCCAGACAACATTTTGTCTGTCCCACCAGGAATGAAGCTGGCGGGCAGGGCGGCCTGGATTGACACCTCTGCACAGTGTACAAAGAAAATGGTAACCCAAATCCAAGGGTGAGATATGCACTACCGTGTGCAGCATTGGGTCATTCATCATTTGGATCTGCTCTACCTTGATTTATTTAAACAATCAGCATAGGAGCAAAGCTCGACCTAATTGCACAATCACATACTCCCCAACGCATCTGAGCATACAAACAACAACAACAACTAAGCCTTTTCCCATACTAGTTGGGGTCAACTACATGGATTCTTTGGTTTCACAGAGCCCTATCATGTGCCATGTTAGCAGTTAACTCACAATAAGCTAGATCATTCTTTATTGTTTCTTTCCAACACTTTTGTGGTCGTCCCCACCACATCTGAGCATGTTCTTCAAAAATCAGGATTCAGGGTACCGGTGCGCTCGAGCAAAGGTCCCCCCCCCCCAGTCATGGAACTTTAGGATCGGCTTGGCCGTCAATAGACATAATGAGGTCAATGGTTTCAGCATGGTATGGCTCGCGAGCTTGAGGGTCCGGTAACTCCAAAATGTTTAACCCTCAAACTGCAGAACCAAAAATATCACATTATCCCACATTTTTATACAATCTCTATAATTTTTTAACCATCTTAAGTAAAGACTTTCTATTTCTCTAAGAAAAAAAGAAAACATTAAGTAGAGGAACCGACAGTTCTTACCCTAGTCCAAAACTGGATGAAACCGGCAGTCCCAAAACCATAACACGACTGGTTTGGTTATTGTTTTGGGTTTCGGGTGAACAGGAACCGGTGGTTGAAAGCACCGATCTAGGTTTACCTGGAATTTAACTGGCTATGTCTAAATCACGCTCAAAACCAAGAAACTATATCAGTATGTCTTGACCTTGTGAGGAGCCATTGGTATAGTAAGTGGAGACATTGCTAATTGAGGTGACCCGTAACAGGAACAGTATGCAATTATGAAAGGGTCATAAACCCTTTCTTTATTAAACCACAAGGGCCCAATTGTGCCTAAAAAGAAAGGGGAGATTATCATTTCAGCCCCTGCGACCATGTCTATCTGTTTCTATGCAGTGACCCGAATCCAAGAATGGATGACACGTTAAATAAGTTTCTATGCAGTGAAATGAATCCAAGAATGGATGACACGTTAAATAAGTGTGAAAGTTGTTAGCAACTGGTTCTTAGAATGAATTATTTGCATCACACATTTTGATTGGCATAAGGAGCTGAGGCTCTCTGGTTAGAAGGGATAGAGAATCATTGAACAAGTTAAAAACCCAGTTCTAAGAATGGGTAACACGTGTTTGGTTAGATCCAATTGACTTACTGCATCGAATTCAAGCATGAAGAGAAACTTGCTCGTATTGCTCAAGGATAGAATCATTGAACAAATTGAACTAACCAAACACAAATATTTAGTCCTTCAAAGAAAGAAGAACAGAAAAGGAATGCATCCTGGCGATGAAAATAAACAGAATCCTAGAAAAAAGAACAGTAACCATTTCGAATCATGCTCGAAATAAACCATGAATCTTACTCTTAAGGGCAATGATCTAAGCACGGTAGAAAACATGCATAAACCATGAACCGAGCCCTGGCCTACTGGTGGAACTGCTCTTTCTCCATGTTACGGGTTCGAACATGGTTGGTGAAGGAGAGAAAAAGAAAATACGCATAAACAAATTTTAACTCATTCTCCCTCCTCCCAGACATGGTTGTTAAGATCCCAAGTTGGATCGCGAGATCTTAATGAATTCTAATATGAAGTATCCAATTGTATATGGTTTTTTCTGGGTCTCCAATCTTGATCGTGGGATCTGAATCATGTGAACAAGAAGATAACTTCCCAATACCACATGAGAACTACTATCTTAGATATGAATGTTATGGATCATATGAACAACTTGATCATAATAGGCAGCAACATGAGAACAAATGTAAAAGGATGCGAATCAGATTCACCTCCTATCAATCATACGATGTTCATAAATTAGATGTATGGATATGATCTTATTATAACAGTGGAGGTAAAATATGATCTTTAAGATCCCGGCTCCGTTCACAAGATACAGTTTATATATATATATATATATATATATATCAACACATATAAACTGTGCGTATATCAGAAAGAAACCATTTAAAAGTTATGCATGAAACATCCAGCCCCAATCATCCAGTAACCCAAATCAAAGCGTGAGGCAGTAACATGCATTATTGCATACAATTTACATGTCTATGAGAAGTGCAAGAGATTCATAATATAAGACATATTATACTTCTGTCCCACAGGGTTAAGAGTGAATTGAACAAAGCAAGTCACAAGCTTTAGTCATAATCAACAGAAAACTCTCAATACATTTATAAACACACAAAATAAGGCATTGAAAGATAACTCTGTAGTTGGAACCCTATGAACAACCTCTCACCTCATTCTGGTTGCCGATCAAATATAAACAGCACAAAACAGAGGGGAGGCCAATTCTAGCTGCCATATGGTATATATATGCATACGTGCATGCACATATATACATATATACGTACATCATATACATATATACACAGGCACATACAAGGTACGGATCACTTAGCTTCTCTTCTATATTAGGACATGGAAAAACAAATCCTTAGCTTCTCCTCCATTCGCACTAGGAAAGAAGAAATCAAATCGCTTTGGCTTCAAGAACCTCACTGAGACGACAATCCATAATGCGGGAAACATCATCCATGAATGCAGCTTCACTCATGCCAGGGAGTATGCCTTCCTGTGCTTCATGCATGATCTCCTCAATAACCGACTCCCTGCTCACCGTTTCCCGGCACATAATGCTTCCGATTTGGAAAGGAGACATACCAAGCTGGGCACCCTTCTTCAGGAGCATGGTGGAGATGCGGAGGGTGCGGGTGCACTCGAGGGACAATTCCCAGCCATGGAACTTCAGAAGCGCAATGTCAAGCTCGGCGTCCATAGACATGATGTAGTCAATGGTTTCAGCGCTGTAAGATTCATGAGCTTGAGGCCAGTAAAGCCAATCGAATGTGCAATCCTCAAACTGCAGAAACAAAATTGTCTGATCATTCACCAACATTTTGGTAGTTCAAATAAAGACATGCAGCAGAGATCAAATTTATTTGTGAATTCAATGTAACAATTAATTGAGACTGAGAGAACCCAACAATGATGTTCAAAGAAAATGATAGCAATGATAAAGAATTCAACTGTTTTACAGACCTAAACCTGGAGTTCTGAAGACATACATATCCTACATAACCACAGTTTGATAGAAAAAAACAGGAGGGGCATATGAAGGTATCAAATGAATTTCACAATTTCAATGTCTAACATGGATTGAAGAGGAACCCAGCAATAATATTCAAAAGAAAATGATTCTAGTCAAGAATTCCTCCATTTTACAGATTTAGATCAGGAGTTATGAAATCAATACACATCCTACTTGTTCTCCCAACCACATTTTGATAGATATAAGCAGGACAGACACAGAGAGGGGGGAGGTTATGCTGTGTTACAGATCCAAATCTGGCACTCTGAGATCGATTCTATTTGTTTTCCTTGAAACAGTAGCAGCATTCAGAAACAGCTTTGGGCCATGACTAGGAAAAACAAGAACCGTATCATATATTCAGATAACCGAATAACAAGATGCATCAAATCGCCATTTTTTCACAAAAAGAATGCAGCAAGCTCACGTCTACAAAATCATTGAAATGAAGCTAAAGGAGAACCTGGTGCTTACATTTTCAGGCAGGCAGTATCCGTGGTCGATGGGAATCAGAACAGTTCTCCCATCATCTCCTTCCTTGCTTATCAAAATGTTCCCAGCATGCCTATCGGCATTCGCCAACCTCATATCCAACACAGATATCTTATGAACCTCTTGAACAGGAAAAGCCCCCGGCCCCATGTCCTCGCAGCTCCCATAATTCTTCACAAACATCTGCAGAGACCCAACCTTGACCTTCTTTGCAGATCGATCGAATCCCTCAGGATGATTGAACCCATCATGCGAGCACCTTGCCATGATCGTTGGTGGGACGCCAGAGAAACCAATTGAATTGTCGAAAAACAACCGCCTCCCACTCTTGGGGTGATCAAGAACGTAAGCTGCAACTTCCCTGTAAGCACCCTCGCCGACTCTAGTCCCTCTCTTCAACCCCTCCCCATCCAAAGATATTGGGAGCCCCCGAGGATTGTTCACAGCCTTAGGCTCTTCATCAATCGGCTTGAAGACGGCGGCATACTTGCTTCCGGAAGCATCAAGCATGAAATATGCTCCGCCCGTCCCCTCCACCGACCGGATAGGCGAAAAACCTTTCGCCAATCCGGCAGCCGCGGAATCAATTAGATCCTTAAGGAGACCAGTGAATTCAATTGCCGGATTCACAATCACAGGCTCCAACCAGTCCCTATCAGGTTGTTTACCAACCAGGGATTCTGATTCCGGCTTAACCTTCTCTGCTACAGCAGGTTTCTCGTGCAAATTAGAGGCGACAATTGACAATTCATAATCTTTTTCAACTGGTTTTCCCCTGATTTTTACATTCTTGCGAACGATCAAGTGAATCACAGCATCCCCATCTTTACATATATCATCGACGAGGCTAAGATCATCCAGTTCTTCCCCATTACAGATCAAACCCTGGTTCTTAAGATCAGCGAAGTCCTTCGCTTCCCGGGCGATCTGCTGCTTGAGATAGCCAATATTCCGGTATCGCTCAACAAGGAATTCGAGCTCCTTTCCGCATTCGGTCTTCACCGTGATCGCCTGTATATCGGATAAACGAATGATCAGATGAAGAACGTTGCCATCAGAGACACCGTAATCCTTGATCAAGCAATCGTTTCTTGCGAGCTCACGCCCACGATGCACCAGCATCTGCTTGTTCTTCACGAACCCTTTGAACAATTGGATCTTGAGCTTCACCGAAGCGATCGAATCCGACTCCAGCACGCGCATTGGGATCACGGAGCCGGCGAGGGTGAGATAGATTAGGATGGAATCATCCCGCCACGACTGGTTCCGGTTGTGACCGAACCCCGGAGAAACGGGGCTCAGAACTCCGGCAGCAGTCGACATCCTCACGAAGCAGAGAGCACCAACGAGCCCTAAAGCTGTATGTACACGACTCCAGCGACGGAGTGACCGGCTGGACGAAGATCTACGGCTCCATATAATCGAATAAGATACGCCCCTTCTTCAAGAGAAGGACCGGCAAATGAACCACAAAGGATCACAGATACCCCATTTCCGTTCGATTTAAAGACAAAGAAACGATCTTTTCCCCTCGATGGATCCTGCAAACCCACGAATCACATTAATAACCCATTAAATCCTTTGGAAAGAGGCAGGGAGAGAGACGAGTCACGAAACCTTGGGAGAGAACGATAATGGGACACAACCCTAATCAGAAAGATTAAGGAAATGCCTCAAAATGCAATGAGTCTATTATGGCAATCGTTGAAAGAGTCAACAGTCACAAGAAAACGCCACAGATTTTAATAAAATCGAACAAACCAACGAGAAACAACAAAACAAAAGCCCAAATTTTGGACCTTCCCAATGCAGAAGAAAGTAAGGAAAGACGCACCAGGGGAAAAGAAAACGGAGGAGGACGAGAAATAATGGATTCTCGCTATGTAAAGAAACAGAGGGCGAATTGACGATGAATCCTACCTCTTAAAGAGAGAGAGAGAGAGAGAGAGTTTACAGGAATTTCCTCGATATCTCGCAACTTAGCCGTGCCTTTCGGCAGGAAGTCTAATCTAAGGAGAACGAGCGTCGCAGGCTTCGATAGGACCATGAGTAAGGCCTTCAGTTCCAACGGCAGGAAAAATTTAGCCGGGGGGGGCTTTGGGAGTCTATAGCCGAATCAGGAGTTACATAAATACCCTTGCTGAATTTGAGAATTGTTGATCTCTTTCTTCTTTCAGATAGATGTGCTCACCGTCTTCTTTGTCCGTTAGGATTCTGGCAATTACGTCTGTAAGTAAACAGAGCAGCTCGTGGTTTGGCTCACAACGAGTTAGTTCATACTTGGTTTATCATCTAAACACGAACACAAGCCAATTCATTGAGGTTTATGAGTTGAACGTGAACACTATACGTTCTGTTCGACTCGAATCATATAAGCTTGTTTTGTTAAGTAAAATACAATGCCATGTGAACCAAACAATTGTTTAAATGTAATGGAATGAAGGTTCTTACTTCATAAAATTTTGACTTAATTCCACACTAAGAATCAAAATTCTCTATGCCAGCAATAGCCAGCAGTAAGGTCTACCCAAAATAACCTTAGATTTGAAGGTCAGAAGGTCGGCTAAACCCCAGCTTCCCTGTCAAAAAAAAAATTGGTATTAGAGTTGAATTTTTGCAATTAACAACTTTAAATAGTTCCTCAAATGGGTGCAGCTCACCCAATTAATAGATCTGCTTTAAAGCCTTCGAGTTGAAGGAAGTCATTTTGATCATAATTGATGACATTCAGCGCAGCCGAGCTGAACTGAAGGGCCTTTATTTCAGAAAAATTTGACGATTGGTTGGTAGATAAATCAATTGATTGATGCCTTTGTTATGTTATCCTGCTTCCTTTATATAGAGTCATGGAAGTGGTTTGAGAGGAGGGTCGTTCAATTTCTATGGATTTTCTTCCTCTCACAATGCTTTGAGCTCTAATTTCTCTTATTTCTACTAGTTCCTTTAATTGGTTGATCATTGACACAACCTCAAATACCACATTCTGCAAACTCATTTTTGTTATAAATCTTTCCATTTCAAAAGTGCCTTAGGTTCCTTTCCGACCTTTCAGTGTTGTTCTCGATTTTGTGCAATGTACATCTGATTTTCGTGTCATCTGTTAATAAACATAGGCAATTTTATACATTGAGCTGTGGCTGTGCCAAAAACAGGCCGCCATATTCGAATAAAAGAAGGGGATGAGTGGAAAACAACCTTTAAAACAAAATTTGGCCTATTTGAACGGTTAGTTATGCCCTTTGGCCTAACCAATGCACACAACATGTTTATGAGATTGATGAATCATGTGTTGTAAGCATATCTGGGACAATTTGTGGTTGTGTATTTCGATGACATTTTGGTCTATAGCCCTGATTTTTAAACTCATTTGCACCATCTTCGGATAGTATTAACCCAACTAAGAAAGCATCATTTGATTGTCAACCCTAAGAAATTCAAGTTTTGCCAAGATCGAGTTGAGTTCCTTAGTTACATTGTGTCCCAGCAAGGTGTAGAGTTGGATCTAACCAAGGTTGAGCTCATTCAAAACTGGTCAATTTTCACATCTTTAAGGAGTTTCCACGATTTGGCCTCCTTTTATCGACGGTTTATCAGAAATTTTAGTACTATTACTGCTTCTTCAATTAAACAATTTACTTTTATGCTATTTTTTCCTTTTTTTTGCAATCCCTTTTGTTTTTTTCTTAATATTTCATAGGGTTTCTTTTTGTCCCTCGATTTATTGCCAGCCCTTGCTGCCCAAGTAGAGTTTATCTACAAACTTTCTCTTGAGCCCGAAGAATAAATTGTCATACTTGTTGCAGGATTTCTAAAGACTCATAGGATTGCCCGATCCTATAAAATAAACCTTTGTGGGCAAAATTCAACACCTTGACAAACCCACAAACCATTACCTAGTCTTCATCAAATAGGTCACTCGAGCACGGTTCTCATGACAAGTTCAAGTGTCCTCTCGAGCTTGAAGACATCAAAACATTCTCATATAAAAATTAATATAAGAAAGTATTAAAAATCACTTTGGAAATGAAGAATCCTCATTGCTTTTTCCTTAGGAAAAAATCCACATTAATATCTAACTACAAACTTACATGTTAGCCGATCCCCTAGCGAAATGAGCCATCCATCGAGCTTAATGGAAATGTAATTGGGCTTAAAAGCACACATATGCTTACCCTGGTCAAAGTAAATTGGGAAGACTATACCTACTTGACCCTATAGTGTTTTTCCTTCGTATTGGACCTAACTCAACATCAAAGTCAAGGCTGGTCTTTTACGTTTCTCTTTTCCTATTTTGAATATTTATTTAATCATTTAATAATAAATTCCTTTTTATTGATTCAAAGTCTCTATTCTATTTGGAGGTAATAAATTTACGAACTCCTTTTATTGGTTTTGAGTTTCTTTTTTATTTGGAGTTGATTGATTGAATGAAATCTATTAAAGCAACATAGCTTGATACTACTCTTTAGGTTTTTTTATTTTTAATAGGGAATTTAATAAGTATATATAAAACCACCTTTTACCAATCAAAACTGTCATCACCACGATTAAAACCACTTATAAAAACTAAATATTGATTTATATATATGTGTGTGTGTGTGTGTGTTAGAAGGTGTTTTTGAAAGGTGAAAGAGTAGTGAAAGATGGTGAAGTCATCATGCTCTTTATACGTGACTAACATAATATTACACTAATAGAGACAAAAGGCAGCAATATGAAAGGGTGAGCTAACTCCAATAACCCCTAGCATTAGATTTACTGAAACACAAAATACTTCTACCACGAAACCGGGAGCCAAATTATATTAGCTTGGGTTATGGGTCAAGAGCTCCAAATCCAGTTCCTGGTTGTGTCGTCGAATCATGTCGTACCGATTTATTTGCATAGTTAATTGCACCCAGAGTGTTAGCTCAACGGTAGGACTCTCTAGCAACGTTGGGATTCAACCTCCTCTTATAACCAGAAAAAAAAAAAACAGTTGAACTTCGGGTTCGGAGACAACTGAAATGGTGATGGATGATCCGCTTGTAACCCAAAAAAAAAAACCAGTTGATCTTCCGGTTCGGTGAAAACTGAAACGGTGGTGGATGGCATGGACCGTGCTTTTCAATTTAAATAATAAATATCGGTGATATTTAAAACTTATAGTTGGACGGCAACCGCTGTCTAATACAGCTTGCAGTGAGAACACGCGTCTTTTTGAATGCCTTCCTCTGTAAACGTGGCGACTTTCCATTGGTTTATTGACGTAAACTCAGTCTGTCATCCGAATCTCTTCACTTTGACGTACAACGTTCTGAAAATATCTCTTTTCCCTTAAATGCCCTTCGCATCCTGTTAATGACACAGGCTCCGTCATGGCTGCCACGCCGTCGCGGGAAGTGTGAGACAGGCGGCCCCCACCGGAAGAGTGGTAACGCGTTTACAGCCTTGCGGATAGCGATGTTTCAGGGTCGAACCCTACGGTTACTAAAAGTCTCACTATCGACCGTGCTTGCTCAAATTCAGGTTTGGATTTGGAGTCAGATCTAAATAATTATTGCTGAATCCATATCCAGGTAGGATTATTTGTTGAATTCAAATTATCTCTGAAATAGATGGAAATTTCGAAAAAAATCATATATATATATATATATATATATATATATATATATGTATGCATATGTGTAAAAAGTTGAAAATGCACACTCGTTTGTCCTCAAATTTACTTATGTATATGTTTTACATGATCAATTGTAAATACTAGATTTTAAAAGTAAAAAGTATTCTTTTACTTTTTATAGTTTGCATTTAATGCATTAGATGTTTTTTGTTTTATCATTTTAACAGTTTATCTTAAAAATCGAATGATTGAAATGATAAAGAGAATTCAAGCATAATTGAGTATAGTGTGCATCTCTCTTTTTATATATATATATATATATATATATATATATATATATATATATATATATATATATATATATGTGTGTGTGTGTGTGTGTGTGTGTGTGTGTGTGTGTGTTTATGTATACATATGTGTGTATATATATTAGTGTTTATTTATATATAAGTATATTACATGCTTATATGTATATATTTCTTATATGAATATAACTATATGTATATACATAATAACTTTTAGTTTAATAATATAAAATATTAAAAAAGAATGTGTATTTTGTGTAGAATATATAATATTAAATATTTTTCTTAAAAAATATTTTATTAGATTAAAGTGGCGCAGGATGAGACGGGCCAGATTGTAACAAAAGGGTGAAGGGTGGGCACAGGTTTGATCCCCATGACCCGTGGGTTAGGACGGGGTGTAGAAGGAGGATTCTAGGGTGGAACGGCTGCCCGTGGAGCGAAAACCCTGCCCACTCCACCCGGCCATCCTTAATTCTAATTGTATATGACATCTTACCAAGGATGCGAAAGGGCAAGACCCAAAGTTCTGAACGAGAAGCTTAGGATCCACCGTAATGGTGTTCAGATCCAAATTCATATCAGTGGTGCTATCATGGTTGTTCAAGGCCATGTCAAAGAGGAAAAGATCAAAAGATCAACTGCAACCGGGATTTCACGACGGAAAAGCCCAAAGGATCTTGTCACATGCACCCGAGCACCCATCAACTTTCCATCCACACTCACACTTGAGCATGCGCACCCTACGCACACTCGGTGCCCCAATGGAGTCTTTCTTCTTTCTTTAGGGATGCTCATGGAGCAGTGAAGGGCAAGGCGGAGCCAGGTATCAAAGTCATGTCTCCACGGATCCTCGCTGAGTTCCGTCCGGAAAAAGTGAGATGTACAAACATAGGTTGAAACTTATTTTTATATATGAAATGAAACCTAATTTATATAAAATACATCTAAATTTAAACATATTATTACGGATGAAACGTGGAGAACGGATGAGTTCACGAATTCAAAAAAGAGGTAATAATTTCTTTTATTTTTTTCTCTTATATTTATTTTATTTTTAGATGAGCTTAACTTTTTAGAATCAATTAGAGAAAGGGGCACGCCCAGAGTTCGAGGGGTGGGAACATGCTATTCCCATCTCCACCCTGATTCCCGTTGGAAATTTCATTGCTCTCTCATCCTCATCCCCGTTTCCACTCCCCAAATCCGCCCCATTCAGGCATATCCTTGTGGGAAACGGGAAATCCCCTCTCATGAAAATCTTTAGTCTCCTCTTTTTTTTCTTTTTCTTCACCCTTATTTAATAAGTTTTCACTTTACGTTAGGAATGCTATTTTTTGCCCTTGTGATAGTGGACCCAGGTCACTAGACGGAAGGCGGCTTGTATTGATAGTGTTCATGTTCTTTGAGTGAACCTGTCTGCAGCTTGTCTTCATTCTTCTCTTTCATCTTGCTTGCCGAGTGAGCAAGGGAGGTGAGTGGCAGTATAAGTGTGCCATCCACCGATTGGGATAAAATGGATGAGTGAGAGCTCACTCAAGCGACTTGAGTAATAAGATTATCTTGTGTCTTTTCTTAAAAACCCTTAAAGATTTTTTTTAATTATATTTATGTCGTCAAAAAGTAACATTATTAAAAAGTAACGATTGAGCATGAGTATGCATGTCAAAAGTTAGCAGGATCTCTTGGCGCAACTCATTGAGATCATTTACCAGCCCTAGCATCTATTTTTGGGGAAAAAGACATAGCTAAAGCCCAAATACATCCAATCTACCCCAATACATCTCATGGAGTCAAGACTAATGTGGTATCGCACAGTAGATAAGGTGTTAAACCTTGAGGACAAGTATTCTAAACACGAAGATCCACTTCATGGCCCAAGCTTAATCCGGCTGACCATCGATCGCCTTTGCTATAGCTTTATGAGATTCTTGACTGGTACTCTTTGGACAATAACTCTTTAAGATCGAGAATTAGCCGGTAAACCTCATAATCCGGGATCTCCTTAGCGTGAAGGTGGTAACCATACAGTACCTGGGAGTCTGAGTGTGACATACTTGAACCCCACTTCCCATGCAAGATGAAGGCCATCCATGGCAACCCATGCTTCAGCCACTAGGGCACTGCCTGGACAAATATTTCGTCAATTCCTTCTTTGATTTTTTTTTTTAAGCTAAACAAGGATTAATGGGTATAAATTATTATTACTTTCTTCTTTTTTAAGTGATTATATTATGTTAAAAAGCAGAGCCTTCCCCTTGTTTCTAGACAAAGCTCGTTTGAATTTGCTGACAAGTTTTTTAATATTTGCACACAAAGGGGGCAAATCAATAGTATCATAAGTTGAAAAGGACGCCATATAGTTCAAATTTATGTAATGCCCGTTAACAAGGCCGAGATTATGGAACCCACTAGGTGGGCGTCGGGCAACATGTCCTCTCAAAAGGTTCTGCTTTTATCAACAGATACATTTGCTGTCTCTCATGGCATTTATAGTAGGCTCATCTAGGGGCCATTCGAAAAGCTTATCCAAACCCAGTAAACCGATTAAACAAATCCAAACCAGTGGTTTGGTTTAGGTTTTTGGCCTCGTGGTTTGAGTTGGTTCAGCTAGCAAAAGGAATCTGATTGTGTTAGACTCCTTGACTAAATGCATATTAAAAGGCCATAGCGGCCCGCTCCACCCCTTATCAAGTTTACGGCTGCACTATTATCACAATATATAATAACCGGCTCATTGTTATATCTAGATTCAAATGACACTAATTGTAGTCATATTACAAACAACATATTAAGCTTCTTATGTATGCATAGCTATACATCTCTATTTCTTACATGACCAAGAAACACTATCACCTCCAAATAAAAAATATAATTGGACATTGACTTACTGTCATCTTTAGTCACAGCAAAATCAGACCTCAATATCCAACTACTTTTAGTTCATATGCATGATAACATGATTTTAAATCTCCCGTTTCTTTTAGATATCTCAAACCAAAATTACTTTTATATCTACTCACAAAACCAATATCAAAACTGATATATAATCTTATACCCAATATATCATACAAGCTATCAATAATTTAAGCATAAGGCACATTTGGTTTCTCTTATCCATCACCAGGACAATACTGAGCTTTACTCCTTTAACAATAGGTATAAGTGCGAGCTTGCAATTACCCATTCTAAAAATATTTAAGGATAATAGAATAAAATGATTTCAAGACTTAAAGAATAATAGAGTCCTTGTTGATACAATCATATATTTAGGCATCAAGGACTATTAAAACTCACAAACATTTTTCTCAATGATAACACAAACTCGTGTTGGGAGCTAGACATATATGTTTTATCATACATTGATCATGCTTGAAGCATTAATTTGGATCATAAGTTAGGTCCAACCAATCCATTAGATTCATAATCAAATAAGTTTAACTTGTTTAATCAAGAACATGTGAATGGATCTAAGCATATTCTTTAACCATGATCAGGGCCCATTACACACGTGCATATGAATATCTCTAGCATGTGTAACTATATAGCTAAAATACAATTTTGCAATAATGATAACATAATCCTTCTTTTATACATTACTATTAAATATATAATAATATTGGTTGTTAATCATAATAGGACACCGTTATAATTTTAAATATATCATGGCTCTTACTTTTCCTAAGCTCAACAGCTTATAGAGTATAATATATAGATTACCTTGAGTCATATAAGATTAGAACAACAAACAAGTTCCTGTTCATACTTGCATTCATGCATAAAAGACTCCGTCAAGCCAACATTTAAGATTCTCATATGCTCTAAGAACTAACATTTGAGTCCTTTTTTTAACAAGCAAGCAACATGAAATGTATATCCATAATGAAAGACCCAAAGTTTTATTTCGTTAAATGCTTTCACCAAGCATTATTCATGCCATGCATGAAAAAAAAATGTTTGGATATTAATTTGATCCAGTTCAACTCATTAGATCCACAACCAATTTAAAATATTAACCTTGATACACACAATCAAGTGAAGCAACATTATGTAAAGTGGATCTAAATAATAACAACCAATATACACAATTACCAGCTTTACAATTCAATTGAAATGAAAACATGTATACCTAGATCCATATTTCTATCTATATTTAAAAATACATTCTTTGTGACCCTACATGTTTAATAAGATTTCTAACTTAGGTGACTAACAACTAGGATCCACATCATCACATTTGGTGCTCAAGCACACTCCTTTTTAACCTGATCTTCTCATTTTTTCTTGAATGTTTCCAAATGATCTATTTGGCAATTTTAGAAAGCTTGCACATTTTCTGAATTTTTAAGACAGGTTTCTGTATATTTAACAAAATAAACACTCTATGTGAACATTTATAAAATATATAATAACTTTTCTCAAAAGTAGAAAATCACAAACTTTTTTTTAAATTTCTAAGAGCCTTTCTGAGATTTTAAACAGGTCAAATGCCTCCAGATGAATAAGTGTTGGTTACTGAACTGCAATAACTGAAAAGTAGGGACTCGGTAGTAATTCACCAAAATATCAATAAAAATCTAGCTCTTTACCAAAATTTTCAGAATCCACAAAATAAGATGACTTTGTTGAGAAAACTTGGCAAGGGCACGTCTATCTAATATGAACTCAGCTAGAAGCGTGTCATCAAAGTGGAGAGTTTATAATAAAAAAATACTTTCTTCAATTTCATTATTGCCCTTATCTTTAATTTCTTATACTCCACTATATTTCCTTAAATAAGAAAATAAAAGGTTTCGTTCAAGCACAACAAGAGAGAAATCGAGAGACGCTCCTGCTTTGTGTTCAAGATGAGAGAACACCAGATCTTTGCCATTGGGAACCGATTGGAGAACAGGTATCATGTTTCCCCTTTTCTTGTTGTATGAACTTTTCAGTAGGACTGTCTCTATCAAAGTCAATCTCTCGCCTATGTTATAGTAGAACTATCTACTGTTAAAGTACTAAAGAGAGCCACGAAAATTCTGCTAAAACCAGCGAAAAGAGTTTGGCTTTATAAGTAAAATAAGCCAAAAACCAAGAACAAAACTGTGAATGACACTTTGGCTTTGTCTTCTAATACAGTCAATCCCTCTTTCTTTCTTTTCTTTGCTTCTTTTGTTCTAATGAATATCATGGAGAAAGAAATCAATGAGCACTTCCCAAAAATAGTTGGTTTGGATTTTGCCTTTTTAATTTTTTTAGGTAAAAAGAAAACCAAAATAGGCTTACTAATTTTTTAAAAAGCAATGTGTACTTAAAAAATGCAACCTGGCTTTGATACCACTAAAGGATTTTGGTGCAGTTCAAGATACTGAAAAGAGTCTCTCATCTAATCTCTACCTTTATAGCTTTATCTTCATTGGTTTTTTCATTTCACTGAGAAAGAAGGTCTTATCTAATCTCTCTATTTTTATAGCTTTACCTTCTTTGGTTTTTTCGTTTCATTCAAAATAAGTGTCTTATCTAATCTCTATTTTTATAGCTTTACCAATTCCATGTGCTTAGTAGAAGATATGATCGTCCAACAGCAAGAAGCACATTAAAACTTGCATATTTGAAAGCAAAGATGTTACACACACAATATATATAAAAAAAGTGAGAGTTAGTAGATACCCTCCCATGCTAGACTCTACTAGACGATCTACATCGTCTATACAATCACACATATGCCATCCATTAATATCAACACGAGGATTGATGTTATTTAATGCACATGAGTACATTAAATACAATGTAAGATGGGTGTCTTGATCACCACATCATATTGATCATGAAGACAGTGGTTATAATCAAGCCACATCTAGCATGAAAGGCTATCTAGGAGCTCTCTCTCTCTCTCTCTCTCTCTCTCTATATATATATATATATATATATATATATATATATATATATATATATATAAAGCTAACTTTGAGTCCAAACCAAATATAAAAAATTCATCATAAATTTAATTCTGATATCAAGAGCCCTATTGTATCTAATATGACTACCATGCCATAGAGGGTCCCAACTCCTCTTTCTAACAACGGCTTAGTTTTTGACAATCATCCTAAAGCCCACCAAATAACCCTCTTCCTTATGTTTATTAGGAAAAATAATTTATAGACATACACATATGTAGAGTCATATGCTCATTTTACATTTGCAAATCAAATCTATCATATGCATCAATTTGGGAATGTATCCTCAAACACAATATATCACAATATATCATGTGATTATGATATATTTCAATAGGTATCAAAATAGTTTCAATTCAAAATGCTCTCTACTCCTCCTAGTTTAGCAGACTAATACACATCTCCTCACTAGATGTATTGTATAACACAAAATGTCATTCGTAGGTTGTATCCCCCTCTCTGAAAGCATATTACTTGTCTAGACATCCGAAGTACAAAAAAAAAGTTTGGGCTAAGTTGATTGGGTTATGTCATTTGGGTTATGGGGTCACAAACAAGATATTAATGTAGTTTACACATAAAACTGAACAAATGACTCAAGAAATAATGCATATATCAGAGACATGCACCTTTTATAATTTAAGGCGTGCATAATGATAGGAAATTGGACGGGATGCAGAAATCAATTTACAAATATAAGGTTAGAATCAAGAGAACATGCTAAATGGGAGATGAAAATATGAACTTCATGGAGATAAAATCCTAAGAATATGCCTCACATAACTAATATGATGCATCTACTTATGAATTAATGCAAGGTATATATTATAATTAACCAACTAGTAAGAAATATGCTGACGAGGATGCTTAATATGATAAAGGAGTAAACCCACTATAACTAACATGCAGGCTATTTAATGTGATCAGAAAATTAATATGAACCAAAAACCTAAGATGTGATGCAACTAGTATGACATGATAATATATACCAAAAGTTTAGTATAACTTATATGAAATGCATGCGGGGTTAATGACTAATATGAAAACTATGCAATAGGATTGAGAATGGGGATTGCTAGAATTACTATCCAATATAACGGTTGCAGTAAAAGGATAGAAGGCTATGACTAAAGTAATATTTAATGTGAAAAGTATATTAAACTGATGATCTAATTTGAATAGCTAATAGGCTAATGATATTAATATTTAACCTAATGAAAACTAATAAATGAATGCTTAACTATATTGAGAAACTATAACTAAGTTAAGAATGTGAAACCTAGAACTCTTCTTGCCTCTTCAAGACTTGCACGTAGGCGATCCCTCCTCCCTTTATTGATTGAACACTCACAATGCATGCCAATAGGAAATAAAGGAAAGAGAGAAAGAAAGGGAGCTCTTGAACTTGAATCTCTAATGTATAGTTTTACACAACCCAAATTGATAAACTCTTATAGAACAAGATATTTGCAAAGGATCAAAGAGATTTTCAAATGATTTTTTAATTTTTATCTTTTAAGTTTTCAAGCAAAATGAGATCTTGTGGATCCCAGTTCAATTTCCATATGATCCAGCTTCACATTTGAACCAATGTTGAATTGACTTGCATTTGGATAAGTCTAGTTTGGTTGACTCCCATTTAGCTTGAACCAACTCCACATTTTGCTTGAAGCATAGACTTTTCATGTTTTACACTTGTAGCACATTTTATTTTAATACCAATTGTGTTATCTCTAGTTTAAGCAGGTCATAAAGCATTGCCTAACCTTATATACATAAGGCTGAGTCATTTCAATAGTCAAATGTAAGAAACATTGGGTTAGCTGTCTTGAGACATAGGTAGTAGTTTAGTTGTAACATGAAGCTTCATTTGTATCTCAATAGGGCTAAACTCAAGCTTTGGATGACTCACTTTGAGTTGATGCCACACAACTTCTAGTGTGGCCCATGCTAATATCATGCACTTGTAGAATCTCTAAGTTGGATTTGATCTCTTCTTCTTGAAGTATTTGTATCCATAATGGCCGAGTACTTGGACAAATTGGACCATTCATATTTATTATATAAGCATCTACTCCTATTTACCTTCTTTTTAAAATAGATTTGGATTTGGTGTTGAATTTTAGGTTGTATTGGACTAAACTACAATAGGGCCATAAATCATGGACTTTCCATCTTTGTAGAATCATCTTGATTTGACTCCACATGTAAGCTAATTTTGTGAAAATCAAGACTCAAGATATCTCATCTAATGTGCTTAAAATTGGTCTTTTGAAAACTAGTATTCAAAATCAAAACTAGATTTTCTTAGAAAATTTTTGGGTGTTTACATCTTTGCATCTTAAGGATGCTCAACCTGTGTCGGTTCTCATAAGTATCAAAAGAGAAGGTCGGAGATCTCTATATTTTAGATTTCTTGCCGAACAAACTGAAATGAGCAAGTTTGTCTACATACATTTTTGGAGGGTCAATAAATATTTATCTTGATATCTCCTTCCAACATTCCACAAATCATCTACTTAGGCTTGGGTCGAGGATGATAGAGTGGCAAAAGGAAGGGTTGCATCAAGAGTTTGGCATCTTCTACAAGAATCATAAGAGTTTTGCTCCTTTCATATGCTATGCTTGGCTGAAGGGATAGTGATTATTTTGAACGGCTCCAAATTGTCGAGCAAAGTAGGAATGATAATAGGGCTAACACATAGGAAATGGGAAGTTATGGTTGGCCTAGGCCATACAAGAGATCTTGGGGCAACATGATGTAAGGTCAATCAAAGGTGGAGTTGGGGGACTTGTATAGGTCCATCCCAAGACCGTCTTATTCTGACAACTTATCTCATTGAAAAGAGGAAAACAATTATAATAGATCATCGGGTGAAAAGAGAATATTTGTGAAAGAATGTTAGAAGAAGAGAAGTTCATAGGTGAGATATTGGCAAGAAAGCCACAAAGAATCCTAGGATGGCATAGGATAGACATATATGGAAGGCCATGAAACTGAACTTGGAAAAAATACAAATAATTCATAGTTGAAGGGACTATAGTGGACCTTGCACTAGGTCGATAGATTCTTCGACTCTAAGATTGAATAAAAACTTGTTCATGAATGAATACAATATTTTTAAGAAAAGAGAGACGAGAGAAATATCTCTACAAGATGACAATGACATAAGGAGAGTAAGACTTAATAATTTCTAAGGTTGAAGACCAAACAAAGTATTGAAAGACCTAATAGTGTAGAAAGGTGAAATACTTTGCTTGAGAGACTCTCCTTCTATTAGCATGTAAGCTTGAATGAAGGTCAGGTGATATGAGGTTCTTCTATTGAAAGCCACTTTTGGAATCACCCTTCTTGATCACCATGACAGCTATATCTTTTTCACTAGTAGGGAGACTATAATGAAAACTACATCTAAGATCATGAGAGCTATCTTCACACCAGGGAAAATGAAGTGGTTAAGGTTGAAGGATAAAAGGAAGAGGAATGAGTATAATGTTTTAGTCAAAATCTATAAATGATGGCATAATTATAGAATATATTCCTCACTTCTTCCACTTGTTGACTTTAAGGTTTGCATTGTAGCCATTGATAATGCACATGATGAGATTTTGACAAGTTTCTTATTAAGTTAGGGTATTTAGCTTACTGGAACCAGGATAAAAGGAGAGATAAAGAGGAAGACTTCAAACAAACAAAATCCTCTGCAATGCCAAATGAGTGTATGACAATGGAGTTAAGGGTCGCCATAAAGATATTCTCGGAGGGGAAAATGATTACAAGCATGAGTTCACATGAAGAGTCATCACCCTCACAAGTGATATAAGATTCCTAGAGATCATTAAGACTGAGAGAAAAAAAAGGACATGATAAACAAGAAGAGGCACAAGAAAAGGATGAAAATATAAGAAAGGACTATTGATTAGCAAATGTTTGTGGGGTACTTATAATTGATGCAAGAAGCATGCGTTTCAAAAATTATGATCTCACATGAAATTTCTAAGTCATGCCAAATGTCAAATGCAGGACTCATTAATTCAGAATCTAAGTTGTACAATGTGCATGGTCCTAATTCATGAAGGATAGTAGAGACAAAGTCATCACGAGACCCGTATGGGAACATCTGTAGGGAAGTCCACCAGCATGCTTAGTTAGGTGTTGCAGCCGGTTGTTAATTACCTAGTCATTTTGAAGAATATGAGTTGTACCCTCCTACAAACCCATTATGTCCAAAATTGGAAACAAATATACACAATATTGTGTGAGGAGAAGGGCAAGGACAATGGAGGCAACCCAATACTTGTGTGAGTCATTGTATGCTCGAGAGCATCAAGGAGGTAGAGCATGCACGATTCACCCGATTGATGGAGGTATAAAAGAGAATGAGTGAGATAGAAGAAAGGATCCCCTTATCAACAATAATGTTTGTTAATTAAATCTTTCTAGCATGTTTCCAAATTTTGTACATAGGATTTGTAAAACATTCCTTTAGAGATCATCTCCATACTATATGGGCATAGCTTCTTTTACCGTCAATAATGGTTTTCTATGGAGTTGACTAGCCTTTGCCCAAAAAAACATGTATCTGTTCACCAAACCAAGCTGCTGCCAAGGATATTTAAGGACCTTAATGGTGCTTGATTGAGAGAGAACCCCACTATTCGGCCACACTTAGACTAAGTCCACAGGACTTGCCAATTGGTTTATCAATCCAAGCCCGAAGTTCATTGATGGCCCCGAAGCTCATTGATGGTGTCAATCCGATTGTACTTCCTGGCATGCTGCAACAACCATGGTAGCCAGCGAAAATGATTCAACTTGAGAGGATTTACTCACAACATATAGAAAGTTAAGAAGGTCACTCTTAATGCTTTTTGTGGTTTGAAGATAAATGAAGCCAACAAGGACTTTTTCAAAAGATTTATGAACTTTATGTGTTTGGGTTCGCAAAGATGCAATTGCCTAACATGGTGTTGACAAGTATGGGTCCTTAGAGATTTGCTTTTTGGAATAATAAAGTACTCCATTAAGTTATACTCATGGAGTACAACCGCCCAACTGCTTTTGATCGATGTTTTGGGACGATACCAATAAAGCGTCATTCTTGTCCCATAATAAGGATCGCTCATATGACAATGATGATGTATATTGTTGTTACTATTTTCGATTGTTCATCAAAAACTATGTGAAGTGTTCATATGGTGTCCTGTTTTTATATACATAGATTCAATACTTAGTATAGCAACAAGTCTGGTAAATGAAGCGCTGCTTCATAAAAGAACGTAAGGCCGGTACTTTCTTTGCAAGACAAAGCTTACCCTTCATTATTTCCATAATAGCTACACCACACAATAAAAGGCGGGAAAGCTCCTTCGAATAGGCGTTCGCTCTCATTTCGTCGCCGATCGAGATCGAAGAAAACGATGCTACCGCTCTCCCTCCCTCAGCTCCTCCTGAATATCTCCTTAGTCTCCGCCATCGGAGCCGAAGACATCCCCGGAGATCGCTCGTTCTTCGCTCCAGAACAAGCGAGCGTGTTGGACTTGGAGAATTCCTCTCTAGCGCCGGCGTTCTTCATCTTGGGTGACTCCTCTGTCGACGCCGGCACTAACAATTTCCTTGCCACGTTTGCCCGTTCCGATCTGCCGCCTTATGGAAGAGATTTCGACACGCATCAGCCTACGGGGAGATTCTGCAACGGCAGACTCATTGTTGATTATCTCGGTAGGTAACTTGCGTAAACGAGTGCCGGCCATTGTGTGGCCCAAGATTTTCGAGAGTTTTGCTTATTTTAGTGGATTTTAGGGACATCATGAATCGGATGGTGGAAATTATAATCTCGGTAAGTTTATGTGCGTGCGCATGCACGTGCGCCCCAAGACTTTGACGAGTTACACTCTTTTTTAAGCAACTGCCAGACTGCCAGACGTAAAATGAATCAGTTGATAGAAACTATTATCCCCGTAGGCAATGTGCGTAAATGAGTGCGACTCTATGTATGCTCCAAGATCTTTAAAGGGTCTCGCTCTTTTAGTTGGCAAATTACAGAGGGTCTATTAACGGGTTGGTAGAAACAATCATGCCGGTGTGTAACGTGCGTAAAAGAATGTGGGCATATGTCTGCACATACTTTTGAAACAGTTCAGAGGTATCACGATCTGATGGTAGAGACTAGTCCTTTTTATTAATGATGAAAATACAGGAGATTTCAGCCGGATGATGAACCGATGGTAGAAATTAAGTCCTTAGTCGATCAAATGCTGAAAACACGAGATTCCTGTGGCATAATGTAGAAACTAGCTTCTTTATTGACTAATGATGAAAATACAGGGAAATTTAACCGTGGTTATGAGTCCAGTTGTAGAAACTAGGTTTCTATCACTTGGTGAAGAAAATGCAGGAAACTTTGGAGTTTGGAGGGTTGATGAATCAGTTGGTGGAAGTTAGACTTCTGTCAACTGTTCAAGGAAAAATAGCACTCTAGTCTAGATCGATTACAATGTCCATGTAATCATCTTATCCTTTGTCAGATCTTTTTAATATAGGCAAACGATGCTATGATATTTTTAAATGTTTTAAGCCTGGTATATTTTCCAATTACTTCCGTTATTAATATTCTGTTATTTATTGCTTCTTGTAGATGATAGCTTAGTCCAATAGTTGATAATTTTTGCGCACAGCATAGGAGCCACACGTTTCCGGCATGATTGCATCAATTTTACATCAATCAAATACTTAACATGTTTTGCTGTATGATGACATGTCAATTGATGAAATCTCCCTCGGTTTTCCAATGGAAAATACTAGGTTCAAGAGGGCAAATATAATTGCAATTTGTGGAAGTAAAAGGCTATGCTAATTGTTTGGAAAGCGCCCTTCACGATATCATCATTTGCCACTAGTCATCCTCATCTTTGATACATCTAACAAAAGTAAGATCGTTAGTTTTCTTATCTCTAGCCTTAGCTATCCTAAAAATATCTCTTTTACCTTCTTTTGAGTTAAGCTTTTTATATAAATCCTCTCAAATTTTAGCTTTTGCTTCACTAACGGGCTTTTTTGCTTTTTTCTTTGCTTTCTTATAAGTCACCCAAGTTTCATTAGTCTTCTTAGCATAATGTTTTTTTTGCCTTTTTATCTTGCACTACTTCACTCCACCACCAAACTTCTTTTTGTACCAGTATGCGTCCCTTAGATTCACATAAAACATCTTTTGTCACTTCTCTAATATGTATAGACATATTGTTCCGTATATCAAAAGGTGTACCTACATAATTTCAAGCATTTCCTTGAAGAACTTTCTGTTTAAATATATCTTCTTTCTCACATTTGAGGTTCCACCATCTAGTCTGAATAACTCTATCCACTCTATTCTTCTTTGTCGACTTTTTTACATGCAAATCCATTAGTTGATGTTGAGTAGTTAAGATTTTTTCTGAAATTACATTACAATCTTTATAACATGATATGTCTTTTTTTTTTACAAACAAAATAATCAATTTGTGATTGTGACAAGTCACTCTTATAAGTAATTAAATATTCATCTCGTTTCTGAAAATTGTATTGGCTATAAAGATATCAAAAGCCATAGCAAAATTTAAAATCTCCCTACCCTCCTCGTTTATATCCCAAAAACCATAGTTTCCATGAATACCTTGATGTCCTAATGTATCTTTACCGACATGTTCATTTAAATCTCCTCCCAAACAAATCATCTCCCTTTGTATAATTCTTTGAATTATCTTATCTAGCTCCTCTCAAAAAGGCTTCTTTATACTATCTTCTAATTTTACCTCGAGTGTATAAGTACAAACTATATTCAAAGTTTGTACTCCTAACACTAATTTCACTATCATAATCTATCACCGTATCATTGTATGTCTACTACAATATCCTTTAAATCTTTATTTATAATAATACCAACTCCATTTCAAGCTTTTTCCTTTCCTAAGTAACATAATTTAAAACCTGTATTCTCGATCTCCTTTGTTTTTTCTTCTACCCACATTGTCTCTTAAACATAGAATGTGAATCATAGTATCTACTACCTTTATTAACTTGTTGGTCAATGTTATGATATTCCAAGTACCAATACAAATCTTATTATCTAAGACTAGCTTCCTTACCCCCGCATTTGTGTATGCTGAAAATGCAGAGACCCTCGTTGTAAAATGTTCACTACGTTCGGGCGACAATGTAGTGGGACTAACTTCTTTACCTCGTTCATGATGTGAGAACCCTCTCTGCAATTGATTCACTACATCTTGATGAAGATCTATAGGCTCTTGCTTACTTTTCACTGCATTCGGGTTCTATGATACGTCACTAAGGGAACACCTCAAGCAAAACTCATAATTTGTAGAATCCATGGTAGATAAGTCCGAAAAAGTTTTACTCTGGCTGTCACAAGCTTAACGCAATCCTCCTCATTTATCCAAGCTTGGGACCAGCCATGCAAGGGTGATCCCTTACATGGGCAGAGTTACAACTATGCATGTTTTGATGTAAGAATTTGTAAACTATGATAAAAGGGCATGACTAATATGGGCATGTGCTTATGGTTATGTACGTTCAGAATTTCACGTCCAGAATATCATTTTTTCGAGTGTGACTCTGAACCATGGCAGTTAAAATCATTAAAGGATAGATTGATGCTGAAACTTGATAAGGCATAGCCTATGACATATTTTAAAGGAAAACATAAAGTACTTGCAACCGATAAGAAGTAGGTTAATTACAAAATTAAGAGATAAGGTTTAGGACACAACACAGATCTAGGTTAACACTTGAATTTGGTCTTCTGTAGCTGTTCAGAGTTGGAATGTTAGAATGCTAACACTGTACTTCTCGAGCTAGTATAAATGCTTTTGTCATTTAAAGATTTTAATTGGCTGAATGCAATTTGTAGCAAGCACACCTATAGAGCTCTTTGGAAACAGAGAATCCATGTAGCTGACCCCATCTAGTATGGGAAAAAGCTTAGTTGTTGTTGAATGCAATTTGTAACAAACTTCACTTCAGAAGTTGCCTCGTTTCCTGTACAGCATTACGAATGGGACTTCCCTTTGTGCCTCCATTTCTTGGACAAAGTGGGGACATCCGCAGCATGATTCATGGTGTGAATTATGCCTCTGCTGGCGCTGGGATCCTGTTCACAAGTGGTGCTGATCTGGTTCTCTCTCTCTCTCTCTCTCTCTCTCTCTCTCTCTCTCTGTGTGTGTGTGTGTGTGTGTGTGTCGTCAGCTTTACTGGAAATGTTCATTCTTGGTTCCCCTGAAAATGAGCTCATCCTTGGTCTAAGTTTTCACAGCCAAGAAGGAACCAAATCATCACGCCAGCGTTCAAGTCTTCCAAATTTATTTGCAAGCACGTGCATGCTTAACAAGTGTTTTTGTTTTACATGATTTTGGTTTATTAACGCGTGACTGCAAACTTCTATCTAAACTTACGGTTTCAGGGGCAGCATATTTCATTCAACCAGCAGATTGAGCAGGCTGCAGATACATTTCAGTTGATGACCTTGAACGTTGGAGAGGAGAAAGCAGAAAAGTTACTTGCAGAATCAATTTTTCTTGTGTCCTTTGGTAGCAACGACTACATTCATCATTATCTTCGAAATGCATCTGGTGTTAAATCTCTATACCTACCTTGGCAATTCAATCGGCTCTTGGTTGATACTGTAAAGCAGAGATTAAAGGTATGGGTAAGGTTTGAAGCTTAAAACTAGTGCAAAGAATGTGATAATGAGAACAAAAACAATAAGCCACCATTTAGAATTAGTATTCACATTAAGCCAGATGCTAGTCTTTATGCTTTCAAAATTTGGCTAGATCTTGTCACCTTTCCTTCCCATGGCAATCAGATTCACAGACTCTGGTTAAGCGAGATACTTATTATGCAGTTGGATCAGTAAATCATTCTCCTTTCAGAGTCTACAGTGCTGAATCTAGTTTTGTTTCTCAAGGATGAGAATAGCTATAAAGATAACCCTCTCATCTCTACAAGGATACCAGTTGTCGACCAGTTAAAGTTTCTTCTAGTGAACTGTTCCCTGGATCTTCAAATACTTGTGTGTGACTATTCATGCATATCTTTGTGGGTCTATGTGCTTGCATGAAACTGATATAGTCCTGTTCATTTTGCAGACTCTGTATACCATGAGTGCTCGGCGGATAGTGGTCCTGGGATTGGCTCCTCTTGGTTGCACTCCTCACTTTTTGTGGCAATACATGAGCAAAGATGGGAAATGCATCGAGGAAATAAATGATATGATCCTGGAGTTCAATTTTGGGATGAGATACATGGTTGATGAACTAAACATGGAGCTTAGCGATGCCATGTTTACCTTCTGTGATACCTACATAGGTTCAGAAGATATAATGATAAACCATCAACACTATGGTGAGTTTCAAAGTGCTGTCTTTCACTGTATTGAAAAGCCAGGTTTAAAAGAACCCTACTAGATATGCACTTTTGGGTCAACCCCATTCCAGGAGAGATGTGGCTTCTTGTGCTTGTTTAATCCTTGGTGAAAGCTCAACTTTTCATTATTGCATTAACTTGGAAAAACTGTATTTCAAACGGTTGGGACCAATATTTGTGAACTAACCAAATTTTTTTTTCCAAAAGAATGTGATTTGTATGTATCTGTGATGACATCGCTTTTTCTCAATATCTGGCATTTTTATTTCGTATTTTCCATTTTACAAAGGAAGACGAGTTTTGAACTTCATGGAAACTTATTAGGTGTCTTTTAATTTAAAAGAACGTCATAAATGATCGTTTATTGTTATGGACACTATCTAAAGCACCTACTTTCAAGCATCTATGAAGTGCCTTTGTTCCATTTGATTATTGAGTCGTTCTTGCAAAATTCATTATATGGACGCTTTCCAGTAGGAGTTGCCTCATGCAGCATACACACTAATCTGATCTCGAGGAAAGAGGCAGCTTGAAGATCTCTCGAGATTTTCATCTGAGAAGAAACTTCCGAGAACTATATTAGTGATAATTAGTTTGAACGCCTAGTATAGAACTTTCGGGTCAGGAACCTTACCATCCCATCTGAGAAAATTGCTTTTTCATAAGGACCATGATAGGCATGATTTTTCACAAGGAGGTACCATCGATGGGAGTCAGAGTCCTGGCTCCTGCTAGCAGCCAGAGGCCCTTTCTAGTACACTAATTTCCCTGGAGGCCTTAACTTTTGCATGTTGCAGACTGAATACAGGTTTTAGGGGCTTAGGTATTGTTGTTGTAGCTGCAGGGACTAAGAAAGTCTCCGTTAGCCTATGATAACCTTAAATTTATCTGCCATTGATTGATTCAGTTGTAAAGCCAAGTCTTGCTTTCTCTTGTCAATGATTGATTATGCATATATTATGTGTCCACGACAAGTAATGGTAATTCGTAATCAGGCTTTGAGACAGTAACTGAAGCATGTTGTGGGCTTGGACAATATGGAGGATGGATTATGTGCATCTCCCCTCAAATGGCATGCGATAATGCAACCAGCCATGTTTGGTGGGATCAATTTCATCCTACAGATGCAGTCAATTCCATTCTTGCTGACAACATATGGTCTGGTTTGCATACTAATATGTGCTATCCCATGAATCTCCAAGATGTGATGCCAAAGGTGCATAATTTTTCATCTTTTGATTGATTGGATTCAGAAATTCGAACATATAGGAACCTTCTTTGTTGCTCCATCCTTTGCAGGTTTGTAAATGTTCAACTTCCTGTTAGGGTTGTATGCTTTTGCAGAATCATGGCATGCATTCGTAAATGATAGTATTAGCAGTAAGAAGCAAGAGTAAATTAATGCTTCCCAGAACACTCTCTTGCACAATTCTGACATTTAGGCTTGACAAATAAACTAATGCTATAATAAACAGTTACAATTGAAGAAATATGAGGTTTTGTTATGAGAAAAAAAATGAAAGAACGTGAAGCTACAGTTAAAGTTTAGGTTTCGACAACTTTATATTGTTATATGTATGTGCAAGGGCCATTCATCATAATTTGGTATGAAAAGCAAAATCTTGTATCTTCAGTGACCTAAGGAAGGATCTGCCAACCGTCTTCGTCTCTCACGTTTATAAACCAGACCATCTTTATATTTATCTCACTATTTTATATGTATTCTAAATTATTAGTAGCATGTCGTTGCAGTCACTATACCACACTATAACGTTTTAAAGGCCCCTGGCAACTATCGGTCTTCACTTTGCAGTGTCCATTAAGACCACAAAGTTATCCTCTATATAGCAGCTATATATCGCAAAGTTTGCTATATGCCCGCTAAGTTCATTATGAGTCACTTTCATGATTTCATCATTCTTATATTTATTTATTATAAATGACAATATTCTAAGTTCGTATTGCCATTTTACTGAACATGTTATAAAATCATTAATTTTTTGTCTATTCTATGTAATATAATTATTTACACTTTTTTATAATATGACGATTAAACATTTATGCAGTGAGTTTTTATTTCTTATCATATAAATACACATGCTCCATTTTGCAGTGGGATTTTATGATGAACATTGTGTTGTGTAACAGTGTAACTTATATCATAGTTATGCTTTATATTATGTGAAATCTTAAAGAATTATATGATTAAAACAATCTTGTTTGTGACTCCAGATTCTAGTTTATGACATTTATTTTCTAGCAATTATTTCCCATAATCTACTGTGTCATCATTATATATACAATTTATACTGGTGTAATGTTTTCAAAGAACTTTTATTTTGTTTTTTTATAAATCGTTTTACTTTTAGTGAAACTTGTATTACATATAGTTGGTTTATATTTATGAAATATGTTAGAATATACTTTTGACTATATTTTTATGCGCTTAATGATAGTTTACACCTAAATCCGCTATATCTCCATCATATTTCTCCTGACACCATATTAGGGGTAGATGCTAATTGTCCGCTATCCATTATTGCTAAGTATTTAACTTTAATGAATATATGCTGGTAAAATTTGTGACCCTTGAAGAGTGACACCAACCAGGTCTTTATTACCCGACATGATACAATTACACATTTTATTATGGCACTATCTATCCTTCATATGCTTCATCAGATTGCTCGCTATCCGTTATTGCTAAGTATTTAACTTTAATGAATATATGCTGGTAAAATTTGTAACCCTTGAAGAGTGGTACCAACCAGGTCTTTATTACCCGACATGATACAATTACACATTTTATTGTCATGATCTATCATGTATATGCTTGGCACCTCATATATGTATTGCCAGAATCCCTGGATGTGTCTTCCTTGACGATATCTACAGTATAACCAGGGACGGTGTTTACTAGGAATACTGGACACATCGTCCCGGGAACAGAACACAGGTAAATCCAGCAGCAACCTTGAAAACAGATTGGCTGATGAAGGTTGAGCCGCAGAATCCTGAAAGAAAGGCTTTGGAATTCAATTGGATGAGAGTGATAAAACTTATAATTTGTCACTAGCGCATGGCGAGTCAAATCTCCAAATCTTCGGGTTCAGATCTCGCAATGAAGCTAGGAAAGGCCAAGGTTATGTCCCTGCATGCGAAAGCAGAAGGCATTATTAACAGTTACAGCTCAGAAAACAAGTTGCACCAGCCATTTAGGCGTCACTGACATGAACTTTTACACAAATAGGGGAACTTGCAGCCTGCGTTTTTTCAATTGAGAATAAGCTTCAATTAGCAACACCTGTTCTTGTCATCAACATCTATTCCTAATGCTTTTCCTTTTCTCCCAAGCCGTCAATATCGGTCAATGTCTACTGAAACCATCCATGCCTCCTGGCATCCAGAAGCAAATCAAGTCCAATACCAACGGCGGAGATCCTATGCAGCCAAATCGTCGGGCAAGACTCAAAGGAGTTCGAACCCTTTACATCTTTTTACTCAAGAAACCACCTTTTGGGTAGTTGAACCCAGCATGAAACTCTTAGGCTAGGACCCTCACCCCCAGGGCCTATGCTGCACATTGGCTTGTGCTGGGAGTAATGCCGTGGGAATTGAAATTGAATCATGACTGCTCATATAGCAGCCCCAGCCTTTTTCACAAAGCTAAACTCCCGTTGGCCTGAACCGAGAGCGTTAGCTCAACGGCAGGGCACTCTAGCGCTGTTGCTGCTGGTGAGAGCTCGACTCCCAGAGTGTGCATGTGCGGGTTTGTCTTAGGCTTCTGCCTCCTCTTGTAACCCAAAAAAAAGACTGTTGGCCCAGGAGTCTTAAGCCGATAAATCTATTAGCTTATGAAGGCATCCTTAACACATGTATTCTTATACTCTCTAGTGTTGTTTTATACCTTTTAGGCATTTATTCTAAGAGTTCGTTACTATGCTAAACATCAACAATTGCCAAAGTACATTGAGATGGCCATCTTACACGTAGATGGAAGTTAGGAATCTCTTAGAAACAGTAATTTTCTTCTGATATGACTGAGTAAAGACATGAAAGGCATTGCGGCATTCATCCATGGAATACTCACTTCAAGTATGGCAATGTCATATTCTTTATCGAAGAAGGATTTTGTAGCACAAACACTTTCCATTCATCCTGATCAATCCTTCCATCACCTTTGGCATCCGCTTGATCAAATGTCTGTAGCAGAACACATAAAAGCATATAAACCAAAGAAACATATTTAAAGATAAATACATTGTTAAGGAAGAGATCTTCAGGAAGGCAATAGACCTTGTCAACAATCATTCCTATGACATCATCTGAAAGCTGTAACTCTGATTCATTTAGAAGAGCCAAAACCATCTCTTTCAACTGTAATAACAGCGGACAGGGCCATAAAGCTTTGAAAACTCATAGGCGATTTAATATGAACTTGAGAAATGTGAATGCCGTAAGTAGACAACGTAATCTACAACAAAGAAATCCATTACAAGAGAAGGATGATTCAGATGCCCTCTTATTTGTCAATCTGATGGAGCTTTTTCTCTACTTTACTTGATGAGCATGAAGCAGAGTCCAACTTTTACCTCATTAATATCAAATGAGGTAAGCACAGTGGAAGTTTGTTGATATCATCTTATATGCTTTGGATCTAAATAATGTTTTAATTGTGGATGTTGGAATAGAGACAGAACCGCTTAGCCATGTGGCTGTAGAAAGGTTGCGCTTATGCCTCGAACTTGAAGCTCAGAGACAACATACCGTAGATAAGCTTGGCCCTTAGATTAGTAAGGATAAAATTGGGAATGGCCTTTGAGGACAATAAGAGTAACACTCGTCACAATTGATACAAAAAAAGGTTTTCAAGAATTATGTGACACTGGGGGCAGAAACCTAAGAATATGAATAGAACTATATACTTTCCTAATCAACTTTCCACAAAGTAGTGTTAAAAAAAAGCTTCATATTAAGGTGCAAACTTGATGGAATACCAATTGACTGCATGATGCTCTTGGAAACTCAGTAACTAGGAAAAGAGGTAGAAATCTGTCAAACTGTCATTGTGGTGGTTGGTTTGGATTGTCTCGAGAAGCTAGTATTTCGAAATGAAAAAGGGAAAAAACAGTCCTGTAAAACGGGTTTTGTAACTACCACTCTAGACATAGTATCTGGTAGCCTAACAGCCTTTGAGGAGACCAACTTATCCATCCGCTGTTTTTTGAGGCCAAATTGAATGCTAAAGTTGTAAGAATAACAGATTATAAGTTCATAAACAAAGTTTTACCTCTTCACGCTCAATGTAGCCAGTATGTCTGAGATCGTATAGTCTGAATGCAACTGCAACAAATTTCCCACAAATTATGAGCGCAAATGTACTTATCATCTTGAAGCAGTTATATGGGAAAGAAAAAATAAATCTCATAGCTTTTATTGTAGTTGATAATGAATTTGATTTATAAAGTTGAATGAACTGCCTGAAGGAACGCATGATGGTTGGAGCAGGTAAGTTACGTGAATTGAGTCAATTACATTCTGGATCAATCGCTTAGTTTGTTTGAATGGGTTTGCTTCGAAAGAATTTAAGTAAGATCTAATAGTCTATAATGTGTAAATTCAGAATCAGCTGATTGACATGTATTCTGAGATTCATCATACAAGAATTTATAGAACATATAACAATTATCATCATAGTAACAAAAGCTTAGGAAAAGAAAAGAGAACCCATTGAAATAAACATGCGTACATGCAATTTTGTCAATTTCGGGGGTATTTGGATGAAAGATGCTCAATGATCTGACAAATTCTCCAAACTCAATAACCCCATTACGTTTGACATCGAACAGGTCAAATATCTGCAAGTAGTAGAGAATACTAAATCAGTTAAAGCAACTGATAAGCTAATTGTAGTATCACATTGACATATTGGTATAAAAACCCAAACAAGTATGCTGTAGAGGTTAGCTTATACAAAAAACTTGCCCAGAAGAATACTGAGGGGTTTGGCAGGTCGTCAGAGTGATTCACCAGTTCAGTTTCCAATCTGCTACATCATTTCAATTCTGTTGAATCTCTTCTACTCTTTAATTGTCTATGTATGAAGATAGCCAATAGTCAGTGGTTTTCATGGTAGATCAGTAAAGGCAAGCCACCGGGATGGTTTCAAGTGGTTTACATGATCTGTTAGCATTACTTAACAGGATTATGTCTGCCTAACTATAGCTTGACAGTCAAAATAACAAATAAAAACCATAATGCCCGGGTTTTCAGTTTACAGTGGTGAAAATGCATTAACGTTGCAAGTAAACCACTTCATATATAAGGAGGGTATTCTCATTAATAAACAAGGATTGAAGATACAGAGTTCATTGTCCATTAACACAACCTAGGAGGCAATTGAAGGGGAAGGATGGAATAGAATATCCACCACCAGCAAATCTGGAGAAAATAATTCCAAAGATAATGAAGGTCTAACTGAGTGACCGTCTGAATATCTAGTTTCTAGAACAAACTGCGTAATTTTTTTGACTTCTTGTAATGTGGGAGGCAAGTTAAGGAGAACGCATTGGTTCAATCACTTGATCCAGCTCATTTTACCTTTGGTTGTCGCCAATTGTCCTATTTTCATCAGGTACCCTTGTTTCCTGTCCCCTTCTTGTTCTAAATCCAAATCAGAAGTTGCACACCCATTTTGATGTGCATATGTGACGGACATCATCTCACTGAAGGAAAATAGTCTGAATTTGTAAATAGCGACATTCTCTCATTTGGTTAGTTGGGAGTTGGGAAGTCATCAACCTCCAGTTATAAAGAGAAAGTGTCATAAGCATAAACCAGTACTGTATACTTCAATTAGCATGAAACTTCCATGCTTAGCACACTATATTAGACTTAGAGTTGAAATAAAATTCCATGTGTTGAAGTGTTTAGTGATGGTTTTCAACTTTGTCCGCAGTCCTTTTTCACAATGCAACTTTCCCTGTCTATAATATTCCTCATATTCTTATTTTTATTTTTAGCCACCTTATCTACTATGGATGCCTTACTACTAATGTGGTGGAGTAACCTTTCATATCTTAGGCGTTTCTGAATTTATTTCATATAGAGGGAGTATGTTGGAATAAATTGACAGACAAAAGAACATTCAGTATATTCATGAACAAGATTAATACAATCAGCGCAAGAACCAATTAAGATAAGGACGAGTCTCTGAATAGTAAAAGAAGAAAAGATTAAGGAAAAGAAAAAACTGGTGCTTACACGATCTGCAAAAAGATTCCTTTTGTTGCAGTTTCTGAAGAGTGCAAGCCGAAATTCTTCCTGCTCAAGAACATTAACACCCAACTATGTACTTTAGCATGCTTGCAGCACCAGATAACAGACAATGATCTCCACAAAAAGAAAGCAGAGAAAAGAAAAATCAGGGAGCTATCTTGGAGATCACCTTTTGAATGAGTCCATCATTAATAATAGAGTTGCTTAATTTGTTAAAGAGTTCATATAAGGCCTCCACTTCACTCACATTAACTGCATATAACAACACAGATTCAGTATCCTGTCTTTCAGATGCTCAACTCGCAGTAGCATAGAGGCATGCCAAACTTTAGACTCTATTGCATCCTTATTTCAACATCCATGTATGAATTTCAGAACATAATAATCATTGGAATTGGACAAGCTACACAAATAAGAGCATGAACCTGCCTTGTGTTGTTAGAATTAGGTATCACTGAAATAGGTCAATTGATGAACAAGAAATGTCTTAAGCTGTAAATTTAGGAGGGGTTGCTTGGATCAAGAAAAGAAGAGAAGACTAGCTTACAAGATGTTTCAGCAGCAAGAACAGTGGGTTCTTCATATCCAGGTGGAGTTTTTACATGCCGTGAGGAGATGCAGCCCATAAAAGGCAAGCTCCAAATGCAAAATCAAAGTACTTGAGTGACGTCCTGCAAGAAAATTGAAGGCCGTTGTTATTAAGTGACACAGAAGTAAGTTTCAGGTTTCTGAATTTCAAATTATGCTATCAATAGTGGATAGTTAAAGGTCTACTCCAATAAACCATTGATGCAGATATATCAAGGATATAGTGTACTAGTGGCATATAGATGATCTTTTAATTAAAATTTAAAAAATAATGAAAAATATATACCCATAAATTTTAATCAAAACAGTTAACTTTCATGATTAGGCTTACAAAATTTATAGCATCATGAACTTCAAACATAATCTCACATGGTGATTGTCGAATTGGTTAGCAAAATAAAGTATTACCGAATGAAGAGGGAAATTGAAAAGAGAAGAAAAAAAAAAAGAATTGGAGGAGAAAGAATGAAAAGAACAAAAGAGGAGGCAAAAGGCAGGGGGGCAAATGGCCACAAAGAAGAAGAAAAGCAAAATTCCTCATAAAAAATTACAGGAGCCTGCCAAAAAACGTTAGAATCATCACGCTTTCTGATAAGAAACCACACAAGAAGTACAAAAATTACTAACCAAAATATGTATTTGCGCGCGCGCGTGTGAGAGAGAGCAACAACGATGACAAGATACGACAGAAACATCCAAGAAAGGAAAAGAAAAAAAAGCCTAATAAATTATCTGATTTTAGAAGCTTTCTATCAGAAAGGCAAAGAAGATTACGTAGCCTCCATTTTTCGCCATTCACGGGTTTAAAGTGGTTGGGCTTCAACAGAAAGATCAGAAGAATCTCAAGTATAACTTGAAGGAGACAAAGAACGAGTGTTCATAAATATTCAACGGATAGTTTAAATGAGAACTTTCTAAAAAAAATTATGTGTTTTTTTGAGGAAGAGAGAGAACTTAAGAAACAACGGAATAACACACACCAGGAAAGAAGCAATTCCTCGAAAGTCCATTTCACAAACCATTAAGAAAGTAAGTGGCAAAACTCACATGCCATTGTGCCATTCAGAGACGAGAATCTCAAAGATATCACAAATAAGAATAAATCGAAAAACTGATCGGTTCTAGAACGCAAGTCTCATAAAAGAAAAGAGAAAATGAAGGAGAGGGAGAGAGAGCAACCAGGTCTCTTGAGACCGTTGTTTCGAGAAACCAAGTCCCTTCACTTCTTATTTACAGTCGAGTGTTCCCGGCAAAGTTTCTCTCTCCTCTGCGTGTGCAAGCAAACGCGCGAAAGAGAGAGAACTTCAAGGCGACCGTTTCAAGTGGACTAGCTTCACCGCCAGTTTTATCCGTGGTCGTACTTATAGCTTCCTCATCCGGGTCCGCCAATTTCATGTTTGAATTGCGTTTTGCCGTGTCACATGGTTTTTTGTGCCTCATATATATATATATATATATATAATATTCACAGGTTACGCTGCATTTGAGCCCTTCTCTTGTTGAATAGCTACTTAGACGACATGGGTTGGGTTCGTAGCTTGATATTAGAAGCAATCCCACCATTAATTATGTATTGGCACTTCCCAACTGTGGGACTGAACGTAGCTAACAGCTTCAAAATTGCCCCTCACGCATATCTATCTCTTCATTTTCAGCCACACATAAACAGTTGATCTAGGATACTATAGCAAGTATAGATAAGACCATGAATTTACTTCTGGTTCCAATGTTCAATGAATCCAAAATAGTGAGGAGAAAAAGACTAGAGGTTTTCATGGTTTGTCATGGATCTATGTCGAACCATGCAAAAGCTAAAATCCAAGCTTTGTCATCTTAAGACAGATGAAGAAGTCCCCAAGATTGAGGGCTCTCTTTAAACCGTTTATATTGTAAAGAAAGGACTTCCGTATCCAGAAAACAAAGTTAAAAGCTTACTCATAACCTTTTCTTTGTTCACATTTTTTATAAGGGTCCAAAAATTCAACACGAATATGTAACAGAACCCAAGTCCAGCTTGAGGTCCTTCAAAACATTTAAAACATATGTTTTCTTGTATGTCTGAGAAATGACACATTTTTCTAATAGATGTTTATATCGGGGGCCTGATATGCATTTTGCAATATAAAACTCCGGGTTTGGATACTCTTAAATCTAGTTCAGGCCCAATCCAGTGACACCCATATAAAAAGGCTTGGCAACTCCACCAACTTCCAACCTGCCTGCCCAGTTAAAGTGTGTATATGTATGTCGTGAACAAGTTTGTAAGTAGTTACATAATTGTGCTCAACTACTGTATAGTGATCTTGTTTAGTTGCGGATGTAGCTTACTCTAAATTATAACCAGTCAATTCTTTCACAAAAAGCAGCCGTCCAAGCCATGCAATTGCTTCTTTGTCGTGGGTACATTATGAGACAACGACACCTTTTGTAATAGCAAAGTACTACCACAACTTTAGAAGACTGCCCACCGCGCGAGTGCACCTTGCTTCTTTTTAGTGATTTCTAGGCGGAATTCTGCTCTAATGCCGTGCATTTTAGTGTGTAAGTGATTGATGTATTCTAATGCCGTGCAATTTAGTGAAAAGAACGTAAGAACTTATTATTTCCTCTTCAGACTCAGTAAGTTGGTTTTCCTCTTTTGTTAGGTAAAGTAGGGTGAGGTATAGAGGAGCCGACCAATACAGCTAAGAAAAGATAGAAGAAGTTGCATGAATTCATATTCAGGACACCATTTTGAGGCATATCTTTCAACTCTTGATTCCTACTTATTGAGGTGATTCATCCAACAAACTATTTTCTTATTGTAGCAATTAAAAGATTGTGTTAGATGTTGTCTATGCTAGTACTCTGAGTATGTCGATGGAAATGAAGAACAAAGCAAAAACTGATCGATTGTTGAAACGATCATCGAAAGCATAAGAGCATTCGAGTGGTTTGGTTCGGGTAGAAGTTAACAACTAGTATGCCAAACCCTACCTTCCAGGCAGGAGTATGGAAATGTGAATGAGGCTCCATATCAAACTCTAAGACATGCTTATCTTTCTTTAAAAGACACGTCACTATGGAAGAACTTAAGCCAGTTCACATATGTATATCAGCCAATGTTCTTTTTGTTTTCTTTCATAACTTTCTAATTCTATATGCTTTTGTCATGGACTAAAATCAAGCATGTTTCCTTGCTGTACCAACTATCCTTATGGTATTTCAACAAGTTCTAACATGGCAATTTGCCTTTTAGAGCAATTTGAAGTGCGGCAATGCACTGTAAGGCACAGCTTGACAGTTTGGCATGATTATAACTCATTGCCACAACTTGACCATTCACATTTTGGACATGAAGATTAGACTAGCATTACAACAAAATTAGGATTACAGGAAAGCTTTAATGGCTGTTCATGATGTGAAATTAGAAGTCATAACAGAGCAATGCTGATACGTGGGACTGAATGTAACGGCATGTTTTATGAGAAAGCTCCATGAGAAGATGGCTCCAAAAGTGGAGAAAGCATTGAATCATTCTGGTGGATAAGATTCAAAAATCTTCATGGGAGAATCGTGAGACCAGTGAGAGAAACTAAACCACAAACATATCAAATATGCAAGTAGCTACAAAAACGTCAAGTCTCATCGGTTTGCGTCGACCTCCCTCTGGTATCAGATGATACAATATTCGGCTTGTAAGGCATGATGGCGTGGATCATGTTTTCATCGCTTGTTCTGATACATCGACGACCACCATCGATTATGTGTTCCATTGCCGTTGTTCATAGGCTGTGCCATGGGGAAAGTTATGGTTTTCATCACTTGATATTGGCGTTCACATAAATTGTGGCGAGACTTTTGCTGCTTTTTGGACTTCAAGCTTATAGCGAACCTTGTACATGACGATGCTACGTTCAGGGCCACATGATGTGCTGCGTGTGTGTGTGTGTGAGACAGAGAGAGAGGAGGAGCGGTGTACATTCATGCATATAGACTTCCTATATTCTACATCTTCTTACCCATTTTTGACCAAAAAGTATCCGACTTAACCTTTAGAAGGAGCACTTAAATATTCTAGAAGTGAACTCTCTTTTTTCCGTCAAAGATGGAAACTTCGTTCATAAGAAGATACACATGACTCTCTTTAAGAGCAGCATACGTCAAAGTAGGGGATCTCCAATAGAAAAATAGGTATAAGCAGCGTACACTAAAAAATGTTAATAAAAAAGAGAAATGGGCAAATCACGTGTACTATGATGATCATATTAGGACTCATTAGAGCTCAATTCGCATCATTATGTTCTATAAAAGGAATGAGGAAAGCTCCAATAGAAAAATGTTGGAGGGGTAAATGTTTCGAAGATGAATCTCTTCCCATGCATTAATCAAGAATTCTTGAATGTATCAAACTAGACCAACTTCTTCTTCATGAATACCCCGATCCACCGCCAAAGAGTTTCCCGCCGTAATCCAGGACATAGTTCTGGTTGCTAGGAATAAAGAATGATGAATCTTTTCTTTTCTTTTCTTTTTTGGTTTCTCAATCCACCTTTAAGCAAATCTTCTAGACCTCAGTATGGGGGTGGTTGAATCATTCTTAATTGAATATACAACAACAACAACAACAACTAAGCCTTTTCCCATACTAGACGGGGTCGGCTACATGGATTCTTTGTTTCCACAGATCTCTATCGTGTGCCATATTAGCAGTTAACTCCCAATAAGCTAGATCATTTTTTATTGTTTCTTTCCAACACTTTTGTGGTCGTCCTCTACCTCTTTTAATACTTTCCAAATTTAGGTTTTCTAACCTTCTTACAGGTTCTTCTTTTGATCTTCTTTCTATATGGCCAAACCATCTTAAACGATGTTCTCTCATTTTATCCTCTATTGGTGCCACTCCTAATTTGTTTCTAATAACCTCATTATGTATACGGTCTTTTCTTGTATGACCACTCATCCATCTCAACATCTTCATTTCTGTCACAGACATCTTTTGTACATGTTGATGATTAACTGCCCAACACTCAGAACCATAAAACATGGCAGGCCTAACTGCTGCTCTATAATATTTACCTTTTAATTTTAATGGTATCTTCTTATCACAAAGAATACTTGATGCTCCTCTCCATTTTAACCAACCAGCATTAATTCTATGTGTAACATCTCCATCAATTCTTCCATCACTTTGAAAAATTGACCCTAGGTATTTAAAACTTTCCTTTTGGGGAATGCAATGTGTGCCAATTTTAATTTCTATGTCCTCTGAAATAGCCAAATGATCAAACTTACATTCCATATATTCTGTCTTTGTTCTACTAAGTCGGAGGCCTTTGTTTTCTAATGTTTCTCTCCATAGTTCCAATTTTCTATTAACTTTTTCCTTAGACTCCTCCACTAATACAATGTCATCTGCAAATAACATACACCAAGGTACTTCATCTTGAATATGTTTTGTTAACTCATCCATCACCATTATAAATAAGTATGGACTTAAAGTTGATCCTTGATGTAACCCAATATTAACTTCAAAGAAGTCTGTCGTTCCTTCATGAGTCCTCACACATGTTTTTGCACCATCATACATGTCTCTTATAAGGTTAATATATGTCAATGGGATACCTCTTTTTTTCAAAGTTCTCCAAAGAATCTCCCTCGGTACCCTATCATAAGCTTTTTCTAGATCAATAAATATCATGTGAAGGTTTTTCTTTTTTGCTCTAAAATGTTCCATAAGACGTCTCAAAAGGTGAATCGCTTCAATAGTAGATCTACCTGGCATAATCCAAATTGGTTCTCTGTTGTACTTGATACTTGTCTTAACCTACATTCAATAATTCTTTCCCATAATTTCATAGTATGACTCATTAACTTGATACCTCGATAATTCGCACAATTTTGAATGTCTCCCTTGTTCTTATATACGGGTATAAGTGTACTTGCTCTCCATTCCTCGGGCATCTTTTGGTTTTTCCATATTTCATTAAATAGTCTTGTGAGCCAAGTAATTCCTATTTCTCCTAGTATTTTCCAAACTTCTATAGGAATATTATCTGGTCCTACTGATTTACCACTCTTCATATGTTTAAGAGCCTCTTTGACTTTATTCTTTTGAATACGTCGATATAAATTGTGGTTTATATACTTTTCTGACTTGGCTAAATCTCCTAAACTAATACTAACATCTTTATTTTCATTAAAAAGATTATAAAAATAGTTTTTCCATCTATTTCTTATATCATCATTTGCCACTAGAATTTTTTCATCCTCGTCTTTTATGCATCTAACATAATTAAGATCTTTAGTTTTCTTATCTCTAGCCCTAGCTATCCTAAAAATATCTCTTTCACCCTCTTTTGAGTTGAGTTTTTTATATAAGTCCTCCCAAATCTTAGCTTTTGCTTCACTAACGGCCTTTTTTGCTTCCTTCTTTGCTTTCTTATAAGCTTCTAAAGTTTCACTAGTTTTCTTAGCATAATGTAATTTGTAACATGCCCTCTTTGCCTTGATTTTGTTTTGTACTACTTCACTCCACCACCAAGCTTCTTTTTGTGCCGGTACACCTCCCTTAGATACCCCTAACACATCTTTCGCCACTTTCCTAATATGTATAGCCATATTGTTTCACATATCAGAGGGTGTGCCAACATAATTTCAAACATCTCCTTGAAGGACTTTTTGTTTAAATATATCTTCTTTCTCACTTTTGAGGTTCCACCATTTAGTCCGAATAGCTCGATGCACTCTTTTCTTCTTTGTCCATTTTTTTATTTGTAAATCCATAACTAAAAGTCGATGTTGGGTGGTTAAGCTTTCTCCTGGAATTACCTTACAATCTTTACAACACGCTCTATCTTTTTTTCTATAAATAAAGTAATCAATTTGTGTTTGTGATAAGCCACTCTTATAAGTAATTAAATGTTCATCTCGTTTTTTTAAGATTGTATTGACTATAAAGAGATCAAATGACATAGCAAAATTTAAAATCTCCCTACCTTCCTCGTTTATATCCCCATAACCAAAGTTTTCATGAATCCCTTGATATCCTAATGCCTCTTTACCGACATGTCCATTTAAATCTCCTCCTAAACAAATCATCTCCCTTTGTGGAATCTTTTGAAACACCTTATCTAACTCTTCCGAAAAACCTCTCTTTATACTATCTTCTAGTCCTACTTGGGGTGCGTAAGCACAAACTATATTCAAAACCTCTACTCCTAACACTAATTTCAATGTCATGATTCGGTCACCATATCGTTGTATGTCTACTACACTCTCCTTTAAATCTTTATTTATGATAATACCAACACTGTTTCGGGCCTTTTCTTTACCTGAGTACCATAATTTAAAACCTGTATCCTCTATCTCCTTTGCTTTTTCTCCAACCCATTTTGTCTCTTGTAAACATAGAATATGAATCTTTCTCCGAATCATAGTATCTACCACCTCCATTAGCTTATCCGATAATGTTCCGATATTCCAAGAACCAATACGAATCTTATTTTCTAGGACTAGCTTCCTTACCCCCCGCATCCGTCCATAATCAAAATGTGGAGACCCTCTCTGAAAATTTTTCACTACATTCGGGCGGCAATGTAGCGGGACTAACTTCTTTACCCACACCCGTCCATGATGTGGGAACCCTCTCTGCAATTGATTTACTACATTCGGGCAAAAATGTAGTGGCCCTTGCTTACTTCTTACTGCATTCGGGCTCTGCAGCACGTCGCTAGGCGGGGACGCCCCAAAGCAATGCTCATAATTTTTGTAATCCATGTTGTAGAAATCCGACGAAGTTTTACGCTGGCTGTCGGAAGCCTAACACAACCCTCCTCCTTTATCCGGGCTTGGGACCGGCAATGCAAGGGTGATCCCTTACATGGGCGGAGTTATTCTTAATTGAATATAAATAGCTTTTTTTTATTGTTCCACGATAGGATCAGTTCAGTTCTCCATTTTATCGACAGAAAAAAAGATAGATAAAATTCTACTGATGATTATGCAAGCATGATAGGAAGAATTTTTTTAAAAAAAAAGAAAGACTGCCGGATGAGATATAACTAATGACTCCCTATATGTAATTCTAGATGTAATTATTAAGCCAGTGATGCTTTTGGCTACTGGACTCTCGCCATCAAGGGTGCAGTACTCCACCGCTTTGCTTAGCAGATCGACGCACTGTTTACATTTAGCTACACTTTGCTCCAACTAATAGAAATAGGGAGGGCTTTATCCCTACCAACTTGATCTTGCTTCCCAATGAACTTGTAATCTGATGATGGAGTCGATTCCATGATTATAAGTTCAAATCAAAAGAGTCAAAGATGCTTTATGGATTCTTTCACTCTTCAGTCATCATCCACGAACAAAATTACCCAAAATCCCTCAACAAGAATGAAAACCCTCAGACACATTAGTGGTGTACTCTCTTGTACATACTTTTATAGTGAACTTAACCTCATGTCTTAAGTTTATGTCCTTTTCAATAAATATCTCTCATGTTTTATGATTTGGAGGCTAAAAGTTTATAATAATAATAAAATGATTGAAAATAAATTATATTTATCAATAAATAAACCAAGATCCAGCCAGGGGAACAATGTGGGTGATATAACATTGGACCCTATAGAAGCATGTGAGAAATTTGATTCTGAACCATCTCGTTTAACATTGTTATTCATAGACACAGGATAAGGTTAGAGTTAGGGTGGAAACATCGCTATAGCCTTCATAAATAAGTCTCCTTACCTCTACATTGTTTGCGTGCTTTAGTGGGAAGGTGATAAGGTATCAAACACATTAGTAAATCCTAAAAATAATCTAAATGATAAAGTCTAGAAAACTTAACCATGAATATATTTATAAAATTTAAAACGTAGTTAATTTTGAATCTTACTGACAATGCTTTGGAAGCAACAAGCTTCTCTCCTGGATGGAGCTTGGGGCTGTCAAACAAGTGAAGCTGCTCATTGTTGTACCTGATCAGATGAACTAGGCTTAGCTGATATAAGTTAGTCTGCAAACGAGGACAGTTGGTCTTCGCTTGGTTTTCAAAGGCTTGTGTGTGTGTGTGTCCTTGTATGTTTGTCCGCATATCTTATAAATTTTTTATAAAAACACAACCAAAATAGTTAGATGGTATACGTGTCTTCGAGGGTTAAAGAGTTTTATTTCTGCAACAAAAGATCTCATAATAATGGTAATGTCAAAATTAAATGAGCAATAAAATCATAGATTAAAAGAACAACAAGAACTAAGCCTTTTCTCATACTAGATGGGGTCAGCTACATGGATTTTTTTGTTTCCATAGAGCTCGACCATGTGTGATACTAATAGTTGAGTTTTATTTATGTGACAAAAGATCTCGTAATAATAGTAATGTCAAAATTAAATGAGCAATAAAATCATAGATTAAAAGAACAACAAGAACTAAGCCTTTTTCATACTAGATGGGGTCGACTACATGGATTTTTTTGTTTTCATAGAGATCAATCATATGTGATACTAATAGTTAACATAAGCCAAATGATTCTTTATTGCTTTCTCCTAACATTTTCAAAGTGTTTCTCTTTTAACATTTTCACAATTTTCTCATGTCTTCTTACTATAGCTTCCTTTGGTTGCCTTTCTACATGTTCAAAACATCTTAAACAATTTGCTCTCATTTTATTATATATTGGTGTCGCTCTCAATTTGTTTCTAATAACCTCATATGTATATAGTCTTGTTTTGGGCATTACTATTTGCACGTTCCTTTTACTATACACACACTCAAATTTTCATAAATACCCAAGATACCATAGTAGCTTTTTCTCTCTCCTCTCCACATTAATTTCGACAATTTTTTCCTCTTCCTCCGGTGACCGATTTTTATCTTATTTTTGTTCATCAACAAGTAATATATGCTTACAACTATTATTGATTAGTTACATACGAACCTAGCTAGAATTAAACGAACCAAGAAACAAGAAGAATGGAAAAAGGAAATTTAAGAAACAATCGAGCCACTCATTTTTACATACAAAAAAGTTTGTCTCCTTAATGAGGGAGAATGGCAAAACCGTATCCCCCTCCTTAAGAGAGATGTGTCCAGCCACATCTCTAGTAAAGAGGGAGACGTGGCCTGGGCACATCCCCATTAAAAATGGAGATGCACCTGTCGCGCGTCCCCTTCAACTGAATAACGTTTTTCTTGAAATTTGATACTAATGTTTTTATTGTAGTAAGAAGTGACAGAAGCACTTATAATAGAAGTGATTCAAAGAAGATAATTGATTAATATACTTATCATACGATGACTAAGGCAACAATTTTAGTGCACACGATAATGTATTTGTTGATTGGTTCACAAAAGAGAGAGAATGAATGTGTTGATGGTGAGAGTGATGGAGTAGACTATTTCCTTGTGTTTGCGACGGGTGATATGTTTAGGAGTTGTAATGAAATTATTTGTTATGTAATACTAGTCGGGAGGAAGCATAATATTGTTATGGTTATTAACCGTTTGAAGAGCAAAAACGTAATAAGCAAGGTATGACTTAGGTGTAAAAGGAGTAGCAAGTATAAGTAAAATCAAAATATTAATGTTGAAAATACTAGGTTCACGGACACTAAGAAGGTCGATTACCCATTCTTATTAAGAGGAGAGAGTGGAATGGATGGATATTAGAAGTACATATAGTGAATGAGACAACCATCCTTTAGGGTTGTATCTCGAAGGACATGTTTTTGCAAGGAGGTTGAAGCTCTGAGTACAGTGTAACAAAAAATCTTACATAAAGTCAATTCAAACTGCATAATATTTTAATGCATTTGAAGTGGGTGGACATGAAAAATATGAGTACAACAAGACATATTTATAATGCAATGATGAAAATTATAAAGAAAGATTGTGATTCTCAAAGTGTTTACAACAACTATTATGCAATCTAGATATTAACTATTATCATACATGACATCGTAAAGTTCTTGATATAGATACTGTGAGTGATATTATATTTGTGTATCCTCGTTTCGTGTATCTACTCTATGCATTTCTATAGGTATTAAAATTTGACAACACATACAAAACAAATATATAAGTGTCTTACTATTGTATAGTAAGGTTCACCCTAAATTACTGTCATTAACGGTTATATATATTTTTTATTTTTTTAGGTATAAGATACATTTTTGAGGTTTTTGGAGTCACATCAACCTCAAAGAATTTCTCTGTAACTTTTGGTTTTATGAGTAAAGAAAAAAAAAGAATTATGTTTGAGTATTGAGTTGCTCGAGAGAGTTATGCATGTCAAACAAAATTCTATGTGTTATCTGCAGTAATTGTGATCTAACTTTGATGAATATTATTCAAATAATTTTTATAGATGCGACACAATTTTTGTGTAGACAACATATAATAAAAAATATTGAAGTTTCATTGTAAAGTTGACTTGAAATAAGGAGATGGTGAGTGCATTTGTTGTAAGTTGGAGGAAGGTTATCCACTCAATAGATGAGAGTAGTTGCAAGGATGCAGTGGAGGTAATGAAATTAAAGTGGAGAAAACTTTTCTTGTACAATCATATGTTAAAGAGTAGTTGTTAAACCCATACAAGGAGAGAATTATCTCGGTATGAATAGATAGAGTGATTCATTATAGTACTCACACAACTAATAGGTATGTAAATTTGGTTATATGCACTCATATCATCTACTATTCCTTAAATATATAATGATTGTTTATCCATATTTCTTAGAATGAAAAGTGCACATGTAGGGTTAAAAAAGTTCATTAGTACCTCAACTGACATATTTGACACAATTTGAAAACAATTGCATTCATTGATAGAGTTGTAAATTATAGAATTAAATAAGTCATTGATGCAAATCAGAGGAGTGGTGGCATAAAGCTTACAAAGAGTGCTTAAAGGAGGTGACATATAGGCATGATGGTATTGATGTTGCTATTCAACGTATTACATATATGAGAGATGAGTCATGCCACAAATCAGTATTGGATGTCTATATCAGATATGGGTTAAATTATTATGACTCAGTGGAATGTAGCGTTGTACTCCTCTCTATGATGGAGTCAACGATATTTCTATCACTAGTATCAAATACTCAGCAATTTGATACGAGGGATGTGTGGTACATACGCTATCATCATATTACACGGTATTTCATTACGTTATATAGAGAATTCATAGATTAAAGTAGATATTAATCCTCTATTTTACTTTTATTTTTTCTCATATGCACATGGTTGATAGCTCCGTGATTTTTCTTATCTTTCTAAGATGAAAATATCGAAAGTTGACCAGCTATGTTTAAAGAACATATCGACTTGTATATATATATATGAGAGGACTAGGAGACGATGTTGTACCAGATATTGAAGATGATGACTAAGTGTTATTATTCATTTGTATATGAAATTGTATGATTTCGATATATGAATGACAATCATGTATTTTGTTGATTGAGAGAGTATGCCATTTCATTGCAATCATGTATGTACACTTTAGTAGTAAAGAAACCAAATTTCTTTCAATACAATTGTCATTTACCTATATAATGTTTGAAATTTATAAAATAACATCTACACGTAATTCTCAAATAAAAAATGTCATGTATCCTCCCTATCATAATCAAGTTTCAACCGATGAATTCATTTGTAGCATTGCTCATACATTTTTATGAGGCCCAACAATATAGGATCACCTGATAATAATCGTAGCACAAACTTTGAATGTACTAAAGTTGTTGTAAGTGTCTCATATATCACACTTATATGTTGGTATAAGAAATTAAGCAGAGGAAAGTTAATATGTGTGGTTAAAGATAAACAAAAAAGAAAATGTTACTAATAGAAATATAATGATTTGTTTACCTATATGTATAGTGATTTATCACGTTACCTATATGTACACCTTATTACACCCGTATGGGTAAAATATTGGGACTCCAAAATGCTCAAGTTGAAAATAATGTAAGCGTTGAGCTTCGCAAGTCACTTCACATGACTCATATTATACCTTGTATGTATGTGGTTTTGCATGTCTCTTTGCAATGTACGGTCTTATGGATGCTACTGGGATTTCTTGACACCGACCAAACTGATGAACTATATAATCATATATATAATTCTCCACAACATTTACGCATTGAATGCATTTGTAATATCACAATAACTTTTATACATTACAATCCATGTATTTTACACAACTATGTGGCTGACAGTCAATCTACATTATACAAAATAGCACGTAAGAATATATAACATATAAGGTACTTATTTAGAAGATTAACAAACCAATTAACTTACTTCAACCGATCTATCATCATCAAATCTAATTGCTTACAATATTGAGTAAGCCAACCAACAGTAGATTACTTGTAATACACACTACCCACTCATCGACATACTCGTGGTTTCTTATACAACTATTTTAGTCATATAACAACTATAAAAGTTGGGAAGTACTATAAATTTATGCCTACAATTAAAACATATAGCTTGTTAATTTTTGAATAAAAAAATTCAACTATACATATAGTAAGCAATAATAATAACATTATTACCTTAAGCAAAGAAGTATATCTACTAAATTGTTGCATTTCTATCCGGAATGCCTCCCCTAGTTGTATATACAAATATGCTAATGTAACGGCACTCCACGCGTAATTGTCAACTATGTAAACATCGTGTGCCAACAGAGTCACATGCATTATGGATACCCTATCTTTATACTTATCCTAATACAGTGTGTACCCTAATTTGTACAACAAATAACATAAGGTCTTATTTTCGTTACTCATTCTTTTTTAAAAATTAGTTCGGAGCACTTCAAACTTAACGTCCCTAGACTTAATCTCACATACAACTTTATTTATGCTTATTTCTAACATATCACTTAAAATATCTTTCCTACTTCTAACTATTATCTCCAGTATCAAGAAAATAAGTTGACCCTCTATTAGAAGACCAAGTATCTCGTAGACATCATGAAGTATGATAATTATCTCACCTACAACATATGAAAGTTGTTTGTGTCTGGTTGTCAATGCTCGATAAAAGCAATCAGCAATGCAGTCAATCAACTCGCTTCATGCTGAATCTCAATCCAATTTTCGGGCCTCACATCCATCCACTTCACTAACCATGCTCTACCCACAATGTAATATATATAGGTTGTTATCACTTATCATATTGCTTGCAAATATATATTTATATAATATATTAGAATAGAGTGTTGATATTGAATATACATTTACACTAAAGTTTTAAAAGTATTGGTTCCTCCCAGATCTTATATACAATGTGATCTTCAAAACTCGAGAATAATCCTGGCATATCCCTCATCCTTACTGTTTGAAAGATCGATCTCAATATCTAAGATTGATGTATCTTCTTCATAACATAAAGTGTTGACTTCATCTTCTCCTTGTTGTCCTCTATGAGGACATCCTCCGTACGACACCATGTAGTATCTTCTAGGTGAAATAATAATGTTATAGCCTTGTACTCGTGCCCTATCAACTACCTGCATAGAAAATTAAATACACTATGAGGTTAATAATGACAAAGTGGGAGACACATGCAAGGCACGTCTTCCAAACAGACGATGTTGAAAAATCTTTAGTTTTTAGTGCCAAATCAATGGATTAAAATAGATTAAATGAATGAAAAATGGAACAATACAAAATCAATAATATATCTCGATAAATCGGTGAATCCCCTTCAAATCTACTAAACAAATTGGATTTCCCTTCTTCCACTCCTTTCTCTTTTTGGTTCTTCTTAAATATACTCTTTCGACATATTTCAATCCATTCTTTTGGTAGAAATGATTGTATATCGAGTACCATTAGGCTAAAATGCAGTGACAAGTGAAGAATGGCCAAAAGAATGGATGGAAATGGAAGCAGTCTATCAATTCATGTAGCAGGATATTTTCATAAATACCAAAAATGACCAAGGGCATTTTGAGGAAAATGACAAAAAGGGTGTGTGTATAATAAAAGGGTTGTACGCGTATCAATCATGCTTTTTTTGTATAACCACTTATCCCCCTCATCACATGTTGATGATTAGCTGTCCAACACTCAAAACCATCAAACATAGTGTGTCTAATTACTGCTTTATAATATTTACCTTTCAACTTTAATATTATATTCTTGTTGCATACAATATCTAATATATCTCTCCATTTTAACCAACTTACATTAATTCTATGCATAACATCTTCATTAATTATATATTAATATATATATATACACATTATTATCTCTTCTTAAGGTTGACATATCATATCTCTTCTTAAGATTTACCTTTCAGCTCGGTTCATCTTAACTTAAACGAGCTAATGAGACGAGCAACAAAATGGGGAAAGCCCTGCGATATGAACCGGGAGCGAGCCCAGCTCGGCTGGTTTGATCTGCATACTTCATAGGCTGCTTAAAAGTGGAATGAGTCCCTTTATATATAATGGCCCGACCAAATCATAGAGCACTGTGGCGTCAAACAGTGATGAAGAAATTTACGTGCTATCAGGGAAAAACTAGGGACCCACTTGATTCGATTAAGGATTCCTTTCAAAATGTGTTGTTTTCGTAATGCCGACAATATTGATTTCGAAATGGCCTCAAATCGATCCAACAAGAACAAATCATATGATGCACTTAGGTGAAGTGGAGCAATCAACTAAACTATGTCATCTAGGTCATTACAGGACAGTGTTCATCTAGAGATCAGGAGAATGTTTTGGATACATATCTATGATGGTTGAACTTGAGGCAAGGCATGATCAATGGGGATCAATCTCAACTCGACCCTCGGTTACGCAACCGAGTCAGGGTGAGTTGAGGGGGACGGGGTGCGTTTTATGTGGTTGTCATGCATGGCAGATTGGATCAGATATAAGTTCAGTTTTCAATAAAAGATTGCAGAGAAAATGATCGTATTTAACTTAAATGAGCATGAAGACTATATAGGAAGTGCTGTGTTCAGTTCATTTACTTGCAGTTTATTCCGGCTTCACTTAAACAAGCCAATGGGACAAGCCACAGGCAGGCTCAACTGAGCTTGCTTGACAGGCACATCTGATAGACTGCTTCAAAGTGGACCTTATCTCGAATCCATGCCTTCAAGATAATGACCCAACCAAATCATGCAGCCCTGTGACGAAGAAGTTTATGTATTATTTGGATCTTGTGTCGAAAAATAAGGACCCACTTGATTCGTTTTTCTCAAAACGTGTGGTTTTCATAATAGCGACAATTTTGAATTTATAATGGCCTGAAATCACTGTAACAAGCACAAATCATGTGAAGCGATATGCTTAGAAAGATTCAGCAATCAATTAAACTTTGTGATTTAGGTCATAACAGGACAGTGTTCATCTGCCAACCTAAGTGGTTGTACTCACTCTCATCTATCACTATATTGCGTATGACGAGTCATGCTAAACACTACTTTTTTGTCTTTTTCCTTTTTTTTTGTAACGAAAAGCATTTCCACTATATATAGATTTGCAAAGAAGTCCACCTTGTCTGATTTGTCACCTGCTAGCTCTAACTCAAAAAAAAATTTCTTTCTCAGATTTAATGGCTTAGAAGTAGTATATATATATATATATATATATATAATATATATATATATATATATATATGAGAGAGAGAGAGAGAGAGAGAGAGAGAGAGTATAGTCCTTGCGCACACTCAACAATGCTTAAATTTCCTTAAAGATCTCAATCATTTGATCTTTAAGATCAACAAATGAGATCTTTAAAACAAAAGGCAAAATAATACTAGGTACATTTAGTGCAACTCCAAAAGTATAATAGTACAACAGTTGATATCTTTAAGGATATTTGGGCATAAATGATTCTACGCATTTATCACGGTCTCTATATATATAAGTTAAAAGAATGCTAGCTCAATTAGTTAGATGGTTGCATGTGTGAGACTTCAGTACGTATATATGTATATATACGGGGTCTATTTTACATAGATTGTGTTATGAAGATCGATTTTAAAATGAGTGAGAATTTCTTTTCTATGAAACTATACAAACGTTCAAGTCCTTTAAGTTTAACGACAGCAGCCTTTTTCTACTTGTATAGCTTAAGGTGCATCTTAGTATGAGCTTAGCTTGCCCAAAATGAGCAAAGGAGCCAAGCCATGAACAAGCAACAACAACCTATTGAGCCTAGCCTCGAGTTGGCCGAGCTTGCTTCAGTTTGCAGTCCTAGAAGCGAACGGCTAGCTCCAGCCATAAAGAAATAGACAGCCCAATAATACTGGAAAGTTGTATTTAGACACAACCGTGTTTGGAGAAAGTTGAAGAGGGACATGACAGGCATTCTCAAAGCAAAACCCTTTGTGCTTTAAATAATGCTATCCACTTTTATGCACCACCCAGATCCGCTGGGTGCTTTAACGATTGAGCAAAGCTCCACCCACAGGGTACACTTTAACTCCACGTCAACAGATATAAGGAGCACAAATGTCTTAACCAGAAGACCTAGAATATATATACATATATATGTATATATATATATATATATATATATATATATATATATATATATATATATATATATATATATATATATATATATATATATGTATGTATATATGTATGTATATATGTATGTATATATATATATATATATGTATGTGTATGTGAAAACGAAATCTTGCAATCTCTTAACATATGCATACTTGTTGACACCCCTTAGTTTTAGAAGTACGAGTGTCTTAAGCAAGTTATAACGGGTGTTTCAAAAATATATCAGTCATCCATATTATAGGAAAACAGGATCTTGCAACCTCTGGCATGTTTTTTCTTTTTTTTATGACATAAGTGTAATTTAAAGAAATTTAAAGGTTTTTAAAAATGTACTAGTCATCGTTATTATGCTGATGAAAAGCAATGATCGAACAAGCAAGATATGATCAGTTCTATATTATATTCATTCTCCTAAAATAAAAGATTCACCCCAAAATACAAGAATATATATAAAAATAGATGTCAGCCCAAGCATATATATATATATATATATATATATATATATATATATATATATATATATATATATAAACCATGCCTTAGGTGTTAGCAAATTAAAACAAATATTAACCATCCATCTTTAGCGATGGATGGTTGAGATTTGAATCTATAAAATAAAAAGTGTAAGTTTACTTTTTTCAGATACATTTTATTCACATGGACACTTGCTTTTTAAATTTCAAATATCAACCTTCCATCGGTTGAGATTTGTTTAGATAGGGTGCTAGCATATATGAGTATCTCTATGTGTGTGTATATAAAAGAGAATCCTAAAGTAAACCCCATATACAATATATTATCCCAACAAATGGATCATATGTAACACCAAACTCACACATCCTTATCATCATCCTCATATATAGCCAATCAATTTGCTCGTTAACCATATTATTAATAGTCTCTAGCAATGTAGGGTCATTCGACAATGGTCATACCATGTGTTTTGAATGTACTAAAGCTAGTACTAGTGTTCATAAGACGTTGGTATAAGAAAATAATTATGAGAAAAGTTAGTATTATAATCAAACAAAATAAAGTTAAAGACTGTACTAACATACATAATTGTTTATTTACAAGCATGAAGAATGATGTATCATGTTCCTTAGTTAGAGTCAGATGAGTCGGACACAATTGTTTCATAAAATCTCTCAAAATAAATTGAAACAACCGAGGAATATACCACATATGTACAGCTCATCACACTCGTGATGATACACTATTGAGAGGTCAAAGTGGTAAAGCTCAAAATAATGTGAGTGTTGTGCCTTCCAAGTAGCATAATATGGCCCGTACTATATTATTTCACTAAGGTTAGAAATTATATGTTCCTACTATCTTATAAGCAATATGACCATCAAAGTTAGGGAATAAATCTTGACATATCTAGGAATCCCTCATTCAAACTCTCTATAATATCAATCTCAGTCTTTTAGGTATTTGTATCATCTTCATAACATAAAGACTCAGTTTTAGTGTATCATTGTTGTTTGCAAGGTCATCCTCTATATGATAGGCATTATATCTTCTAGATAAAATAATGACATTACACCCTTCTAGTCATGTCTTATGAATAAGAATAAATAGTTAATCAAATAAGAGATGCTCAAAATAAAAGAGACATGCACCAAGTGCATCTCACACCAAAAGAGAGAAGTGTACCATGCACGTCTCCCATGTAGAGGAAAAGCATCTAGTGTGTGTCTCGAAGCATAAACCCGATGGATTTTTCTAGCGAAAACTCATTCAAAAAACAATAAAATTAACAAAAAATTAAATCAAGTCACTGAAATACCTCAAAACATCATGGAGTCTTTCTTAGAATTGACCTCTTATTTCTTTTTTTCCGTTTTTCTTTATAATTTTTCCCCTTCTTTTTCCAACAAATTTCAATGAGTTCCTTTGCCACAAGTAGATGTTAATCGAGCAATAAGTGGTTGGAGTAATCCAGGAAGGAAAGGTCATATAGAAAAGGAGGTGATGGATGGTGGTTCGCAAAGAAGGAGAGAGAGGAGGGAGTGTTGAGATGAAAAAGGATGCCCTAGTAATTACTGAAAATTACCAGGGGTATGCTGAGAAATAGAAGAAAATGTGATGTATGGATGGTAAAAAAGATGTATGTATCAATCTGTTGTCACGGTTGGTTTCATACTCTTGTCCCGTTGAACAAAGAGGGCATCACAATTTTGGTTTTGAATCTCATTGAATTTATCAACATTCGACCAACAATTATGGCACATCATAGGGTATGGGACCACAACCGATGGGAAATTCGGTGCAGGATGGCCGCCACAAGACAAGAGACTTTCTATGAAAATTAAAACATAATCAATAATTTGCATACTACTTCATTTTATCTCTAAAATCATGACAACCTTTAGAAATCAAGATTGAAATGCACACACCCTTTTTACTATCCAAATACCCTATTTTTCTTATGTTTCTCAAAATATCCTTGGCATTTTTTAGTAATTACCAACGTATCCTTTTCATCTAAACAGACTCTCTCTCTTCCTATGTGAAACATCATTGGCCACCTCTTTTTGCTCCTTTTTTCGATCATTCTTTGCTCTCTAAACACCTATCGCATGATATACATCCATTTGTAGTAAAAAAACATCAAAATCCATCAAAAAAAGAGGAGGGAGAAGAAAGAGAAAGAAAGAAGAGCCTAATTCGAAGGAGGATTTAGTAATTTGTAGAGTATGTCGTTTGTCTGGTTTTGGTTTTATTGTTTTTATTGTTTTTTGTTTAAGTGGAAGACATGTCTAGGTTAGTCTCTTGCGTAAGGCAAACACTCCTAGAGTGCATCTCTCATCAAGAGAAACTCATACCCCAAGTGTGTCTCTCTTGTTTCAATTTCATTAACTAAATTTACTTTTTTGCTATACAAATATGACTCACAAGGTATGAGCAAAAAGAGTGTAATGTCACCACTTCATCTAGAATAGGCAAGACTCTATCATATGGAGGATTACCCCCACAAACAACAAAGAGAATAAGAAGAAGATATTTTAGTATATACAAATGTTAGTGAGATCGAGTTCATATTATGAGTGAGTATGAGGGATTCTCTAATATGTCATGATTACTCCCTAACTTTCAATGTCACATTGCTTAGAAGATATGGCATGAACAAGTAATTTTTGACTTTAGTGAAATTATAAATTCAATATCGATACTCATTATTCCAACTAACTATATAAATATAAATATACAGACAATACAAAAAGTGGTAATAGCTCATACAATGTATGTTATTGGTATAGCACGGTTAGTGAAGAGAATGGATGTAAGGCCTAGTAATTAAGTTGAGATTACATATAGGAGTGAGTTGATTAGGTAGGATAGTTTGTTATATGAAGTTATAGATCATGTGTTGCTAACTACTTTTATCGAGCATTATCAACCACACACAAATAATTTCACATGTCATGGGGTAAGATGATTATCATACTTCACATTATTCATAAGATAATTAATGTTTCAATAGAGGGATAACTTATTACCTTCATGCAAGAGATGATAGCTAGAAGTAAGGAAGATATTTTGAGTGTATATGTTGGGGATGATCATTGATGAAGTAGTGCTACATTGAAGTCCAAAGCCATTAAATTTGAGGTGCTTTGAAGTAATTTTTCAACAAGAGATGAGTAACGAAAATAAAGCATTATTATATTTATTATATCAGTTAGGTTTTACATTATATTAGGATAAGTCTAGAGACAATGTCAATATGTTTGGGGTACAACAACATTAGTTTACTTCTACATTAAGTTAGAAAAGGCATCCCAAATAGAGGCATAATAATTTAATGAACATTATTCTTTGATTTGATTTAGTATATTTAAAGTGTATGTCATAACTATTATCATGTGATCATGTGTTGTTAGAGTTGTTAGACATATAAACAATATTACTAACGACCACATCAATTGATTATATATATAGATGATGGTGAGGATGTATGAGGTCAATGTTGTAGATGATCTATGCATTGGAAAAAACCATTATATGTAAAGTTTACATCTTATATTTAGGATGCTCTTTTGTATTATTCATTACATGTATATGTAAATGAGGTTTGTAATAAATGAAATTTTTGTTTGTCATTATTAGACATCAATATATACAATGATTATGAAATAATACTTTCATTTCAATTGAAAAAATAATTACATTTAAAATTTGTGAATAACATTTAATTGTCATCCTCAATATTGTATATAATATCATCTCTACTCCTCTCATTTGTATATACATCTCAATACGTTTATAAAACGGTTGATTTCAATTCTTGATATTTTCATGTCATTAATGTTACAAAGATGAAAAGATATAGGGCATCGGAGAGCCATCGATCATGTGCATCTGGAAAAAAATAGGAGGACAAGAGAAGATTAATTATAAATTAGATAAAATGAATGCTTAAATAACATAATCATATTTAAAGATATTATGATTATTGCTAGAAAATGTTGTATGATGATAGGACGTGTATCATACATCACTCACAACTAGCTAGCTACTATGATGATAGGACATGTATCATGTATCATGCATCACTCACAACTAGCTAGCTACTCAATGTCTTACAATAACAATCAATGCATATTACATGTGTAAAATTATTTGGAGTATTACATGTGTAAAATTATTTGGAGTGCATAACTCTCTCACACACCTTCATAACCAAATATAACTATTTTCCTTTTTAACACTCATAAAAGCGAATGTTATACAAAAATTCTTGAAGGTAGATGTAAACCCAATAACCTTAAGAAAATGCATCTTATACGTGTAAAATATGAAGTATATATAATCATTACACAATATATATGACCCAACATTTAAAAAAAAGTAAAATAAAATTCTTGCGTAATTGTCTTATACGTGCTATCAAATTTTAATACCTATAGAAATACATATAATAATTGTATTGAGCAAGAATGTGCAAATAATGTCACTAATAATATTCATATTCGAAATTTTATAATACCATGTATAATATTGGTGAGAGTCTAGATAATGTAGTATGTATTATAGAACATTTTGAGAACCTCTATATTCCTTTCTAATTTTTATTCGTATATTATAAATATGTCGTATTGTACTAACATTTACCTCATCAATCCGCTTTAAATATGTCAAAATATGTTTTAGTTTATAATGACTTTTTATAAGGTATTTTGTCACACTATACTATATTCACTCAATATCCCCTACAAAAGTATCTCCTTTAAGATACAAACCTAGAGGATTGTTATGTATCTCGTTTACTATATTCAACTCCCAATAACCATTAACTACACCCTCTCTTATCAATAAAAATAGACAATCTACCTTAGTACTCATTCACCTACTATTTTTGACATCAATATTTTTACTCACCTTGTATTTGTCATTCCTTTAACACTCAAGTCATATTTTGCTTGTTACATCTTTATTCTTCGAATACAAATAATAATAATAATATTATGCTTCCATCTAACATTTTTTATATGCTCAATAAGTTTATTATAATTTCTAAATACATCATCTATCATAAACTTGAGTGAATAGTTAAGTCTATTACTCTCCTAGTTAATAAATGTTTGTTCTACTTCATCGTTCAACCAATCAAAGAATGCATCACCTAGTACACTACAATCACTTCTAGTCTCAATAATCTTTGTATCATAAGTACTTTGATTAGTCATCTTCTCATAATCTATTTTATCATAAGTAATTTGTTCAAGTTGTTATTATTCTATAATACATAAACACATATAAAGTTTGAAATATATATAATGCACAACACATAACACTTAGATGAAATCTTCCCTTTAAGAAGAAATACAGCAACTACAGATCTTCTTCGAGGAAAGGATGTTATTATCTCTCTATCAAAGGAAAGACTAGTAAATCCTTTGACCCAAAACTATGAAACATTAATAAAAAAATACAAACCTATAAAAATACAAAAATATTTCTAAAAACCAATCTCTCAAAACCTAAAAAACTCTAAATCGATTTAATTAATCGCTTCTTTTTCTTTCTTTCTTGTTTCTGTTTCGTAAATCTCTGCTAAAGTTTATAAGATAATTATCATGTATTGTTTGATTACAAAAAAACAACAATAACTCTAAATGGATGAAATATCAATCACTGAAATAAAAAGAAGAAAACGTTTGAATTGAGTGTAAAAAGAAAAGAAAAATTGTTAAAAAATATTTTAGATATTTTTAAAATTAGGAGTGTATGAATAGTAGAAAAGGTGTGCAAACAGTAATCAATCCACTTAAAAATTGGCTGGCTTTTATTTGAAGTCAGTGACCAATCAAACCAAGGAAACAACAGGAATACAGTACGTAATTGATCCTTATATGTCCAAGTCAGATGAAAAAACGAACCCAAAAACGTCCATTTCACTTTTGAAATTTCCTTTTCCACCAAAGCAAGCAAACACCTTTTAGGGAAGAGGAATACTTGCAACTGTCTAGCAAGTGATGCTCTTGCAACATATAATCCACAACTTACACCAGCATTTGTTTGATCTTTTGAAATTCACAACAAAGAATCCTCCAGATTGAATAGCCCTAACCGGGTGTCATCTGTGAAAGGTTGGTCCCCTTTCTGCTGTAAGCGGATTGAAGCATGGGAGAAAAACTTCCCACATACACTGAAGTAGATTAACATGATTGTTTTTACAAGTGGGTCTATAATTGGTACAAATACCAAGCTTTCTTCTCAAGCTATAAGATACAGAGCCATGATCCACTCAAATGTGAAATAATGAACAGAAAAAGATCAACATATCGGTGAAAGAGGTCAGCATATTCAAATTCCAAAGAGAATACGAGCGTGAATGACTGGACCAAATTGAGAGAGAATCTTTCCAGCCCATCACCTGTTGATGAAGAGTAACAAGAATTAGAATAAAGAACTTGAAAAAAATGAACCAAAATAAAGTTGACGCACGACAGGCCTAACCAGTAAATAGTAAATCTCACATAATCTAAGGCAATGATCCATTTGCAGCTACCATAATTTTATTAAAATTCTTTTGATGTTTATGTAGCCGACCCCGTCTAGTATGGGAAAAGGCTTAGTTGTAGTTGTAGTAGTCTTTTGATGTTTATGTAGCCGACCCCGTCTAGAATGGGAAAAGGTCTAGTTATTGTTGTTGTCTTTTGATGTTTATGATCTGTGCTCTAAAGTATCTTTCCATTATTTTAGCTGTAAAAGCTGCATACTTTCTAAAGGCATAGAAGTATTACACAAAAACAGAAAATAGCTCATCGTCTTCAACTCCCATTGTCAAACACCAATTGTAAGATCGATGACATTTATCACGGTAACCAAGTACAATAGCATCTTCTACCAATAGCTAAGCTACCTCTGTCTAACCATAACCACATACCGAAACCCTGTTCGAAGTCACATAGCCCTAACTGCAAGTCCTTCACAATTAAATATCCCTGCCTAGAAGTAGAGATGTGAAAGATTGGATCTGAACTAGTAGAAAGCATTAAATATCACTCTTAATACGTATTGTCAAAATTCACTGACTGAGAGCTGATTCCCAAATCGAGATGTAACTACTTTGAATAGTTAATTAGCTCTTTTGATTTAACCAGAATAGTTATCCTTACAGGTTTGGGTTTCAATGTAAATCTGACACCTAATCAGAATCCAATTACCAACCGGTCTTTGTACATTTCAACCTACTATCCAACTAAACCGTTTTGAGCTCAGATATCCAACCAAATACTAGTTGCTGGCATTCCACAGCAGTGTCAACTACAATTCCAGATAGAGAATTTTTGTGTTTGAAGATACATAACATCCTGTCGAAAGTGATTAAACACCAAAACAATGAAGCCCATCGATGTTTTATGACAATTCAAGATAGAGAAATTCTTGTGTTTGAAGATACATAACATCCTGTCGAGAGTGACGAAACATCAAAACAATGAAACCCATCGATGTTTTATGATGAACTATTTAGAAGGTAACCACCAAACAAGAAAATCTCGCATCCAATCTCCTCCAGGTGAGAGAATTATATCCCCCAACCCCCTTATGATTTCAAGGTGCACAACAGAAACAAGAAATTTTGTGGCCAAATGGCAACGGGCATTTTCAGGACGCACAACGTTTGTTGATTTAAACCAAGACACATTTCAGGTTCTCCGAGTTAGATAGTATTGGTTTCATGCAGTGTTTAGAATTACCATTTACTAGGGCTCCCACTCAAACAAATAATATGTATAGACTATCCATTGCTAATGACAGCAATGCTTCATGCAAAACAAATACGCACTCGGAGGAGAATGCAAATGCTCGAGTGCTGAAACTGATAGTGCCATGTATTTCTTCAATAAACAATCCATGCTGCTGATGCCCAAAAAACATGGGATCAACTACTTATAAATTTTCTTCTGATTTCCAGATCAGATTTTATAAGCTAAAAATGCCAAGTGCATGCATAGGTGTGTGTCCGTTGTGAAAGTTAGTGTCCCTGAACCAATTTTAGTGTGAGATGCTGTGAAGATCATTGTGTGGATATATTTTCTGAGGGTAGGCATACACATACACGCATGCATGAACACATATTTATTTATCTGTGCATGTGTAGAGAGACAGCACCTACGAAACAGGTTGTGTCTTTACAGTCCAACCAAACAACTGTGACAACAGAGGTAGGAAACGAACATGCCAAGGAAAGCCCCTGCAATAACTTGTGATGGAGTATGGCCAAGAAGTTCTTTGAGCTTCCTTTCACTGACAGGATGTCCTTGAAACAGATCTTCAACAATCATATTGAGAACCTACATTCAACCCGTAATCCTTTAGAAGTACATCCACAAACTTGCCAAATTAGAAAATGTAAAACAGAGAGAATTTTGGAAGAGGATAAAGGAAATTTGGAGAACATTCACGAACTAGGCAAATTTGAAAATGCAACACATGTAGAAACTCTAAACCAGAACGAATTCATTAAGTAACCACTGGTTAGTGTTATATATTCTCAGATAATTCTGTTAGTCCTCAATCAGAAATGGGGAGTAATAGATATGCTGCCAATAGTGAGTAACTGCATCAACAGTTAAAAGAACAATTATGACCAAGCATCCAGTGAAAAATCAAATAATACTGGTTGAAACTATTCATCCTTGGATGGCCGTTGTCGATCCGGATAAAGGAGGAAGTTTGCATGAGGCTTCTGAGAGCCAGGACAAAATTGTCTAGCATGTGAAGGTATTTTCTTTTTGCTCTAACATGTTCCATAAGACGTCTCAAAAGGTGAATCCCTTCAACAGTAGATTTGTATGCCATGAATCCAAATTGGTTCTCTATTGTACTCGATACTTCTTTTAACCTATGTTTGATAATTATTTCTCATAATATTATGGCTCATTAACTTGATACCCCGATAATTCACACAATTCTGAATGTCTATCTTGTTCTTGTATATGGGTATACGTGTACTCGCTCTCCATGCCTAGGGTATCTTTTGGTTTCTCCATATTTCATTAAATAGTCTTGTGAGCCAAGTGATTCATGTTTCTCCTAGGTTTTTCCAAACTTGTATAGGAATATTATCTGGTCTTACCGATTTATCACCCTTCACATGTTTAACAGTCTCTTTGACTTCATTCTTTTGAATACGTCGGTAGAAATTGTGTTTTATATACTTTTCTGATTTGGCTAACTCTCCTAATCTAATATTAACATCTTTATTTTTATTAAAAACTTATAAAAATATTTTTTTATCTATTTTTTATATCATCATTTGCCACTAGAATTTTCTAGTCCTCGTCTTTGATGTATCTAACAAAATTAAGATCCTTAATTTTCTTACCTCTAGCCCTAGCTATCCTAAAGATCTCTTTCACCCTCTTTTGAGTTGAGTTTTTTATATAAATCCTCCCAAATTTTAGCTTTCGTTTCACTGACGGTCTTTTTTGCTTCTTTCTTTACTTTTCTTATAAGCCTCTAAAGTTTCACTAGTGTTCTTAACACAATGTAATTTGTAGCATGCCCTCTTTGCCTTGATTTTATTTTACACTACTTCACTCCTCCACCAAGGTTCTTTTTGAGCCGATACACTTCCCTTAGATTCACCTAACACATCTTTCGTCACTTTTCTAATATGTATAGTCATATTATTCCACATATCACAAGATAAAACAACAACGACAACTAAGCCTTTTCTCATACTAGACGGGGTCGGCTACATGGATTCTTTGTTTCCACAGAGCCCTATCATATGCCACATATCACAAGGTGTACCAACATAATTCCAAGTGTCCTTGAAGGACTTTCTATTTAAATATACCTTCTTTCTCGCTTTTGAGATTCCACCATTTAGTCTGAATAGCTCGATGCACTCTTTTCTTCTTTGTCCATTTTTTTACTTGTAAATCCATAACTAAAAGTCGATGTTGGGTAACTAAGCTTTCTCTTGGAATTACCTTGCAATCTTTACAACACGCTCTATTTTTTTTCTTACAAATAAAATAATCAATTTGTGTTTGTGATAAGTCACTCTTATAAGTAATTAAATATCTATAAAGAGATCAAATGCCATAGCAAAATTTAAAATCTCCCTACCTTTCTCATTTATATCCCCAAAACCAAAGTTTTCATGAATACCTTGATATCCTAATGTCACTTTATTGACATGTTCATTTAAGTCTCCTCCTAAACAAATCATCTCCCTTTGTGAAATTCTTTGAATCACCTTATCTAACTCCTCCTAAAAACTCATCTTTATACTATCTTCTAGTCCTACTTTGAGGTGCCATAAGCACAAACTATATTCAAAACTTTGCTCTAACACTAATTTTAACATTATGATTCGGTCACCATATCGTTGTATGTCTACTAGACTATCCTTTAAATCTTTATTTATGATAATACCAACTCCGTTTCGAGCATTTTCCTTACCTGAGTACCATAATTTAAAACTTGTATCCTCAATCTCCTTTAGTTTTTCTCCAACCCACTTTATCTCTTGTAAATATAGGATATGAAAACTTCTCTGAATCATAGTATCTTCTTTCCTTACCTACCGTCCATATTGAAAATGCAGAGACCCTCTCTGTAATTTATCCACTACATTCGAACGACAATGTAGTGGGACTAACTTCTTTACCCATACTTGTCCATGATGTGGAAACCCTCTCTGCAATTGATTCACTACGTGCGAGCGAAAATGTAGTAGCCGTTGCTTACTTTTCACTACATTCGGACTCTATTTTGCGTCGCTAAGAGGGGACGCCCCAACGCAATTCTCATAATTTGTGTAATCCATGGTATAAAAATCCGTTAAAGTTTTATGTTGGCTATCGAAAGCCTAACGCAACCCTCCTCCTTTATCCGGGCTTGGGACCGGCCATAAATTGGAGATTTAAATGAGTAAGGTGAGAAAAGTTTTAATTTTGTTATGGCATATGATCTCTCTATAGCTTATAGAATTTCAGAAAAACAAGTTAAAATTTATTACTTATAAGAGTGACTTGTCATAGACACAAATTGATTACTTTGCCTATAGGAAAAAAGATAGATCATGTTCTAAGGATTACAAAGTAATTCCAGAAGAAATATTACCTACCCAACATCAACTTTTAGTTATAAATTTATAGGTATAACAGTGGACAAAGAGGCAAAGAAGAGCTACTTGGACTAAATGGGTTTAAATAAGAAAGAAGATACTTAAGCAAAAGGTTTTTTAAGAAGATGCTTGGAAGTACATATGTACACATTCTAATATGTGGAAAAATATGACCTTATATTAAGAAAGTGGCAAAAGATATGTTAGATGAATCTACGAGAGGTATATCAGTACAAAAGGAAGTTTAGTAATGGAGTGGAGCATTAAAAGATAAAATTAAGCCAAAAAAGATATATTATAAATTATATTATGCTAACAAAATTCATGAAACTTGAGAGGCTTATAAGAAAACAAAGAAAGAAGTAAAAAGGTAATTAATGAAACAAAAGTCAAAATTTGATTGGATTTATGTGAAAAGCTCGATGCAAAAGAAGTTGAAAGAAATATTTTTAGGATAGCTAAGATTAGAGATAATAAGACTAGAAGATTCTAGTAGCAAGTGATGATATAAAAAAATAGATGAAAATTTGATATAGGTCGGTTATCATCTAAAGTATTTACAATATATCGATCTTAATAGATAAATTGATATCTATTAATGCATATGTTACACATAGACTTAACGTAGGTTGGTTGAAATACAAAGGTGTATCAGGTATTCTATATGACAAGAAAATATCATTAAAGTTTAAAGATAAACATTATAGAGCAATAATTAGACCCGCTCTGTTTTATAGTTCAGTGTTGGGTAGTTAATCATATTGATAAAGATAGTTGTGACAGAAATGAAGATGTTGGCATGGATGTGTGGTCACATAAGGAAAGATTATATCTATAATTAGATATTAAAAACAAACTAAGAGTGGCACTAATAGATGATAAAAAGAGAGAAAATCGTTTAAGATGGTTTGGATACGTTGAAAGATGATCAAAGGAAGTTTATGTAAGAAGGTATGAACAACTAGATGGTGAAAATATTAAAAAAAGAAGAAGAAGATCACAAAAGTGTTAGAAGGAAACAATAAACAATGGTCTAACTTAGATCGAGTTAATTGTTAGCATAACACATGACCGAGTTCTATGGCAATACAAAATCCATGTAGATGACCCCATCTAGTATGGGAAAAAGTTTAGTTATTGTTGTTTTTGTTGTTAACGGGCTGGTGTTAGTTAGACCCCATACGAAATACATGAACTAGGTAGGGAACTTGTGACCTCCCTCATGGAATGTCTTTTACGAGTTGACCACATAGCAAGGAGAGTTGTATCTCCTTGTGCCACTCCTGCAAAACTTCTTTGATTATCGTATGGCATTTGGTATTTTGTGGCTTATTAGTTATTACTACTATAGTCAAGCAACATCAACCAAATACTCAAGCAGTCCAAGGAATTGTGACAAGCTTCTCAAAGGAGCCCACAATGAGGGAATGCTAGACGTTTGGTAATTTCTCCTCCTGCCAAAATAAAGGATCCCATTGAAGCGGCTAATCCCATGCATACTGTCCACATCTGGTTTGTACAAATTGCATAGCATCATAAATAGCTATTCCTGGTATTACCCATCCGCCAGGAGAATTTATAAACAGATACAAATCTTTGTTATCGTGCTCTATACTGAGATAAACCATAAGAATACAATAAGTTGATTCGATATTTCACTATCAACCTCTTGGCCTAAAAAAAATAGTCTTTCCGATAAAGTCGGTTGATTAGCACGCACCTTTCGATACATACGGTTCAAAAAGATTGAAAAAAAAAAATCAATGTGTCCTCCCTTCCTACCTTGTAAAGCAGTCATGTCCCAAGAACCCATTCAAACATGTAAGATTCATGACACTTATAAATTAGATATGGTGCATGCTCACTTTTTCCCACACGCAACATTACATGCTCTTATTGCCATGTAAATTTGTGGGCCATACTCTCCAACTACAAAAGAAACTAACAGAAACAACATTCTACATATGCAACAATCAAATACAAGAATGTAAAACTCAATCATGATGAGATCTGAAAAATGAGAAAAGCTGCTTGAACAAGAAGTTCATCATGTTAGCTACAACTTGTGAAGCTTAGAGCTTTGACTTGGCAAATTGAAAGCATCACAAAAAAGAACATCCAGCCATGTCAAGCATGTTTTGCTGGTATGATCCAACTTCATACTTGTTCTCATAGTTGAGCACATTACTGAAAAATCACAAAAGACAGAAAATAGTATAAATCTATGTTAGCTTTGGTTGTGACATGAAAAGAAGCAATCAAGATTAATAATGAAATTCCAGCAAAGAAGAAGATAATTAATCATTAATGTTGATTCATTGCTATCAAAGTAATAATTATAACTCCCAATTTGTAGCCTCCTGGATCGCCATTAGTCACTACAATCAAATTGGAGACAACTGATATGCCAAAATTCAAATATGGAACTGAAAAACACTTGGGTTTCTTCGAGTGCATTATGAGCCACTATTTAAATTAAAGCATATTTTTAGGCATACTGCCTTCTGTAGTTCCATGTACTGGTCACAGCTCCTCGCCCCTTCTAGTCATATTTAAGTTATCCCCTTTCCTTACATGATCTACTTTACTGTCTGCATATAAATGTGCCAATACGAAATTTTTTGCTATGATCTTCTATTTGTTTATTAGCGTCAGAATGTTTTAGAAAGTATAACACATTCTGGGGCCATGCACAACCCAAAGACTGCACTTAGTAATCCGGCTTGCCATGCTGCATTTGAATTCAAAGAGAGAGTAAGCTTAGTTTAGTGCAAGTTTCATAAGAAGCCTATTGTGGGTGGCATGTTGGCAAAAACATCATTTGGCAGAAACAAAATAATGTCACGTATCTCCAAGCCAGAAATCTTCCTTAAGCTGCTAACAGGTGATGCCAATAAATGGTCGCTGATTTACAGGAGATGAACAAGGGAGATGAAAGAGACGGAGATGGGGAATCTACAGAAACGAGAAGCATACAAAGACAATGAGGCCACTTTCTCCTACCGGAGGACTTCCTAGTATAATCAGAAATTGCTGTATATCGTGACATTTATGTCATCAGAATTCAGCTTCCGACTCATTTCTCTAGACGGCATGCATATCTAACTACACATGCACAATGATTAAATGAATTGGCGTATTGGTAAAAAGAAATTCTCCAGACTGTACGTGAAATCATCTCTAGACTACACAAAAGTCCTAAGATTTGTAAGATTCTTTCCCATTTCCCTCAGTACAATTCATAAAGTTATAACCAAGGTAAGAAGCAAAGTATCCACAAATTACAAGAATATAATGGCAACTCAAGCAAACAAAAAAGAAACTCATAATATGTCAACATAAGCTACTAAAGCATATGATATCAAAACGTATTAAAAGACCAACAAGAGACTAGAAGAAACAACAGAGAAAACCATTACCGGATGCAATAAAACTAACGACCACTCACCTCTGCTTGCATACCGGCATGCCGCCGGACTCCGGTGGCGTCATACATGACAATAAGAGAAAAACCAAGGCAAACCGGAAACAGAGAGTCACTAACTCCATGACAGAGCGCCACAGAAGTCGTCAATGCCGTGCAGAGCGCGGTGTGGGAGGACGGCATTCCGCCGGAACTCACCAAAACCCTGAAATCACACTTCTTCTCGACGCAGAAATTCAGCAAAAACTTCATGGATTGAGCAATCGCCCAAGCAAACAACCCCGCAACAAACGTCGGGTTCGCGGCAAGCGTGGCGAGCACGGGGCTAATGCGAGCCTTTGCCATCAACGTGGTACTAAGAAGAAACATCCCGATTCCCCCACATTCCAAAGTTCCACCTTTATCTTCTTCACAATATCTCACGCGCTGCATGGATTTCGCCAAGAAATTCCTCAAACTGTGCACTAAAACGAAGAACGGCGCGATGGGTAGCCTCACACTGAAGTTGGGTGTTCTTGCTGGCCTAGAATTTTGGTAGCAACAAGAAATTGAGATTGCTTGTCTCTTCGGAATCGATGTCTTTGTGATTCTACCCGGACTACAAGTATGCCTATAGATACTATAGTTGTTGTGGAAGTAAGGAATGCATCTAGCGATTGATGAGGATGTAAAGGGTGTAAAGATTGGAAATCTAAGGCTAGGTTTGAGGATCCCAAGTGGCTCCATCGTTGGAGACTACTTCATGCTGCTGTTGTTGTGAAGAGGACTACGAAGGATTGGACGTCCATCAATGGCGGGATTGCGATTGCGTCCAAGAACTTGTGAATTGCGAATAAAATACAGCAGAGGAGAAGCATTTAAGAAGTTTCGAACAAATGCCCTCATATGTTATTAAATTGTCAAAGTTGCCACAATCACGGAGCCTAGAAAACTGGAATCGTCGCCTCGTAATCAAACGCGGGCTGGGCCTGTAGAAAAAGAGAGGGTCGTATGATGGCACTTTTACTCATTTGTGAAGCCACCAGCAAGCCAATCCCAGAGAGGGCTACTGGAACTGAGCTTGTATTGAGAGTTTCATGGGCCCGAACTTGTAATAAAACACCCCCTTAAGCACTTTTACTCATTTCATAGTTACTCTTTCTCGACTACTATGGCATCGCTTTCAAGCCTTCACGAAGAAGATGAAGAGACTATCATCAGTTTCGGTGATGATGACATTGAAGATGGTATGTCTCAGAGAATGAGTTCCGAGCTGTCCAATATTCGTGCGGCTGCGAGAAAGAACTTGTCTTGTGATAGCGTAGTTCGATCCGCTATTGAACGGCCAGCCCAAACTGGGCTTGAGCTTGCCGGTTTCCACCTTCGCATGCGGCTTCTGCATGCTTTCACACATTCAGACCTACAAACCAACATGGAGAACTCATTCTATTAAATATGAGCATAAAACATACCGATCACCGTTCGAGCAAGTTGAGCACCACACCATGAAGACAACCATAACAACCAGTCACCGACGAAGTCCACATGCGTATCAACAAAGGATCGCTTCTCTCACTCTCTTTCTCACACACACAGACACACGCCTCAATGAGCTTTACAGAACCTCCCAACAAGGGAAGGGGAGGAGAAGCCTCCCTTTATCAACCGACATGCATTCTTTATATAACGCACCCAATGCAAGCTGGATCCCACAATGGGAACCGCTTTTCATATGCAGCCAGGATCCTTCTTGGATCTGGGCTTCCACTCGTTTTCAAGACTTATCACATACACACGTGAGCCCAAAATGACTCCTCGAATCCCTATTGGATCCGGGCTCCTATAACAAGCCAGTGTGGCATGGGACAACCACCAAGCACACGCCCATGTCCATTGGAATCCACAACATGCACGGCCATCCTCCCACAGGCACACGTCAAAACAAAGAAGAGGGGTTTATTACGCTTGATCAATGCATGACAACACTTGCACAAATCGGTCGCCACACACATGCACATGCAAAATCTCTTCATGCCACTTAGTGCAGAAAAGCTCTAGGTACATCTCTATTAGTTTGACCACAATATCGATAATATAAATTTTTTTATACCTTTTCAAATCAAATCATGAAAGATACAATTCATTGTTTGCTCAGCTCCAATATTCTTAAGCTCAAACAGCATTATTCATATATCTCTAATGCTCCAAAACATCCATTAGAATAACGTTTTATGTGTATCTTGAGGGGTTACCTTGATTTGGTTTACCATTCTTGATAAAACTATGGGTGATAGCTGCATCAATTAACATGTTCATCATAGGCATCGCGTATTGATTCTTTGATATGGCTAGATTAAGATTATGATACTTGATGCGCACTTACAATTTTTTATTCTTCTTAACTATGGGGATAATATTAGATAATCAATATACATACTAAGTTGTTCGAATGAACTTAGCCTCCAAGAGACGTTGGATCTCTTGTTCGGAAGCATTTTAGACTTTAATCTTCTTGTTGGTTGTCTATGAGGCCACATCCCCAGTTTTAACAGGATTGTGAAAGCTCAGGATAAATTTTATATCTTGTGATACTCTCAAGCAAAATAATCATTTTATTACTTCAATAACTCAACCAACCACGATTGATTCACTTTATATATGATAGCACTCATCTTCATCAGTCTATTCCTTCTAACTCAAATTTACCTCCATCAAGGGGTCGCTCGGAATGAAACATGGATCATCCTTCTTGTTAGGACAACTAAACTTCGCACCTCCTTTGATGGATGGTGCAATTGATTGGACTAGCAGATAATCGCCTTGCTCTCCAAGCTCCTTGGGGTAATTTGCCTTGACCTATTGTTCGATATGATCAAAAGTGAATCCTTAAGTTGTTAACCGACTCAATCCGACACCCTCAAGGGCCTTGAGAATGATTGTTGAGTTGATCCAAGGCGAATAGAACAACGCCTCATATGCTTGGACATAGGTCGAGAATGGATCATCTTTAGCATCGACAAGTTTGATTATTTTGTTTGTCCAAAAACATTAGTTTTTGACATAACATCAATCGTATATAATAATTTGAGTGTATCTAATCCCTATTGAGGAGCAAGGAATATATTGAGTTAGTATTGATGATGAAGAATGGGGTGGTTGAGGTCCTCAAGCCCATTATAAACTCCACAATTGTCACTCTCATTATTAGAGATAACTTCCCTCAAAAGTTGGATATCCTGAGATTCTTAAGGATCAGATCAAAAATTGTTATTCCAATTTGTTGTAAAGTATTATACAAATCAAAAATTGTTATTCCAATTTGTCCTAAAGTATCATACAGCATCACATTCAGTATTGCACCTCCATCAACAAAGACTCATCTTAAAGGATGACTATTTATCATTATTGTGATATACAATTGTCAAAGATGCTTTTTTTGGGCTTGATGTGAATTTTCAAATACCATTGGCAAGTCGATATTATTAATTAAAGCCGCTCATTCATCCTAAGAAAATCATTATCCTCGATGCATCTAGAATGTTCATAATGACAATTCATTGGGAGAATACTGACTAAACCATGTGATGGATATAACCTAAAATCATTGAAGTTCTTATACATATGAAAATCATCATCTTTGGTAACTCCTCCTAATTCATATTGATTGACAAGTTGAATTTGTGGATTGTCTGAAGTTTTGTTTGGCTCTATGTTAGTAGACTTTATCTTGTGAGTGTTATTCGAATCAACCATGACCCTTGCAAAACTAGAGAACTCATTTGCCTCTCTCTTGTAGCCTCGACTCCGTAAGCAATTGAGGTTTCCTCGTGAGAGGTCCATGAATTTTGTTTGTTGGACTCCTTTGCATGACTAGTTATACATACTCAAAGCTCCTCCCTCCAAAAATAGTGAGTGCCTCTATCCTTTGGCTAGCTTCTTCTTGGTTGACATTTTTAGCATCGTGCTAATACTTCCTCCACTCATTAAATATTACCTCAATCCATTCGTCAATGCCGAGTAAAAATATGGTTGCCCTTCCGATTTAGCATCCCTAACATCTTTCTTTATCGTCTAACATCCTGTGACTACTTTGGGGAGTCTCACAGCTTCAATGGACGTTCAATCCTTTCTTTCTCATTGGAAAAAAAAGGGTTGTGCTCTCATTGTTTGCCCTTTCTCCACCTCTTTCTCCACCTCTTTGGATGGTCATGCTCTAACTCTTCATTAAAATATAGAAGGATTCAAGATTGCGTACATGGGACATCTCCCTTTGGGTCATTATGAGTTCCGTCAAAGTCTAATTTTCTTCATTATTGAGCCGTCTTCTTTAAGCCCAGTGTTTCTGAGTACGTATCGACTTCCAGTGGTGAAGTTAGGGTTGTAAATTAAAGAATTTTCCATGTGAGGTGTGATTATACAAACTCGCCATGGGCATGTTCTCTTGTACTTGCACCCTAACAGCCCAAAGAGGGTGTCATTCATAGTGATGTAGCACCTAATCTCGTATGACTTTATCCCTTAGGCCTGAATTGGGAGTACATTCAATGGTACGCCATACAAACCGCTTTTGAGAATCCCCCTAATGGCAAATTTGTAGTGTCTCTCGTGACCACAAACAAGGGCTCTCCAACACTTCTTGAGACTATGGACGAACTCCCACCATGTGTCGAGAAGTCTCTCGGGACTACCATTCAATAAGATGATTGATCAATCGAATGGGTCTAAGTAACTCTTATTCATCATCAGTCCACCACTCTTTTCTTTGCCTCGAGTGCTTTGAATCTACTTGGTATAGGTCGGATCGTCTTGATAATTTATCCTTCGCATATCATCCAAATAGTATTTGTGAGCATTCTATTGTAACAATACAGAATGGCAATATGAGTAAGTCTTCAACCATTGGTGCAATAGTTGGGAATGGGTTTGTATCAGTTTCAAGATGCTTTTTTGTCAGTTTAAGTTGACCTTCTATGGCTTGTTGTATGACCATGTAAAATTTGACCCATTGATTTATGGCATAGAGGTTAAATAATATCACTTGCAGTATCAACATCTTCTTTAACTCATGTTGGCAGGGAATGTAGTAACCCTCAAGAAGATAAATTTTCTGATCTTTCAGGAGCAAATAAAAAATTTGAAGAACTTTTGTATCAAATAATTAGGATTCCTTATCATGAGCTTCTTTCTCTTTTCCTTTTGGAGGCTGAAGAACATTATAGACATATAGTGGTTCTTATCATGAAACTTCTTAAAGAACACCTCAAAATTTTCTTCAGCGTTTTGTTAGAGGTTCATCAAATAAGTAGGAGTCATTGTAGACGAGTTTTATTATAACATTTAAGAAACACTTTTTTCATCTCATCCCATGCCTGGATCGACCCAAACTTAAACGAAGTATACCAGGCATGAGCCTAGCCTATGAGAGATGACACAAATAATTTGAGCTTGTGCAACTTACTATCACCTAACCCTCCATACTCAAGGGTGAATCATCCCAAATGTTCACCCGAGTATTTGCCATCTTACCCGATAAAGTTGTTAACTTTGTCTTGAAACATCTTGAGATTGAGCAAGCATGTCAACCCATTCGACGTACAACTTACGATTGACCTCAGTATCTCGCATATGAAGTTTGATTTCAAACATATTTTGAACTAAGTCAGTGACTCAATCATGATTCATGAGTATGTCCTAGAGTTCTAGCTGTTGGTTGGGCATCTGGATGATGAATGCTTGAAATCATCATGGTGTTGGTTATACTGGTAGCGGGCATGCCTCGGCTTGATATATCAATTGTTGTGGTGGAACCTGCAGACCATAGTCCATGGGTTGTCTAGGTGGAGGAAACCTCACCTCCATCTAAGCGGCCATGAGATTATGTGCGAGTGGCAGTGTCATGAGATGAGGCACTTGGTATGTGTTCTCCAGTGTACTAACCGGCATATGAGCTCCTGTTAGCATGTCATAAAACTCTCCTATGCCAAGAATGATAGGGAAGGATGGAGTTGGCATCGAGTATCCCATTTGGGCGTTGGTATCAAGTGGCGTGCAAGCAATATTGAGTTGTCTATACTACAAATCGGGTTCTCGAGTTGTAGAGGTGTCATTTGAGAGGCTACTTTAGTGCCCTTCCTATTTTTCTCAGCCACCATATCTTTCGAGCAATGGCTAGTTCATTTATGATTATAGTGGGCATAGATTTTGTCATCTAATAAAATAATACCTCTTGGAGATCATCAAGTTATCCTTGTAACCAATCGATGACTCATAGTTTTCATTGTTCAAAAGCCACATCATTATTGAGTCGGACGTTTGAAGCAAACAACATAATTTTTCTTTGGGATTGCATTGGATTGGAGAAAGGAACATGACCCAATGAGCCTTGCTTTCGCGACTCTAAATTGGTGAAGGTAAAGAATGACCCATGTCAACACTAAAAGAGACCATTGGGTATATTTGATAGTATTGAGTCTCCATAAACCTTGTAACGTGTGACCCCAATAAGAAGTGTGTAATTTCAATGAGCATACCAAAGAATGTGTTGTCAAGTGACAACGCAATTAGAGTGACAATTTCGTAAGCTCGCTAGAATGGAGTAGGATGAGGGGTGTCTTAGAGAATTATAACTCTTGTTCTCAAAGGGATAGATAAGACTTCAAGTGACGAGACGGGTACTCAAGAATATGACTGTGTGTATCCTAGTTGCATTGGGTCGCGCAAGAGAAAGGAGTACCCGATGTGCTCGAGAAGACATTGAGATCACTAGGTTACGGTTACGGTTACTCTAATGAGAGCAAGAGAAAACACGAAAGTAAGAATTATGATTGTATTGTGTTGTATATTTGCTTCGCTATAATCTACTTTCATTCATGCGACAAAGGACAAATCAATCTTTTTTTGACATAATTCTGAATAACTCCTATTTCTGTCATTGTCTTTTTTTTACCGTCATATAACATAGAATATGCTAAGCGACCCATGATCCTTCGGTACTTCAAGACCCATAAGCATGACGGGCCTGAATTATTCATTTTATCAGTTAGGATCTCTCGAGATCCATGCCAAATATCCCTCTTCACAGCCCTAGACATGTGTCACGTAACACTTCTATATTGTTTTGGCGTCAACACTTGTTTAATAAGGCGGAGCTTAATCACCAATCACTTGCCTTCTTGAATCACGCTGAAACAAGCAGGATTAACATGGAAACCGGCTGGTAGATGGCGGGTTTCTTTCCTTGCTTGACGCCTTATCTAATCACAATCAATAATGTCGGAAATTAAGGATGCCTCGCAACCAGAATTGGTTGGCTAGCAGCAGCAATTTTCAACTGGAAAGAAAGCTAGCAAACAACAAAAATCTTCCTCTGTCAACAAAACCTTCACTCCCACATAATTGCAATCGCATTGCACTAGTCCGTTGCCTTGCTACCTTCAGCAGAGCATGTTCAGGCATTTCTGCACAATTACAGCAGCATTTAACTAGTCCATTGCTCTGCTGCACTTCTGCACAATTATAGCAGCATTGCACACAAGACTCTTGCCTTGCTGACTTCATTAACGTACTCTACGTATCGACCGCGACACTGAATATCTATCAAGAATCCTTATTGAAATTTGAGATTTGGAGAGTTTATCAAAGCACATCAATTAAAATATTGTTGAATCCTTTCTCTTGTCATTTCCTAAGCTGGGTTTTATGTGATATTTGTCAACTCATAGGCCCAAAGCAATAGCTCACCTGGCTGGGGGGGTCAACTCGGAATCTGAAGGTCATGATCAGGGTGTGCATCTGGCTTCTGCCTCTGCATTGTAAAAACAAGTTTACAATTTAGGTGAACTTCTCATCAGCACAATTATAATCCCTCTCAAAATTAAGAACTAACGACAGTAAATACAGAGTTGCACTCAGAGTGTTAGCTCACCTTGCAGTGCTCTCGACTCAAGTGATGTGGGCAGTGGGTTCAACTCCTGGGGTGTGCATACCTGGCTCTGGCCTCCTACTGCAACAAAAAAAAAAAGTAAATTGAGAGTTCCAACAACAGTGTGCGTGCACCCAGGTTGGATCTGCAAAACGAGCTACGACTCCTGTCTAGCAGGTTAATTGACATGAAAAAGAGAACTTCAAGTTGAAGGTCATGAGTTCAATACCTGTGGGCTTCTATACTTGGTAGGAGTCTTACTCTTAATAACCCCATCTTGTGACTCAATGTTGGGCCATATAACTCTGTTCTCACCCAGAACATCAAACTGGATGAACTTTAAACTCGCAATCGCCAGCCAAAGAAATTCATTCTTTGGGCTGTTAAATAAGCTGAACAAACTGGATATTCGCTGTTTGCAATTCGCTCAATGATAAAGAATTGTTTGTCTTCAGCTTGTAAGTCATTGCTGGATACTTTCGGCCCTAACCGCATTCATGAAATGTGGAAAAAAGGGTCTTCTTCACGGATTTTATGAGATACTTTATTTTTAAAAAAGATAAAATCTTTAAAAAAATCTGTTTTGCTTTATTAAAGTTGTGAAAATCTCATAAGACTTCACAGAAAATCTAGACTAAAAATAAGAGGGATGAAAAAGTTGGGTATATAAACAAATGTTTATATATACAAAAAAAAAAACATGAAAAAAATTAACAACAAAGATTTCTTTCTAAAAAAACCCTCCGCGGGTAACTGGCTTCAAACCTTCTTCTCCTCCTCCTTTGCTTCCCGCTGCACTTTGGCTTCTACTGCAACCAGACTGTGTTCAGGGTTCCTCGAGCCGCAAATCTCCAACAAAGATTACTCGAGGCCATTACTTTTAATAATATAGTGGTTGGCTTGTATTCTTTAGAAATCGACCCCCCCTCGACCACTTAAGCATCGTTGTATTTGTCAAATCAGCAGACAGATTAGGTACTTCTCGGTTCGCCCTCGAAGTAGATTTGTGTTTGTGATGCTTGGGAGCAAAATTTTACCATTCAAACACGACAAAATAAATCTGATGCAAACATGACCCAAAAGTCTGTTCCGTGTCCACCCAAAGAGGCATGGAGGACAATTGATTCGGGATTGAATTCACGTCTTGGCTGCTAGGAAACATGTCCACACAAAGTGACTCGCCAAACTGAAACAGCTCAATTCGGGCTGATATTTTTTTGACACAGAAGAAAAAACATTACACGAATACAACCCTTAGCATGAAACTGCCACCCCTACTTGGCTTCTAAAGTATGAGAAACCGTTCCCTCCTATATCACATCAACGATTTGGATTCTTATAAGTGAGAATCCAAGTCACCTGTGAGGGATTCCTATTTAGGTTCATCAAATATTAAATCAATCTCCTCTGCGAATTGCTTTCACAGTAGAACGAAACATGGTTTTGGAGGAAAGTTGGTTGCTTTTGTGGTCGAACCAAACGTGCACTAAGAGCAAAGTTCGTACACAAGAAACGAATGGCATTTTGGGAATAATTCTTTATACGGAGGGTACAAGTATTCGCAGATTAAGGAAACAAGCAACCCCTTCGACAGGGAAAGCATATTACTTGAAAGATTCCCGAATATATATTAATGTTCTCATATGCCTGTTGAGCACCAGTTGCTACCTCACGAATAACTCACGCCACATTGCTTTAAACAAGATGGGGTTTCTTCCGAGGACAGAATCCTCACGGACCCTCCAATCCTTTTTTTCATTTCGTATCTTTTTATTATGATGTATATATATATATAGGTAGTAGAGTGGAAAATTCATAATGCATACTCTTATACTTTTGCATAACTAATTTTACCGTTCAATTGTCCTAATCAACAATGGAGATTTGAATTAAAAGTAACATTATACTTTATATATTAATCGATTTAATTCACCATATACATTAAATATTTTTTTATCACCTTAACCGCTCATTTAAAAATTGAAATGCAAAGATGTTTATATAAGATTATGCATCGAAAGAGTTATGTATATGTATTTACAACTACCTATACATATATATATATATACACACACATATATATATATATATATATATATATATATATATATATATATATATATATACACACATGTGTGTATATATTATATATATGTATATATATATATATATACATATAGAGAGAGTAGTATATACTCAGTCTCATCCATGCTTAGATCTATTAAAACATCTCTATCGTCCAGTCAGTATGATCAACAATGATTATTTGGATTTAAAAAAAAATTGTATCATTGTGCACTAAATGTGAATTGTGAAAAGTACAATGGTACACTTCACTTTCTAAATTAAAATCTCGATCATTGATCGTGACAATCAATTGTGTACTTAGATTTAAGTGGAATTGAGCATTGGACCTCTCTCTCTCTATTTGTCTATCTATATATAGATACTCCACAGTGGTTGGTCACAAGCCTTGGTAAGAAAGGAAGAGGATTACGTTAGATTTCTTGTGAGCAATTGAATTTACTACTATAGATTTTCTACATTATGAGTATTTTATTTGGTATTTTCAGTAAAACGTATTATAGAAAGGGTTTTCACATTTTTCTACATAAACAAATAAGGAGGTAAGGAAAACACTTTTAGATAACAAGATTGTTCTTTGTACTTGGCCTATTCGATTGACAAGTTAATAGAAGTGGGTTATATTATGATTAGGATAAAGATTAAATTTTATGTTTAGAAGAGACAAAATGAGTAAGAAAAAACTAAGAAGATTGAAAATAGAGGTTTTAACATGTGATATTCAAGAAAATAAAAGACTCAAAATGGAGTCAATACTATTATAAATAAGATTTAAAAGACAGTATAATAGGCATACATTGATACACCGATCGAGTTAGATTAGGGCAAGAGAGTAGAACAAAAAAAGCATTTTGGGGAGGAGTTAGATAAGATTATTCAAATAATTTTACAAAGAGAGATGATTTCTTCTAAAAGAGATTTGAATGTACATGTGGGGAAGGAGGTATTATGATATTAAGGTATTCATAGAAACTATGGCTTTGAGGATTTAAATGAAGATTATAAGAAAATTTTAAATTTTATTATGACATATGATCTCTTTATAGTCAACATAAATTTTAAAAAATAAGATAAATGTTTAATTACTTATAAAAATAGCTTATAAAAATCAGAAAAAAATATATTAAAAAAAATTCTTCAAGAGGTTGCTTGAAACTATATAGGCACATCTTGTGATATAGAATAATATGACAATGCATATTAAGAAAACGGTAAAAGATGTGTTACATGGATCTAAGAGAGGTGCATAAGAGAAAGCTTAGTGGTGGGGTAAGGTTGTATAAGGTAAAACTAAGGCAAATATGACATCTTACAAATTACATTATACTGACAAGACTTATGAAATCTCATAAGCTTATAAGAAGGCTTAGTAGATCTAATTATTGTTTTATACCATTAGAATTGAAAGGTAAATATTATAAAACAATAATTAGATTTGCTATATCATATTGTATTGAGTGTTGGGTTGTTAATCAATAAGATATTGAGATGGATGTGTTGTAATATAATAAAAAATGATGAGTGACATAAATAGATAAATGGATGATAAAATGAGAGAAAATAGTTTAAGATGATTTTGAACACATGAAAAATGGTGAAAGGAAGCTCTACATGAGAAAGTAGATGGTGAATATGTTAAAAGAAGAAGACACATACCAAATAAGTTTAGAAAGAAATCAATGAAGAATTATTTAGCTTTTGTTCAATTAAGTATTAGCATCACTTAGGATCCAACTTTTGGAAATAAAGAATCTATGTAGGCAATCTCGTATAATATGGGAAAAGGCTTTGTTATTGTTTCTTTTCTTTATATATATATATATATATATATATATATATATATATATATATATATATATATATATATATATATATATATATGAAACCTTAATCTTACATATTTTTGAGTGTAATTTAAAAATATTTAAGGATTTTCAAAAGAAATGATGAACAATATTATTATACTCATATTCCTAAAAAGCAATAGTTGAACATGAGTAAACGATCATCGGTGATAGGTAGAATCCAATTAATAATATAGAGAGAAAACTTTTGGAATATATGCACAAGGAATGATGTTAATTGTCTTCGATGATCAATTATCCAATCAAAAGACAAAGCAATGATTGGACAATTGGTAACATTTGAAATACAAAAGAGAAAGCAACTTTTAGTTAAGTACAATCTCTATAAAGGTGTATGTATTAAACATGATTCATCGATACAACCTTCTTAAAGGATACAACAAATTAAACTAAATCCTTGAAGACTTACACGTTTAATTGTTTCTTTTTGTATTGTGGGCCCATCTTGATTCTTTTCATAAAAAGTCTTTTTACTCTATCAAACAAAGGTCAACTTCTGCACTATCAACTTACATTTCTTCACACTTAAGAAGGAAGATGAGTGCAAAAGGAGAATTCTACTTGTTATTTTATTTTGGGTATAGGATTTGATCAATGTTCAATTTTGACTTAGGATGATTGGGGTCAAACTATCACTAAGGGGTGAATTGGGCAGCAAGCTTTTAGGTTTCAGGTTCTAATGGATTCGGCTACAACAAGGTTTTAACTGAATATTAATTGGGCTAACTAAAACTAAGATGTAATTCTAATGGGCAAAGAAACTAATAAAATCAATGCAATAAAATTATTATATAATAAAAACTTAGTCAAATTAATATACATGGTGCTTAATATGATTGATATGGTAGATTTATTTCAAACAAGATGTTTTGATAGAATAAGTCCAATTAGTATGAGATGAGCAACTAATATGCAGTGAACATAATCAATGTATAGTGAATAAGATTGATGCAATTGCAATGGATTAAATTAATATGTAGTGGATAGGATTGATGCAATATTCGATGGATTAAGCTAATATGCAGTGGATCAAATTATTATACAGGAAATTAAAAATATAAGAGACTAATAAAAGGAAGAAAATTAAGCATGCAGTAATTTGCATATAGAAACTAATATGTTGGAACTAGGTATGTAAAAACTAATATGCTAGACTAAGTATGCAGAAAATGGATATGCAGGAACTAATGTATTAATATGCAGGAAATTAATATGCAATAATATGATTTTGCAAGAAGACCTAATGTTCTCAATTTTGCAAGAATACCTAATGTGCTTGATTATGCAAAAAGGCCTAACATGCATAATTATACAAGATTAATATGCATGCCTAGGTATAATTTTTAATATGCAGAAATACTTAACATGCAAGGATACCTAATATGCAAAAATATCTAACAAACAAGATCAATTGATATGCAAGAATATCTAAGATGCACGATTAATTAATTATGCAAGAATAATTAACATGCAAGAGTTCCTAATGTGTAAAATCAATATGCAACAATATCTAGGATGCATGGTTGATTAAATATGCATGCAAGATTAACTAATATGCAAAAATATTTAACAAGCAAGATTAATTAATATGCACTATAAATGCATGAATAAATTAATAGGCAAGAATACCTAGCAAGATTAACTAATATGCAAGAAGGTATGCTAATCATGCCAGATTAATTAATATCCAATATGCAATATGCTTTTCAGTATTCTATAGAATTACCAAAATCAATATGCATTAAGGATGTTGAAAATAATAAACAATAAGGCTATCAAAAATAATGTCCTAAACAGTAATATGCTCGATCCTTATTTATGTATGTAACTAATATGAGGGATGAATTAAGAAACAAATATAATGAATAAAAAATAATAAATATCAACTAGTATGTATTATACATGCAATATACTTAAGAAAAGAAATCGATATAGGGATGTGATGATTTTGCCTTTTGATGAAATACCTCCTAAAAGTGCAAGGTTGGTCGACCCTTCTCTCATGCTTGATCTCTCACAACATGCATCAAAGAAAGTAGTATAGGAAGAAGAGAGGAGAAATTAATGGCTACAAATTTGGAATTGATAGCTATTAACAAGAGTATTGAGAGATGGGATTATGTGAGGGTTGGAGCCTATTTATAGTTTTGTTTATAAAACAAATAGTAAATGCTTCCTAAAAGTAGGAAAATTTTACCACAACATTATCTCTGAAAATTTTCAGCAAAGATAGGTCTCCATTTCGCTACATGGTCTGGACCAAGTGTCCATTTGGGTGAGCCCAAGGTGGGTCGTTCCAATTCCTCTTAGCCTTCACTTGATTCAGCTCCAAGGCATCATGCCAATTTCGTGAACCATCCATGACATATCAGCCAACCAAGGTGGTTTGAGCAAGGCCTTCATTCTTGAATTAAATGAATTGAGTGGAATAGGCATCCAAACATCACAAGCAAAGGTCAAAGTCGAGTGGCGTATGTAGGTCGACTAGGCTCAAGTGGGGTTGAGTCAAGTTAGGGGCAAAAGGGTTGAATCAACTTTATTTGGACCAAGGTACAGTAAATCGAATATGACTTGATATAGGTTCAGTGACTTAGTTAGGGTCAAGTGGGTTGAACCTAGCTTGGTCAAACTCGGGTAAGATCAAGTCAAAATCAAGCCAAACTAATTAAATTTTACACGTATATAATTTTATTTAATCCAATAAGTCAAAATGTAAAGCTCATAACTAATGTACTTATGTTAATAAATGTAAATGTTAGTTTCCTAAATAGATAGGACTGTAAAGATTTTTTTAAACATAAAAGTAGGAACTAAAAGCAAAGGGATATTTTCACAAGCTTTTCCAACCATTTTCAGCAATCCGTGTGTATTTTTCAATAATAAAGCTTTAAATATATGACATATTATGAAAATAAACCCCATATATACATTTTAAAGCCTCATTTGTAAAACTCATATTTAATGCATTATATATGCATGTACAAGTACATATATACATATATGTTAGAAAATTTATATATATATATATATATATATATATATATATATATATATAAATATATATATAGATATATATATATATATATGTAAAAGTCAACAAACAGTGTGTATCCATTATATATAATTTTTCTTTAATTAAAAACTTTATAGATACCTATAACGTAAACCAATTTAGGGCTTAATTCAACTGGCTTTTAGGACAAAATAGGTGCAAATAAAGTAGGACTTCTCAAAGGAGCTGGACCATACTCAAAGGGGGTGGATCCAAACCTTGAACTATCTATATTAATTAAGTATACTGATGAAGTGGATCTAGATATATTCCATAACTATTTACTCCTCATTGATATTCTTTTAAAATGGATCTCAATTTGAATTTTATGATTGTATTGAGATTGAATTGCAATAGAACTCTAAATTGAGGGTTTTTTCCCTTTCTTGAAATCATCTCAACTTGGTTGTCATGTGGCTTAAATTTGTGTACATCAAGGATCAGGTATTACTCGTTGTACCTTGAAATTGACTTTTTCAAAAACCAATTTTTAAAATCAAAACCATATTTTCTTAAGAAAATTTTGGGTGTTTGCAAAAAGGACAAGTTTATTTTTATTTTTTATTTCAACCATAACCTTTTTTATTGGATGGTTGAAACCAATGAAGATGATTTAGCACAATTACATATGTGCATATTCCACAAGCTTTCTCTCTCTCTCATTATATATATAGTTAGTGCAGGTTTGCTAAAATGAAAAGATGTTGAAGATACTACTAAAGTTGAAAGGTAAATATTATAGTACAATAATTAGTTATCAACATGTACAAAAGATATTCATGATAGAAATGAAGATGTTGATATTGATATATAGTCTCGCAAAAAAAGAGTGTATATGCAATGAGATAATTAAAAACAATTTGAAGTGACATAATGTCACATGATCGAGCTCTACAACAATAAAGAATCCATGTAGCTAACTGAGATGGGAAAAGGTTTATTTGTTATTATTGTTGTGTGGTTTTTTCTTGTACAGTCACACATCTACATCAACATTTTTATTTACGCCATAGGCATCTTTTATAAATACTCACGATTGACTGCCCACATCATTGGTTTGACTAATATTTTATAATATTGGCCTTTCAATATTGGTAATAGTATTTTTTTATCATATTAAACACTTGAGGCACCTCTCCATTTTAGTCAACCTTTATTAAAGTTATGTATAACATCTTGATAATTTTTTCATAATTATGAAAGACTTATCTTAAGTATTTAAAACTGACATTTTCAATGATATAGTGACTACTAATTTTAACTTATTCTATCGTTTGTTTCAACAATAATACTAAACTTATGCTTTACATAGTCTATTATCATTTTACTAATTTTAAAAGTCTATGTTTTCAATGTTTCTTTATACAACTCAAGTTTCTTTTTAGTTGCTTATGTTAATATATCTATTAACATAATATCATTTGTAAATAACATATATCAAGACTTCATATTGAATATAATTAACTAAAGTAAGTAGCATGTGCCTATTTCTCACCTTCAATGTAGTCCAATATTAATTTCTAAGAAATCAATAATTTTATCATGGGTCTTAAGACATGCTTTTGCATAATCATACAAGTTTTTTGTAAGTTTGATGTATAACAAAGGAGAACATTTCTTATCTAAAACTCTCTATTGGACATCTTTTGCTATTATGTCATAGCTATTATCTAAGATGATGATTACCATGTACTGGTTTCTTTCTTCTTGTCTCTAAGGTGTTTGATTAAACGTTTTAACAAGCGGATAGCCTCAAAAATAGATGTTTCTAAAATGAATCTGAATTGGTTTTTTGTTCTACTAGATATTTGTTTAACCTTCTTTAAATAACTCTTTTCAATAGTTTTATTATATTACATTAATTTTATGCTCCGATAATTTGTATAATTTTGAATATCACCTTTGTTCCATTATACTCTTCATCCCTTGAACATCCTTTTGTGCATTCAAATAATATTAAATAATCTTTTAAGCCAATTAATACTTGACTCCCCTAAACTTTCTACATCACCATTTATTATGTATTATATATACATGTAAGTATATTTATATGATACACGTTACATGTATTGGAGTATGTCTCTGTCCCTATAAATCATGTTCGGGCTAACACATACCAAAATCAATTTTTTCTTGTCTATTTTAAGAACATGATCACTGCATGATGTCCTCAACCCCAACCCGAATACTATCTTTTCCAGTCAAGTTAAAGAATTTCATTCCTAATAAGATGAAACGAGCTTTCCTTAAAATTGTCATATTTCATGCACATATCTTAATTGTTTTTAAAGGGAATAACCAAAAAAGCTTACTGAGGCAAGTCATAAATACTTCTATTTATGTGTACAATGATTGCATATTCTATTGGAAAACAAAAATGCTAGCAATTTCTCAATATTTTGCTTGTCGAGAAATCCTCAAAGGGTCATGCATCAATAAATAATATACCATATGAAGCTTGTGGGCTTCTGTATAACTTTGTAAACCATCTAATTGTGTAAGTCCTTGTATAGTTTTCCTAAATGTGGGTGGTTTTATTGTAAAATTACTCATAAAAATGGGTAGGCATATTTGGACCCAACCCAATAACTTGACCCAAAAGGTGGGGTTCTTGATCAGGGCTAGAATACACCCCTACGAGTCCAATAGAAAGAACCAACAACATTCATGTCAGGTCTATTATATTGCATTTTCATTTATCTAAAACTATTTTCTTAACTTACATATATTTCTAAGTTCGCTTTTACCCTTTATGATATTTGAGCATTATTTATAATTTTTTTGTATTCAGGCTAGAGTCGTGAAAAATGACCCGAGGAGAAAACCTAGTTCGCTTATGAAGCAACCTGAACCAAAGCCCTTGAGCTAATTTTCCGCCCGTACTCGCCATAATGACATTTTCGATAACTCAGTAAGAGAAAAGTTTTTGATACAGTGTAGTGATTATCTAACTTCATTTATAACTTTGAGAATTTGCACTTCAAGAGATTGTGATGGCTCATTGCAAACTAAGATAGCCAAGACCTATGATTGGTAGTGGTTTATGTTGATGATCAGTGTTGCGCACCGAGAATCAAAACCTAAACCCTTGCAATGCAAATAGATGCATCTTTAATCTACGCTAACCCTATTTAAGCTTGTAGACAATTGCAATTATTTGACAGTGAGAATAAGCTTCTTTTCCTATGTCCATCTCATTTCTTAATTAGGAATTAATGTGGTAATTGCGCTGCACCTACCACCTCTTGTTTGTACCAAAACAAGTAGATGCCTACATTGGTGCACCCTTTTGTTACATTTTACATTTTCTTTCCCAAGCTAGGGTTTTGTCTAACTCTAAATTAAATGTGCAATGAATTATATATGCTCTTAGTGAACATGGCAAACATCGAGATTTTTGACTTGGTCTATATGGTCAAGGTCTCGACTAATACATAACACTTAAAGGAGGAGTACAATGACACGATCAAAACTCGAAAGAATTGATTGGGTCTCTATAAGAGGTGAGGGATGTGTATGATTTGATTATAGTGGAGAGACGAATAGTCTATATTAAAAATACAAAAGATGAAAGTTACCTTTAATAAAAGTCAAAGGAAAAAAGTACATTATGTATTCTTTAACTTTTTTGTTTTCTTAATCTAAGTCATCTATCCACGACAGTCTGAATTGATATGAATGGTCTAATAAAAATTAGAGTCTACGAGAGGGAGCAATAACCGATGAAGTCTACAAAAGATAAATATTGTATATTTATATTGTTAGCGCCAAGCACAAACCTTGATCAATACCGGAGCATTTTCGTAGGCGATTACTGGAACCATCTCACTTCAAATCCAAAAGAGTTGAGAAAATCAACAGAAGCACTTTGATTGTTTTGAAAAGTTGTATCGACTGCCTCGCCGTAATTTCACCAAATTGCACTTTCTTCATCCCGAAAACGTTTTCTAACTCGCTGCCCGCTGTAACTCTTTGTTCTCCATGGACTGAACAAGTATTCGAATGGAAAAGCAAAGACGTGTACACCCCCCAAAAAAAGGAAAGAGCGAAGATCAGCCCCACTCGATGGCATTGCTTATTTTTCAATCTCGAAAATAGAGAGAGAGAGAGAGAGAGAGAGAGAGAGAGAGAGAGAGAGAGAGAGAGAGAGAGAGAGAGAGAGAGAGAGACTTTTCCTTCTGTTCATTGCTCAACGTACATATAAAGTACAAACTGAATTTGAAAGGGATCGTTAGTCCCACCAATGGATTGGTAGTCAGCTTAACTCCTCCCCAAAAACTTGAATTACGTCCTCCCCTTTGACCAAATTACCCCTCCAAAGGATAAACTTCCAAAATATAAAATACAATAAATTTTCACATTAAATTCATATTCCAGGTGTTAAATGCTTTCCACCAATAATAGAAACGTGGTTATGGGTCTACGTTATTTGGATCTTCCATTTTCTGGTATTCTTTAGATCCAGTCATCATGAAACGGATCTGGCAAATTGGACACGGATTGGATATGGCTTTACCAAATCTGACCAATTGGGTAATCAGTGTGGGCTTTGGATCAGAGTTTGAGTTGGATATAAAGGGACAAAACCGTACCTCAAACTACAAATCGGGTTCAGATATAGATATTACAAGACATTTAGGGTATCCACTCGACCAATCTGAACAAAAAAATTCCAAGTCCAAATGTGATTCCTCTTCTAGTTTTATTTCTTCAATAGCAAAATTGACCAAACAAGTTTTGATATGGATTGAGATATGATCCATTAACATTATACAAGGTTTAGTGATCATGATTATTCATTTGGGTATAACGGGAGGCGCAGCCCAATGCACACATGCATGCATGCATGCCTCAAAATCAAAGTCATCACCGACAACATGGAGTCAGTGACCCTCCCAAATAAGCTAACGCTTTGTGTGTGTTTTATGACACTTCTTCATTCCATCTTATCGAGACGATGAATGGAGTGATCAGCCAATCACACAGACCTAATCACATCTGGTTTACATATGTAAACAGAATTGGATCTTCGATGCCTTTAAGACATTAAGATCCAATCCACCATGAGAACTGGTACCGGATATGGAAAACTTACCCGATCCGCAACACCGCCGTCGTTTAATTTTATGGAAATAGTAAGGAAATAAACCTGAAAAGGACTATTCGTGTAAAACTGAAAAAGATGAGGGGTATATTGGGGATGGTATATAGGTAACCCCCAACCCTCCCCCATCTGCGAACAAAGGCCGAGGCCTCCCTTCGATTATCCCCAACCTCCTCTCTCTTCCTTCCTCTCTCGCACGCTCGCTGGATCTCGACCGTCTAACGATCACCCTCTCCCCAAGATCAGCGGCGCAGGTGCGCTGGGAACCCTAGAATTGATATCGAACTCTCCTCTGGCGGATTCCACCCTTTCTTGCGGCGAAACTCAGTAAATCGGCGGTGTGTTTTGGAAGCTCCTTCTGTTTTCGCGACCAGTCGCTCGGGTTTATTTTCGATTTCGTACTGCGGCTTCCAAACAAAGATGAATCTAAAGCCGTGATGCGGGCCCTCTGATTATTAGTTCGCGTTATGGAATCTGGGGCAGTGGATGACTATGAGAAAATCGGTTTCGGATGTGCGACCCGAAGAATAGGGATTGGCGAGTGTTCGGCCTTGGAGTTTCAGGAATCTTGGAATTTCCCTTCTGGTTGATTTATTTCGTGGACGGAGGTATGTAAAATCTAGCATGCATTTTGCTACGTAGGAGTGATTTATTTGTTTATTGTATCTTTCAGGGTTTTAGAAGACCTACTCTTTTTTTGGTGTTGTGTCAGCTGTATTATTTGGAAAATTTCCGTTTGTCAACTATTTGCATCTGCATTCATTCGGTAGCGATAAGGGATTTTGATACTTTGAGTGATATATTGAGTCATTTCATTGGCGTTTGTGTAGGGATTCTATTGTGTAATTACTATTATATACAAATTAGTGTTTATTTTGCAAATTGTATATACATCTTGATCCTGTGGAGGTGTTGAAGCTCTCTCCTATCGAGTCTCTATGCCTCCGAAAAATTGCTTCAATTCATTGTATGCGTCTATTGCCTACCTTGTTTCATTCTGTTCTTGCATTTGATAGAAAACGCGTTATAATCTTGTATCTCAATATCTTTCTTTCACTACGGTGCTCAGAGAGCTAAATTTACAGCAGCATTATCTCATGAGTTGTCATTTTTTGACACCGTAATAATCATGGTGGTTCTGTGTCATTCGTCCACTACCTGCCATAAGGCTAAAGTGACCTGACCCACCATATCCAAACCCTGTTCATATCTCAACAAGCTTCAATATTCCATCCAGTGCCATTCAACTATTTGTGTAGAACCTTGTACTTGTCTTCCAAGAAAAGAGGGTGCTTATCTTGTAATTAGTTTCTACAGGTTGCGTGTTTGGAACACAATTGAACTTATGACATGAACTGAGGACTTGGCAGTCCAACACATGCATGACCCTCGTTACTATCATTGAGTGGTTCCTATATTCTCGTAACCACCATATGATGATCACTCTGGATGGAACAGTTGATTGAGGGTATTAAATTTAGTAGAAAACAGTTTAGCTCATTAGTAAAATGCCAGACATGTTTGCCTTATGCTTGGTTACGATTATTGTTCAGAAATGCTTTGAGTGCAGTCTTATGTGTTTCCTTTCATGGTGGTCTGTAAAGCCTACTCATCGTCTGATTTTTCTTTTAAGATTACAGTCTTCAATATCAGGCTTTCTACTTATCATTTTTTAAAGCAATGCATGAAAATATTTGGTGATATTACAATTGATACTGTTTTTGCAACTGTTTGTCTATTTTAGGCCTTCTATTAAGGTTAGGTTTTCGATTTGATAGAACAGATGATCATGAGACGTACACTTTAATACCCATTTAGTTTGATGTTTAGGAACCTTCAAATAAGTTTGTGGCATTTACAGCATCTTGTTGCTTGGTAATTTTGGTTGATGAAGGAAGAAGCATTTTTATCTAACCCAATGTTTTAAAATAGGCTCTTCAACTAAAATTTGAGAATTAACAAATGGAATGAACATAGATCAAGAACATTCTGTTAATATAATCAATGTCCCATAAACAAAGATGGTAACATCCACCTAACTCACATCCAGAACCATGAAACCTAAAGGCATGTTTAGCTCTGAATATTAGTGGCTTATTAAGCGGATTTAGTACACTAGGTGCACTTAAATGGGTTAAGCGGTACATTAACAATTAAAATAAGTAAAAAATATTAAAAATTTTGGAAATTTATTCTGACCAAATAAATAAACATTTATCTACCGATAAATAATAAAACACAGGTACCTCACAAAAAATTTATTAAACTTAAAACATGCAACTCCAAATATTATGTTATCCATAGTAAAGAATTGCATAAAACTAAGAGCTAAACAGGTTGCACCCAGGGTGATAGTCCACTTGGAGGGCTCTCGACTCATGTGAAGTTTGACCACGAGTTCGACTCTTGGGACCTGCATACCTGGCTTCAGCATCCCATTGTAACAAAAAAAAAACAAGAGCTAAACAAGTTCTTACACTATGAATATTATGTTATTTCAATTTATTGCTCAATTGGTACCACTTTCTAAAGACTAAAGTAGAAAATTAATTCTGATAAATGAATGAACATTTATCTGTCAAATTTCACTAGTAACTGATATACTATAAAAGTAATAAATAATAAACCCACATACATCACAAACAAATTTTTTAACTTAAAACATGTAGTGTTGTTTTATCCACGGTAAAAGTATATAACAAACCCAAGAGCTAAACAAATTTTTACACTCCGGATATTGTGTTAATTTTAGTTTTTGCTCTCAATATCACAGAGAAGGTGGAGGAAGAATTATTCAAGCAACACATAAAATTCATAGAGATGAAAGATGATGATTGGTATGATGATAAAATTGTGAGGGGGGGGAGACCAATTAGTGTATATACTCATTTCTTTGATAGTCTTTTGTTACATCTCTTGTGTTGTGTTGTTTTCACTACTAGGCAAGGCAACAGAATTGCTTGCCACTTTCTTTTTCTGGTCTACTTTGTTATCCTTGTCTTCTGTGCCATGCTCATATATAACTGCAAGAGTTGAAGATATATAAAGATGTCATAAGATGAGGATACCATATAAGGATGTCATATGCATGAGGATACCACAGAAGTGAATGGGTGTCTGTGCTTGTGTGCAACTATGTTGGTTGATACAATAATTCTGTAAGATGAATTAAGCTGTCAAGGTACATGCAGTCTTCAGTATATGCAGATATTATGAGGATCAATTTCAATTTGGATGAGTTGCGTGTTCACTTCTATCATTTCCTGTAGAAGACCTGCATATTCTGCTCTATGACATACAACAAATGCCATTTTCCCATTTGTATTCTTTAACCCTTTACTTTTGAAACTTTTTTGTATTTAGGTCAACCATTCTTTGTTTGTTCTTGGAGAAATTTTTCAACTTCTCTCAAGCAGCTTCTGTAGCACAGTTTTTTCATGTTATACTGTTGAAAATATGTATATTTATGTATCAAGGACTGGAACCTAGAATAACCACATTAATGTAATATTAACTATCAAGTGAAAAGTGCATCTCTCAATGCTTGTAATGAAATATTTTATATCATAAAACCAGGACTCTTGCCACATATGGCACTCAGGAAGTACATACCGTTGAAGAATGATAGTGCACTTGATATTTCTGCTATATGCAATCCACCTAAGACATCAGAGGCCAACCAAGATGCAGATCAACGGGATATGGCAGGGCACAGTGAACTGATGGCTCCTGCCATGGACACGGATGTTGAGATTGATCTTAGGGAAGTTTACTTTCTGATCATGCATTTTCTATCAGCTGGACCTTGTTTCCGAACATATGGACAGATTTGGAATGAGCTGTTGGAGCATCAGCTTCTACCAAGAAGATATCATGCATGGTATTCAAGAAGTGGTGTCCAAAGTGGAGACGAAAATGATGATGGCATGTCTCTCCCACTGAGCTACAATAAGTTGGTAGAGAGGTATATTTCACCCATTTAATTTTTATGATAATGATGTTGGGTTGATGTATAATTCCCCTTTTGTTTGTTCTTTATGAGTATACTGTTCTTATCCATACCTTTTCTGCACAACTTATGTGTTCCTTAGCAAACGTAGGATGGTAGAATCCCTGCATATTGTGTAATAATTGTTATCTTTCTAGGGTTATGGTCATGACATCATACTTTTGCCTTGTGGAATATACCGAAAACATTAGGGGTAGGTGTGATAGAAGCAGTTGGTTCTTTACCTAAACATCAATGGGTTAAGCTAGTCTATTCTTTTCTGAGAATTTACAATTAGTATACACAAGAAATGATTAAAGAAAGGAAATTTCGTGTATTGTTCCTGCGAAGCAAAAATCATTCACTTGGCAAAAGAAGTTGGTCAACCTCTACCTGGTTTCGGCCAAGGACTGATTCTGGCTGGTCCAGCTTTCTACCAAACAACCAATGCAATAAAGTAGAAAGGAAATTTTTGTGCTGTGAGAAAAAAAAGCTTTTGGAAGAAAGTAATTGACATGCTGACTACGCATGCTGCTTGGCTTCTGAAGGTAGGTCAATATTTTGTTACCGGCCCCTGCATCTGCTTGGGTCTACCTAGCTCATGTATGCTTATAAAAGAAAAAATAGGTTAGACCCTTGGCAATAAAGTAGAAAGGTTTCCGGTTTTCCCTAATAAGTTGATTCTTGAGCTGGTGTTCTGGACAAAGTTACAAACCAATATTATCCACCCATCTATAGTGGTTGGAGACTGAAGCCAAGTTCCTGACATGACAACTAACTAGTTGGTTCAGCAGGGATTCAGATGGTTGGGAATAACATCTTCCTTTCTCCCACTTGATTTTATTTATGCAAATGTTCAACTTTCAGGTATCCTCACATTGAGAAGGACCACTTGGTAAAGCTGTTGAAGCAGTTGTTACTGGTTGGTGCTTCACCTGCTCATGACATGCCGCGGGGAAATGCACTCACTGCTGCTGATGTGCCTACTCTTCTTGGAAGTGGTTCTTTCTCTCTTCTTGGCCGTGAGTACTTCTCTTGGGAGCCCTTGCTTTTTCCTTCATTCTTACATGCAGCCTTGCATTTGTTCTTTGACAATATCACTATCTTTATATTTCCGTCTAGATTCTGACCAATGTTAATTTCATTCTCTTCAGCTGGAAAAGCTAAAGATGAGAAGCTAGTGAGGGTGCCAGCTTATTTGCGCTGGCCACACATGCAAGCTGATCAGGTGCATGGGTTAAGCTTGAGGGAGATTGGAGGTGGTTTCACTAAGCATCATCGTGCTCCATCTATTCGTGCGGCATGTTATGCAATTGCTAAACCATCAACTTTGATGCAAAAGATGCAGATAATAAAGAAGTTGAGGGGACACCAAAATGCTGTCTATTGTGGTATGCTTGTTTTGAGGCTTGTAGTTAGTGGCATTAGTCTTGATTCTCTACCACAACAGTCATGTTCTTGACATATAAGTCTGGTTATTTCAGGTTGTTTTGACAAAATCTGTGAATATAGTATAAGATCAAAAGTTAATGTGACTGAGAATCTCTTGGTCTATAAGTCAAGTAGTTGGCACCTCTGAATTTTCTTTTTGCCCTTCTCTTTAGTTGTTTCTGTTATGAGGCTCGCACATCATTGTGGTCCCCATGCTGAGACTAGCTTACTATGAAAATAGCTTCCTTAGGAAAACTTAGAGAAACTAGTTTGGTGAATTATGAAGAATGAACATCCTACGTGGATGCACTTTGTGTATTTGAGATATGTGGGATGTGTTGAAGCTGCTATAAAGATCTAAACTATGGACAATCTATATTTTCTTTTGCTTTAGCTTAGGACCGCATGGAATACAATATTTAGGATGAAGTTTCATGTCATTTTTCATACATGGATGATAGTATGATCTGGTAATAGGAGACAGATGCTAGGGAGAACATGTCTGGGGATTGGCAGCGTGTTATTACATTAGGAGAAGAAGAAGGAAAATTTGACCTAACAACATATGACTGAAAAAATTCATGTCAGTGATTGCCATAAGACTTGTAAGAAAAATGTTTTGCCATCTTATCACATGGTGAACATATGTAATAGTGGAACATAAGTCCAGAAGCATACTGGAAAATTTAATTTGTATTTGACTAACAGGCAGATGAGCAGTGAGCAGTAGGGATTGACCAGTGTATATGCTAAGAGAAGAAATGTGATCTCAGGACTTGAAAGTAAAAAACAAAAGGAACAAAGACGTGTTTGACAACCCTGTGTAACTGGTAAGACTTGACAACTATCTGCGACTGATAAACTGAAGCACTGTAAGTCATGCCTTCTGAGCTACAAAAGTTAAAGACCATGTGTGCGCCCACACACTTGTGCTCTCTATGTGATTAATAGTTTCGTGTGCCACTGTAAGCATTAGTTTCTGATATTTCTTTGGAAAAACAACCTGGTGGATTATACTATAAAACCTTTATGTTGCATAGCTGGACACATGATGAATTATTATTTTCACTTTCAGTTAGAGTTATCTTGGATTGGAAAGATCTTAATTTGTGTCGGTGACACTATTTGCTAATTTCACAGGGAATATTAGGTTGCACATACTTATAAACAGATGATCTTCTGAACCATGGAGGCCTATGTACACCTGGAAAAGCATTTTGCATTAGCTTTTCATATGTGGAAATGGACAAGGGCGTCCTAACCTTGGAGGCCAATGTAGAATAAGCAATGAATTCTCAAGAATGGAGACCTTTGCATTAAAATGCCGATAGCACCCTAGAGATGTTCCTTTACTTGTCTTTTACTTTGAATGGAGAAACACATGGCTTTTGTAGCTCATAGTTTTATGAGATGATTGTGACGCTGAATTTTGTTTAAATTCTGCAAAAATTGATTCCAGATATTTTTAAATATTATTTTTCCTTCTGCTTTTAACTTGAGTTCATAAATTGACAGCTACATTTGATTGCTCTGGCCGCTATGTGATTACTGGGTCAGATGACCGTCTTGTCAAAATATGGTCCATGGAAACTGCATTTTGTTTGTCTAGCTGTCGAGGACATGAAGTGAGTCTTATGCTTTAGGAACTACTATTCTTGGTATCATAGTTCATTTGATTATTATTATGTCAGATAATCTGTATGTTGGGTTGCAGGGGGACATTACAGATTTGGCTGTTAGTTCAAACAACACCTTGGTGGCATCTGCTTCTAATGATTGCATTATTCGAGTTGTAAGGCTCTTTGTTTTGGTGTCATACTTGTGTCATAGTTGAAAAATGAGTAATCTTTTCTTTTTGTTTAAAATTTGACAATGAACTTTTGAAATTACAGTGGCGCTTGCCTGATGGGATGCCAATTTCCGTCTTGAGGGGACATACTGGTGCTGTGACTGCCATTGCTTTTAGTCCAAGAGCATCTGCTGTTTATCAGCTTTTATCGTAAGTCATTTTCAGTGTTTGAACGTTCTATGCTTTACATTTTGATATATTTCATATTAATGGGCCTTAAAATTTACTGTTCTGACCCTACCTAAATTTTTATATCCCATTGCTGGACACTAATAGGTTGACTAGTCCATGAGTCCATATAGATATTTTCCTCAACATGTGAACATTTTCCTGTTTTTGTAAAATGTAGTGCAGTTTCTAGCTTCTGGATAATTTTTAGATGCTTTTTTATGATGATTTGGAATTCAAGTTACTGCCATTAACTGTAATAGGATTGTTTCATTGACTTTCATCCACAATTCAATGCCTTGTTCCAGCTTACACATATAGAGATATTTTCCAGCAGAAGCTGACACAAGTTTATACATCTCAATGTGAATTTAAATTTCCATATTTGCTGACACATAAAATGAGATAGATGAAAAGGAAAAAGAAAGAACCATTACACATGGAGGCACTCATAAACTTGCACAATATAAAATGAGACTAGTGAAAAGGAGAAGAAAACACATCAAGGTTGTTAGTTAGTCAGTCATATCATCATATGCCAATACTTTCTCTTTGTTTTTTCCCTCTGGTAAAATGCAATCCACAATATCGGACCTTCACCTCTATAGCAGTGATGTAGCTAAATTATACCATTTTTTGATGGTAGGCACTCCTCCTTTTCTTCTTCTTTCACTCCTTTTCCCCCCTTTTCTTTTGCCTCCTTATTTTCTCTATTTTTTCTTCTTCTTCTTCCTTCACTCCTGTTCTTATTTTCTTCTTTCTTTCTATTCGCCTCTTTTCTTTTTTCGTTCTTTCATTCCTTCTGCTTTTTCAAATTAAAATTGGTGTTATGTACATATTTCATTTTGCAATTTATATGGAATGTGTTTATCTTTTAATAAATTATTACATTTTTCTTATTGTATATTAAAATATGGCGATTTAAATTTTATAAACATGTTCTAAAATTAAGTGTCTCTAGATTTTGTGTTTATATGGATCTATATTTATACATGTCGATATATGATTTTGTTATTATTTTTATTAATGCATACTTTGTTTTTGTTTGTCACTTAAATGATGGTTTAGCACTAAATCTATGATACCTCGCCACCCACCCACATGAAGTGTTAACTTTTTGCTAACCGCTAATTGATAACGTAGTTCTGAGGGTTCATTTGAGGTTGTTTCTAGAAAAGAATCCAATGCATAATTTGTTCTTGAATCAGATTTAGTTAATCTTATGGAACATTTTAGAGCAAAAAAGAAAGACCTTCACATGATATTTATTGATCTAGAAAAAGCTTAATATAGGGTACCGAGAGAGGTTCTTTGGAGAACCTTGGAAAAAAGAGGTATCCCATTGCCATACATTAACCTTATAAGAGACATATATGATGGTGCAAAAACATGTGTGAGGACTCATCAATGAATGACAAACTTCTTTGAAGTTAATATTGAGTGACATCAAGGATCAACTTTAAGTCCATACTTATTTATAATGGCGATTGATGAGTTAACAAAACATATTCAAGATGAAGTACCTTGGTGTATGTTATTTGCATATGACATTGTGTTAGTGGAGGAGTCTAAGGAAAAAGTTAATAGAAAATTGGAACTATGGAGAGAAACATTAGAAAGTAAAGGCTTACGACTTAGTAGAACAAAGACAAAATATATGGAATGTAAGTTTGATCATTTGGTTACTTCATAGGACATATAAATTAAAATTGGCACACATTGTATCCCCCAAAAGGAAAGTTTTAAATACCTAGGGTCAATTTTTGAGGGTGATGGAAGAATTGATGGAGATGTTACTCATAAAATTAATGCTGGTTGGTTAAAATGGAGAGGAGCATCAAGTATTCTTTGTGATAAGAAGATACCATTAAAGTTACAAGGTAAATATTATAAAGCAGCAATTAGACTTGCCATGTTTTATGGTTCTGAGTGTTGGGCAGTTAATCATCAACATGTACAAAAGATATTTGTGACAGAAATAAATTATGTGTAGCACCAATAGAGGATAAAATTAGGTAAAGAGGAACTTGTCCATTTAACAGGTATTGGATTGGGTATGGGTCTATTGGAGTTTGCTTTGGATTAAATAGGATCAAGCTAACTAGGATCCGGTTCAAATAGATTATCTATCATCCATAACCATGAAGAAGAAAAGGGCTTGGGCCTGGAACTGTTGGCGGTGAACCATGGGGAAATATTGGGCAAGAATCACGGTGGTTATGGTAGTGGAAGGAGAGGGAAAAGGTGCCGGATGGTGATGGGAACTGGGAAGCTGGTGGTGGCTTCGGGAAGTCGGATCAGACAACAATAGGATGGAATCAAAGGAGATAAGACTAGCTGAGTTGGTTGTTTTCCGATTATGCAGACAATGCTCAGCTGGGCAAAGGGCATTGGAAACAGCTGGATGGTGGCATGGTTGGAGGATAGGAAATGGAGGAAGTTGGAGGTCTGGTTGCACTTTGGGACTTGGGCAATAGGTTTATTCAAGCGGTAGTGAGGTGCGAGCGATTCAGTCTAGGTGGGAGTTAGTTGGTTCAGACGGGCCGAAACACAGGTGTTGTAATGGTAGCAAATTAGACTTGTGCACGTTTTGTCTTACAAAGTATGATTCTATTCCTGGCAGCTAGTTGCACTTCATGGACGAAAGAATTCTCTCAGCTTGATGATGTGCTGATGGCTAGATGAAAGCTATGCAGGTGGATTATGACGATTGTCGGTTGCGGCTACGATCGGACATGGTTGATTAAAGAATCAGGTACGGTGTATGGAAAAGTTTGATGAAAAAGGAACTGGTTGAAGCGATGATCTTGTTCACAATGCGCTAAAGAGACGGGAAGAGAAGGGACACAAGAAACTGAACGACTGAACTCAATTAACTAAAACTAAACTCAATAATTTCCATCCATGAACAAAAGCGAAGAGTTCTTCTCTTTTTATAGAGAAGCAATCTTAGTTCCAATGAAAGCAAATTTCTGTTTAACTGAAATCTTAATTGAAGCCACTTTTAGGTTGGCTAGAATACTTATAATTCTAAATTTCCTATTACAGTCAAATCAAACTCAGACTCTTGTACATCCGAGGACTCTCAAATAAAGCAAATGTAGTTCATGAGAGGAGAAGGTTCAGTCCCCTATAGTTACTGATCTCACCGATGTTTTTTTCAATTTCTTGTCTACTCGCAACAAATTGTGTTTTTTGCAAGAAGAGTTAGATGCAGTTTCATCAATTTTGTACTTCCAGTTTCGAAGGAGAAAGATTCCAAAATTATTCACTAAGTTATAACTGAGAAGGTGGCTATGCCAAACACATCAATGCTCAACAGGCGTATTTGAGGTTATTTCATGGTCCCAGAAATTGTGGGTGAGATGGCTGAAGGGTGATGGAAATACTGTTCTTTTAATCATATGACTATTTGGTGCAAAAAGTTCCAAGGATTCAGTCCCCTATAGTCACTGATCTCACCGAGTGTTTTTTCCTTTTTTCAAATTCTTTTGTAAACATGCAACATATCTTTTTTTTTGCAAGAAGAGATGCCATTTTTCTACTTCAAATTTTGAAGCAAAAAAAACAAACAAACTTTTTCACTATGTTGTAAATGAAAAGGTGGTTGCACCAGGCACACCAACTATGTTATCAATAGCGGTTAGCGGGTTGTTAGCGGTCGACCCTGATATAGCGGTAGCGGGGATATAGCGGATTTAGCGGTGCACTTTTATTTATATATATATATATATATATATATAATTACCATGAATAGATTGTTAGAAGTTCTAAGGCCAAAGTTAACAATTACCATGAATAAATAACGATTCACCTACAACAACCAATCAAGCACCTACCAACAGTCTTGCATGTGCATCAAGCGTATTTGTACGTATCATTTGCCAAACTTGTATACTAAAACGTTAATAACTAAAACATACCTGTCATCTGGATTAGTGTTAGCATCCAAATTGGAAATGGTTGTGATCTGACCTGAAAATGAACTCTTGACAAAGAAGTGACTTGAAAATGAACTCTTCTAACTATATAACACAAAGTTACAAACTCACGGTTTATTACCTGAATGCATCACGTGACAAAGATAAAGCAGATAATATATCAAGTACCTCGGTGTTACAGCAATAACAAAATATGCTAAATCCTTGTTTATATCCTTTACGTAATATCTGCATAAAAGAAAAGAATGACAAGTCAAAAAGATAAGGGTGAAAAATTACCTAGAACAAGAAAGTAAATGAGCCTTACATAGTGCAAACTGCAAAGAAGTTCAGAATTAGACATATACCTCCTAGATCAAGCAAATTTTGCTGAAAAGTAGTGCATATGTTTGAGTAAATGAGCCTTACATAAACAAAATTATGTTTCATATAGACATATACGTCGTCACACTTCTTTTCCTATAAAAGCCAAAAGAGAGGATAAGCTGCAAAGAAGTTCAGAATTAGATGTCAAGAATATTTTGATAAGATGAGGAGGTTATCATCTGCAAAGTGCAAACTGCAGTAACTAAAGTTCATATATAAAGTCAGACTTCACAGCATTTTACTCCTTATTAAGCAAAGTACTTCTATGGAAGGAAAGGAAGTAAACATATCATTATCACTAAGCACCAGCACGTTATAAACTTTAAACAATATTAGCTCTCAGAAAGGGGCCGTGAAAAACAAGAGTAATGCTTTGAGGGTTGTGGCGTGCGCAACTACTCGAGCATCACCCTTATTTTTCACTGCCTCTTAAGATAACATCAAGAGCTAATTCACCTTATAAACAACACTATCACTATTTTGATCATACTTACCCACTAATCAAAGATAATGACAATTTCATTGAGCAACAATTTACAATAAAGCAGGGAAAGTAGCCTTAGAAAGCATCTTTAAAGTTTGTGCATAACATCCATCAAAAGTACACAAATGCCAATAAGCTAATTCAAAAGTACATAACATCCATCAAAATTCTATTACAAATTTACAATCAGTATCACACTTAATTGTTTAGGTCATGTTCACTCATTTTCAGAAAAAGATCTGTATTCTTTTATTTCCTCTTCCTCTTAATCTGTTTCTTCAAAATTAAATTCTTCTTCATCTTCCATAGGCATCTTATCCTTCCCTTTGCTTTGCCTTCTTTGTCGCTTTCGTGTCCTCGACCTTGTATAAACAGCAGTAGCACCCGCTCTTGATGCTTCGGATGCCATATCGATATTTCTCCAAGTAAGAGAATCATCATCACCAACGAACTCATCATCAGCAGGATATTCATCATGATCTTCAACCGATGCCAACGTGATGGGGTCAAAATTTGCTCCATTAGATTTCCTTTCTTCGTACCTTCCTTCTGAGCTTTTCGTTATATTGCACAAAAGCTAAATCGTTAAGCTTTTGATGCAATAATCTATTCCTTTTCTTTGTATGAATCTAAGATAAGAGAAAGAATTTAGGTAAGTTGTTAACTCAATAAAAAAACTTTCATTTATTTATAGTGTAAATAAAAAGCATAATTCTTAATTTCTTACCATTTCAAAGGTACTCCAATTGCGCACACATGGGGTAGCACTACAAGTAAGGCTCAAAACCCGTATAGCAAAACTTTGCAATTCACGGCATCCATAACCAAAGGTCATCCACCATTCAGCTATTACAAAAAGTTAAAAATCATGTGTAAACAATAAGTTAATCATATTCAAAATCCTTAAATCATATCTTAATAATGAAATAATTAAGAAAGTAAAGTTGCTTGAATTAATTACATGGTGCACATGTTTTCCTCGAACTTATAGCTAATTCTAATCCAAAACAACTTATTGCACTTCGATAACTTATAAGCTGATGAGTCACTTGTTGTTGTTCTTCCTTACGTCGTACAAGTATAGCTATAACTTGCAACAAACCACCTTTAATCTCAACATTAGATTCTATCTCATCATAATCATAATACAACCCCGGATTCAAATACAATGCAGCAGCATGTAATGGCTTATGCATTTGCCTGTCCCATCTTTTGTTTATGATCTCCCAAATAAAAGCATACTGCTCTTCTTTGTTTTTCATATTAACCTATAAAACAAGAAGTTAAATGTTATTAATTTATAAGATTAATAAGTAAAGATTAACAAATAACACATAAAATTGAAATATTTACGCACCTTTATTTGTTCCTTTACACGATTCATCTTCTCATAGATGTAGCCCATGACTGGTTTCTCATCACTGTTGACCATACGTAAAACATCTACCAAAGGACCCATTGCTCTAAGTGAAAAATTAATGCCCTTCTAAAATCTAAGTTGCAAAATTATTGCCTTAGATTGCTTTCCTTCAATACTATCTGATAAAGGGCATTTCTCCCATTGTTCAGAAATAACCATCGATCTTAGAGCTTCTTTTGACTGCCACAATCTGTTAAGAGTTAAGAATCTAGTAGCAAAACGGGTCACAGCCGGTCTATATATGTCTTTTCCTCCTGTAAAATGTCTCATCATATGCAATATCTAACCATGAGCATACATAAATGCCACTAGCTTCTTTGCCCTGGTGAAGATGCCTTTTAGTCTTTTTGTATCTTCAATATCTTTAAGCATCAAATCTATGCAGTGTGCAGCACATGGTGTCCAAAACAAATGATTAAATTCAGCCATCAACATTCTACCAGCTGCAACATAATTTGCTGCATTATCTGTAACTACCTGCACAATATTCTTCTCTCTAACCTCTAACATTACTTCTTTTAACAATGTATACAATTTATTTGCATCCTTTACTTCATGGGATGCATCAGTGGACTTAAGAAAAACTGTACCTTGAGGACAATGCACTAAAAAATTTATTAGTGTTCTCTCCCCACTTCCTTTTCTAAGAATGTTTCCCTTACTTCATGATATGATGGAGCCTTCATTCTAGGTCCAAACTGCCCTATATCATTTACCATCGCTTGAAAGCTAGGGGATCTTACAACATTAAAAGGGATTCCATTTTGATACATCTACTTGCTAATGGATATGCATACTCGTTCTCTTTCTTCTTTCTTATATCGATTTTCCAATATAGCTTGTCGTAGTGAGTCTGGCGATGAACGCACAAATGAATCCATGGGTCCCTTCGAAAGCGGTGGTCGTGAGCCAAATAACGATAAAGATGATGAACATTGGGTGCTTGTCATTATGTTACCTTCCATACTAGAAAGTTCTCCTTGATATGGAAATGAAATCTTTTCGGCCTTCTTCTTAGATGTGTTGTGCACGTAATCATAAATTGTTTTCTTTATTTCTTCAGTTGCATTCTTGCAAGCTGCCACATTTCCGCTTCTTCCCATTAAATGGTCCTTGTACCTTGTTATTCCACTGGTAGAAATATGACCACATAATGTACAAAATACTGACATATTATCCATCTTACGTTTTGTGAAACCCCAATTCCATCCTGGATCCTTCGAACCTGGGGGTCTATAGTTGTATGCTAGATTTGAAAACCTAATACCAGTTGTTTTACTAGTGCTTGTGCCACAACTACCACTGCCATTGCCACTTTGACAAAGCAGTTGTACTTGTTGATGATTCCATACTCACTATAAAAAGAATAAGAATAACGACTCAACTTGAGTTTTTCAACCTTATGCAAGAAATAAAACATTAAATAATTAACATTCATTGGTATCATTAGACAATCCTAAACTACAAATTGTAAAGGCAACAACCATTCCTATTTAAACCATAAACAACACTGCATAGCCCATACACATAATGAGGTTATTAGAAGAGAAAGAAGAAAACACACATAGAAACACACAAAGAAGAGTAGTACAAGCGCGAGCAGTCTTCCAAGGACATACATAGAAAACAGCTTTGTAATGAAAAAATTAATAAGAAGCTTAAATAATAGAGAAAAACATTTAAAGCAAAGGGTTTTTCCATTCAAAAAGTAACCCGGAGAGCACGAAGAAGATTAAAGATTAGTGCTCAAGTACACTTTCAACACATTCACTCACTGATCTTTTTGTTGCAGTTACATGTCTTCAAGAGTTTGTCTTCGTGCCGCATCAACTTGGTTGTTCGGATGCTTGCAAGTGCAACATTATGTTTATCGACATTGTCAAGTAAGAAACCGACTTCTCCAAGCCCCCAAAGTTTCAACAGGTCTCAGCTTCTTTTCTTGTAACGATGGGGAGGCCTATGCGAGGTATGCACGTCGATGCCCTGGGCATCGAACAGATCACGACCTCAACTTGAAAGTCGAGTCCCCTAGACTGGCGAACACCGCTCTGTGTTCATATTTGAGGTACGATGTTGGTGATGATGACGATGATGAATCACCATTATCATCGTCACAACAACCTCCCATAACGTTACAAGCAAAAAGGCCTCATCACAATCACCAACACCACGTAATTCTAGAACTGTGCTTGTCATATCACTATCGTAAAATATATCCAACCTTATTCTCAGGATAATTCTAGCTTTATTTGCTTCACAAATGTGCCAACCATTGCCATGGATGAACATACCTGGATAGGAAGATGAACACAAAGGAGAATAGCAGTGGCAGTGAGAGGCGGGAGAGAGGCGTTCACTGCGAGAGGTGCGAGAGGAGGGAGAGAGGCGTCCACTGCGAGAGGTGCGAGAGGGGGGAGAGAGGCGTCGACTACGAGAGGAGCGAGATGGGGGAGAGAGGCGTCGACTGCGAGAGGAGCGAGAGGCCAGAGGCATCGACTGCGAGAGGAGCGAGAGGCCAGAGGCATCGACTGCGGGCGGTCTAGGGCTTTTATGTTTTATTGATCGGGCGATCCAATGGATATTGGATCGACCCGATCCAAACATTAATGTACGTTAACATTGATATAGCGGACCGCTATAGCGGTCCGCTATATCGGTGTTAGCGGCGCTATTTGCGCCCAAACATGACGCCCGCTACTTAATGGGCGCTATAGCGACCCGACGCTATAGCGCGCTATTGATAACATAGCACACCAATGCTCAGCAGGGTGTATATGAGGTTAGGCAGAAGTTGCGAGTGAGATGGCTGAAAGAAGGTGATAGAAACAATGCTTTTGTTTCATCAAATGGCTATTTGGCATAAAGTTCCTCGGGTTGGAAAGGGTAGAGGTGAATGGTTTGGAGATGGTAGTGGGATAAATGAGGCTGTTTGTGGTTTTTATCGAATCTCTTCTTGATAGGTCCATTCTGAAACCTAATCTGGTTAGAGTTCAAATCACTCACAACTGGGGACAAAGAATTTCTTACTCGTCTGTTTACTATGGAGGAGGTTTAGAAGGCAACAGTGAGTTGTGGAGGGGATAAAGTGCCAAAGTATTATGGTTCCTCTATGTCTTTGCTATCAAATTATTGGGGTAAGGTGAAAGATAACATTTGTTCTCTTTTTGAAGATTTTCATGAACTGCACCTATGTTTATATCTTAAACTCTAAATTTATCATTCTTATCCCCAAATTAATGGGAGTAGTAAATATGAGAGCTGTTCGATTGATTAGCCTGGTGAAGATTGTTTGTAGAATCCTTTTTAACGCATTATCTATGTGACTTAAAAGAGTGCTACATAATGTGGTAAGACAGTGACATGCATCGTGGAGGGGAAGCAGATATAGGATGCAACTCTTATTGCCAATGAGGTGGAAGATCTTTTGTGGAAAAGTGAAATGATGGGGGTGGTGTGTGATGTGGATATGGAGGGGCTTATGTCCATGTGTTTTGGAAGTTCTTATAATGGCTATTGGATAGAATGAGCTTCTAGAGACTTACAAGAGGCTGGCAGTTAATACTTCTATTTGTTTTCGTTGTTGATAAATGGTTTTATTTTCAGCAATTTTGGTGTTTTAAGGGGTCAAGGCAAGGGGACCTGTTGACACCCTTGCTATTCATTTTGGTTATGGAAGCATTACGCCCGATTAATTCCGAGTGTCTCATATGTTATTTGTGGATGACTAAGTTTTGCGGAGCTAATAACCATAATTTATTACACATGAGATGTATTTTGTTCAGTTTTGAAGTTGTCTGTGGGCTTAAAGTGCTTAAAGTGAATATGCATGAGTGAATTTATTCCTATGGGAGAAGGTGAAGATGGATATAGGTTGGTTGACATTTTTTGATGCAAGGTTGAATGATTTCCCCTTTAGTATTTGGGGTTATGTTCTCCTGTTATTGAAAATTTTGAAAGGAAGTTGGCAGGGTGGAAGCACAAGTGTTTGTTTAAAGCAAGGAGATTAACTCTCATCAAGAGCACCTTGTCTAGTTTGCCTGCTGATTATATGCTGTCTTTTTATGCCAGTGTCTATAGTTAAGAAATTGGAAGGTATTAAAAACAGTTTCTATGGGGGTATAATAGAGAGTTTCAGAATGTCATGTGGTTGAGCAGCAAGAACTTAAAAGACCTTTTATTGGAGGGTTTGGTTTGAAGCTTTTGTCATTGTTCAATGGCAGTCTCTTGAATAACTGGCTGTGGAGTATTAAGGAGGAGGATTAGTTGTGGAAGAGAGTGGTGGCAACTAATTATTGAGTGGGGGGAGAGGGAGTTGACTTTACAGAGGAGTCTTATGTGTGGTTAGTGGTCAAGATAAGTTTAAGGGAAGGCTTATGTTTGAGGTAGGACATGGGGAGATACTTTGGTGGAGACCATGCAGGTGGGTGTGAGACATTCTATTCTTCAGGAATGCTTGGGATTGGGAAGTACAATTCTCTGTGCTGTTCTTTGTTTTGCTTTACAAGGCCAAGGTGAAAGGATAGAATGCTGCAAACACCTTGTCTAAGTTTTCATGTTGTGTCCGTAGACAAGAGATTGGCAGAAAATGGTTTTTGTTAGGGCATAACAAGGACAGTTCAAGATTCATTTGTTTGGGTGGAACGAAGTTAAAAAGTCCTTTTCTAAAAAGTCCTTTTCTATGGGAGGTTAGGTGCGAAGTCCCTGCTCTCGTCCAATTATTCTCTCTTGAATAAGTTGTTATGGAGGCTCACTAAGGGGGAGGATAAGTTGTGATAGCTAAATTGGAGCAGGAAGATGCAGTGTACGACTTTAGAGTGGGAAGATTGATCATGCTTCTTTTAAGAAGAGGGAGTCTTATGGATCTAGCATGTGGTTAGTCTTCACAAGAGGATCGGATAAGTTTAGGAAAAGGGTGAGTTATGAGGTGGGGATGAGAGGAGGGTGTTGTTTTGGCATGATATTTCCTTTGTTGATACAGTTTCTAGTTTACTGTTTGATGGCAGTGAATGAAGATGCTTTGGTGGGGGGGGACTATTTGGATTGGGGGGTTAAGCAGAGTGGTGGACATTCCATTCATTAGAATGTTGAGGATTGTGATGGACAAATCTCTTGTGTTGTTCTTTGTTTTGCTTTGTGGGGTTGAAGTAAATGGAGAGTGCAGAGATGCTTTGAGGTGGAATGACGTTTCTGATGGCGAGTATAAGGTAAATAGATTTTATGGTGTTTGTAGAAGATAGGAGGATAGCAACGATTGTGAATCAATGCCGTGGAAGCTTATTCCGAAGTTCGGCATTCTACCTTCAGTTTCCTTCCTTGCTTGGGGTCGACTTGGTGTGGAATCCCTTGTTTCGGCAATTTTCAACGGATCACTTTGATGAACTGGTGTTTAAGAGAGCACTAGGCTTGATGATCATTTGTTGTTTTGCGAGTGGACTAGTTAGTTTTCAAGGGCAACCTTTAGGTGCTTATCATCCACTAGATGTCGAGTAGAACTGGTAGATAAGAGTTGTGGCTTGGGTTTATTACTACGTATACTACAAAAGTAATTATACAGTGTTGACGATTCCTTGTGTGCTTTTTTTTACTTGTTTGGACTGAAAGGTATACGAGCCTTCTTGATGGAGTGGAGATATCATTAACCAAGAGTTCTCAGAGTTATCATTGTCTTTTGTCTTTTTGGCACCACAACTATTTTGTGAATGAAGTGGAGCTTTTTTCCTTTAGCCTTTCCAATCGACTTATATAATGCATGACGGTGGTGTTTATTAATAATTCTTATTTATCAAAAGAAAAGTCAATACAAGAAAACTGCTCTAGAATTTATGGAGAAATGGGATTCTTCTTTGAAGTTCCTCAAATCTTGATGTATTGGGGCTGAATGCAATGGGCCCCATTTCCAAATATCGAAATTCTTTTAGAATGCTGTAGATATCTATTTTATGAAAAAAGAGCAGGGCACTTTATAAAAAGAAAAAAATTATTAATTGTTTGGAGTTTAGGCTACTCTTGTGCTATTTTTTCATCTCGGTAGATGAAACTTCAGAAGAAAGAAGGAAGTTGGGGAAGAAAGAGATGAAGGAAAGCAAGAATATAAGAAAGGAAATAACAAATCAGAAGAATGGTTAGAAGGAGAAGAGGTAGGAATAATTATGATAAGTTAGAGAAGGAATGGGATGAACAGGAAGAAAGTAGAAAACGGAAGGAGAAGTGATTTTTGTGCTAATTTATGATTCTTATCGTTTCTAGACCTCATGATTTGATTGTCTGTTGACCTTAGGTGTTCTCCTTCTGGTGACATTTGGGTTAAAAGCAAGTAATTGCTAATCTTAATTGATATTTACACGAATAGCACTGATGGAGCTAATGATTCAGTATGCATGATATTCATATATGAAAGCAAGTCACATGCTTGATTGTTGCTTGACTGACTCATGATTTTCCATGAAAAAATATCAAATAAGATAGGCCATACATTAAAATCACTTTCTACATTGCTTGGATAAAACAGCTAAAAGACGAACATTATGAGGGGATAATGTAATAAGGTTCACTACATAGTGGAAACACTAGCTTCTGTTGATCTACAGAAACAACAGCTAAGCCTTTTCCCATACTGGTTTTGGTCAGCTATATGGATTCTTTGTTTCCATAGAGCTCAATCCTGTGCCATGCTAACATATAACTCAACAAAAGCTTGATCACTTTTTGTTGTTTCCTTTCAACACTTTGTAGTCTTCTTCTTCTTTTAATATTTTCACCATCCAGTTTCTCACACCTTATTGGAGCTTCTTTTGTTTGCCTTTCCATGTGTTGAAACCTATCTTATATGATTTTTCCTCATTTTATCTTTTCTTGCTCTACTTGCAGGATAATTAATCTCTGTTACTGGTAATTAACAAAAACAATGGTCACATGAGTTTTCAAAATCTCACTTGTTTGCAAATTCATCTCAATATTATGAGTTCATTGTTCTATTCTGCCTGGTTCTTTCAACAAAATAGTTGTACTTAGGGTCCCTCCCACCCGCACACAAGTTCTTACCCTGCTTTTGTGCGTTCTAGGTTGAAGTTTTTCAGTCTGCATGGTTGTATCTATATCCATGTTTGACGCTGTGCAAGTTTCATCTATCCTTCTGGTGAACTTGAAGCATATAGGATACAAGTCTTAAGTTCTTGCTTGTGGAAAGTTCTCAGCCCTAGGATAATTTGTTTTTTTTTTTTAATTTATAAACTAGCAAAAGCTAAGGTTCTCAATGATCATAGGAATATACATCTTTAGGTTGGAGACTTGTACCTTACTGTAATTGTTGCAAAGTGCTTCATCGAGTAGATTGCTCATACTTAGCTTAGTCAAGCTTGTAATGGTATTCAGTTATTAATTCTGATTATTTAAATTCTAATGCTGGTTTTCTGGATGTCAGCATATGGTTTTGTTCCCTCGTTGCTATTTCTCTTTGAGGTTGTAGTTGTTCCTTTTTCTAGGCATTTTTTTTGCATTTTAATAGGTCTGAAGTATTGCTTCATGTTGCACCATTTAACTGTTCCACTCTATAGGTCATCTGATGATGGGACTTGTAGAATCTGGGATGCTAGATCCTCCAACATCAACCCGCGCATTTATGTCCCAAAGCCTCCGGATCCCGTAGCTGGTTAGCATTATATTCTCCTTTATGTTTTGCACTTTGCTGAGGTCTAGTAATTTTTGTTTCTGTTTCCCATTTGAATGCAGGAAAGAGCAATGACCCATCTCAAATATCAAATCAGCAGAATCACCAAATCTTGTGTTGTGCATTCAATGCCAATGGAACTGTTTTTGTCACTGGAAGCTCAGATACACATGCAAGGGTTTGTAATACTTTCCTCTTAACACTGCATATCCACTACTGTTGTTCTCTTCTTATGGGTTTGTCATTTATAACCAGAATAATGGGAGTCTAACTTGCTTTGGATACTATTAGGTCTGGAATGCTTGTAAGCCAAATCCAGAGGACTCTGATCAACCAAATCACGAAATGGATCTCTTATCTGGTCATGAAAATGACGTGAATTATGTACAGTTCAGGTTTCTCCTGTCCTCCCATCTGTGCTTGCATCTCTTTGTAGTGTGTTTGTTTCTTCAAATACTGAAATCTTTGTCTCTGTAACAACTAGTGGCTGTGCTGTGTTGTCAAGATCTGCTACTGCTGATGCTTCAAAGGAGGAAAATGTTCCGAAGTTCAAAAACTCCTGGTCTGTTTCTGCTTTATTTAGTTAGTTGTTTGAGGTTGATTTTGAACTTGGTTTGCTTTCTTGTGTAGTCTTTGGACTTAAGTTGTTTATAATTTTTGACCCTCTAATTTGCCGAAAATAGAAAAATATTATCTACATTTGTTGACTTTATTTTGGCAGTCGTTGTGTTATTCAGTGCATAATTCATATTTATTATTGCTAACAGGTTTACACATGACAATATAGTTACTTGTTCTCGTGATGGCAGTGCAATCATTTGGATTCCTAGATCACGGCGTTCTCATGTGAGTTCTTTTTCTTTTTCCTTTTGCTTTTATGGTCGACCTGTAGATGGTCGTGCTTACTCTCGATTGGTTAAATGCTCAATCATGATACTCGTACTTCTTACACATGTTTTGCTCCCTTGTTTCCTCGCAGTATTTGTGGTTTGTATTATTATTCACTATGCAGTATGTACTATTTTGACTATGCTAGATTAACACCTTTTCACCTTTATGATATGGGGACATCCAATATTGTAAACGTCAAATTCTGTTTGGTTACAATGAAGGCTGAATCTTAACATCCCACACATGCATGCAGCCTTCTGGAATGGAACCAGCCACCTGCGAGTGGGTGTCTGGGAGCCCTGCTGTTGAGCTGCTCTGGGTGCTGTAAAAGTCATATTTCATCGTATTTTATCATATGATATGATCAGATTCATTGGTGTGTCAGGCCTGAACTGATATGGTTCAGGTGAGGTAAGCTTAGGACAACAGAGCTATCATCAAAGATTACAAGTTCAGAAGGACCCAAAAGCAGAGTAATATCTGGTTAAAATCCAGCTGCCAGAATATTAGTCCTGCATTTTTATGCTAATTTGAAGCATGATTCAAGCCTCTTCAGGACATTTGTCGTCATACAGGTTCTATGAAGACATATTGGTTCTCAGTCTGCCAAACCACCAAGCTGAAGGCAACAGGAACTCCATAACTACCTCCATCCTTTTGTTCTGCATCAAAACTTAGGCATTAACCATGAGGTCCCTGACCATGCTAGTTAGCAGAAGTTTAAACTCTGAATTTTCTGAGTTCTGGAAGAGGAGCTGAAAGAAGCTGCAGATCCAGAACGAGGAGATGTTTTTTCTCTTCTATGTGGCCAATCCACCGGTGTGTCAGTAGATGGAAGCCCCAATCCTTTCTTCAATTTTACAGCCATTATTTCCTAAATGGGAAACCAAAAGGAGCAGCACACCTTAGGGGAAGTGTCTGCCAAATCATCCGGATTCAACATCAGGATGTCCAAGTGTCTTATAGGAGTGAAGTGAGAATTGAAAGCCTCCTTGTTGCCATATATCCATTATAACTGACAATATTTGTTGAATAGTTTAGTACCCTTAATGAGCTCATGAATCTTATCAATCATTAAATTTCTGTGCAAGCAACCATGAGACTTCGGCATAGATGCAGACGATGCACATCTGTCAGCAGTTACAATTGTCTTGGAAAACACAGTGGCTTGTCCATGAAAAAAAGAAGATTGCTCATCATCTCCGGCATGCAGGCAACATTTTTCCTTGAATACATGTAACATTGATAACCTTCCCCTCCAGATTCCTGAAAACATACCCCACTTGTGGTATCTGATGCAACCTAGTCCCCTTTGAGAGTTTGGTCTCCAATAGTCAATGCTGTGAGATAGTTTGTGCTTCCCAGCAGATGGATTTCTTCAAGTCAGGAAACCACTGTTGTCCCACACCCACTTTTATATTCTACCCAAGTAATCCATTGTGGACACTAGCTACCGATCACTGCCAAACTCCCTGGCACAGGTTTATTATCTGTTGACTATTTTGCAACTAGTCACCATGCTGCACCAGATTTCAATCTAGAATAGATTAGAGTAATGCCTTAAACCCCATGCAACCAACTGCATCTGATAAGACCCAGGAAATGGTCCATGCGAGGACACTGATACAAAACCGAGAATATGCATCAAGAGAAGAAATCAATCGTATGTGGAGATAAGAAATTAGTCTACCTTGCAAGGGGGGTCATGATTGTTTGACCAGATATATGGATCTCCACTGAGGGAGATCTGCTAAGCACACAGTAGCCTCAAAATTCTGAAATTTCCACATGAGCGTTTTGCTTTTGTTGCTGTCAGAGATTCCTATGATGAAGTCTCAAAAAATTGGTCCACTCTCCATGGGCATTCATTTGTGGTTTATATGTCTCCCCATAAATCTTTCCTCTGCTCACAGTTGCATAGTCTATAATAATCAACCGTTAACGTCAAGTTGTTGTCCAGGAGTCCACCATCCATTGTTTGAGTAGAAATCGTGGTGGCCTGCAACAAATATTTGCTAATTCATGGATTCTAGAGTTGCCAGACACCCAGCCTTTCCCCATGGCAAGACTAGCCTTGATTGTGGATGCTGATGCTTAGAAGCCTTAATTTGTCTCTCTTGTAATGTTTGCATTAGTTGGTCAACATTTTCTTGCTTTTCTTTTTCTTTTTCTTCCTTTGTGTTTTCAGTTCTGTGTTTTCTTCAATGAAAATCGTGTGGAATCTGGTAAGATATGTCAATGACCTTGTATGAATTCTGTTACGATTGGGTACTTGTACCTCCGGTATATGCCTGTATTGTCCAAGATGGAATTTGAGTAACTCAACTATCACATCCAGGTTTTCTACTTGTTCGGAGTCCGGACCAATTTTTATTGATTTTATTCTATCCGCAAGGTTAAGCATCCTTGAGCCAGAGTTGTATTAGGATGTGCGACCTCTGTGAAGTTCAGGTGTCACACCTTCTAGCAAACCCCGTGTAGTGTGGGAAAAACATTGGTTAATGTAAAGGCTATGTCCACGTGCGAATGCTTGAGGCCAAAAGTTATTTCTTGTTAACTAGATCTTTTCTTTGCTTGTTAAAAAATTATACTTTAAAATGTTTGACTTCTAGTTGCTATTACTGTGTCATGTGTCAACAACTCCAGTCGATACATACATAGAATTGTCTTATGTTAAATAGTGCCTTTTCTTTCTTCGTTATCTGTCCATCTATGTATAGAAACAAACATGCTTTTCACATAAAAACAAACAGATCCATGTGTTTGTGTCATCTTGTCAGATCCTCTTAAAGATGTTATATTTGTGCTATTTCAAAGATAATTACAGGATAATGCAAGCTTTTTATGATTAGTAATACATTGTGTTTTGTCTGTATATCTGTATTGTTGTCTAACCTGTTTGTGTTTTTTGTTTTAGGGAAAAGTAGGGCGCTGGACACGAGCATACCATCTGAAAGTACCACCTCCTCCAATGCCACCTCAACCTGCTCGAGGTGGGCCAAGGCAGCGATTTTTGCCAACTCCTCGTGGAGTTAATATGATTGTCTGGAGCTTGGATAATCGCTTTGTTCTTGCTGCTATCATGGGTATCATCTCACTCATTGAAATTGATTTTAGCATCATTGAGTACATTATCTTTTATTTTAGTTGCTGACATATTGTTAAGGTTTGATTTACTGACATGCTGGTTTATTTACTTTTCCTTTTCCTCTTCATCTTCCTCAAAGCAAAGAGTGGATAATGTTATGATAGAACACCTTTGCTTGGTTTATTGTTGACTTAGCAAATGCTATTGCTTCCTTTAACCATATTTTTTCTCCTGAGAGATTGTACCTTTTTCTGTTTCAATATTATGGTAAAAAGGGGAAACGGCAGAAAAGCCTATTATCAAGCACTTACATTCTTGACAGTTTTATGGTGTTGAAAGTTTAGTAGTATTCCTTTTGATGCTTTGGTTAATGCACCTTCCATCATGGTTTCTACTATTCAAGCGCAATAAATCCATAACCATCCTGCTGCTGTCATTTTCTTCAGCCAGTTTTTCGAAGTTGAGCTTTCTCCATGATTAGTTGTGTTTCTCCATGGTGATTGTGCAAAATTACGTTTATTATATTTAGCTTGTGCATGAGCTATTTGAGGAGATACTTGTTCCTGGCTCATCCTTTGTTCCTACTCCTTCATTTGTTCCATGTTTTCTTTTTCTTTGTTATCTGACAAGTCCTAAACATCAATTTATTATCAATATCCTGTATACTTATTTTAACCCTTATCTTGAATGCTGTACTCTAGATTGCAGGATCTGCGTTTGGAATGCAGCTGATGGCAGCTTAGTTCATTCATTAACAGGGCACAGTCAATCTGTTAGTGTGTTTCTTCTTATAATTCACTGTGGAAGACCTCTGCTATTATCACGGTTTATCTATGAGTGTTTCTTTTGTCATTCTCCATAAGAAACCTCTTCTATTATCATGTCATTGCTCTTTAGTTTTTCTTTTTCTTTTCCCTTCTCCAGTAGTGCTAGATGGTGCGTCCACATTGGTGCTGTAGAATGAAGTTGCTATTGCATCCTTGTCAATTGACAACTTTTTCTCTCATGTGGTATCCATGTTGAGTCATCATCTGGATTGCTTTGTTTGAGCTGTAATATTATGTATATTGAGAAGAAATTGGACCCATACTGCACCGGCTTCTTGGTTGACTGCAAGGCTCTTGGTTCACTTAAATTTAGACGTTCTGTTTGCTCTTTAAGTCATGTTCTTTCTCAGTTTTAAAAGGATTTTACTTGATGTTTTCTACCTTTTGTTAAATGGTGCTGTTCTAAGCTTTGGGGTACTTGTTTCTAGTCTTCAGCTGAACGTAATTGACTTTATTATTGTGTTGCAGACTTATGTTCTGGATGTGCATCCTTTCAACCCTCGGATTGCCATGAGTGCAGGCTATGATGGGAAAACAATTGTGTGGGATGTGAGACTTCAGAGTTCTCCATCGTGAATAGTTTTTATCTGTTGTCATTATGTGTCCAATGTATTTGGCGTTTGTTTTCTTACATTGCTTTATGTATCGTGTTATTCAGATACGGAAGGGCGTTCCCATACGCACATATGATATAGGGCGGTTCAAACTGGTAGATGGGAAGTTCTCTCCGTAAGTTCAATTTTCTAATTGGGCATTGTCATCTTCTTAACACTTTAGGGTTCTGTTAATGCTGCTAATAACTGTTCCCTATAAACCTGTTCATTGTCAACAACATTGTTAATACTGATGGTTCAATTTCCATGTGATTCCAAAGCTGCGATATTTATATTTTCTTGCATTCCAATATGGTAGACTTTGAAATTTTTCAAGGATGCACTTGTATGAGGAAGCATTTATTTAGTGATTACAATTTTCTTCTGAGGATCGGCTTCTTCCTTTATCACATGGGGGTGGGTTATGTCTTTTTGAATTTGCTGGATGATCTATTGTAGGAATCGCTTTAACAATATATTAGGAACAAATTTAACAGACATGCATGGACACACACGAGATAAGAACAGGCTTAACCTTTTAATTCACACAAACATAAGCATGCACGAGATAATAACATGCTTAACCTTTTCATTATCTATGAGGGCATGTCATGTTTTGGCTCATTCCTATGATCTTGAGATTTGGTCGTTTTAGGTCTTGTTCTCCAAACCCCATTGAATATGTGCTTATAGTTGAATTTTGCAGTTTTTGGTTCTTTTTACCTGAAACCTTTTCATTTTAAGACCATTCATTTTTCCTGTTTCCCAATGAGTTTGTGCAAAGATCTGACTGCATCATAGATGTGGGAAGTGTATGGACAACTATATTAGGAACTACTAAATATTGAAGATGGTTGCCTATTTCGGTTGGTTGTCAATGAAGATAGGTTGTTTCTGATGGTGATGGTGAATGTACTGGAGTTTGTCAATTCCTTCTGCAATGTTTGTTGTGTTTTCTGTGTTATGGCCTTCTCCCAGATGTTATATACAAGGTTACTAAGATCTTACAATATCATAGATTTTACCATGTACCAATACCTGAATTGTGTTGATTTAGGTAGTGTATTGATACCTGAATTGTATCAATCCAGTCACCTGAATCATAGTTTACGATTTATCAGAACATAAACGGTGCACACATCCTTTGTATCTTATGATACACCTTGTATTGTATGATACAGTGTTGATTTTTTGAAGACTGTGTTTTCAACTTTTGAGACCCAAAGTTGATGTAAACCTCCTAAGGCCACCTTCTTTGGCCTCCCCACCCCTTTCTCTTCTCAAGAGGGGTCCCCTTCTTTCTCCTCTAGAGCTCCAAGTATCAAATTGCTTCGATATGTCAATGCCGATGATAAAAGAAATTAATATGTATTGAACTAAAGAATAATACTTGATTGGAAGATTTCTTCCAATCTGTACAAGAACTGAAAAACGGCACCCCAAAGCTGCCGATCCCCTTCTATTTCATAATGATAAAACCCTAAACACTCTTATTTATAATACTCTCTCTAACTTAAATTCTTAAACTATCCCTAATTAGTACTAATTACTACTAAAGTACCATAATACACTAATACAGCTGAACACTTAAATAACGTGCACCTAATAACACTAATACAAGATATTCTTTAACACTCCCTCTCAAGTTGGGTGAAGAATGTTTATAACACCCAACTTGGATAAAGTCTCCTTTAATTGTATGCTGGTAGTAGCTTTGGTTAGGAAATCAACCCTTTGTTTTATAAATTGAACATACTCCAGCTTGAATTCTTGATTAGATATCTTCTCTCTGATGAAGTGACAATCAACCTCTATATGTTTAGTCCTTTCATGAAAATTGGATTCGGAAGAGAGATACAAGACCGATTGGTTATCACAAGCAAATTCTATAGGACCTATCTCAAAACTTTAATCTCTATTGAGTAAATATTTTAAATGCCACAAGAGTTCGCAAGTAGTATGTAGCCATAGCACGATACTCATGCTTTTTGTGCTCGATCTTGCAACAACATTATGTTTCTTAAGTTTTGTATGCTTAAATCAAGTTACCTCCAATAAGCACATAGTAGCCCTCAAGGTAGACCTCCTATCACTAAGCAACACCAGCTTAATTTGCATCTCGTATATCCAATGATATTAGTATAACCTCTGTCCGTATAAACAAGTCCTTTACTAGGTGATCCTTGATGTATATCTTTTAAAGATCTCGGACAAATCGCATTCCAACGATTGTCACTCTGGCATTGCGAGTTAAGAAATCGGCAACTCACAACACCGACAGAGTAGGCACAGGTGTCGGGTCGTAGCCGAATGGTGAGATAATTTATTTAACTTCCCACCAATCTTCTATATCCGCATGGGTCAAGATATGGCTCCCTCATTGATTAAAGTAGAAGCTTCACATTCGTGGGTCCACAGGTCAGTATCAACAAAAGGTTTACAATCAGCATCCCTGCTTTTCTAAAGATCTAGGGCATATTTCCTTTGAGAAATAGTAACACCTATTCTTGAATAGGCTACTTCAATCCCAAGGAAAGTATCGCACCTACCAAGATCTTTAGTTTTAAAATGTTTAAACAGTATTGCTTCAATTTTTAAAGCTTTTCGATCATCATCACCAATGACAATGATCATCCACATACACCACAAGATAAATAAGTTTATTTAATGATGAGCATTTAAAGAATACAAAATGGTCTCCATTTCGCAATGAATTATGCCAAATCGCGTCGAATGACTTTACTAAATTTCCCAAACCAAGTGCGAGGTGACTGCTGAAGCCATGTAAGCACTTTTGTAGCCCTCGCAAAACAAGACCTCGACTTCCCCTAAGCAACAAAACCTCAGTGTGGTTGCTCCATATAGTACTCCTCCTCTTCCACATCACCATGTAAGAAGGCATTTTTAATATCCACCGATATATGGCCAGCGTCTCATGGTAGCGCATAGACAAGAACAAACGAACAAACGCCATCTTAGCAACTGTCGGAGAAAATGTATTATTTGTGATCCAAACCATATGAGCCTCGAGCGTATCCCTTTGCTACCACTGGCTTTCATTCACGCCACTTTCCCATCAAAAATAACTTTACTTTAACAATAACACATACCGCATCTATGTACTAACTGTAGATTTTCCAGTGATTTCAGGTGAAATAAGTGGTCCATGTATTATTCTTGTTTAAAGCACTCATTTCTTCATGCATGGTTTGAACCCACCTTTATTCATTAATGCTTCTTGTACTGTTGCACTCCATAATCAATCATGGAAATAAAACTCGATGCTGCATCGATAGGTTTTTAAAGTGGACACAACCAAGATACGGGGTATTTTGTACAAGTTCTTCTGGGCTTTTCTTAAAGCTATTGGGTGTCACCGTGTTGTGTTCACAAAATATCATGAAGAACTATTCAAAGGTCTTGGGACCGAAAGAATGCTTACCTCCGTCTTGACGATCGTCATTGCTGGACCAGTTGGGTTTTTTCCGATAATACACTGCCAGGAAGGACATATAGGAACCGATACCGATTCTTTAGGTGTCTCTCGTGTTCAGACGAAGAGGATGTGACATCCTTTATCGTGAGAGTGATAGAAGACTCCAACCGATTCAACCAAAGAGGAACAAAAGATGACTCAAGGGGACTCACTTTCTGACCACTCTCCAAGTCGAGGACTAAGGTGAAAAGACTCTGACTCATGAAAAGTAACATCCATGGAGATATATAGCTTCTTGCCCAGAGGATCATAGCATTTATAGCCCTTTTGAGTATTAGAGTAGCCAAGAAAAATGCATTTTACAGATTTAGGATCCAATTTATCACGATTAAGTAAGTGAACATGTACAAAACACGTACAGCCAAAGATATGGAGAACTATATGAAATGGTCTTGATTCCTTATTGAGGCATTTTATTGGACTTTCACCCTCAAGTACAGTACTGGGCAGTCTATTTATCAGATGAACTACACTAAGGACGGCTTCTCTCCAATAGAATTTAAGAACATTATTTTGAAGTAACAGAGTTCTGGCTACCTCTAAAATATGACGGTTTTTTCTTTCAGCGATTCCATTTTGTTGAGGAGTATAGGAACAGGAAGTCTGGTGGATTATACTATGTGTATGTAAATATACTGTTAAGTGCTTGCTAATGTACTCCCCCCATTGTCTGAACGAAGGATTTTCACTGAAGTGTTGAATTGATTGAGAATGAATTTATGCACAATTGGAAAAATTGACACAACTTCAGACTTTGATTTCATTAAATATATAATTCTAAGGCAAGTATAATCATCAATGAAGGAAACAAAGTATTTATAACCAAACAGGGAAGTAACTGGACTAGGACCCCAAATATCTGAATGAACAAGTTCAAAAGGTCACTCAATGGATAAGTGGCTCTTTAATGTTTCCCAAGCTGACATACTTCACATTCAAACTTATTTTTATTTACTCTAAGATGAGGTAAAACATAAGGAAGTTTAGACACAGGTAAATCACCAAGATGACAATGCCAAAGCTGAATCTCTGAATCCTGAATCGATGGTGCTGACGCTCTATAAGAAGTGCCATGTTGGAGATGATCTTCCAAAATGTATAGGCCCCTCTGTAGTCTACCATGACCAAAGATTTTTCTCGTCTTCAGATCCTGAAACACACAATCAGTAGGAGTAAAGGTTATACTGCATTTCATGGTACAAGTCAATAAACTGACTGAAAGGAGATTTATTGGAAAACTTGGAACATGATAAACTGATTTTAAATTGGCAAAACATGTGGGTACACTTCCTTGTCCAACGATATACAAGTAAGAACAATATGCTAACTTATAGGCTCTTGCTTTTGAAAAAGTCTGTACTTTGAGAAATAAGATGACTCTCCTACCATATGATCGGTAGTGCCTGAATCAATAATCCAAGTCTTTGAATTAGTATAAGAGGATTTACCCTTGACTGTGTGAGTTGCTTGAGCGACTAAAGTTTGGGATGTAGATGGTTGAGACTGTTCAGATAGTCTTGTCTCTAATCCTTTAATTCGCTTAATAAGCTCTAGCATCCCATCTGTATTAGAAGTAGAATTTTCAATCGAATGAGCAGAGTGGTTCTTATTCTTATAATGGTCTGGTTTGTCATGTAATTCCCAACAGTAGTCTTTTAGAGTGTTCTTATTTTCCACAATGAGAACAGATGAGTTTTTCTCTTTCACCAGGTTGAGATATATCACGTCCTCGTCCGCGGCCTTGGTATCCTCCTCTTCCACAATAATGAGAATTTTCACCTCTAGTTTGAAGAGCATGTTGGTCTGAAGAAGGGATACTCTTCCTTTCAAGGTTTCTACGATCCTCTTCCCTAATTAACAATGAGTACACTGTTCTCAAAGAAGGTAGTTCATCTCTTCCTAAGATATTGAGTTTTATTGACTCGAATTATGAATTTACACCCCAGAATAAGTCAAATACTTTTTTCTTTTCAGTTTCTGCATTTCTTTCAATTTGACACGAAGAGCACTTGATACTAGTATGATACAACAATTCATCCCAAAGTCCCCTAAGATCTGCATAATATTCACTGATAGATCGTGAACCCTATTTATAATTCCTGATCTTTTCCAAAATTTCATACTTTTTGCCTACATTCTTTTTTCTAGAATAAACTTAAGAGACTGCACACCAGATATCATAAGCTGATTCAAGAAACATAAATGTCTTTGTTATAGATGGAATCATAGACTGTAGTAACCATGAAGAAATCAAAGCATCTTCTCATCGCCAGGCAGGGTAATAAGAATCAGTTATATCTAGAATTGGTGTCTGACCCATAAGATAGTCCATCTCCCCCTTGCTATAATAGCTAGTTCAACAGATCTAGACCATTCTAGATAATTTTTGCCATCCAACTTTGTTGTTGTAATCTAAAAATTTTCTCCTTTTTCATTCAAGGCTTGTTCAGACATAAAGAATGTAGTTTCAATTGTCTTGCCTTTACTTCCCATCACTATTGACTTCAAATAAATTCTCTGGAGTGTCTTGAATATCTCAAAATCACTTGTATACTTTCCAAAGAAGATTTGATATTAAAAAAAATTGAAATTGCAATTCAATAGGCAACCACGTCTTCAATCAACAAGAGAAAACTTAACAAAATAGAAAATGGTTCAGGGTGCAACTTAATTTTTTCAACATTATTCCTATATCAAGTGCAGCCAATGTGCTTGGAAATATTCAGAACCCACAAACTAAATCCTTTCAACAAAAGAATTACTTTCTTTACAAAGCCAATGTTCTTGAAATATTCGGTCAAGGGAAACAGATTTTCCAATATGATCATATCTGATTGATGATGACGACAACTAGACTTGATGGTCTGATTTGATTTGAGGCAGTCAATAGAAGATAACAAATTTTCTTGACAAACCCACGAACAAATTTGACCCCAATCTGATATGATTGATGATGACGACAACTTCAATGTGCCGTTCCAATCTGAACTTACCTAGGCAGCCAAGTCATTTCCACGTACTTGCAGTTGTGATATGATCCAATATGTAACTCCTAGTGATCATCCAATAGTTAGTAACGAATAGAAATTTCAATGGCAGATTTGAGGCTTCACTTTCATACATCACCTTTGATCTTCTAAGATCGAAATCGCAACTTTTCAGACCTTATAGGCTCTGATACCATGATAAAAGAAATTAATATGTATTGAACTAAAGAACAATACTTACAAGATTCATCATATTGGAAGATTTCTTCCAATCTGTACAAGAACTGAAAAACGGCACCCCAAGGTTGCCGATCCCCTTCTATTTCATAATGATAAAACCATAAACACTCTTATTTATAATACTCTCTCTAACTTAAATTCCTAAACTACCCCTAATTAGTACTAATTACTACTAAAGTACCATAATACACTAATACAGCTGAACACTTAAATAACGTGCACCTAATAACACTAATACAAGATATTCTTTAACAGCCAACAATCCTGATTCGGTTTGGATTCAAAACTACTAAAACTGGGAAGTTTGAGAGTGATAACAACAACAACAACAACAACTAAGCCATGTTGTAGAAATCCGACGAAGTTTTACGCTGGCTGCCGGAAGCCTAACACAACCCTCCTCCTTTATCCGGGCTTGGGACCGGCAATGCAAGGGTGATCCCTTACATGGGCGGAGTTTGAGAGCGATGCAAAGAAAAATTGGCAATAAGATGCAATTTCTAGATATGTCATGCACAATGGAGATAGCTGTGTGAGACATCATATAGCTGAAGCGGATGTGCAAGCGTGAACAGAAGAACATGGAGCACAAGGAGGACCACAAGGACCAGGAATAGCTGCAAAAAGAGAACAAGGAGCGCGGGTAGAAGAATGAAGAAAGTAGCAAGTCTTTTTATGTTTAATTTTTAAGTTTCAAACTTTGAGAATCTCTAATTCTCTGGTTCTGAAGTAGTTTAACTTTAATATAGTTTTTTAACTTTCTGTTATTAACATAGTGTTATCTTTATCCATGCATGTGTTGCATGACATTCTGCACATTATAAAGATGTTTGACTATTTTTTTAATTTTAATGATTTTTTAACAAAAAAGAAAAGAAAAATGGAGGTATTGTACTATATTGTGCAATGTGGTATGATACACCTGTATCGGTGCCTTTTGCAATACAGGCACTGTCCACTATTTAAACATTGGTTGTATATCAGTTTAGGTTTCCATTGATAATTTTGTTAGAATCGTGTCTCGTTGTCTCTTTTCTCATGAATGCTTCTGTAGATGCCTGTCATGATCTGGTATTTCCGTTTCTGTATTGTTGAGTAGGGATGGTACATCCATAGTTCTCTCGGATGAAGTTGGCCAGATATATATTCTAGCAACTGGACAAGGGGAGTCTCAGAAGGATGCTAAGTATGATCAGGTATACGATATGATCCTTGATCAAATGCTTTTGCTAAACTATATAAGATTCTTTGATAAATATTTTCTTCCATTTTGATTCTGTGGCAGTTTTTCCTTGGAGATTATCGACCCCTTATCCAAGACACGAATGGAAATGTGTTGGATCAGGTATCTCTTTCTGCTAAGCTTCTTCATACCTCTTGTTGAAATCCTTGCTAGACTTATGCTATTAGCGTAGTTAGAAGACAATGCCAAATAAAAAGTCAGAGGCTTAGTGTTACATAAACGAATATTAGAAGTATGGGTAGTGGGTACAGGGGCTTGTGTCACTCGCCCAGGTGATATCGTAAGGATGATATGGATCTATAAGTATTGCGTTCATCATTGTAAAAGAAAAGCTAAAGCACATTTATAATAATTAAAGATTGTTAAATGATCCAAGCAAATCCTCAAAGATGGGGGATACTTTTGGACCATTAAAAAGATCAACATTATGATGCATGATAAGTCAAACATGAACCAATAATCAAATGATTCAAGTTTCAAATTTGAACAATTTGAAGTTCCATGTTGAGACCATCAACATAGTCACAAACAAACAGTAATAAGCTGCTATTACTGCATGCCATGTGAAAATCAAAACTTAGCTACCATATTGGCGTGAAACATTCTCATGTAAATGGCAGCATTTAAGCAACATTCTTTTCTGAAGGGCTATTGGTGGTTTGATATCAGTAAGTGAAACCCATTGGATGAGTTGGAGAATTTTCTTAGTGAACGGCACAAAATTCTGATTTTGGAGAATCAATATTAGTGTGATAGTAAGACCACCTATCATCATAATGTTACTCTCTTGTTTGCTTGGATCTGCTCTTTTAATCCCCAATGCCAATTTCATGTGATGTTTTTTTTCTTTGGGGTGCAATTTTATGTGATGTTTATTCTGAAGTAACAGTTGGAGTTATCGATGTAAAGGCCTTGGGTTTTATTCCTTCTCATCACTTTGATTTGCCCTTTGTAAACATGCTTTGCTTGAAAAGAAAAGGTTATGCTCCTCTTTCATTCCTTTGTTGGACTGATTCTTTCATATACTTCTTTTAGGAGGTTATAAAAGGAGCATATATGCTTCATACCTTTGGTACTGTATTTTCTTTTGTCATCTGAATACTCTAGGCTACATTAAAGTTGATCACCTTTGCTCTGGAACCTAGGACATAAAATGAGATTTATCATGATTAGCGTAAGTGGTAGAGATACTTATTATGGGTGTTCTTCTTTTCCTCAACAACCAATTCCTGAGTGATATTTTGGAGTTCAGTATCATGTCCTGAAAGAAGCTTCCATGGCATATTGGACATTTATGTCCACTATCGTTTTGGGTGAGATTCTAAACGAATACATGACATAGACAATTTGACAATTTTATAGAACACAAGACTTCCGACAGCCAGCGTAAAACTTTGTCGGACTTATCTACCATGGATTCTACAAATTATGAAAAGAATCCATGTAGCCGACCCCATCTAGTATGGGAAAAGGCTTAGTTGTTGTTGTTGTTGTATAGAACAAAAGACTTCCATTGCACAAGTCGATGGTGTAGTGAACATAATCCTCCACAGTTGATGCAAAATATTCTGACTAGAGGCTATGAGTAATCATGCCCTAAGTTGGGTCATCAAAATTGGTCAGGCCTCTTCTGTGTAGTTTGTTCCTTCGTAATGTATTTTGACAAGTTCAGAGCTTGCATTCACCTGTCTCCTTTAATGCCCACTATTATCCTGCTTTCCTCTTTCCTTTGACTTCTTAGTCTTTCCAGTGTGAGTGCATACTTTTTCTTCATCTCTCTCTCTCTAAACCTTCATTTGTCATCCATCTCCCTCCATTGTTTCCAGGCCTTATCACCATAAAGCTGCCACATTTCTCTTTTTTCACCAATCTCCTGCACCACTGTGTTAGATCTGATTGGCCTCCCGTTGTAGACTCAACCATCTGCCCATGAATCGTTGACCAATGAAAATTATTGGTGGCTTTAGAACTTTCTTAGTCACTTCCTGTCAGTGGAGTAGTCAAGGGGTTTTTTTCTGTTTCTTCTGTGTCAAAGAAGTTCTGATGTGCCACATTGGTACAATGTGCTGTTGGACTCAGAGCTTCAAAATTTAGATAATACAAGAAAGAGATCTACTTGGTGGTAAGATCCTCCAACAAATCAATCTTCACGTTTCCAAAATGGGGAGCTAGGTGTCTTAAAGTTAACTTGTAACTTTCCTAACAACGGGACTCCACAATCTACAACTTCATGCACTTCAAGAATCTTTAGTGGTTTCTCGCGGAATTAGTTGTAAGGAAATGCTCTAGGGGGTGAACATGCTGTAGGCCCACGCCATAAATTGATACACCTTTCCCAGTAGGGTCTTTCTTAGTGCATGCAAGTTTCAAATGGGCATGCAGAAGAATAACAGATGTCAAAGGAAGAGCTTATTTCGCAATTACACGGCAAGCCTTCATGACAATCTGGAAACACATTCCTTAGTATTGATTTGACCGAGTTGCAAGATCTGTTCAACTAGCTACAAGCGATCTTGTTTTATGCTGTATTACCTAAGTTTTATCTTAAAATAGAGTGCCTAGCAACAGCTCTCTCTTTGCTCCCAAGTTGGTGAGCTTGCAAATCTCTAGAGACCTCACACAAACAACACATACACAGTTAATTTCATCCAATTATGTTTGAAATGTTTTTCTGCCACTTAAACTGAGGTTTACAATCTGTTCACAAATTGCAATGCTCCCCACAAGCACGTTATCTTGTATGATTATATAGATATCCAATTCCAACTCAAATTAGCAGTAACCTTTATAATCCTCCTGAGACTCGTGACATGAGAATCTTGTTGTCATAGTGCCTATGCCATCATATTGCTATCTTACCCAAACCTAATTTCCTAGGTTCTGTATGAACTCACAGACTTGATAATTAGCTTTGTGGTTTGCAACAGAAGTAACACCATTATAGTCATTTTCTGTAAGCATTATCGTGGAGATGTAGAATCTTGTATCAGAGATGTAGAAATCTTATGTTGGCATCAGACTATCAGTACTGACCTCTTTTGTTCAATGTTGATCTTTATGGGGCATGAGGCACCTTTTCTTTTAGCAGTTTATTTTGAATAGATACTTTTGTGCCATATGATGCTGAAGATTTTGTAGCAATTATTTGATTTAAAGTCACATTTATTACTTCTGGGGGTTTCCCAACCTGCCGTTTGAAGTCACATTTATGTTGGCATCAGACTGAAAGCGTTTTTTAGTTTTATGAAACTTTTCCACTTTAGTGCTTTTTTGTTTCCTTTTCAGGAGACCCAGCTACAGCCATATCGAAGAAACATGCAAGATCTGCTTTGTGATTATAGTATGTTGTGTTGAAGTTATATGCTGCATACTTCATTTTCATGTTTCAAATGATTGTTGGTATTGTGTTTGTAAGTTGTACCTTACTGATGTGTGTTTGGCAATTGCAGGCTTGATTCCGTACCCTGATCCTTATCAAAGCATGTATCAACAGCGCCGACTGGGTGCTCTAGGAATTGAGTGGCGCCCTCCTTCGGTAAATCTGGCAGTTGGACCTGTAGATTTCAGCAATCTTGGTATCCAAGATTATCGTCTCCATTTCCCACAAGTACATTTGGATGGGGATTTAGATAGATGGCCTGAACAACCAGCTGAATTTTTAGAAGTTGTGGACTGGGAACAGGATAATGATATCCAGAGTGATGATAATGACTCGGAATATAATGTGACAGAAGAATCTAGTGAAGGTGAACATGGTGGTGCAAGTGCCAGCTCTGGAGACTCCCTTTGTAGTGCTGATGACAGTGAAGCTGAGGATCCTAATGACGAACACCCTCGAAGATCCAAGAGGAAAAAACACAAAGAGGAGGTTAGTGTACATTTGACAATTGACACATTCACACACACACACAAAAACACAAATGCGCTTGTTTTCTCTTTCTTAACTACTTGCTTTGTGCTCTGAACTCTACAGGTGGAGTTTGTTACATCTTTTGGTAGGCGAGTTAAGAGGAGAAACTTGGATGAAAATGATGGTATCTTATCCCATAGTAGCAAATCTAGAAGGCGAAGAAATGCGCTGGGGACTTCTAGAAGGAAGCGCCGAACTGTAAAGTCAGGAAGGCCACAGAGAGTTGCTGCACGTAATGCACTTAATCTTTTCTCTCGAATTAGGGGTGTATCTTCTGATGTTGAAGATGGTGGAGAGGATGATGCGGAGAGTGAACCAATGGATGATGAAACAGTGAGGATTGATCCAAATGTCTTTACTAATGGATCAAGGAAATCAGTGCATCTTTTCACTCAGAGAGCTGTGCCTCAAAATGAAGCTTCACCAATAGAGTCAACAGATGTTAACAAAACTCTAGAGCTTGAATCTCAAACAAAGGCTGGAAACAGAAAGAGATTGGTTGTTAAGTTTCCGGTTCGTGATTCAAAGAAAGTTATCTCATTAGATGGAATCAACACAGGTGCTCATGTTACATATAGTGGAGTGCCATCAAGTTCTGGAGCCCCTGAAACAATAGATCCACAAGCAACCGAACCAAATTCACAAGGGCAGGTTCGCGAAGTTGCATCATCAAGTAGGAACTTTAATTCAAGGACCGGTAGCATGAGTAATACTGTGATCCCTGAAAGTCGTGGTTGTAATCCATCTCAAGAAGATGATGCTTTTCAGAAGATGGAATATCGTCATGTTTCTTCTACAGGGCACAAGGACGGTGACATCAAATGGGGAGAAGTTAAGGTGCGTACATCAAAACGTATGCGTGTTGGAGATTCTTCAGCAGAACCGTGGCCATCCTCAAGTATGTTGGATGACAATGCAGGCAAATTTGCAACTGCTGCAAGTTCCCAACCAAAATCAGTTCATGTAGGTGACGTTGTCTCAGATGAATGTGGAAGCACATTTGCACTTGCAGAAAAGGAAGCTGGTAGAGTCCCACGAGGAATTAAGTTGTGTAGGAAGGAAGTCCTTGAGCCTTCTACTTCTGAAGGGCCTCTTGGCAAGCATAAAAGGCCAACTCTGGGTCATTCATGGCACTCTGTGGCAGAGAACGGACACTGGGCGGGGATTGGTAATGGTCATGAATATGATTACCATATGACTAATACTGGCCATGAGACAGGATCTGGTGCACCGGTTCCTACTGATATGAAATTTCCTGATCGAACTGCATCTGTCATTGACATTGACTTCAATTCTGGGGATGCCCTTGATCCATTTGAAATGTCAGAAAAACTTGCAAAAAGTAAAAACATGTATGATGAGGGTAGGCATCAAAATGATAATGGTCATCATAATGAAGGTGATGAAAGCAAGCCCACTATTAGTTGCAAGTTAAAGATAAAATCAAGGCAAAAAACTAACGAATCTTGTGGCACATCTTCAAAGCTTAGGTCTGTTAATGAAAATTGGATTGATTCTGATGATAAAAGATCCCCTTCAAGTCCAATCAGGAAGACTGAGGATGAAACCTTCACTGGTAGTGGAGACAGAGATAGTAGTGCTAGTGAACCTAGTCTGTGCCATGAAACATGGGATGGTGTTGTGGACGTAGAACATAAAACTGATAAACACCAAGCGACATCTACCTCCCATGATTCTGGTAGTTTAAGCCCAGAAGGGCCCAAACGGATGTATAATGCCATCTACAAAAGGTCAAAGTCTTCCAGGAGTAAAACTGACCGCGAGTTGGAAAATGGTTCATACATGGAAAGGCATAATGAGACCATAAGGGGACTTTCGACACGTTCCACAAGGATGCAATCATCTGTCAGGTTTTCTAACAAGGGTTCTATGACCTATGATTTGAAGAACAGGGAACAACATGACTTCTCTGAAAAAGGCAATCGGAAAAATAATTCAGGTATTGAGACCCGTGATCATTTTTCACATGATGAATGGGCATCAACTTCACGGGCAAACGTGGGCATGAGATCCACTAGAAGCAGGAGGGAAAATTTCTATGGTGGTGAACAGGGTTTCTCTGATAGGAGAAGGATTCATCAGCCTGCTCGTAAGCACTTGTGGTTGACGCTGTCGGAGTGTGAAGGCTATCGTTATATTCCTCAAAAAGGTGATGAAGTTGCATACCTGCGACAGGTAGAGTATTAATGGCAGATCATTTTTGCACCATTCATTATTTTGTTTCTTTCTTCACCGTGTCATTTGTATACTTTATTGTTGGGATATTCATATTCACGTTAATCTTGTGTAGGGCCACCAAGAATTTCTGGAACTGAGTCACTTGCAGGACACTGCACCATGGATATTGTACAAAAATTTAGGAGCCATTGAATTTTGTGGAGTTGTAGACCTGGAATATTCTTCTCTTCCTGGTTCTGGTGAAAGTTGTTGCAAACTGTCTCTTGAGTTCAGCGATCATTCATCCAACCTGTTTGGTAAAACTTTTAGGTTGACACTGCCAGAGCTGACTGATTTTCCTGATTTTCTTGTTGAAAGATCACGGTTTGATGCTGCCATGTCTAGAAACTGGACACATAGGGATAAATGTCAGGTATGGTGGAGAAGTGAGGGGGTTGAAGGTGGTAGTTGGTGGGAAGGGCGGATATTGGCAGTTAGACCAAAATCAACAGAGTTTCCTGACAGTCCCTGGGAAAGATGTATAGTTCAGTACAAGAGTGATTCCTCAGGCCAACACCTTCATAGCCCATGGGAACTACATGACCCTAGTGGTCCTCAGTGGGAACACCCACAGATCGATGACAAAACAAGAAAAAAACTTCTTTCCTGTTTTGATGAACTTGAGCAGATATCAAGTAAAAACCAGGTATAGTAGATGTGTACAGAAAATTTTGTCAAACGTTTCAAAGAAACTCATTGCTAAACCCTCTAAATTTCTTATTTCAGGACCATTATGGCCTTCAGAAGTTGCAACACGTTGAGGAGAAATCTGATTTTCTAAACAGGTATTGTAGATTCCTGGCACTTTTTGTGGTCCTGCTTTTTCACACACTGAATGCGTTATGGACTATCACAAATTGGAAATTGACAAATTTCTTGTTCGTTCAGAACTCATATAGAGTAGTCTCTGTTTTGTCAGTAATTCTGCTTGAATTAGTTGTATATACTTTCTCCAAGGGAAACAAAAACCAGAATATTTCAGGCGAGCTGTGCTTTCCTTCAAAGATGAAATTAGTATCTTGTGATCTTTTGTTGCCCAATCTACTGAAGGTTTTAGGCACTTTAGAAACCAAATCCCTAACCGGATGCAAGTCTGTCATGTATCGCCTCATCTGGTTGGCAAGAGTATAAAAGGTAAAAAAAAAATTCGTTCATAGGTGGATATTTTCTATTGTATTCTTGGGGCATGCTTTGGGCTGATTCACATTTACTTTGTATCTATATAGTTAATAGCACGTTATAGTGTATTTGTGCCCTTTAGGGCACTATAACAGTTAGTATTTAATGGTAGGCCCTGAAAAACTTAAATTGCAGTGCTAAGACCGACACACTTAAGTAAAAACCGTAAAATTCATTGTGATTCACATATGGATATGGGTCGAGCTATATAGATCCAAGCTGTCTTAAGTAAAAACCTTAAAACTTACCCTGATTGTGTTTAAGTGCAACAGTGCATACTTGACATCTTATATCTTGTTACTTTAATTTCATTGTTCATTTTACCTTTTTCATGATTTGTTTCTGACCATCAATTTCTTAGTTTCTCTCATTGACTATTGTAAATTCTGGCCAACAGTAAGGTATGGAACCATCTTCAGTGGACACTAGTGGAGTTGGAAATTGTCCATTTTGTCCAATTGATTTTGCTGTACATTCTTTAATTGTTTAATTTTGTTTTGCTGTTACATTTGCATGGAAGTGTTGGTTTAGATTGATTCATAATTATGATTGTTTTGGATATATGTTTCCTATTACTTTGTAAAAACAAAATAATTCATTTAATAAGTGTAATGTTAAATCCATTATGTCCCCACTATATATCTGCTACCACTATATTTTGGGTCAGTGCTAACAGCTTTTAATAAGTGCAACCGCTATTGATAACATAGCTTTGTACACTATCATGCTCCCTCTGTCTAAAGTCTTCATGGCACGAGTTGTATGCCATGAGTGGCTGTGCTTTAGAGATTGGAGCTAGCTTGGCAAAAAGTTTCAATAGAATTTCAGGTTTTGATTTACTGGAAATTTTAAATTTAGTTGTTGGCAGTCTTAAAGTCTCAATACTGTATTGTATTGCGTTACCAACACAACAAGATATGTGATATCACACCTTTTTTTCCAAAGGAAAACAAAAGGACTTTAAAATCACAAACGAATTCCCCAAAATCGCCAAAATCAGAATTCTCAATGAATCATACATTTGCTACTGGTGCCTAACTATTAACAAAAGCAAAACACTAATGCATATCAAAATATTCAGTCATATCATTTAAGATCCAAAATAACACAAAAAGATGACGTCCTTAAAACATACTTCATATCTTCTTGATCATCATCCATCTCTTTCTCTTATCCTTCCTTCTCTTCTTGCTATTTCTAACTCTAGGATCATATCATATTTTATTTGTAGTACACTGTTGAACATGTATATACCAAGCAACTATATGTAAATCGGATTCAGCTAGTCAAAAGCAAATTGCCAAGATTAAGGGCCAGCATGAAGTCCAAGAACACACAAAATACCAAAGAATGCTTCACTAATGTCAAGGAGCTTGAAAAGAAGCTTGGCAAATTACTTAAGAGTCACACCTCAATTTATAGAGGTGAGAGAAGGGTTACGCCGAAAAGGGGAGAGAGAGAGCATTTGGTGTTGGAGGTTCGACTACAACTAGTGCACTAGCCGTTGAAAGCTTTCCAGCAAGTAAAAAGGTCTAAAAAGATTAAAGAAATAAAATATAAAGAAAAATAATGTCACTTGAGACATGTTATATTGATATACCATGATGCCTTACAACAACCCCTTCAAATTTACGGTATGATGAGCAAAAGTTAGTCTATCATCTAGGTATAATGATAAAATAATATTGTTTGGAGAAGTTCTCCTTGCAAACGTAGTATAGCTAGAGCAAAATCTATGTATATGCATAAGTATGTCAAGTCCATCAAATCAGGATTTGGGAGCAAGGTTTAGTGACCGATTTTAAGCAACATTTAAAGGCATATCCATATAGACTCTTACTTAGAGCCATTCAAAAATGCATTTTTGAATCCATTTAAACAACATTATGATTGCTCATAATACTTAGGGCAATTGGAGTCCTAAGTATAGTCATTCTACTCACATGAGCAAAGTCTTCCTTGTAGTCAATACCATATTATTGAGAGTTACCTTTGATCGCTTACCTGGCCTTGTATCTTTCTAAGGATCCATTACCTTAGTTTTAATCTTATAGACCCTATGGGCTTTCTTATCCCTGAGTCTAGAAATAATAGCTCCAAGTTTTGGTCTTATCAAGAGCACCTAATTCTTCTTCTATGGCATCTACATGGATTCTTTGTTTCCACATAGCCTTATCATGTGTCATGTTAGCAGTTAACTCACAATAAGCTAGATCATTTCTTATTGTTTCTTTCCAACACTTTTGTGGTCATCCTCTACCTCTTTTAATACTTTCAAAATCTAGTTTTCATGCCTTCTTACATGTTCTTTTGATCTTCTTTCTATATGTTCAAACCATCTTAAACGATATTCTCTCATTTTATCCTCTATTGGTGCTACTCGTATTTTGTTTCTAATAACCTCATTATGTATATGTCTTTTCTTCTATGACCACTTATCCATCTCAACATCTTCATTTCTGTCACAAACATCTTTTATATGTGTTGATGATTAATTGCCCAACACTCTGAACCATAAAACATGGCAGGTCTGATTGTTGCTCTATAATATTTACCTTTTAACTTTAATGGTATCTTCTTATCATAAAGAATACCTGATGCTCCTCTTCATTTTAAGTTTTTAACCAACCGGCATTAATTCTATGCGTAACATCTCTATCAATTCTTCCATCACTCTGAAAAATTGACCATAGTTATTTAAAACTTTCCTTTTGGGGATGCAATGTGTGTCAATTTTAATTTTTATGTCCTCTGAAGTAACCGAATGATCAAACTTACATTCTATATATTATGTCTTTGTTCTACAAACTTACATTCTATATATTATGTCTTTGTTCTACTAACTCGTAAGCCTTTACTTTCTAATGTTTCTTTCCATAGTTCTAATTTTCTATTAACTTTTTCCTTAGACTCCTCCACTAACACAATGTCATCTGCAAGTAACATACACCAAGGTACTTCATCTTGAATATGTTTTGTTAAATCACCATTATAAATAAGTATGGACTTAAAGTTAATCCTTGATGTAACCCAATATTAACTTTAAAGAAGTATGTCATTCCTTCATGAGTCCTCACACATATTTTTGCACCATCGTACATGTCTCTTATAAGGTTTATGTAATACCTCTTTTTTCCAAAGTTCTCCAAAGAACCTCGCTTGGTATCCTATCATAAGCTTTTCTAGATCAATAAATATCATATGAAGGTCTTTCTTTTTTGCCCTAAAATGTTTCATAAGATGTCTCAAAATATGAATCGCGTCGACATTAAATCTACCTAGCATGAATCCAAATTGGTTCTCTGTTGTACTCGATACTTGTCTTAACCTACGTTCGATAATTTCATAGTATGGCTCATTAACTTGATATCCAACAATTCACACAATTCTGAATGTCTCCCTTATTCTCGTATATGGGTATAGGTGTACTCGCTCTTCATTTCTCGGGCATCTTTTGGTTTCTCCATATTTCATTAAATACTCTGGTGAGCCAAGTGATTTATGTTTATCCTAGGATTTTCCAAATTTCTATAGGAATATTGTCTGGTCCTACCGATTTACCACCCTTGATATGTTTAAGAGCCTCTTTGACTTCATTCTTTTGAATACGTTGGTAGAAATTATGGTTTATATACTTGCTAACTCTCCTTAGCTACTATTAAGATCTTTATTTTCATTAAAAAGCTTATAAAAATAGTTTTCCATCTATTTTTTATATCCTCATTAGCCACTAGAATTTTCTCATCCTCGTCTTTGATTAATCTAACAAAATTAAGATCCTTAGTTTTCTTATCTCTAGCCCTAGCTATCCTAAAAATATCTCTTTCACCCTCTTTTGAGTTGAGTTTTTTATATAAATCCTCCCAAATTTTAGTTTTTGCTTCACTGACAGCCTTTGTTGCTTTCTTATAAGCCTCTAGAGTTTCACTAGTTTTCTTAGCATAATGTAATTTGTAACATGTCCTCTTTGCCTTGATTTTATTTTGTGCTACTTCACTTTACCACCAAGCTTCTTTTGTGCTTGTACACCTCCCTTAGATTTACACCACTTTACTAATATATATAAACATATTGTTCCACATATCATAAGGTGTACCAATATAATTCCAAGCATCTCCTTGAAGGACTTTCTCTTTAAATATACCTTCTTTATCGCTTTTGAGGTTCCACCATTTAGTCTGCATAGCTCGATGAAATCTTTTCTTCTTTATCCACTTTTTTTACCCATAAATCCATAACTAAAAGTCGATGTTTGGTGGTTAAGCTTTCTCCTGAAATTACCTTGTAATCTTTACAACACGCTCTATCTTTTTTCCTATAAATAAAATAATCAATTTGTGTTTGTGATAAGCCATTCTTATAATTAATTAAATGTTCATCTCGTTTTTTGAAAATTATATTGACTGTAAAGAAATCAAATGCCATAGCAAAATTTAAAATCTCCCTACCTTCCTCGTTTATATCCCCAAAACCAAAGTTTCTATGAATACCTTGATATCCTAATGCCTCTTTACCGTCATGTTCATTTAAGTCTCCTCCTAAACAAATCATCTCCCTTTCTAAAATTCTTTGAATCACCTTATCTAACGCATAAGGAAGGGGTAAGGAAGTTAGTCCTAGATAATAAGATTCGTATTGGTTCTTGGAATATCGGAACATTATCGGGTAAGCTAATGGAGGTGGTAGATACTATGATTCGGAGAAAGATTCATATTCTATGTTTACAAGAGACAAAATGGGTTGGAGAAAAAGCAAAGGAGATAGAGGATTCAGGTTTTAAATTATGGTACTCAGGTAAAGAAAAGGCCCGAAACGGAGTTGGTATTATCATAAATAAAGATTTAAAGGAGAGTGTAGTAGACATACAACGATATGGTGACCGAATCATGACATTGAAATTAGTGTTAGGAGCAGAGGTTTTGAATATAGTTTGTGCTTATGCACCTCAAGTAGGACTAGAAGATAGTATAAAGACAGTTTTTTGGGAAGAGTTAGATAAGGTGTTTCAAAAGATTCCACAAAGGGAGATGATTTGTTTAGGAGGAGATTTAAATGGACATGTCGGTAAAAAGGCATTAGGATATCAAGGGATTCATGGAAACTTTGGTTATGGGGATATAAACGAGGAAGGTAGGGAGATTTTAAATTTTGCTATGTCATTTGATCTCTTTATAGTCAATACAATCTTCAAAAAATGAGATGAACATTTAATTACTTATAAGAGTGGCTTATCACAAACACAAATTGATTACTTTATTTGTAGAAAAAAAGATAGAGCGTGTTGTAAAGATTGTAAGGTAATTCCAGGAGAAAGCTTAACCACCCAACATCGACTTTTAGTTATGGATTTACAAATAAAAAAATGGACAAAGAAGAAAAGAGTGCATTGAGCTATTCGGACTAAATGGTGGAACCTCAAAAGCGAGAAAGAAGATATATTTAAACAGAAAGTCCTTTAAGGAGATGTTTGGAATTATGTTGGCACACCCTCTGATATGTGGAACAATATGACTATACATATTAGGAAAGTGGCGAAAGAGGTGTTAGGGGTATCTAAGGGAGGTGTACCGGCACAAAAAGAAGCTTGGTGGTGGAGTGAAGTAGTACGAAATAAAATCAAGGCAAAGAGGGCATGTTACAAATTACATTATGCTAAGAAAACTAGTGAAACTTTAGAAGTTTATAAGAAAGGAAAGAAAGAAGTGAAAAAGGCAGTGAGTGAAGCAAAAGCTAAGATTTGGGAGGACTTATATAAAAAATCAACTCAAAATAGGGTGAAAGAGATATTTTTAGGATAGCTAGGGCTAGAGATAAGAAAACTAAAGATCTTAATTATGTTAGATGCATAAAAGACGACGATGAAAAATTTCTAGTGGCAAATGATGATATAAGAAATAGATGGAAAAACTATTTTTATAATCTTTTTAATGAAAATAAAGATGTTAGTATTAGTTTAGGAGATTTAGCCAAGTCAGAAAAGTATATAAACCACAATTTCTACCGACGTATTCAAAAGAATGAAGTCAAAGAGGCTCTTAAACATATGAAGAGTGGTAAATCGGTAGGACCAGATAATATTCCTATAGAAGTTTGGAAAATACTAGGAGAAATAGGAATCACTTGGCTCAGAAGACTATTTAATGAAATATGGAAAAACCAAAAGATGCCCGAGGAATGGAGAGCAAGTACACTTATACCCGTATATAAGAACAAGAGAGACATTCAAAATTGTGCGAATTATCGAGGTATCAAGTTAATGAGTCATACTATGAAATTATGGGAAAGATTTATTGAACGTAGGTTAAGACAAGTATCAAGTACAACAGAGAACCAATTTGGATTTATGCCAGGTAGATCTACTATTGAAGCGATTCACCTTTTGAGACGTCTTGTGGAACATTTTAGAGCAAAAAAGAAAGACCTTCACATGATATTTATTGATCTAGAAAAAGCTTATGATAGGGTACTGAGGGAGGTTCTTTGGAGAACTTTGAAAAAAAGAGGTATCCCATTGACATATATACCTTATAAGAGACGTGTATGATGGTGCAAAAACATGTGTGTGGACTCATGAAGGAACGACAGACTTCTTTGAAGTTAATATTGGGTTACATCAAGGATCAACTTTAAGTCCATACTTATTTATAATGGTGATGGATGAGTTAACAAAACATATTCAAGATGAAGTACCTTGTGTATGTTATTTGCAGATGACATTGTATTAGTGGAGGAGTCTAAGGAAAAAGTTAATAGAAAATTGGAACTATGGAGAGAAACATTAGAAAACAAAGGCCTCCGACTTAGTAGAACAAAGACAGAATATATGGAATGTAAGTTTGATCATTTGGCTACTTCAGGGGACATAGAAATTAAAATTGGCACACATTGCATTCCCCAAAAGGAAAGTTTTAAATACCTAGGGTCAATTTTTCAAAGTGATGGAAGAATTGATGGAGATGTTACACATAGAATTAATGCTGGTTGGTTAAAATGGAGAGGAGCACCAGGTCATCTTTGTGATAAGAAGATACCATTAAAATTAAAAGGTAAATATTATAGAGCAATAATTAGGCCTGCCATGTTTTATGGTTATGAGTGTTGGGCAGTTAATCATCAACATGTACAATAGATGTCTGTGACAGAAATGAAGATGTTGAGATGGATGAGTGGTATACAAGAAAAGACCATATACATAATGAGGTTATTAGAAACAAATTAGGAGTGGCACCAATAGAGGATAAAATGAGAGAACATCGTTTAAGATGGTTTGGACATATAGAAAGAAGATCAAAAGAAGAACCTGTAAGAAGGTTAGAAAAACTAAATTTGGAAAGTATTAAAAGAGGTAGAGGACGACCACAAAAGTGTTGGAAAGAAACAATAAAGAATGATCTATCTTATTGGGAGTTAACTGCTAACATGGCACACGATAGGGATTTGTGGAAACAAAGAATCCATGTAGCCGACCCCGTCTAGTATGGGAAAAGGCTTAGTTGTTGTTTGTACCTTATCTAACGCATCTTAAAAAGCCATCTTTATACTATCTTCTAGTCCTACTTGGGGTGTGTAAGCACAAACTATATTTAAAACCTCTGCTCCAAATACTAATTTCAACATCATGATTCGGTCACTGTATCGTTGTATGTCTACTACACTATCCTTTAAATCTTTATTTATGATAATACCAACTCCGTTTCTAGCCTTTTCCTTACCTGAGTACTATAATTTAAAACCTCTATCCTCTATCTCCTTTGCTTTTTCTCCAACCCACTTTGTCTCTTGTAAACATAGAATATGAATCTTTCTCCGAATCATAGTATCTACCACCTCCATTAGCTTACTGAATAATGTTCCGATATTCCAAGAACCAATACGAACCTTATTATCTAGGACTAACTTTCTTACCTCACGCATCCATCCATATTTAAAATGCAGAGACCCTCTCTGTAATTTATTCACTACATTCGGGCAACAATGTAGCAGGAATAACTTCTTTTTCTACACTCGTCCATGATATGAGAACCCTCTCTGCAATTGATTCACTACATCCGGACGAAAATGTAGTGGCTCTTGCTTACTTTTCATAGCATTCAGGCTTTGCAACGTGTCGCTAAGAGGGGACATTCCAACACAATGCTCATAATTTATGTAATCCATGGTATAAAAATTCGACAAAGTTTTACTCTAGTTGTCGAAAGCCTAACGCAACCCTCCTCCTTTATCCTAGCTTGGGACCGGCCATGCAAGATTGATCCGTTAGATGGGTGGAGTTAAAAAACAATTGATTCCAAAGTGGAAAAAAAACCTTTGAATATTTATTACAGTTTTAGCACCTTACCTTAGCATAAAAGCTTCTCTTTCAATTCAATTTGATAAATAAGATCATCCTTCATGTACGTCGTCTTTAAATGTTCCCAACCAAGCTTTCATGAGCTTTTTGTCCGCATTGCTCAACAAAGTACACATTTTTTTTTACAAGCATTTTCCAGATGCTCATCTCTACATCATATTTATCTTAGGATTTGTTCTTTTTCCTGATTGGTCTTTAAATCCTTAAGCTCAAGCGTGGGTGCTCCTTTTGTTCCATTAGTATACCTGCAAAGATCTTTAGCCCAAAATATTTCCTCATTACCAGACTATGCATTGTAGTTGATATTTATTGACTTGAGGTGCTGTCTTGCATTTACGATAATAGAAAAGGTAGTGAACTTAAGAAACTAGAGACAAAGCAACCGAGGAAGACGTGCTTCACCTTCCAAATCAATGTTCAACAGAAAGTCTTCCTGTGATTTTCCAATAAGATGAAGTTTTCATAGAACAAACTTTCTGGAATGTCATAGGTCTTGCATGATGCCATATAAGAATATTACCAAACGACACATGAGTCACCAGACAAGAAGTCACAAATTGCCAAAATTAAGTGCCAAGCACAAAATCCAAAATAATGTTTCACTAAATATTCACTTCAAAACAAGCTTTCCAAATTTCAAGAATCATATACCAGGCAAGAGAGATAGATGACTAGTGCACTAGCAATCGAAAGCTCTCGAGCGACTCAGAATCACTTGAAAGAACTCAAAACTCAATAACAGAACTCAATAAATTCCAACCACAAATCAAAGAAACCAGTGTGGAGGAGAAGGAACAAGATGGCCTTTTAAAGGCTCTTCCCCGAAAAGAAAAAGAATACATGACACTTTTGTGCCCATGGGATTGTACGTATAATATTTACAACTGAGGCACAATGGTCCTATTCTATGATACTGATGCAATCTTGTATCAACCGGTACAATGTATAATATTCTTACTATACATATTATATGTAGCAACACTGCTTTGAGCTGCATTACTGTAGACTGCTACTTATGAACTTGGCAGCAAATCAGACTGTCTTGTGTTCAGAATATTCAGATCACAAATTTTACCTCATTAGTGATCTATCCTTTAAAGATGTCGAAGTAGCAGAGAAAATTTAGAAGTATTTTAGGTGTTGATGTACTGGAGACTGATGTTTTTCTATTACAACTTTTTTCACTTCATCAATATCTTAGACTGGTATTTATCAAGTGTTAGTAAGCAGCAGAGTACACTGTTGTCGACAGTCTCTCTAACCCTACTTTATGTGATCGAATCATCACGTTGCTTTTGAGAGATGCCATGTTACTCCACTTGCACTTTCTTCCCCATATCTTTAAAACATCGCAAATATCTTTTAAGATCTTGAGGGATTGGTGTACCATAGACTTCTAGATTTTGACTGACCATTTTTCCGTGTACTCAGTTTGTCAGTTTCAAACCTCCAATGCACCTTAATTTTGTTAGTGTTCCACTTAGAGTAACACTTGTTTTCATCATCCTGCTGCATGTGCCTACAATCAAATGGAATTTGGGTTTTTTTCAGATGTCTGATATAGTGAATTATGTGTTTTCAGGTTTCCTGTTCCGCTTACATTGGACTTGATACAAGCACGTTTGTATAATGGCTATTACCGTAGCCTGGAGGCATTTGAACATGATATAACTGTAATGCTGTCAAATGCTCAATCTTACTTTGGTAAGAGTGTTGAAATGTCTAGCAAAATGAAGCGGTTGTCTGAATGGATTTCACGTAAATTTTTGTTGTAGCCGGCAGGAACACAGTTCTTTAAGAGCCAGGGATCTGATCTGAGCTCCTCATTATTGTAGATAAGTTCTTGGTTTTCCTCTCTCTTTTTTATTTTTTGGTTGCAGCCTCTGCTCTAATCCAATTTTGGGAATTGGTTCTTCGGGAAGAAGATTCTTGTAGCTGCTATGAGGGTGGGTCTTTTAAGCTGTTTGTGTGAAATCCCCAACCGCAATTCTTGATGTATAGACATGGTTCCTTAAATAAAATCTCTCTCTCTGTGTGTGTGTGTGTGCATGCGTGTGTGCGCGTGCGTGCTTTGCACCTGTGTGTACCACACGGTTGGCTTCTGTCCACTTCTTTTGCTTTTACATTTGAAATGTAGTATCTGAAACGGGATGGGTGAAAAGAACTTGGTCATTTTTCACTGCTGCTTTTGTATGTAAACTACTAGGGTGCACAAGTACATCTGCCCGCTGTTGACTGGTTTCTCTGAACTAGAAACTTCAATTATTTTGTGCAGCAGAAAATACAGAAAGATTTCATTCAAGTTGCACCGTGGCGAAGTGCATCTCCATGCATCGAGTTCGACGAATCGAGACGAGGTTACAGAGGCAGGTGGTAAGTTCGGGTTGACTCCCTCAAGTGAATCGTCAATTTCAGCGCAAGCATATTTTGATGAAGTTATTCATAATAGGCTGTTCGGCAATTAACTGCTTTTACATTTAGATTTCCCACCTGGAATTTGGATCTCCACAAAAACAAAACTAGCAACCATAGTAGCCAAAATCGAGATCTTGGAACGTAAAATCTTATGAGTTTACAGTTCTATGGATGCTGGCGGGTTGACTCATGATAAAATCAGTGATTGCTTAGAAACTCCACAGATTTAATGTTGATAATGTTAAAGTTGGGTGAAAATTTTACGAGCTTATGTTAGCAAGTTAACGCTGGGTTAAAAGCAGATGAGTTTATGGTAGCAATTGTGTCATCGCTACAACTCTCACGAGTCGGAGACATGTAACATAGGAATAACTTCTTAATCGTTGTTAGCATCTACTATCTCAAATCGGTGTGAACCCTTGCCAGTTTATCAACACATTCCGTTGGTTTTACCATGAGTTGTGCACATCGACATTCAGGAAATTAGCTCTTTTCGACCATGGCTGTGGAGCGAAGGTGGTTTGGGAAGTCAGGATACTTCTGATGGCCCTTGCTTGCCTTCCAGGCAGGCAGGTTTGGTTGAGATATTCGGTCCGAAAAAGAAACAAGATTGATACAGGCCCGAATTATATTCGCATGCCTATTTTACACGGGTTTTCAAAAATGTCCTTGGTAAATTTTGCTATTTACCATGATACACTTGAGTATGTGTAAACACTCTCTCCTTATGTGAGAACCACTCTCAGCCAGCCTCCCATCTTCCGTTCGTCGTCTCACACGGCCTACTCTAGTGACCCCAGTGTTCACTCTACCTCTTGCAGTCCCACAACACTTTGGAATCAACTGAAAAAAAGAAAAGGGAAGAAGATTATAAATTTTACCAATTTCTTTTTGATAATTGTTTCTCACACATCCAAATTTCTATACGCATATCCCATTGTTTCCATGTTTTTATGGTTGCTCTTATGTTTTTAAAAATTACCATGATACCCTTGTAAATACCCTAAATAAAAAAAATTTGAAAACACTCCCAACTTAGAAAGCTGGCTTGTTTTAAAAATCTTTTGGCTTTAAAATGAAAATTTTAAATCTTTAAAAAAAAAGATTTTAAAAGATTTCAAATTAAAGTTAAAACGATAAGGCTAGAAGATTGGAGTAAATCAGGCATAAATCAGGGTGATAGTTGGGGCCCGCTTCAAGCCAGGATGGAGTTCGCGAAGGACAAGCCGTGAAGCAAGGGAGTAGATCATGTCAAAACACATCTTCATCCAAGATCAAATCAAGTGAAACGGCCTCACCAAACCTAACCCAGCCAAATTCGACTAAGTCATAGACATGATTTGCTTGAATTAAACATGAAGCCTAACCTAGCTTGAATCGAATGCCTTAACTTGACCAAACTTAATTTTCCTAGCTTTATTCACCCCCCATCATTGGGCTAAACATCAAAATAATACTCCTACCTAACCTTGATTGAAGGGGACGAGCCAACAAAGAAGGATGCATCAAGTTGAAGAGGCCAATTGTACTTGGAAGCATCAAAGACCTAGTCGATCATGGCTAGGTACACATGACTCAAACCCACAACCAGCCCACATGGGGATGGTCCATGTTTGACCAAGGGAAACCACTCCTCCACGTGAATTTGGTGAACCATGGGACTAGATATGGATCTTGGGCTACCCGCCCCAAAGAAGGGCCTAGAAAGGCCCCCCCTTGGCTTATAAATAGAGGCCAAGGGGGGGCGGGTTCTTTGTCTTGAAAGAATTGAAGAAGTGCTGCTCCTTGGGCTGCTTTGTGGGAAATCGTGGGCGTAGGGAGAGGCTTAGAGAGGAAAGAGAGTGCTAGGATTAGGCAAAGTGATGCCAATTAGATTAGAGGGAGTAAGCAAGAGTGAAAAGAGGGAAGGTGAGAATCGTGCACCACCATTGGAGGCATGTTTCTTGGGGAATCCGTGTAAGTATCACTCTACCTTGATTCATCTCCATCTCTTCTTCATATTCGATTCAAAAGGGGTTGTATTAATGGAGCTTTGTCTCCCCTCATGATTTAATAGAAGTAGATGTGCTGAAATTTCTCTTTTCTTGCTTATCACTCTATATGTTTGTGTTCTTGATTCTACCTCTCTATATGTTATAAACACTCTATATCTTCTAATCCCCTATATGTTTAAGCTAATAGATATATTTCAATTCATTTTCCTTCAGCAATTTAATTTGGGATGTTGTATTGTTGCATTTTAATTTGGGTGAGTTTTGCATCACGTATGTTATAAAAACCATAAATCTAATTTTCAGCATCACTTCATATGTTGATTGCTTTATTTTTCATTACCAAACTGTTGCTTTGATCACTCTAAAATTTTGCACACTGTATCTACACACACAAGCCCACTTGTAGTAAAATTTTCAAAAATTTTAGGGCCGTGCAACTACGTATTAAAAGCTGTGCAAAATCAAGAAAATTTCTGTAAACTTTCTGTGTACATGTTGCCTTCTCTCATAGCCGAACAATGCTCTGTTAGAAATGAAGAATTAGAGGAAAATGAAAAGAAGAAAAAGAACGGGGTTGATTCAAAAAGAGCTTCGGTGATTTTCACACTATGGCATTGACTTTATATATTTTTTGTTGTTTCTTTACGTATTGAGGTTATTTAGCTTGAGATGCGATATAGTTGTACTGTGGGGAGACACGTGTGTGCCACGAGTCTCCGTTGAAGGAGATGTGGCACATCTGCATCTCTCCTATGAGGGAGATGCAGTAGGGTCGTTCTCTCCTTTACAATTGTATCATATTTTCTCATATTTTATTTAGATGATATATGTTATATATTACAACTTTTCTCTTCTTTCATTTATATGAAATATATTATATAATGTATAGTATACATTCATACTTATTTGTCATACTTGTTCTTTGTAATCGATAGTAGAATGGTATAGTGTCACTACATCATCTAGAAGACATAACATGATATTTTACATAGGACAACCATGAACATGACATTGAGCAGAAAATGAAGATATTTTCATAGATACACATGTTGATGATGGTAATTGTCCTTCATCATGAAGTCTAGTCTTCATAGTATTATGGTGATATAAATACTACTTAGATGAATAGTGCAAAGAGTGATGGTGATGGAGTTCGAATTTGACATAAATAAGTAATTTAAAACTAGTGAAATTATATATTTAAATATAATAGTCGTGATTCCAACTAACTATGTAAATATAAATATACAAACAATGCTAAAAGTGGTAGCAACATATACATGGTACAAAGTTCTATGACATGAACAGTCAAATGAGGGGATGTGTATAAGGTACAATAAACCAGCAAAATCTTATGTATATAAGGTACAATATGATCTATAGGATACCACTTGAGAGGTACATGACTCATACTATTTTCATATTGAGGACTTTGGCATCACAACACTCTAACCTCATGAGTGATGTATTCTACATGAAGCGTTTATTGCCCAAATGCATTGATTTATATTGAGAGACTTTACAGATCATTTATCATGGTTCGTCCTCCTCTAACTAGGCATAAATTAAGATGCATCATTTTTTATATAGGTAAAGTAATATTTGTCTACATTATTGATCTTTATGTTTGTTATCATTAGATTATAATGTTAATATTATTCAAAATTATTGCTTTCTTTCAACATCTTATAGTCATACGTCACACTAGCACTGGCTTTACAACACTTGAAGTGTGTGACATGGCCATTATCGAGTAACCCACTTTGATAGAGTTAATAAGTATATATGAGCATTGCTTCTAACAAGTACATTTCTTAACGATATTTGATCAAATGACAACTCATGTTGTTGAGGATCCATGAGCTGGAGCATATGTCATTTATTTGTGGGGTTTGGGTTGTTCTTTTCTATTATTTATTACATATATATTTATATGATATTTATAATCAATAACATTTAGGTTTTATCGATCTTCGTTCTCAATATAATCAAACAACAACAACAACAACTAAGCCTTTTCCCATACTAGACGGAGTCGGCTACATGGATTCTTTGTTTCCACAGATCCCTATCGTGTGCCATGTTAGCAGTTAACTCACAATAAGCTAGATCATTCTTTATTGTTTCTTTCCAATACTTTTGTGGCCATCTTCTACCACTTTTAATACTTTCCAAATTTAGTTTTTCATACCTTCTTATAGGTTCGTCTATTGATTTTCTTTCTATATGTCCAAACCATCTTAAACAATATTCTCTCACTTCATCCTCTATTGGTGTCACTCCTAATTTATTTCTAATAACCTCATTATGTATACGGTCTTTTCTTATATGACCATTTATCCATCTCAACATCTTCATTTCTGTCACAGACATCTTTTGTACATATTGATGATTAACTGCCCAACACTCAGAACCATAAAACATGGCAGGTCTAATTGATGCTCTATAATATTTACCTTTTAACTTTAACGGTCCAATATTAATTATATGCATAACATCTCCATCAATTCTTCCATCACTCTAAAAAATTGATCTTAGATATTTAAAACTTTCCTTTTGCGGGATGCAATGTGTGCCAATTTTAATTTTTATGTCCTCTGAAGTAACCAAATGGTCAAACTTACATTCCATATATTCTGTTTTTGTTCAATTAAGTCATATGCCTTTGCTTTCTAATGTTTCTCTCCATAATTCTAATTTTCTATTAACTTTTTCCTTAAACTCTTCCACTAACACAATGTTATATGGAAATAACATACACCAAGGTACTTTATCTTGAATATGTTTTGTTAACTCATCAATCACCATTATAAATAAGTATGGACTTAAAGTTGATCCTTGATGTCACTCAATATTAACTTCAAAGATGTTTGTCATTCATTCATCAGTCCTCACACATGTTTTTGCACCATCATACATGTCTCTTATAAGGTTAATATATGTCAATGGAATACCTCTTTTTTCCAAGGTTCTCCAAAGAACTAGATCAATAAATATCATGTGAAGGTCTTTCTTTTTTGCTCTAAAATGTTTCATAAGACGTCAAAGGTGAATCGCTTCAACAGTAGATCCGCCTCGCATGAATCCATATTAGTTCTCTATTGTACTTGATACTTGTCTTAACCTATGTTCAATATTTTTTTTCCATAATTTCATAGTATGGCTCATTAACTTGATAACTCGATAATTCGCCCAATTCTGAATGTTTCCCTTGTTCTTATATATGGGTATAAGTATATTAGCTCTCCATTTCTCGAGCATCTTTTGGTTTCTCCATATTTCATTAAATAGTCTTGTGAGCTAAGTGATTCCTATTTCTTCTAGTATTTTCCAAACTTCTATAGGAATATTGTCTGGTCCAACTGATTTACCACCCTTCATATGTTTAAGAGCCTCTTTGACTTCATTCTCTTGAATACGTAGGCAGAAATTATGGTTTATATACTTTTCTAATAAATATCATGTGAAGGTCTTTCTTTTTTGCCCTAAAATGTTTCATAAGACGTCTCAAAAGGTGAATCATGTCAACAATAAATCTACCTGAATCTAAATTATTTCTTTGTTGTACTTGATACTTGTCTTAACTTACGTTTGATAATTCTTTCTCACAATTTTATAGTATAGCTCCTTAACTTCATACCTCGATAATTCGCATGATTCTGAATGTCTCACTTGTTCTTATATATGGATATAAATGTACTCACTCTCTATTCCTTGGGCATCTTTTAGTTTCTCCAGATTTCATTAAATAGTCTTGTGAGCCAAGTGATTCTTATTTCTCTTAGACTACCAATTTACCACCCTTTATGTGTTTAAGAGCCTCTTTGACTTCATTCTTTTGAATACGTCGGTAGAAATTATGGTTTATATACTTTTCGTATTTAGCTAACTCTCCTAAGCTAATACTAACATCGTAATTTTTATTAAGAAGCTTATAAAAACAATTTTTCTATCTATTTCTTATGTCATCATTTGTCACTAGAATTTTTTCATCCTCATCCTTATGCATCTAACATAATTAAGATCTTTAGTTTTCTTATCGCTAGCCCTAGTTATCCTAAAATTATCTCTTTCACCCTCTTTTGAGTTGAGTTTTTTATATAAGTCCTCCCAAATCTTAGCTTTTGCTTTACTAACGGCCTTTTTCGCTTCCTTCTTTGCTTTCTTATAAGCTTCTAAAGTTTCACTAGTTTTCTTGGTATAATGTAATTTGTAACATGCCCTCTTTGCCTTGATTTTATTTTGCACTACTTCACTCCACCACCAAGCTTCTTTTTGCACCGGTACACCTCCCTTAGATACCCGTAACACATCTTTCACCACTTTCGTAATATGTATAGCCATAATGTTCCACATATCACAGGGTATACCAACATAATTTCAAACATCTCCTTGAAGGACTTTCTCTTTAAATATATTTTCTTTCTCACTTTTAAGGTTCTACCATTTAGTGTGAATAGCTCGATGCACTCTTTTCTTCTTTCTTCATTTTTTTATTTGTAAATTTATAACTAAAAGTCGATGTTGGGTGGTTAAGCTTTGTCGGGGAATTACCTTGCAATCTTTACAACATGCTCTATTTTTTTTTTACAAATAAAGTAATGTGATAAGCCACTCTTATAAGTAATTAAATGTTCATCTCATTTTTTAAAGATTGTATTGACTATAAAGAGATCAAATGCCATAGCAAAATTTAAAATCTCCCTGCCTTCCTCATTTATATCCCCAAAACCAAAGTTTCCATGAATACCTTGATATCCTAATGCCTCTATACCGACATGTCCATTTAAGTCTCCTCCTAAACAAATCATCTCCCTTTGTGGAATCTTTTGAATCACCTTATCTAACTCTTCCCAAAATGTTGTCTTTATACTATCTTTTAGTACTACTTAGGGTGTGCAAGCACAAACTATATTCAAAACCTCTACTCCTAACACTAATTTCAACGTCATGATTCGGTCACCGTATTATTGTATGTATACTACACTGTCCTTTAAATCTTTATTTATGATAATACCAACTTTGTTTCGAGCCTTTTCTTTACCTGAGTACCATAATTTAAAACCTGTATCCTCTATCTCCTTTGCTTTTTCTCCAACCCATTTTGTCTCTTTTAAACATAGAATATGAATCTTTCTCTGAGTCATAGTATCTACCACCTCCATTAGGTTACCAGATAATGTTCTGATATTGAAAGAACCAATACGAATCTTATTATCTAGGACTAGCTTTCTTACCCCCCGCATCTGTCTATATTCAAAATCCGGAGACCCTCTCTGAAAATTATTGACTACATTCGGACGGCAATGTAGCGGGACTAACTTCTTTACCTATACCCTTCCATGATGTGAGAACCTTCTCTGTAATTGATTCATTATATTCAGATAAAAATGTTGTGGCTCTTGCTTACTTATCACTGCATTTAGGCTCTAGAGCGTGTCGCTAGGCGAGGACACCCCAAAGTAATGCTTATAATTTTTGTAATCTATGTTATAAAAATGTGATGAAGTTTTATGTTGGTTGTTGGAATCCTAACATAACTCTCCTCCTTTATCCAGGCTTGGGACCGGCAATACATGGGTGATCCCTTACATGGGTAGAGTTTCTAAATATAATCAAACAAATGAATAAATTAGTATAATATTATTAAAATAATCAATTTGTTTAAATGGAAATAACAAGTTTATTTAGAAAATACAAATAAAATCTAATCATCTTCTTGAATGTCATATACATTGTCTTTGCTTGTTCTTCTCATTTGTATGTTCATCTCAATACGTGTATGGAATGATCGGTTTCAATTTACGATACTTTCTTATTATTATCGTTGCTAAGATAGAAAGATAAGCGGCATTAGAGAGCCACCAGATATGTGTATCTATAAAAATATATAAGAGAAGATAAATATTTATAAATTTGATATAATAAAGAGATAATATCATTATCGCTAGATAATGTCATGCTGAATTGTGATAGCACATGTACCACACATCCCTTTGATGTGGTTGCTCACTGTTTGTGATTAGTGGAAGAAATGCTATCAACCCATCATAGAGAGTGGTTCTACTACTACACTCCATCTAATATCATTGAGAAAACCTATGTCTAGCATGAACATCTAATAAATAGAAGGGTACTAGTCATCCTTCATATATGTAATACGACATACGGCAACATCAATACCATCCTCTTCTATAAAAACTTGCGAGTATAGGTTACACCTAATCAAACCGAACCGAACCGTGTTATGGATAGAACCAAGTATCCATTACAAGTAAATAACTTATAGGTTCACAGTTGGAGAAGGGGAGCAACGAGACAAACAAGCTTTATGTTTCTCTGTTGTGTGGGGAGAAGGCAAGCGATGGGTGAGCCTTTGAGCTTTAGAGATTAGAGTTTTAAAAGTTTAGATAGTTTAGATAGTGGTTCAGTTTGGTTCTAATCTTGTGACCATGAATTGAAACGCTTTTTAATCTTGGAATGGAACCAAACACTAGAGACCATAACAAAACCAAATCAGTTTCTTAGGTTAAGTGAACACCCTTAGTCAATGTGCTACTTCCCTTAAGTATTCTTTACGAGCTTCACACCACCACTTCTCCCCTATCTTGAAAGTTTTCCAATGACTTGATACCTACAATTTCTATTTCCAACAACATTTACCCAATAATTTGTTTTGATTTTGATGTTGCCTTAATTGTCAAATAATTGTCTCCATTATAGATATTGTTCTTATATCCTTATCATTGTAATCAACAATATAATTTCACCCAATTGCTGTGTCGATTCACCACATCTATGCAAAAGGCTAATTTCATGCACACATGGCAACTTATATGAATGTTACTATGCACATGACATACAGTTGGGTTTGAACCTATTATTTTGATATGATTGTACTCCCTTACAATCAAGTTAAGAGTGTATCGTGGTACTCTTCAACTCAATCAACAAATATACTTATTTTTAAATTATATCGCATATCCCAATGAAGCTACTGATGAACCCTTTCAATCTTATGTTGCATTCACCACCCTATCTATCATTACAAAATAATCATTAGAAGATTTAAAATCCATAAACAATATACATTTATCTTAATAAACAACTTTATTTATATTAATTATAAGAGTATCACAAATACTTTCCTATTTGTCCATGCCGAGACGATCCTCTTTTTATATGGATCTAACTATTGCTCTTTGACATAACAAAAAAAAGCAATGCTTTTTCTACTACAATTTGATTTCCTCCACAATGTCCTTATAATTGGTCTTATCTAATCACTTGACGGTCTTACTCCAAATCACACCAAATGCATTGTTTCATATCTTTATTTGTTATTGTGAGCCGTCTACGCAAGAAATGTATTGCATTCATAAATATGAATTGAATTGACATTCACCAAAGTCGGATTATAGTCATTACCAGTTACATATGGAAAGTTGTTTGGAATATATAACTCTCTCACATACCTCAACACCCAATTACAAGTGTCATCCTTCTCCATACTCATGAAATTGAATGTTATTAAAAAATTGTATTAGTTGACATGAACCTAACAACATTAAGGAAATGCATCTTCCAAAAAGTCATTGACACCTTCTTCTCCTATCATTATTGACTAGAAGGTGATTATGTGTCTTCTTGACTACATCTAACTTCTAATAACCATTGACAACTTCTCTAGTAAAAAATGTAAAGTCTACTTTTTTAGTACATGTCCACCTACTACTTTCAATATCACTATTTTTACTCTTATATTTACCACTCCTTTTATGCCTAATGCATACCTTGCTTAATATGTCTCTATTTTTTAACAAAAAAATAATAACAATATTATGCTTTCTCTCAACATTTCTTACATACTCAATAAGCTTATCCCGACTACAAAACACATCTTTTATTACAAACACAAGTAAATAATCAAATCCATCACCCTTGAGTCAATGAATCTCTCTTCTACTTCATCAACCAAGCAGTCAAAAAATATATCATTTGGTACACCACAAGTGAATCCAATCTCCTTATATGTAGTAGATCCACAATGTACTCCACTATAATAAATATTTTGATCGATTATTGTATTTATGAAATCCACTCCATGTAATAAATGCTTTCGTTGAGTTATTTGTCATTCTATAATACATCATAACAAGGATATAAGGTACCAAGTATTGAAGACCAGGAATTTTGATGGAAATAGAGCATGTCTCCCTACCCAAATCATCTGTTATAGCTCAATCTACAAATCTCCTAATATATAGAGACGTCAATACAGGCCGGGGAAAATGTGGGCCAGGCCGGCCCGCCCCACATTTTATATGCTCTACAGGCTGGGCCAGGTTAGGCTCATTTTTTCTTGATTAAATCAGGTTGATTTTGACATACATATATGTATATGTATATATGTATATATATATATATATGTATATATATATATATGTATATATATATATATATATATGTATATATATATATATATATATATATCTACAAATCTCCTAATATATAGAGACGTATATAGGCCGGGGAAAATGTGGGCCACTCCCACATTATATATGCTCTACACTGGGCCAGGTTACATATATCAGGTATTTGACATACATATATGTATATGTATATATGTATATATATATATATATGTGTGTGTGTGTGTGTGTGTGTGTGTATATATTTTATAGATATATGTATACATATATGTACATAGAGTAGTATATATATACAAAACTCTCTCTATATATGCACACACACATACATATATGTATATGTATATATGTATATGTATATATATATATGTATATATATATATATATGTGTGTGTGTGTGTGTGTGTATATATATTTATATAGATATATATATACATATATGTACATATAGTAGTATATATATACAAAACTCTCTCTATATATGCACACATACATACATATAGAGATAGTAGTATAGGCTCACTCAAATCTACTCAAACATCTCCACCGTTCGATCGACATGATCAATATAGAGATTTGAATTTAAAAACAAGATATATCATTATATTTCTCATACTTCACATTTAATGCACAACAGCATATCTCACTTTTTAAATTCAACTCTCCACCGTTGATCACCGAATAGTAGAGATGTATGAGTGTATTTAAGCACTGATAGAATTGAGCATGGACCACTATCTCCATATATGTATATATATATATATATATATATATGTGTGTGTGTGTGTGTGTGTGTGTGTATATGTACACACATAGAGAGAGAGAGAATCTAACCCCGCTCCTAAAATGGGCCAGAAATTTCTGGCCCGGTCCCTGGTCAAGCCCATTTCGACATCTCTACTGATATAGTTGATATTGATGACCAGATATCATGCTGGAAAAGTCCATGAAAGTTCAAAATGAATCATTTACCTGTAAAAGCAGGTAAACTCCTGTGTTCCTCTGTGGTTTCCATGGATCTCTGCCACTTCCATGCCAATCTTTATAGGGTGGTCGTAAAGTTCGTTGAGTGCTTCCAATTAAACGAGTGAACTGTCATAATCGGAAGCATAAGCCTTTCAATTTTATGAGAAGGGTTTAGTTTTCCCCAACCTTTTGCACAACAGCCATTTCCGGTTTCGGAACAGTACAAAACAAGACGGTATGAAATGCGCATGAAACATTTCGTACATACTACATACTTTGAATAAATCAAAATCTTTTATAACATGTTTTAATATAGCCTAGTTGGTCAGAATAAAGGACTTATTATCTTCTTATAAATTATTATCATTTTCTTCTATTTTTTATGCACCTTAGGTTCTTATTTCAGGTATTTCATTGATTTTATATATTCTCGATAATTATTGGAATGTCTTTTCATCTAAACAAGCTCTCTCTCCTCCCATGTCAACCACCATATGCCCCTCCTTTTGTCTCTTTTTTTTATTCATTCTTTGTTCTATGGCTTAGCCCAACCACCTATTTGCAGCAAAGGAAATTGAAATCCTTAAAAAAGAAAGAAGAGAGAAGAAATAAGAAGAGAGAAGAAATATGAGGCTGGTTCGAAGGAGGATTTAGTGATTTTTTAAGGTATGTCGTTGATTTTGTTTTGTCATTTTTTGCTGGATTCTCATAAAAAAACTCATCAGGTTTTAGTTTCAAGACACTTCGATTTGATTAACTAATTTTACTCTAGCTCATAGGGCACGAGTAAAAGGTGTAATGTCACGATTCATTTAGGAGATGTAATACCGTATCATATGGAGGATGACTCCGTAGATGATAACAAGGAGAATAAGATATTTTAGCAAATATAAATATTGTTGAAGACAGGTCTTGACATTCTAAGAGGGTTATATCAATATGAGAGACTACATAGAGTAAGGATTGGAGATTTCTTGATATGATGAGATTATTTTCTAGCTTTGAATGCCATGTTCTTTATGAGATCTAGTAGGAACATCTTTTTTTTACTTTAGTTAAATTATACATTTAATATCAGTACTTACTATTCGAACTGAGTGTATAAATGTAAATGCACCATAAATACAAAATGTGGTAACAACCTATACAAGACATCTTGTTGATACAGTTTTATTAGTAAAGGGAAAGGATGTGAGGCCCGATAATTGGATTGAGATTGTAGATAAGAGTGGGTTGATTGGGCATGAATTTTCGTTATGTGCAGTTGTAGACCTTGCTTGCCTTTATCGAGCGCTTGACAACCATATATAAACAACTTTCACATGCCATGACCATCAAACTCCATGATGTCCACAAGATATGTGGTCTTCCAATGGAGAGAGCTTGTTGCTTGACACAAAAGTTGATAGTTAAAAGCAATGAAGGTATTTTAAGTGATATATTTAATAAATACCGATGAAGTAGTGCTAGAGATTAAGTTTGAAACCATTAAGCTTCAGGTTCTTCGAAGTAAGTTTTCAAAAAGGAGAGTTAGTGACAAAAATAAAGCTTTATTATATTTATTATATTAGGTTTATAGTATATCAAGATAATGTAAACCTATAACTATATTTTTTATTTTTAAATAGGCATTTTTCAAATCTATAACTATATTTTTTATTTTTAAATTAAACAAAACTTTGATGTTATACATTCTTATTTTTTATTTTATATAATGTAGATTGAATGGAAGCCATATATTTTTCCAAAATACTTTGATTATAACGAATACTATAGATGTATTCATTGTATAGATATTATAGAACTATATATCCTAGATCACGTAATTTGACAGTTTAATCATCATCAATTCATCCTGGTTGTGTTGATAAGGCACTCTAATGCAAATAAACATGCAAAACCCATACGCATAAGGTACATTACCAGCCACGTGACTCTACTTAGGAGATACAACACTCACACTATTTTGAGGTTGAGTAGTTTAGCGTTCAAACTATGTATCCTCATTATTGTGACGAGTTGTGCTAGAGTGGTACATTTCTCGGATGCATCGATTTATTTTGAGATATTCTATTAGTGAGTTGCATATAACTGAAGCTAGACAATACGATACATCATTTTTTATATAGGTAAATGGATAAATGTATATATTAGCATGATAACTTTATTTTAATTTGATTATGACACTAATTTTTTTAATTACTTTCTTATACCAACATTTGTAATGAAAAACTTTTCATTCATCACTCTTTGCCCTCAATATACATAATTATTATGAAATGATATAAACTGCGAATCATATAATCATCATCCTCAATGTCATGTATAATATTATCTCATGGTCATCTCCTTTGTATATACATTTCGATACGTTGATGAAAGAGTTGTTTCCAATTCTCAATGCATTCATGTCGTTATCATTGCCAAGATGAAATTATAGGAGGCATCGGAGAGCCATCAACTATATCAATCTTTAAAAAATTAAAAACACAAGAAAGGAATAATTGCAACTTGGATAAACTAAATACTTAAATAACATAATCACATCTAACGATATTGTGATGACGGCTAGAAAATACCGTATAAAATAATGATAACATATGTATCACTCATCCCCCATAACTATGTGATACTAACAATAGAAATATAGTTTACCTTAGAGTATCAATGTTATGTTTCATCGAATAGCGATGGTCAAATCCATGTCTATCATCAACATCCATTAATCACTACGATAAAGCCCATCTTTCATGTATGCAATACGATGAATAGTAATATCAATAACTATAAACTGCGTCCTCGTTTTTTAATAAAAATAGACAATTTACCTTCTTAGTACTCGTCCACCTACTATTTTCAACATCAATACTTTTACTCCCCGTATATTTTTAACTCCTTTCTCACCAAAACCATACATTACTTGTTACACCTTTACTCTTCAAACCAATAATAACAATAACAATATTATAGTTTCTCTAATCTCTTATATACTGAATAAGTTCACTATGATTACTACAGGCATTATTTGTTGTAAAGACAAGTAAATAGTCAAGTCCATCACTTTTACAATCACTAAATATTTCTTTACTTCATTGGCCAACCACTCAAAGAATATATCATTTGATGCACAACAATAACTTTTAGTTTCCTTAGTACGAGTATAATAAGTACTTTGATAAGTTTTCTTCTTCTTATAATTGATTCCATTGTAAGTGTTTTTACTCGAGTTGTTTATCATTTTATAATATTTAAAGAAATATAATCTTTGGAATATATATAACACATGACACATAATACACATGCCTCATTTTATGGAGACTTGACTCAGTTGCATCTTACCTTAGAGGACCCCAATTTAGTCAGGATCCTGCATGGTTGAGTTGTCAAGGGATTAAATGTTTCTCATTCCCCCAATTTCCTTAGTTTGCAATTCCTGTCGGTTTTTGGAAGGGAAAGAGATCTCAGGGACTATCTAATGCGCGACAATGGCATCCCTTTTTTTCTCCAGTCTCCTTTCGTGAGTCAGGGAAGTCTGGTAATTCGTGTTTTTTTCCCTTCGCAACTGTTGCCGACAGGCAAATGCCTGTACTGCGCAGATTTCACTCCTCTCTCCCTCTCTCTCGCTTGCTCGCTCGTGACTTGCCGTGGACGTCGTGAGAAGCAACAGGATTCAGCTACACAAACTCTCCAACAGCTGGAGGAAGGCTCCAAAATTAGTTGGTACTCAGAATTTTTGCCACTACAGTCGTTGCGTTCTCTGTCTCTCTCTCTCTCTCTCTCTCTCCCACTTTCTCTCTGCATTTCTATGCCCTCTTGAATTCGTTCCCATCGTAGGATGGATTATGCAGAAATAGCGCGATCCTTCACAACGCGATCCTAATCAAAACCCTAAAAATCCAAAGGGGCCTCTATTTTTGCATGGATAACTCTTCTGCTTAACTACTACCTTCACCGCTTCTTTCTTTTTGTAATCCTTTCCTCGTATGTTTGGGCAAAAACATTGAAGAATCATTTATCTTTCATGGACTTCGGTGGAATTTATACTTGTAAGTGGTGGAAGGTAAACGAAGAAACAACTACGTGGTGGTGATGATGATGGTCACCGATTACCAATTACCAATTAACCCAATGAATTTTCTTTGTCTGAAAATACTACAGCCATACGCAGCATATGAAACTGGAAATGTATCACGAACTTAATGTTTTCTAATTATTTGATGAGTAATAACGTTGATCAATCCACCTTGAAGCTTTTGTTGAAGTATATGATTGATGCTCATTTGTTTTTCCCAGTTGTATTTAGCAGATTTTTTCTCTTAAACTGTTTCTTTTTCCAGTTCTGCTACTTTGCCATGATAGAGTGGTAAGGAGTCAAGTCATGATCAATCTTTCACTTTCTATTCTTGCAACCCTAGCAATTTATCCTTCATCAATCTTGGACGTGCAAGGACTGGAACTGTTCCTCCACGAGCAGTTCAGGCACACTACTGTCCAAGAAAGACCCCTTTTAGTTTGGCAGCCAATTCTGCCCTGAGCAAACGTTCCTCTAAGCTGCACAACAACCCCATCCAATTTTGTAAGTTTTGGTCTGTATCAATACGGATCGGGATCATGGGGAAGTATTTTTGACATTGTACCACTAGGAATTTCGGTAGGATACAAGGGTTGTATTTTAGCTGGAAGATGTACCGGCCATATCACACGGTACAATCAATATGCATTTTGCGGACCCAAATCCCCTTTTTCCCTTTGTTCTTTTCATAACGAGGGCCTTTAGGCCCTTCTTTATTCATTTCACTCTCCTTTATGTGTGTGTATAATTTCACTCCCTTCTACACATGTGTAGGAGGAGGTTTTGTTGGTTTCTTGGTGGTTTGAAGTTTTTCAGTCACAAGGTGGTGATTTATTCATGTTTCTTCAAAATCTTCATTGTATTTGAGGTTCAAAGTCTTTTTTCTTTATTTCTTCAAACTTTTTGTTGCATTTATCGTATGCGTCATTGTTTTTCTTCATGATAAGTATTTGGGTTTAATTTTGGAGGGTAGAACTTATTAATAAATTATGATATTGTTTTGATGCAATGGCAATGTTCTTCTCACTTATTTTGATTTTTAACATTTATTGGAGATTTTATTGTTTTTTCTGATTTTCTAAAAAATTTGAAGTTTTGTTTGATATAGTTGATACATTATGATTATCATATCATAGACAATTATTTATGATATGTTGTTGAAGATGAGTTTATGGGTTTGGATCAGATCTGTTTGATCTAAACCAATCCCACTCATTTTCTAATTATGTTTCGTTAAGGGTAGAGTTTTTTTTATGTTATATATGTTGTAATCATATTTGAAACCCTAAGAGAAATAAACAAGAAAGGGACAGCAACTTTTGGCCACGCCACTTCCATAGTTGTCAAGTTTATTTTCATTACAGATTAATGAAATCCAAACACTATATGAGAGAGGGCAAGGTGCATATTCCTCACAGCTTGCTGCACCTTTGATTGGACATGCATCAAAGGTGAAGACGAAGAGACCAATTATTATTTAGGTGTGGGTTAAGAAGTAAAACCCACTCAGTCATGTTCATCACCTCTCCTTATAAAAAAGTAGTAAAAAGGGTGAGGATGGACAATAAGATCATAAAACTAAGGCATTAGATGCAAACAATCTACTTCATGAAGGACAATTGGGGGAGAAGATGAATATTTTTCATATTATCGATGTAAACTTGTTGGAAGAAATTATCTTGAATGGGCAAGATTTATCGAGTTGGTGGTTCTAGCCAGAGGAAGATGGGAATATCTCATAGGATAAACAATGTCCTGTTGAGAGTAATCCTATTCCTACTTACTTAAAATGGAGAAAAGAGGATGGATTAATGTCATCATCACTGCTTTAATCTATGGTTTCTTTAATATAAAGAACTTTTATGAACTTAGAATCACCCTTAGAAATCTCGAAGGTTGTTTCTAAAGCTTATTGAAGGAAGAAAAATATTGCCATGGAGTATGAGATACTAGAGAAGATAAGGAAGTATCGGCAAGAAAAGAAGATAATACGTGAATACTATGCTGAATTGCGTGGCCTATAGGATGAACTCCAATTCTTCACTCGTATCAAATGTACTCAAGGAAGGAACAGACAATAACAACAACAACAACTAAGCCTTTTCCCATAATAGATGGGGTCAGCTACTCAAGGAAGGAACGAAGAAGTAGAAAAATGCAAGGTGTTTAATCTTCTATGGGGTATCTTCGATTATAAAGCAATGAAAGTTAATATCCTTGTAGGAGAAGAGCTACCTTCATTAGGTACAATCTACTTAAAATGGAGGATATGATGAATACTAAAAATTTACATTCTTTGGAAGAAATCATAGTTAGTAAGATAGAAGAAGAGTAGGATATAACAACCTAAGTAGAGGTCGTGGTACTATATCCAATCACGAGAAAGATAGATTGAAATGCATATGAGCAATATTTGGATTTAATTGGTAAGCTTAATTCCATTAAAAGTAAAACACACCATATGAGTAACTTGGAGAAAACATCACATGATGCATATATGAGTACTATAGCAGAGTTGACAAAGCGAATAGAAGGTCTAAAGTCGTGGCTTGTAGAACAAACCAATACTTTAGATTTCGAGGCCATGATGGCACAAGCTTCATTTATGGCAACCGGTAGCCCTACTACTATTTCTAGAATGTGGGTTATATACTCCATTGGCATTGATCACATAGTTGGAGACAAGAATTATTTTTTCACTATCAACCTCTTCATTGGAGAAGAAGTCACACACAATTCAAACAATGAAAAACAATAAATCAATTGCTAGAAAAGTGGAGTTACAAGGGGTAAGGGTCGGCGCCCATTCCTTGGCAATCGTCCTTTCTCTCCTCTCTTTTAATCGAGAATGCCACTAGTGTAGGGATTCATTTTATAATACTTTTTATTTTGAATTCCAAATATGCCCCTACTTAGTAAGTATTACACCAAGCAACTCTTATTGGATCATATATGGATCCAATAGGAGTTGAGTCCAGTTCTTTTACTACTCTTCAAGACGCCTCCTTAAGTTGGGACTTGAATACTCATAAATCTAAACTTGTCCAAAGTCCACTTTAAGCATTGCTTAGTTAAAATATTAGTCAACTGTTATTCTGACCGCACATGTGGAAGGTTAAAAATTCCTACATATAATTTCTCTCGAATAAAATGACAGTCAACCTCAATATGCGTAGTTCTTTCATAGAACACATGGTTAAATGCAATCTGTAAAGCTGCCCTACTGTTTGTAAAACACTCCACTAGAAGATTCCTTCCAAAGTCGATTTCTTCCATAAGAGATAACACCCATAAGCCTTCGCACATTCCAAGTGCAATAGCTCTATATTTTGCCTCAACGCTGGATCTAGCAACAATTGATTGTTTCTTGCTTTTCTAGGACACTACATTTCTTCCCACACATAGTATATAGCCTGATGTAGATATTCTATCTTCACCTGCACCAGACCGATCAACATCGGTATGAATTTCGATTCCTAGGGAATGACTATATAAATACAATAAACCATGAGTAATAGAGGATTTTAGGTATCTTATAATATGAAATACATAATCCATATGATGCCTTATAGGGGAATGCATTCATCTGCTTATATTGCTCACTACAAAGCTGATATCTGGCCTAGTAATAGTGAAATATATAAGTTTTCCCACTATCCTTTGATACCTGCCCACATCTTCGTATGGTTCTTTAGTTGTACTAACCAAATCCTTTTTTATTTTAATTGGAATGGTGCACAAGCAATAATATTCCATCATGGTCTCTCTTAATAAGTCTAAGATATATTTTCTTTGGCATAAAAATAGTCTATCATCTTTTTTAATGATCTCAATACCTTGGACGTAATGCAACTTCCCCAAGTCCTTCAAGTTAAACAAACAATGTAGTTCCTTCTTTAGAGAGATGATTCCTCAAATGTCATCCCCTGTAATGAATATATCATCCACATATACAACCAATAAAATAGTTCTCTTGCCCTCTTTTATAAATAATGGAAGATCACTTAACACTTCTTTGAATCCCAAGCCGAGAGCACCTTCGCTGAATTTTCCAAGCCATGTGTTGGGGAATTGTTTTAACCCATAAGGAGATGTTTTTAATTTGCATACTTTGTTTAAGGTGACTTCTTGATTGTATCTTAGATCCATATAAATATCTTCAGTAAGGTCACCTTGGAGGAATGCTTTCTTGCTGCCATAATTCCCATTTCTGATTTACAACTATACTTACAAGAATTCAAATAGTATTCATTTTGCTATTGGGGCAAATGTCTCTTTATAGTCAATTCCATATGATTGACTATAACCTTTAGCAACCAGTCAAGCTTTATACCTCTCTATACTACCATCTGTATTAAATTTGATAGTGGATACCCACTTACAACCTAAAGTTTTTATGCCTGGTGAGAGATCTTAAATAACCTAGATTTTGATTTCCTCATCCATGGCAACATGCCATGTGGGGTTCTGATTTGCCTCCTTAAAGCTCTTGGGAACTTGAGTACTTTCTGTATTCATCACAAATAACTACTATTCTTTTGGAAAATTAGTGTATGATACCATCTGATGCAATGGATAAGTAGCAATCCCACATTTTCCTTTTCTTAATACAATAGGTAAATCATTAGAAATATTAGAAGTATTAGCTGTTACATGAGGAGGTGGAGGAACGGTTTCATGGTGAGGATCTTGATCTAAGGTATCATTTGGGCTTTGCATGACGACCTTTCTTTCTCCTCTAGAATAGGTTTTTCATTCACTCCTTTTTGGAGGCATACTCTCCCATATTTCCTTCTCATTTGTTGGATATTCACTTGAAGGCAGTGTTGTCCGTATTGCACCGTATCGTACGTACGATACGTACTGGGACCCTTTAAAGGATCCCGGGCCGACTGAATCCTCTCTCCTCTTGGGTTCCTTAAGCTCCCTAAGAGCCGATTTTCGCCTCCTTAGTGTTCAAAGCTCTAAAATCGTGCCCTACAGTGTTCATGTAAGCCTCCAAACTCGGATTTTGGTATATTTTTAATGTTTTTTAATGTTTTTTCCTTTATATTTATTATTTTTTTGTATTATTTCAGTTTTTTTTTTGAATGACAAAATATGAAGTTATTAAGTGTGTGTATACGATTTTTATTGCATTCATGAAGTGGGAGACACTCGATTTGAGTGTTATTTGAAGATTAGGGGATTTACGAAGTGCTTTTATTTTCAGGTTTTTGTTTGAATTAAAGTACTCCATTGAGATGACAGGAAGGGGTGGTAGAGACTCTCATTCAAAGTCTGATGATCCGGCATGGCAATGAGGTATACCAGTTGAGGGTTCAAGGTTAAAAATAAGATGTTTATTTTGTGAAAAGGTGGTTAGTGGTGAAATTTCAAGGTTGAAACACCACCTAGCAGGAACCAGAAAAGAAGTTGCTCCATGCACAGGCAGAGTTAGAAGTGTGCCAGAAGGTATTAAATGGCAATGCTTGCAGATGATTGAGAGCATATAGGAAAGGAGATAACAAAAGGATGATTTTCAGATGTGTAAAGAAACTGATGATGCTACTGCCACTGGAGTTGGATTCACTGATAGTTTGCCTTTAGATGTTAGAACAGATATTGGTAGTAGCAGTTCGCGAGCACCTAACAGAGGAAAGAGGGTTGCAACTGAAGACTTTGGAGGTGGCAGAAGAGGAAGTTCAGGAAGGAGTAGAGGAAGAACTTCTTCTTCTAGCATACATTCGTTCTTTCCTCCTTCCACTACACCTGGTACTCAGTCAGGAATTCATGCTGTTATGGCTTCAGAACAACTGCATGATCAAGCAGACCTTGTAGTGGGCAGATGGTTTTATGATGCATGCATTCCATTTAATGCAGCAAACAGTTTTTATTTTCAAGCAATGGCAGATGCAATTGCTAACATTGGTCGAGGATACAGGATGCCCTCTTATCAGAAGTTGAGAGGGAAGATATTAGATCAGACTGTGATTGAAGTGCAGCAATACTGTTCGACTTTGAGACAATCGTGGAAGGAAATAGGATGCACTATCATGGCAGATGGATGGACCGATAGGCGAGGAAGGACATTGCTAAACTTTCTTGTATATTGTCTTAAAGGACTCATGTTTTTGAGATCTCTAGATATGTCAGAGGAGAGGCACACTGCAGAGATCCTACGAGAGGAATTTGATAAGGTTATACAGGAGGTTGGGCTAGAAAATGTAGTCCAATTGATTACAGATAATGCAGCTGGAAAGGAGTTAGCTGATATTTATAGGACTTTCTACTGGACACCATATGTAGCCCATTGTTTAGATCTCATCCTCGAGGACATTGGTGAGATGGATGAAATAAAGGCAGCAACTGAGTGTTGCCAAGATATTACAAAATTCATTTACAACCATGCATTTGTTTTGTGTATGATGAGGAGATACACAGAAGATGCAGAGCTTCTTCGCACAGCTGCAACTCGGTTCACAACAAACTTCTTATCTGTACAGAGTATTGTGAGACAGAAGCAAGCTTTAAAGAGAATGGTCTCCTCAGATGAGTGACAACAATTTGCAGAGTTGCCTCAAAACAGAAGGAACAGAAAGTTAAATGAGATTGCAGAAACGGTTTTTAGAAGTTCATTTTGGAATACATGTATCAGATTATTGAAAATTACTTGTCCTTTAGTGAAAGTTTTGAGATTGGCTGACAGCGAGGAGAAACCATCTATGGGCTACTTTTATGAAGCCATGGACAGGGCAAAAGAAGCGATCAGAAATAACTTTAATGAAAAAAAAGAGATTATGTTTCCGTGTAGAAAATAATTGATAGTAGATGGAATAAACAATTGCATCAGCCTATTCATGCAACAGCCTACTATCTAAACATATCATTGAGGTACTCAGCAACCTTCAAAAGGGACGGTGAGGTTAATCGAGGAATCATTGAATGCATCGACAGATTAGTCCCTGATGAGAGCATAGTAGATGCGATACATCGAGAGATGGAGATATATGATAATGCTCTTCACTTGATGGGTTTGCCTGTTGTAATTCGCAACCGCTCTACGATGCGTCAAGGTACATTGTTTATTTTCATATTTAAGTTGCATCTTACATTACTGTGGATTATTATGTCTCTAATGTTTATATTTTTTTTACAGATGTTTGGTGGAACAGGTTTGGAAGTGATTGTCCAAACCTTAGAGATTTTACAGTTAGAGTCTTAAGCCAAACCTGTAGTGCGACAGGTTATGAAAGAAATTGGAGTGTTTTTGAACACATCCATACAAAAAAGCGCAACAGGTTGGAACACAAAAGGCTTAATGATTTGGTTTATATTCGTTGTAACATGCGTCTTCGTGAAAGGTAATGTTGTATTACTTTCAAATTTTCAATTCAATATTATTTAACTTCAGTTTTCAATTGTTAATATTACTTACTAATTGTTTATCTTTGTTTGTGTCGTAGGCAATTAAAAAAAGTAAATAGAGAAGAAAGTCAGTTCGATCCAATAAGTTTGGATAATTTTGATATATTAGAAGATTGGGTTATGGAAGACACTGAAGAAAATGCCCTCCTAACAGAAGAAGACGTTGCCTGGATTAATTTAGAAGGAGCGCAACAACATTATGGAGATGAAGAATTTGATTTTGAAGAAGAAGGTGTGGGCGTGGCTGATGATGATGAGGATCTGCAACAAGGAGAAGATGAAGATTATTTAGTTGATGATCCTGATTATAATTTGTAAAACATAACATTATATGTAACTGTAGTGTACTTTAAACTATGTCTGTATTTTATTTTTTGGATTCAAAATATGTAAATTTGGATGCAATTGTTCAATGTTGAATGCTCAATCTGTACTAAACTTACATTATATGAATTTAAAGCAATTATCATATTTTTTACTATTTTTTATTAATTTTTGCATTATGTTAATATTAAAGTACGATACGATACGATACGATACGCCCGTATCGTGGAGCCCAGCGATACACGATACGATACGCGTCAGACAACACTGGTGAAGACTATTATTCTTAATGATTTCTGGTGGAACAAGGTATCATATTTTCTTGAATTCACATAGCCTATGTGGGAGATGTTGAGAGAAGTTGATAAAGATGAACCAATGCTTCATAAAGTTTATGAAATGTGGGATACTATGATTGAAAAAGTTAAGTGAATAATTTTGAAGCACGAGGGAAAAGAACTTCATGAGACATCATCATTTTATGATTATATTCATTCTATATTAGTTTAAAGATGGGACAAAAGCAGCACTCCCTTGCATTGTTTAGCACATTCATTAAATCCAAGGTATTATGGGAAGAAATGGTTGCATGAGAGCATTGGGTGTTGTCCTCCTCATCAAGATCCTAAAATAGCCAAGAATAGGCAAATGTGTTTGGAAAGGATTTATTGTGACTCATACCTACTTAGGCAAGTAAATTCTGAATATGAAAAGTTTTCTTGTGCCAGACTTGATTCACTAGAAGCACTGGAAGCAAGGGATTATCAAGATCCACTAGATTGGTGGGCATGTTATGGATTTCAGATGCCTCTTCTTCAAAAGCTTGCATCAAAATTATTATCTCAACCTGCTACTTCTTATTGTGAAAGAAATTGGAGTACATATTCTCAAATTCACAATATCAAAAGGAACAATCTATCAAGTAGTCGTGCTGAAGACTTGGTTTATGTTCACTCAAATCTGAGATTGGTTTCACGATTTAATGTTGAGTACATTTAAAAAGTACTAATCTTTCAAAATTATTTGCTTTTCTATTAATCATGATGATTATATTTGATCTTTTCTTCTTATTTATTTGAATATATTGCAGTGAAGGAGCATCAAAATATTGGGATGCAAACCTAGAGGAATATCACTTAGATGACAGAAGATTTGCATACTCTTAATATGGAACTCACTGATCCAATAGTCCCTTAAGTTGATAGTGAAGATTTATAATTTATCAGATACATGCTGATTTCATTTATCAATCATTAATATTGTTCATAGTTGATAAATGATAATATTGTTGATATGCAAATCCTGATTTTCTTTTGATTGATTTGTGTATTATGATGAAATTAGTAGTTCTTTACTTGTTTTGCTTTAATATAAAGTTGTGTACTTACTATTGTCGTCATATACTTATGTTAATTGATGTCTCACTTGTTGTAGGCTTTTAGCTTGAATTAGTTGAATATATAATATTATATACCTTAAACGTGTCGCCGCACCCAAATTTTTTGAAATTTGCCATATCCCGCACCCACACCCGTGTGACAGAACGACAATGACAACTGAAAAAAGATAATATCCAATGCTCAATACTTTCCAGTTCTCATATTTCATAGAATCATACTGCCTCACTGCCTTCGGTTAGTGACTGTATTCTATGAACAATGAATAAGAGACTGTTCAGCATGAATTTCCATAACTCCTTACGTGAGTTTCTTTACTGACAGGAGTTTGTTTTCTTTTACATAAAGATCGGCCACTTAGAGCTCATGGAGTTATTTTTTATATGCTGCGGAAGTAACTGTATAATGTAGAGAAGCTGTGAGTATTGAATTATTTTGCATATACTGACAAAAGTATTCTGTAGTGCTTTTGATTCCTTTTGCTATTTTTCAGCTTGTTTGAAAGGAAATGTAAGGGCTTTTCACAGATTGAAGAAACCTCATAATGAGATTATGGGGAACTGGTATAATTTTGTATGGTTGTTTTACTGTCACAATAAAGAGAGATGAGATCTCTTATTTCTATCCCCAACTCTTTTATAAGAGATTCCAACAATAATCCTTATGTTATCAATAGCGAATTGCGTGCAGTTAGCACTCAAGCCTAATATAGCGGTAGCGGGGATATATTGGAGATATAACAGATTTAGTGGTACACTAATACAACAACAACAACTAAGTCATTTCCCATACTATATGGGGTCGGCTACATGGATTCTTTGTTTCCACAAAGCTCTATCATAATTTGTAGAATCTATGGTAAATAAGTCCGATAAAGTTTTACGCTGGCTATCAAAAGCCTAACGCAACCCTCATTTATCCGGGCTTGGGACCGGCCATGCAAGGGTGATCCCTGGGTCGGCTACATAATTTTTAGCGGTCCACTAATATTAAAAATATCATCTAATCCTAAAAAACAAGTAATATATATCCAATATTTGCACAAATGCAAATCAATCTAATCTACATTTTATAACAACAAAAAACAATTATACACTAACAAAGGCATTTCCAAATGTAAGCTTAAACAATGCATCACAATTTACAAAACAAAGAATCAAACATATGAGTTTCATGACAACAAAAAGGTTGAGGATTAGTGATAAGTAAAAGCAAACTATCATGAACTGCTCTTACTATCGAGAATTACCTCTTGAAAGACATATTAGTGGTAATTAATTAAAAGAGAACATAAAGCAACAATCATATCGTTCTTACCCTTAGTAGGACTGTAGGATGCATTTACTGCAGTCTAGAACCTTTTTTTAGTAAACAAAATGGAGCAAGCAAGAACCCCAACCACGGTTTAATAACTGAAATTCTCATTTCAGTTGCTTTGAAAAGGTTTATGAAGCATGTATAAAGCTAAGAGCAAGCAAATAAAAGTGATCATACCCAAACAGGAAAATGACCCAAATAAAATTTATTTGGGTTGACCCACTGTCCGTTATTTTGAGTGTAGCGGTCTGCTATAACAATGGTAGCAAACGCTATAACATTGTAGCGGCGCTATAACATTGTAGTGGTGCTATTGCGGATCTTTTGGGTCAGACATTAAATACAAAGTGTTTTAACGGCCCTCAAGCCACAAATGCACTATAGCGTATTTAGCAATGTTGTTTGTAACATATCACAACCTTTATCATTTTTCTCCATGAGACAAGTGTATTGTATCATATTATAACGTATCATAAAATTTTAATTAAAAAATAGTTTTAAAATACAAAAATAAAAACAAGAAAAATTCTAAATGATTATTTTAAATCAAAATAAGTAAGGATAAGTTTGAAAATTATATCTATACAACAATCCATCACATGACTTATTTAAATTATTTAATAAGGTATCAAGCACCTACATTGATTCATAACAATTTTATGGTTCGAAAATGTGTTTCCTAATAACTCACTTGAGACTACCATGATTGGGACACTCGCAAGCAGTGTTGTTTGACGCATATCGTATCGCCCGTATCATACTTTAATATTAAAATAATACAAAATTTAATTAAAAAATCAAGAAAATTAGTAAAAATCCAAAACAAATCAAGAAAAATCTAGAAAAAAATTTGGAAAAAAATTGGTAATTGCTTTAAATTCATATAATGCAAAGTTTAGTATAGATTGAGCATTCAACATTGAACAATTGCATCCAAATTTACATATTTTGAATCAAAAAAGTGAAATACATTTATATTTATAAATTATAATATGGAAATCAACTAAATAATCTTCATCTTCTCCTTGCTGAAGATACTCATCATCATCATCAACAGCACCTTCTACTTGGAAATCAAATTCTTCGTCTCCTTGATACTGTTGTTGCGCTCCTTCCAAATTAATCCATGCAATGTCTTCTTCAATTAGGAGAGCATTTTCTATGTATTCTATAATCCAATCTTCTAATATATCAAAATTATCCAAACTTATTGGATCAAATTAGCTTTCTTGTTTATTTACTTTTTTTAATTGCCTACAACAAACAAAGATAAACAATTAGTAAATAATATTAATAATTGAAGTCAAACAATTTATTGAATTGAACATTTAAGTAATACAATATTACCTTTCATGAAGACGCATGTTACAACGAATAAAAACTAAATCATTTAGTCTCTTATGTTCCAACCTGTTGCGCTTCTTTGTATGGATGTGTTAAAAGACACTCCAATTCCTTTCACAACCCGTTGCACTACAAGTTTGGCTTGGGACTCTTACTGCAAAATGTCTAAGGTTCGGACAATCAGTTCCAAACCTATTCCACCAAACATCTTGGATCCTGGACCGATATTAGCAATTGCATCTTGTAATAACTCCTACCTTTGGAATTCTAAAGGATAATAAATATGTGTTTGGAACTCTAAGAGCAATAACTACTACTCTTGGAATTCTAACAGTTAAAAAGTATGTTTTTGAGACTATAACAACATTGAAATTCTAAACATTAATAAATTTGTGCTTGAGACTCTAACAGTTAATAACTCCTATAACTAGAACTCTCTAAATAGTAATTGGAACTTAATGATTCTTGGTATCCTATATCATTATTCCCAAGTTCAAATGGTAAAATTTATGGAAAATAAGATTCAACTCATGGATCGGGACCAGTATAGGAACTCTATAAATATTAATTGAAACTTACTAATTCTTGGTGTCCTATATCATTATTCTCAAGTTTAAATAATAAAATTCATGAAAAATAAGATTCAACTCATGTATAAGGACTTGTATCATTCGTATCGTACGATATATACGATATGAGTTGTATCGCAAGATACATCCCTATACACTTGCATGACACAATACACACCCTCTATCGTATAAAAATTTCTTTTGATACACAACACTACTACGTAGCATAATTCTTCACACATTCCTTAAGCAATGACTATATTCTACCTCTACACTAGATCTTACTACCACAGTTTGTTTCTTATTCTTTCATTAAACAATATTCCCTCCAATCAAGGTATTATTACCACAGTTTGTTTCTTATTCTTCCATGAAACAATATCCCCTCCAATCAATGTGATATACCCTGATGTTGACTTACTATCATAAAAAACTACCAAATTAGTATCGAAAAACCCTGTAATATTTAGATGATCATTATTAGTATACGAAATTCCATAGCCAAAGATAGATTGCATTCATGTGGGCTTTAAAAGGAGAATGGGTAAATTTACTCGCTATTCTCATTAAATAGGGTATAAGTATCTTTCAAGTTAGATAGCACTATAGAAGTGATCCTGTTTTAGGTTTAAAATATGAGAAGAAATAAAAAGAAGAGGAAATTGTCACCCAAGAAGGGGGCCGTGCATCACCTTTGCTCATTCCCCATTGATTTAAGTGTCGTGTGTCATCTTTGATCTATCATTTCTATTTATTTCATTCAATATGGTATCAGAGCAGGCAGCTTAAAGGAAAGAAAAATCGGGTTAAAGTTCTACGCCAAACACCAAGGAGGGGGTAGCAAGCCAGTAGAAAAAAAAATTCTTCCTCAACATTTCCTGCGAATAGATGAGTATTCAAGTTTGAGACAAACTAAATCATGGCAAATAGGCTAGGGCAGATCGATAGAATTGATTTATTTGTTATGACAAACATTAAATTAGATGAAAAAAATTATCTAGAATGGTCTAGATCAATTCTACTTACAGTAAGAGTGAAGGAGAAGAGTGAATATTTAACTCGTGGTTGAGTTAGACCAGAATTGGGAAGCTCTGACTACTCACGATGGGAGAGGGAAGATGCTATGGTTGCAACATGGTTGATAAATTTCATGATGCCCAATGTAGGGTGATCCTTCTTGTATCTTGAAACAACCCATGAAATCTGAGAGGTTGTGAGAGGCATATTGTCAAAAAAAGAATATTGCAAAGGTCAATGAACTCCTTGAAAAAATTCAGACATGTAAGTAGGGACACAAATCCGTTAGTGAGTATTACATTGAATTAAGAAGCTTTTGGGATGAACTATTGAGAAACGTAAGGTATTTGACCTTTTGCATGAGGTATCACTTGAATATGAAAACATGAAGGGCAATATCCTAGCGAGTGAAGAGTTGTTTGTCCTAAGTACAATTTACTTGTTATTGATTAGGGAAGAAGATAAACGAAACCTGAAAAAAACTGAAATTCAAGGTTTACAAAAAACGGCATTCCTTGGAAAAAGGTATGAACAACCCATGAGAGACAGAGGCTGAGGCAGTTTCAGAGGTAGAGGATGTGGAGATAATACTACCAATGGAAGAGAAGTCATGAAATGCACCCACTGTGGAAAACCCAAACATACTAAAGAGCAGTGTTGGAAATATTGATCGTCCTAACTATATGAAAATGAAGCTATAAATGGATGTGGTGTTAAAAGTACTTAGATACTTGAAAAAGACTCTTGGAAATAGGATTATATTCTAATGATGGACACAATAACCTGGAATTATATAAAGATGCAGATTGGGCAGTTTGTATAGATGATTGAAAGTCTACTTTAGGTTATATTGCCTTATTTGGTGGGAATTTAATGTCGTGAAAGTGTAAAAAGCAATTTGTGGTGGCCATGCCTAGCGCAAAGGTAGAATATCTGGTTGCAGCGCATCGAACTAATATTGGGTTGCAGCGCATCGAACTAGTGAAGGCCTATGATTAATCTCCTTAATTATTGAACTTCAAGGAAAATTCTGCTTTTGATCGTCCTATATACATATAATAAAGCAACAATACATATTACTACAAATCCTATACAATATGAGAGGACTAAACACATAGAAGTGGACCACCACTTCATAAGAGAAAAAATTGAAAATAAAGTGATACAAATGCAACACGTGAAGTCAAAAGACTAAATTGTAGATATTCTCACTAAGGCAATCTCAAAACCCATTTTAAATAGATTGTGCACAAGTTGGGAATCTTGAACATATTTCTCCCAACTTGAGTGAGAGTAAAACGGGTTTCAAATTTTATGTAACCCAGCTATATGTTAAGTAAGCCTTATTAAGGGTATAAGTGTCTTTTAAGTGAGAAAGCATAAGTGTAATCATGTTTTAGGTTTGCAATATGAGAAAAAATAAAAAGAAGAGACAGTTGCCACCCAAGAAGGTAGTCGTGCATCACCTTTGCTCATTCACCATTAATTTAAGTATTGTGTGCCATCTTTGATCCATCATTTCTATCAATTTCATTCAATAACTATAAAGGAGGAGGGTTGTGTTAGGCTTCCGACAGCCTGCGTAAAACTTCGTCGGATTTCTACAACATGGATTACAAAAATTATGAGCATTGCTTTGGGGCGTCCCCGCCTAGCGACGTGCTGCAGAGCCCGAATGCAGTAAGAAGTAAGCAAGGGCCACTACATTGTCGCCTGAATGTAGTGAATCAATTGCAGAGAGGGTTCTCACATCATGGACGGGTGTGGGTAAAGAAGTTAGTCCCGCTACATTGCCGCCCGAATGTAGTGAAAAATTTTCAGAGGGTCTCCGCATTTTGATTATGGACGGATGCGGGGAGTAAGGAAGCTAGTCCTAGATAATAAGATTCGTATTGGTTCTTGGAATATCAGAACATTATCGGGTAAGCTAATGGAGGTGGTAGATACTATGATTCGGAGAAAGATTCATATTCTATGTTTACAAGAGACAAAATGGGTTGGAGAAAAAGCAAAGGAGATAGAGGATACAGGTTTTAAATTATGGTACTCAGGTAAAGAAAAGGCTCGAAACGGAGTTGGTATTATCATAAATAAAGATTTGAAGGAGAGTGTAGTAGACATACAACGATATGGTGACCGAATCATGACATTGAAATTAGTGTTAGGAGTAGAGGTTTTGAATATAGTTTGTGCTTACGCACCCCAAGTAGGACTAGAAGATAGTATAAAGACAGTTTTTTGGGAAGAGTTAGATAAGGTGTTTCAAAAGATTCCACAAAGGGAGATGATTTGTTTAGGAGGAGATTTAAATGGACATGTCGGTAAAGAGGCATTAGGATATCAAGGGATTCATGGAAACTTTGGTTATGGGGATATAAACGAGGAAGGTAGGGAGATTTTAAATTTTGCTTTGTCATTTGATCTCTTTATAGTCAATACAATCTTCAAAAAACGAGATGAACATTTAATTACTTATAAGAGTGGCTTATCACAAACACAAATTGATTACTTTATTTGTAGAAGATAGAGCGTATTGTAAAGATTGTAAGGTAATTCCAGGAGAAAGCTTAACCACCCAACATCGACTTTTAGTTATGGATTTACAAATAAAAAAATGGACAAAGAAGAAAAGAGTGCATCGAGCTATTCGGACTAAATGGTGGAACCTCAAAAGCGAGAAAGAAGATATATTTAAACAGAAAGTCCTTCAAGGAGATGTTTGGAATTATGTTGGCACACCCTGTGATATGTGGAACAATATGGCTATACATATTAGGAAAGTGGCGAAGATGTGTTAGGGGTATCTAAGGGAGGTGTACCGGCACAAAAAGAAGCTTGGTGGTGGAGTGAAGTAGTACAAAATAAAATCAAGGCAAAGAGGGCATGTTACAAATTACATTATGCTAAGAAAACTAGTGAAACTTTAGAAGCTTATAAGAAAGCAAAGAAGGAAGCAAAAAAGGCCGTTAGTGAAGCAAAAGCTAAGATTTGGGAGGACTTATATAAAAAACTCAACTCAAAAGAGGGTGAAAGAGATATTTTTAGGATAGCTAGGGCTAGAGATAAGAAAACTAAAGATCTTAATTATGTTAGATGCATAAAAGACGAGGATGAAAAATTCTAGTGGCAAATGATGATATAAGAAATAGATGGAAAAACTATTTTTATAATCTTTTTAATGAAAATAAAGATGTTAGTATTAGTTTAGGAGATTTAGCCAAGTCAGAAAAGTATATAAACCACAATTTCTACCGACGTATTCAAAAGAATGAAGTCAAAGAGGCTCTTAAACATATGAAGAGTGGTAAATCGGTAGGACCAGATAATATTCCTATAGAAGTTTGGAAAATAGTTGGAGAAATAGGAATCACTTGGCTCACAAGACTATTTAATGAAATATGGAAAAACCAAAAGATGCTCGAGGAATGGAGAGCAAGTACACTTATACCCGTATATAAGAACAAGGGAGACATTCAAAATTGTGCGAATTATCGAGGTATCAAGTTAATGAGTCATACTATGAAATTATGGGAAAGAATTATCGAACGTAGGTTAGGACAAGTATCAAGTACAACAGAGAACCAATTTGGATTTATGCCAGGTAGATCTACTATTGAAGCGATTCACCTTTTGAGACGTCTTATGGAACATTTTAGAGCAAAAAAGAAAGACCTTCACATGATATTTATTGATCTAGAAAAAGCTTATGATAGGGTACCAAGGGAGGTTCTTTGGAGAACTTTGGAAAAAGAGGTATCCCATTGACATATATTAACCTTATAAGAGACATGTATGATGGTGCAAAAACATGTGTGAGGACTCATGAAGGAACGACAGACTTCTTTGAAGTTAATATTGGGTTACATCAAGGATCAACTTTAAGTCCATACTTATTTATAATGGTGATGGATGAGTTAACAAAACATATTCAAGATGAAGTACCTTGGTGTATGTTATTTGCAGATGACATTGTATTAGTGGAGGAATCTAAGGAAAAAGTTAATAGAAAATTGGAACTATGGAGAGAAACATTAGAAAACAAAGGCCTCCGACTTAGTAGAACAAAGACAGAATATATGGAATGTAAGTTTGATCATTTGGCTACTTCAGAGGACATAGAAATTAAAATTGGCACACATTGCATTCCCCAAAAGGAAAGTTTTAAATACCTAGGGTCAATTTTTCAAAGTGATGGAAGAATTGATGGAGATGTTACACATAGAATTAATGCTGGTTGGTTAAAATGGAGAGGAGCATCAGGTATTCTTTGTGATAAGAAGATACCATTAAAATTAAAAGGTAAATATTATAGAGCATCAGTTAGGCCTGCCATGTTTTATGGTTCTGAGTGTTGGGCAGTTAATCATCAACATGTACAAAAGATGTCTGTGACAGAAATGAAGATGTTGAGATGGATGAGTGGTCATACAAGAAAAGACCGTATACATAATGAGGTTATTAGAAACAAATTAGGAGTGACACCAATAGAGGATAAAATGAGAGAACATCGTTTAAGATGGTTTGGACATATAGAAAGAAGATCAAAAGAAGAACCTGTAAGAAGGTTAGAAAAACTAAATTTGGAAAGTATTAAAAGAGGTAGAGGACGACCACAAAAGTGTTGGAAAGAAACAATAAAGAATGATCTAGCTTATTGGGAGTTAACTGCTAACATGGCACACGATAGAGATCTGTGGAAACAAAGAATCCATGTAGCCGACCCCGTCTAGTATGGGAAAAGGCTTAGTTGTTGTTGTTGTTGTTGTAACTATAATGTCATTAATATAAACAAATTAGCATGGATTTTCTCTCTCTTTTTTATGAATAAGGTATGATCACTTATGCTCTTTATAAGTCCCAACTCATTATACCTTTACTAAATCTTTTATACCATACTCATTGTTTAGACCATAAATGGACTTTTCTAATTCACATACCTTGTCTTTCAATCCACTACTACCAATTCTTCGAGGTAGAACCATATAAATATCTTTCTTCAGATCTCAGATCTCCCTGTACGAATGCATTCTTTACATCCAGTTGTCACATATCTCATTAGCTTAACAACTGGTGCAAAGGTTTCATTGTAGTCTACGCCATATGAATGATTATACTCTTTTGCCACTAGTCTAGCCATATAGCATTCAAGGCTTCTATATGCTTTGAACTTCACATTGTATACCCACTTACAACCTCCCATGTATTATTTTTCATCAATGCTTCTAACTCACTCTACATTGGCTTCTCTCCACCTTGGGATTGATTTGCTTCCCAAACATTTCTAGGTATAGAATGGAACTCCGTATTTATAACAAATCTTTGATAGTTCTTTGATGTACCTTAATAGGAAACAGATTGAGAGATTGGGTGAAGAGTACATGTTCACTTCCCTTTTATGAGGGTAATGAGGAGATCAAGTTTTGGGTCTATGAGACTATTTCAGGAGAAGACTCATCTAAATTCGAGAAAGATTCGTTGTCTATGAGAACTTGAGAATCATGCATCACAAGTTTTCTTTTCACCTCCAATATAAGTCTTGAACTCAGTCTTCACTTCAATCCTTTCTCTCTCGTTAAACTTAAGCTCTTCATAAGTTGGACCGGATGGTAAAACAGGAATATGTTGATTGATTAGATTAATTGACCCCCTCTTATAAGAAAAGTAGGGGTTGACTAAATGTAACATCTAGGAACACATAAGTCTTCCGACTCACAAGATCATAGCATTTCAAGCCTTTTTTGGATGGAGAGTAACAATAAAGATACATCTAATAGCTCTTCGAGCCACTTTATCTCTACCATGTGAATCAAATATGAACATAACTAGTATACCCAAAGATAGGTGGTGGGATATGAAATAACTTGTGTTCAGGATTATGGAGACTCTTCACTTAGAACATAACTTAACATTCTATTAATGAGATGAACAATTGTTGGAATTACATCACCCCAATAAGATTTAAGAACATTACAACCAATAATCAATGATCTAGAAACCTCAAGGATGTTTGTTCTTCTGTTCAACTACCCCATTTTGTTGTGGAGTATGAGGATAAGATATTCGGTGCATGATATCATGTTTGTGAAGAGAGTCTATCAACCAATACGACATGTATTTACCACAATTGTCTGAGAAAAATACTTTCACAAGATAATTGAACAACAACAACAACTAAGCCTTTTCCCATACTAGACGGGGTCAGCTACATGGATTCTTTGTTTCCACAGATCCCTATCATGTGCCATGTTAGCATAAAGAGAGAAGACAACGTAAAGACGCCAGTCGGTGAGAAGGAGGACCCGGAGGTGGAGCGGTTGGCGCGCACATTGGAGAAGCAGAGAAGGGAGACAGTGAAAGAGAGAAGGGAGACAGCGGCGCAGAGAAGACGGTGAGGGCCGAGGGGCAGCAGTGGAGCAGCGACGTCTGAACAATTCGCCGTCGAATACGAGCGGCAAAAGCGTAGAGAAGACAACGTGAAGACGGCAGCCGATGAGGAGAAGGACCCGGAGGTGGAGCGGCTGGCACGCACATTGGAGAAGAAGAGAAGGGAGACAGCGGCCAGAGAAGACGGTGAGGGCCGAGGGGCAGCAACAGAGCGACGTTTGAATTGAACAGGAGGCCAGGAGCGTGCGTCTGAACAAGTCCAACATTTTATACATCTGACCTAAAAAATTAGACGAAAATGACCATCGACATGTTGACCGCACCCATTCTCGGCCTCGACACGTTGACCGTGTCGCATTTCTATGACATTGTGTCGGTGTCGATGTTGCACCCATGTCGACGCCGACACCCCACCTCCTAGAGGTGTCTGTGTCACATAGTTGTCGTTGTCACATAAAATCCTAGGAAGAATGGCTGTATCTTTAACTTGTCTATCTTTATTTGTGAGAGATGCTATGTGCCATGTAAAAAAGATGTCAATCCATTCTTAGGTGCCGATCCCTTAAAAAGCCCAGGCAAACCCTTAGGGGTGGTCAATTTAGACAACACAAAACAACATTGAAGCACAAAATATATAAAATTGTTAAAATCAGTAACAACCGCATTGTTCTGGTTGTGAATAAAGTAAAACACTGGAATATGTCTATCATTCACTAAAGTAAAACATTAGAATATGTCAATCATTTATTATGAAGAAATTGACCGTAAGACACCTATTTTTTCACTCACACACCTAGATACAAAGGTGTCAGTTTTAAGTTCACTGGACTGGGTGGCATGCACGGTTTTGGAAACCTAGGTGGAATTTTAACTGCCTAGTCTCTATGTTGATGGTTAGTTTATCATTAGCCATATTAGGCCACTAATTGTCTTATGCCTCTGCAATATAGTTTGCTCAGCTTGGAGTTTACTTTCACTATTGTCGATAAACTCAGCTTCATAAGCTAGTCTCCAAGCTACACGGGAAAATGAACCTTTAGGTGTTCGGATCCTTTTTTTTCCATGAGAGAATAACATTTATCTTTTTTTGCATTTCTATCACACTATCTATGTTAACTTGTTTGACGTAAAACATGGAGGTGCATTTTTTCCCTCATCCTCTTGTGGGAGGATGCTCAAAACTGATTCTAATTGGTTTTGTGCTTGTTTTCCGCCCCAGCCGTTTCTTCTTGTCAAAAATTAACTTTCTTGGTGCATTTTGGCAGCTTCTGTGTATAGGCCCTTCCAATGAGCATTTCAATGGACTGTGAAGTAAATGAAGGACCCATGCAGGATTCAGCTTGTGCTGGAATGGAAGAACATACGGTGAATTATCTCAAACTGTTGAGTTGTTTGTCAAAGTTCTCTTCTCGTTGCCACCTTGAATAGTCATCTAGAAAAGCATCATGCCCTATTTATGTTATTGCCATGGCATTTTATTTCTTTGAAAGCTGTTGATGGTATCAATTATATGTTGAACATATTGTAATATCATTTTGAAATTCAAGTTTGCCAAAACAAGGGAAACATCATAATATTTTCCAACTATTGCGTTAAAATTGTAGCTCTGGAATGTTGCAACGTTATCTTTGTTTGTTGCTATGACATTATTTTTACTTCTAAGAACATTTTCTTCTGTTATGTACCATTATTTAAAAAATTTGGTGTTATTTAATACTTCATAAGGAATGCGCTACTTAATCCACTATTTCTTGATTTCTGTCTTTCTCGAGTGTTAAAAAGAATCTTTAACTACTAGGATTTTGGCCTTGAAATGATATTTCTGGGAAGACTCCCTTTCCTGCTGAGAAACTCCAGAGAATGTTAATAGCTATGTCATGATGATGCCTGCCTGAATGTTTCTATGCCTGTTATTCTTCTGTATCCGTTGTATTTGTCCTAATCCTTTTTCACCATATTGCATGTTATAACCCCTTTTGATCATGGTTTCACGTAATCAAACCTGTTAAAAGAGCCAGAACAACTTTTGCTTTTACTTTGGGTAGAGTTATTGACTCTTCAGTGCTTGCTCTTTTTCGATATTACTCCTCCAGTTAGCCTGTTAGTTCAACTCCTCTCTTGAAGAATTTCACTTGTGAAGAAGCTAGCATGGGTGTTTCAGTCGATCTGCTTTTGTGGTTTGCACTTGTTTGTTGCCATAAGCAACATATCAATTTCATGACATCTATAGTCTCATTTGCAGGATGATGCAGCCTTTGAGGATGAAAAGTGTGGTATATGCATGGACGTTATCATTGACAGAGGTGTTTTAGACTCCTGCAACCACTGGTATATCATGCTGCACAAACAATCCATAAGGGCTTAGATTAGATGATTTAGTTAGGATTATTTTGCAATCTCTACAACTCCGCCCATGTAAGTGATCACCCTTGCATGGTCGGTCCCAAGCCCGGATAAAGGAGGAGGGTTGCGGTAGGCTTCCGACAGCAAGCGTAAAACTTTGTCGGACTTGCCATGGATTCTAAAAAAACAAAGAATCCATGGAGCCGATCCCATCTAGTATGGGAAAAGGCGTAGTTGTAGTTGTAGTAGCATTTTGCAATCTCTACACTTGGAAAATAGAGGAATATGCATATCCATGATTTGCTTTCTAATACGTAATTTTCTCCCTTATCTGTAAAACTTGGATTACAGTTAAAAGTATTTTGTAGAAAGTAGAAAGCCAAAGTTCATTTCAACCTGAAGTATTAGATATTCTGCTTAGACTAACTAACATAAGGAAAGTGTTGAAGACTCACAGCTTCTTTTCCAGCTGGTCGAACTTCATTGAACGCGATATATCACTAGGAAACTACTAGAAGATCAGGGGACATGCCGTTTCTTTTGTAGAGTTTTCCTTTCAGAAGAGTTTGTTGGAAGTAAAGATATTTCATTACGAGTAACACGGATCGTGTTGTTAGCTATAATTGAAATACAATGTGTCATAATTCATAAGAAAATAAATCTTTGAGAATTGCTGTAGTCTTCATGTTAAGGAAAATGAGACATGGTTATGGGCAGTAAGCTCTCGTCAACATAATCCCATGGTTAGGTTTTGCATTAGGCATTCAGTTGATGTAAACCACGTGCATATCACAGGTGATATTAGTGCCCCACATAACCTACTCACGCTTACTTAAATGTGTATATGTACGCATACCTAAGCACACATGCGCAGATGAATACACACATACATGTGCATGCACACATTATATGTATATTTGTATGCATGTATGTATGTATATCTCTCTCTTGCAAGAATCTGATCCTTGAATGCTCCAATGGTGGTAACCACAGTCCACCAATATGAATTTCAAAGTCAAACACAAATATGGCTAATTCACACTTTAGCAAAGCACAACCCAATAGCAAACTGAACACAACTGAATGTAATCTCAAAATACCAATGCCATACATGCATAGATTACAATGTACAAGAGAGACTTAAATAGGAGAGAACCAACATCAGCCACTAGCCTCCAAACAGCTAGATTGCTAGCCATGCTAGTGCTTCCAACAGCTAGAATTCTAGCAGTTGGAGGCCAAGCTAACCAAAAAGAAAATAAAGAAAATAAAAATCCAGAAAATAGAGAAAATAAAATATATTATTTGCCAATTACATTTAACACCCCCTTCAAACTCAGTTGTTATCTTGCCAACATTACTGAAAGTTTGCTAATTAAAGACTAAAATATTAGAGTTGGAAGTGATTTGGTGAAAATATTTGCAAGTTGATTCTTGAAGAGCACAAATTGAAGAGCTAGATTTTTCTATAGATATTCTCCTTGAAAATAGTGACAGTCCATCCCAATATGCTTTTTTCGTTCGTGGAAGGTATTGTTATTAGCTGTACATAGTACTTTTGTTGTCACAATATATTATGGGAGTAGATTCAAGGTTCATAGAAGTTTTCTTAACCACGCCAGTTCAATTGCGAGTACTAGCCATAGCTCCTTTTGTGGAGGAGTGAGATACTTTATGTTGCATTTTACATCTCTATAAGATAAACGAGTCATCGAGGAAGATATAATATCCAGTTGTTCAATGCCTGTGATTAACATCACCGCCCCATCGGTGTTAATATAAGCAATTAATTTAAGCAAAGAGGAAGAGAGTACGAAAACTCCCTTGTCGTTGGTATGTCTGATGTATCTCGCTATTCTCTTAATAACCCTCGTATATATTAGAGGGTGTGCATGTTGAAATTAATTCTATGAACATGAGTGATATCACCATGAGTAATAGTGAGATAAGTTAAAGCACCAATCATTTGGCAATACGGTGTAAGATCACTCAACAATTCTCTATATGACAATCTCATATTTTGATTTAGAATCTCTAGTGTCTCAACCGTCTTGATATATGTTATCCTTGATCTGTCAATAATATCATTAGTAAATTTTGTTTGAGATAGAAAATATCTCTTGTCAATCCGTGTTACCTCGACCCCTATTCCTACAACATCACTCTCAGTAGTTATTATATCATATATATATCTATATAATAATACCACAATACCGACAACAAATGTTATATATTTTCTTATGAATATGACAATTAGTAAGTCCACTAGTAACCATAAAATCATACATCTTATCAGATAATGCCTTAGGAGCTTACTTAAGACCATATAAATCTTTTCTAAGACACAAAACATGATTTTCAGGAAAGACCAAACCAAGAAGAGGTTCCATGTAGACCTCCTCTCTCAACTATCTATCGAGGAAAACATTCTTCACATCCATTAGCACTAATAGCTATGAAAGTCCTACCAATTGTCATTTTGCAACTAAGTGGGAGTAGCCTTTTGCAGCTAAGTGGCTTTTATACCTCTATGGTACCATCATCCTTTGTCTTAAACTTGTATTTCGTCCGTAAAACATGCAACAACTATTTATGTTTGAGCTTTTTTCAAGACATCTAATTTCGCTTTCATGGTTTCAACAAGTGAAGCGAGTTTTGGGATGTTTAGGCTTCCTTGAAGGTTTTAGGTTCACTAATGGTCGAAATAGTGGTAAAAAATGCTTTATATTATAGTGAAAAGGTTTCACAGGAAGCAAATCTATCAAGTTGTCTAAAATCTCTAGTAGTTCTTCTCAGAGTGATAGGTTCAATGGTTTCTACATTTCTCCTAGCATAATGTCTTTCAAATGGAGTCATAATGTTTCTTGAGTACATGATTTAGTCATCAACAATTCGGTTCTCTACATTATCTTCTTCATCTTCATTATTACCAAGGAGATCAATCAAGGAGGAATATCTAGAACCATCATTAGAGCTTGGAATTTCATTGTGAAGAAAGAATTCATTTTCAACAAATTGAATATCCTTTGAAACATAAAGCTTGTTATTCTCAGGATTATAGCATCTTTAACCCTTTTTCTCAATGTCGTAGCCTACAAAAACACTTTCAATAGCACAAGAAGATTTCATGTTACCTTTATAATAGCACAAGAAGAAGACATGCCACTTTTATATGAGAAAACAAAACATTTACATAAACAAACCTTTAAACGAAGATAATTGAGTTTTTCAATAAGTAAACCATTTTTTAAAACAGAGGATGGCATCCTGTTAATCAAGTAAATAAATGTCATGGAAGCTTTCGATCAAAGATTTTTAGGAACTCTACTAGACGCTAATAGAGTCTTAGTGGTTTTTACTATGTGCCAAAGTTTACGTTCAAGAACACCAATGTGTTCGAGTTTTCTTACAAGGCTTCTAATGTAAAATATCATTGTTCTCAAGATAGTTTTCAAACTCGTTTGAGACAAACTCGCTACTAGAATCAGATCTAAAAATTTTAATGTTAATTTTTGATAAGGTGTGAAAGATGATGAAGTTTCTAAAAAATTTCCGACTTAGTTTTCAAACAATATATCCATCTATACCTAGTAAATCATTAACAAAAAATATATAATATAAACTCCACTTTTTATCATGACAGGTGGGTAAAAGGTTTACTTGTAATAAAAGTCCAAAAAGGAAAATGTTTCATTTTTCTAAGAGCACACTCTTTATAAAAACAATTCTCAGTACTTTTGATCTCAAGAGGAGAACATTCATACAATTTTTAGATATTCTGTCCAAATTTTTTGTGTGACAAAAGTCCGTCATTTGTTAAAGCATTACAATGGCAAAACTTTGAATATGCAATCTCCCATCACATATAAGCCGCCTTCTCTATGGCTGCATGTGTTCGCCTTGTTCAAGAGGCGATCCTAGACAATGCTTCTTTTAGATAAGATGGAAACAACATATCCACTATCCGAAATTTGTGAAACATAGAGTAAATTTAAGTTCAATTTTGGAACTAAACTAACTTTCGATGCCGAAAATGTTTCATGTGTAAGATGCCCCATTTTTTTCAACTTTCATTGGCGGTAAATACACGTGAATCAAAAGTTTTACTTATTTATTTTGTTAAAAGATTTTCATCGCATATCATGTGAAAGGAGGCTTTGGAATCAAGTGACCAACGGATTCATACAGTGATAACAAATTACCTCTTTCTGCATGTTATTAGTTCCTTTCATTCTGAAATATGGAGAGCGATGAGGCTTTATGTTAGCCCTCAATCTAGAGGCGGTCAATGCGGAGTTCTTTTCGATTTTAGCTTTATTGAATCTAGTTTTCACCATTAAGAGATCGGCAAGAACTTCGTATACCATGGGAAAGAGCTTTCGATTTATAAGAGAAGATCAAATCATCAAACACCTGCAAATCCCTTTCTTAGTCCTCTCAAAAATTGATAACAAAAGTCTTTATTTTGTTGACAATGTATAAAAACAATGCGTGCACTTCTTATATCCACATAATTGATTGCAAATATTCGAGAATTTGCTAAAATACTTACTAACTCCCTTGTTACCTTACTTAATGAAGACAACTTGTTCTAAAGTGTCATTCGATGTGTAACATCGCTTTCTACATGAGCTTTCTTTAAGTATCCCTATGCTTCTTTGGCATTTGTAAAATCGAATAAATTATCGTGAACATGATTACTCAGATTATTCATAAAAAGCCACAACATGATTCTATGACTTCCTTCGTATTCTTCCTTTTGTTCTTTAGTAGGTTTGTTAGATGGTTCCACCTTTGTCTCACTCATATAACTCCATAATTTCTTGAAATAGAGATAATTCTCTATTGATTGATGGTGCCCATGTTTTGTAGTTGAAACTTGTCAAGCGAAAGTTAAATCGCTCACTTTTGTGTTCCATGATAGTAAAGCTATACTAACGTTTTGAGATTTCGAAGGAATAAGTAGACTTCCATGCATTAATGAACCTTCGAAAAGTCACCTATAAACTTAAAAGAAAGCTTCGGCAAAGTAGAATTTTTAGCTTCCAACAAAATCAGCAAAACTTGTATGGACTTTCTCCAATCGATACACAAAATGATGCACGTAAAGAAAGTCCAAATACTGCTTTAATACCCTATAAGAATCTGATTCTTGGATGCTCCAATGATGTTTACCGCAATCCATCAATACGAATTTCAAAGATAAAAACACAAATATGACTAATTCATGCTTTAGCAAAGCACAAATCAATTAAAAACTGAACACAGCTGAATGTAACCTCAAAATACCATTTAGTACATGAGTGAGACTTAAAATAGGAGAGAGCCAGCATCATCCACTAGCCTCCAAGCGTTCCAACAGCTAGAGTTCTAGCGGTTGGAGGCCAAGCTGACCAAAAATAAAATACAGAAAATAAAAATACATTGTTTTTCAATTACATTTAACATCTCTATATGTATGTATTTATGTATTTGTAATCTGAGTAGGAAGAGCATTTCTTCAACTGAAGATCTTTGTTAATATTTGTTGAATAATGAATGTTGAAGCGGCTAAGTCACAAATCATCAACATGTTGATAGAATCTGAAGATATCAACACATCCAAATATGGATGTTTGAAGTCAAGAATACACAACTAGAGTCAAGAAAGAGATAGATCCACAAGTCAAAAGGCTGTGCAAGATAACTTGATAAACTGGCCATTAGGGGTTGGCCCCAAACGGCTAGTTAAGGTCAGCACCAAGAGAGACGTTGGGAGCTCCCAACAACTACACGACAATGGGTCCCTAATGGCCCGTGCCATTCCATCAACAATAGTCACGGGACGGGCCCTAGTGATCCGTGATCCTATTACATTTAATACCCCCTTCAAACTTATGGTGTATATACCGAAAGTTTTTATAACAAAAAATGAAAACGAGTCGGAGACAGAGATTTGGTGAATAAATCAGCTAACTGTATTTTTGAGGTGACATAACACCAACTAATTTTCTTTTGTAAGCATTCTTCACGAACAAAGTGGCAGTCAATCTAAATGTGTTTTGTTCTTTCATGAAAAGTATTGTTGGAGGCAATGTACATGGCGCTTTTATTATCATAATACATGGTGGCAGGTTGTTGTCGAATAATACCCATATCCTTCAGGGCTGTCGTAATCTAAGAGATTTCTGTAGTAACAATAGCTATGGTGTGATATTACCTTTCGTTGCTTCTTGTACGTCCACGAGATAAGTGATTCACCTAAGAAAACACAAAAAACAGTCGTAGAATGTCTGTTGTTGACAACTCCACCCCAGTCAACATCAGTATGAAGAAATTATAAGAAACAATCTTTATTCAACAGAACATACCAAGTTACAGCTTGGATGACATATTGAGGTAGATCGACACATCCCTCTGGCTACCGACTTCTGGCCTTCTTTTCACTTAATCCCTAAACCTAATCCCAGCAACTTATTTAAACTCCTAATCTAACTTAAATGTGCTAAATATCCTTAATGAAATACTAATACAATCTAATTCCCAATGGATCCAAAACTGATCCATTGGGATCCAAACTACTTTAGATACATACGAATTATAAAATTGTGACTGTGACTAAACACATTAACAAGAAAACATTACGCTTCAACTTGATCTTCAACACACCCCCTCAAGTTGAAGGCTTGTAATTCCGATCTTCACAAGAGTTTTCTTAAACCCAGTAACTGAAACTGCCTTGGTCAAGATGTTGGCTAGTTGATCTTCAAAGCGTACATGAACAAGATTAAAGATCCCTTGGGAAATCTTTTTTCTGATAAAATGACAGTCAATTTCTATATGTTTTGTCCTTTCATGAAATACTGGATTTAAGGCTATTTGGAGAGCAGATTTACTATCAATAAAGAAATCAATTGGAATATTTCTTTTGATACCAATTTCTCCCAGGAGTGATATAATCCATAGGCCTTCACACATTCCCAAAGCAATAACCCTATACTCAGCCTCTGCACTTGACCTGGCTACTATAGTTTGTTTTTTGCTTTTCCATGATACCACATTGCCTCCTAGGCATATTATATAGCCTGAGGTTGATTTTCTATCTGTTTTAGAACCATTCCAATCAGCATCTGAATAAATCTTTATATCAAGTGAGGAATGTGGAGCATATAGTAACCCATAGGTCAATGAGGATTTTAAGTATCTAATAATGTGAAACACAATGCTCATATGTTGTTTAGAAGGGCAATGCATCCATCTACTAACATATCCAACTACAAAACTGATGTCAGGACGAGTAATGGTAATATATATAATCTTTCCCACTAATCTCTGGTATTTTCTAACATCTTCATATGGTTCTGTAGATGTGACTATCTTTTCCTTAGGAACTTCCATGGGAGTGGAACATAACCTTCAATCTTCCATCTTAGTTTCTTTCAATAAGTCCAGGATATATTTTCTTTGACTTAGGAATAGACAGTTGTCTTTACGAATGATTTCTATTCCTAGAAAATAATGGGGTCTTCCCAAATCCTTTAAGTCAAACAACATACTTAGCTTCCTTTTTAGTTCCACGATGCCATCTGTATCATCACCTGTAATAATAATATCATCTAACATACACTAGTAATATGATAGTTTTCAGTCCTTGTTTGACAAAGAGAGTATGATCACTAGTACACTGGTTGAACCCCAATCTCTTGACACCATCACTGAATTTTTCGAACCATGCTATGAGAGATTGTTTTAAGTCATAAATCGATTTCTTTAACTTGCATACTTTACCTTCATCAGCTTGTCTCTGTCGATATCCTGGTGGGAGATCCACATAAATATCTTCCATGAGATTTTCCTGAAGAAAAGCATTCTTAACATCCAACTGCCATAATTCCCAACCTCTATTAACCACTATACTTAAAATAATTCTGATTGTATTCATCTTTGCAACTGGAGCAAATGTTTCAGTGTAATCTATGCCATATGACTGACTATAACCTTTGGCCACTAATCGAGCTTTGTATCTCTCTATATTTCCATCTGCCTTAAATTTCATTGAGAATACCCATTTACACCCAATGGTTCTTCTATCTGATGGTAAGTGAACTAGTTCCTAGGTCTTTTTACGTACTAGAGCTGCAATTTCCTCTTCCATTGCTTTCTTCCATTCTGGTTGTTGTTCTGCTTCTTCAAATGTTTTTGGAATATTTATACTTTCTGCATTCATCATAAATAACTGATATTCTCTGGGATAGTTAGAGTATGACACCAAATTATGCAGTGAATATTTGGCTACTGCACGCTTTCCTTTTGTGATTGCAATTGGCAAGTCACTTTCATCATTAGCTGAGTCTTGTGATATTACCTGAGAAGGAACTTGATCTAATTCTATGAGTGGAGTTTGATCCTGATTAGTAGTAGGATGAGGTAAGAAGGTATTCCTTACTCCTTTGGTATATACTTTCCATCCTTTTTCTTGAGAAGGTACCATGTCCTCTACTTCTTTTTCATGTTCTGCTCGATTTTCACCTGGTGGAAGCGGTATAACACTTGTTGATGATGATTCTATCGGTAAAATCTCCTGCGTGTGATAGAATGGTGTATTTTCATGAAAGGTTACATCCAGAGTCACATATAATTTCCTTTCGAGTGGATCATAACATTTATAACCTTTCTGAGTAGATGAGTATCCCAAGAAAATACATCTGATAGATCTGGCATCAAGTTTGTCTCTCATACATTGGTGAATATGTACAAAGCCCAAAAATCCTGGGAAGAACATGAAACTGTTTCTGATTAGGGCATAATAAATAGAATGGGGTATCGCCATTAAGGACTCTGCTAGGCATACGGTTTATAAGAAAAACTGCAGTGAGAACAACTTCACCCCAAAAATATTTTGGAGCATTGCATCCAATTAAGAGTGTTCTAGCTACTTCCAAAATATGTCGATTTTTCCTTTCTGAAACTCCATTCTGTTGAGGGGAATATGAACATGAGGTCTGGTGTAATATTCCACGATCTGAAAAATATGAGTGAAGTAACTGAGACATAAACTCACCACCGTTGTCACTACGAAAAACTTTAATTGTGCCCTGAAATTGAGTTTTTACGAACTAATAGTATATAGGTATGATATGCTTCACTTCATCCTTAGTCTTCATGAGATAAATCATAGTAAATCTGGTACAATCATCTATAAAGGATATGAAGTATTTTTATCCATGCAATGAAGTAATAGAACAGGGACCCCAAATATCAGAATGCACAATCTCAAAAGGAATAGAAGATTTTGATTCACTCAATGAAAAGGAAATACGATAGTGTTTAGCCTTCTGACATGTTTTATAATTCAAATGTAAATTATTACAATGACTAAATTTAGGCAAAATTATTCTAATTTTAGATAGAGGTAGATGTTCTAATCTCTGGTGCCACAGGGGTATATCATCCTTCTGCTTCTCTGTAATGACAGTTGACTGTAATGCAACACCTTTATTATCCTCGTAAAAATAGAGACCTCTTCTCACACTACTCTGACCAAAGATTCTTCTCGTCTGCAGTTCCTGAAATACACATCTAGTAGAATAGAAGATTACTCGGTATTTTAGATCCTGGGTCATAGCAAAGACAAATAATAAATTTACAGATATGTTTGGGACATGTAAAACATTCTTTAAAATGCCGAAAGATATAATAATACTCCCTTTTCCCAATATTGGTGTATGAGAATCATCTGCTAGTTTAATATGAATGTCTTCTTTGGTCAACTCATAGTTATTAAAGAAATCTCTTCTACTGACATGTGATCTGTAGCCCCAGAATCAATAATCTATATTTTTGAATTGGAAATACTTAAATTACCCCGAGTTAAAAAAGAGAATGGATAAGCTATGGTTGCTTGTGAGTCCGTGTGAGAGGATGTAGATGGGGAATGTGAGTCAGCTAATCGAGCCTTAAGTAATTCAATTTCCTTCTTCATATCAGCCAATGAAGTAGCATTGTCCTCTGCCTTTGGTTTTTCATTCTGTTCACAACTGAAATAAGCCTTATTTGATCTGTTTTGAAAATAAGTAAGCTTTCCAACTAACTCCCAATAGGTTTTCTTAGTATGTCGTGGTTTTCCGCAATGAGAAAAGGTCAACTTATCCTTTTCTTCAGATGTAAGTCCAGGTCTTCCTCTACCTCTGCCATAGCCTCCTCTTCCTTTGGAGATGGGAGGAGTATATGTATTTATGCCCACAAATGCTAAAGTTTCTAAATTGAGTTTGGTTTCCTTCTCTAAATATTTTCTGTCTTCTTCTCGAAGAAGGAGGGAGTATACCGTGCTTAATGATGGAAGTTCTTCTCTGCTGAGGATGTTATTCTTTACAGCCTCATACTCGGGAGAGATACCCCATAGAAGATCAAATACTTTTCTCTCTTAAAACTCTTCATTGCACTCTTGAGTACAATTTTGGCATTTTGTTTTGGAATAGAGTTGCAGTTCTTCCCATAAGCCTCTAAGCTCTGCATAATATTCGCTCACAGATCTATTCCCTTGTCAGCACTTTCTTATTTTCTCAATAAGATCGTATTTCTTGGCTATATTCTTCCGTTGGGCATAAGCATCATGAACAGCTAATCATATATCTTTAGCAGACTCCAAGAACATAAAAGTACTAGCAATTGATGGTGACATTGATTGGGGTAGCCAAGCACTCACTAGGGCATTTTCTCTTCGCCATCTTGAGTAATGGGGATCTGTAGTCTGAGGCTCAGGTATGTCGCCTGTCAGGTAGTCCCAACGCCCCCTTGCCATTATCGCCAACTCAATGGATCTGGCCCACTGAAGAAAATTTTTCTCATCCAGCTTGAGGTTTGTGATTTGGAATCCTTCACCTTTATCTGTTGAACTTAATTCACTTGTGTCACCCATCTTATTCATCTTTATGCAAACTGAATACTTACAGCTCCTTTAATGCAATAATGAGTATAGAAAAATCTGACTCAATTAAGATAGTGATATGTACACAAGTATCCTTTCAAAAAAAAAAGCCAATGTGCACAACCTTACAACTTCCTACCTTGGAAACTGATACTTTATTGTGCGTGTTCTGACTGTTCACGCATTATGATGATGATGGTTTCTTTGAGAAGGTATATAATATGTAGAGGCGTGATTCCGTTACTGATGAGAATGATACTGATGTTATTCACTGTGCTTCAGCCTTAGCTAGTACTCAATTCCAAGGTAGGCTGAACAAAGAATGCACGATAGAATCTTATGTAGTCATCAACAAAGTACACAGCAAGAGACCTTCACGAATTAGGAGCAGGATCCTGATGCGATTAAGACAAGAACTCTTATGCGACCACGGTATGGATCAATACACGACCAAATAAAGATGCAGAAGATCGTGACTTCCTTGATTCAGTCTGAACAGGTATTATTTTACGATTCACCTCTTCTTTTGTATCACAGAGATGAAATCTGATTTACAGCTTTAATCTTAATCATTCAAATGACAAACTTAGTAATATTTTTTCTCCTCTTCAGATAAAAAAAAATGCAGTAATAGCTCCGATACCATGAAGAAATTATAAGAAACAATCTTTATTCAACAGAACATACCAAGTTACAGCGTGGATGACATATTGGGGCAGATCGGCACATCCCTCTCGCTGCCGACTTCTGGCCTTCTTTTCACTTAATCCCTAAACCTAATCCCAACAACTTATTTAAACTCCTAATCTAACTTAAATGTCCTAAATACCCTTAATGAAATACTACTACAATTTGATTCCCAATGGATCCAAAACTGATCCATTGGGATCCAAACTACTTTAGATACATATGAATTATAAAACTGTGACTGTGACTAAACACATTAACAAGAAAACATAACGCTTCAACTTGATCTTCAACACAGTATACACATATAAATCAAGTAACAAGGAAGAAGTTAAGAGTACCTCTTGTTTGTAGAACTCTTTAAATATCGAATAATTCTCATAACAACACTAATATGAATAGTGGTGGGTGCTTGTTGAAATTGACTAGTTGTATGTACTGCATGAGAAATATCAGGACGAGTAATAGTAAGGTTGGTAAGGGCACCTATTAGTTGTCTATAGGGAGTCGGATCATCTAATTTTTCTCCATCAATGGATCTTAACTTGGTGTCAAGGACCTGAGGAGTATCCACTTGCTTGATGTCAGTGATACCAGATCTTTCAATTACATCATTCGCAAACTTGGTTTGTGACATAAAATATCTGCAATTGTTTCTAACAATTTTGATACCCAAAAAGTAATTAAGAAAACCTAAATCTTTCATATCAAATTCTAGACGAAGGTTATGTTTAACCTCGACAATCCCTTCTTCATCATTGCTAGTGATGATCATATCATCCACATACAAGAGTAAGATAACAATACCTTTATCCGACTTCCTTACAAAGAAGGCAGTGTTACTATTACAAGATGTAAAGTTACGCAAATGCATGAAATTTTCAAATCGATTGAACCAAGCCTTGGGGGCTTATTTCAAACCATAGAAAGCTTTCTTGAGCTTAAGAACATGATTCTGGGGAACATCAATTCTAGGAGGAGGAGTCATATAAACATCTTCATTTAGATGTTCATTTAAAAAGGTATTTTGAACATCAAGTTGATAAATATCCCAGTTTTGGATAACACTAAGAGTTATAAGAATCCTAATAGTCGCCATCCTAGCAACAAGAACAAAAGTTTCATCATAATCGATTCTATGTTCTTAAACATAACTATTGGCTACCAGTCTGACCTTATACCTTTCAATATTACAATTACTATGTGTTTTGATTTTGTAAACCCATCTACATCTAATAACCTTTTTATCCTTGGGCTTGGGAAAAATGATTTGAGTTTTAGCTTTATCTAATGCACTAAGTGCTTCATGCATAACATCTTCCCATTCCGGAATGCCCTTGGCTTGATGATAGAATCTAGGTTCTTTCACTTGAATAATGGTTGCAATCAAACTTTTTTATTGAGGTTCAAAAGATTCATAGGAGACAAAATGTTGAAGAGGTTTTGAAATTCTAGGTTCCAATCCTGAATTGTCTTGCTCTCTATGTCGTCTAGTATAGTGTAACAAAAAATGTTCAATAATAGATTGCGTGTCAGCAATTTCATCCAAAACATCAATTGTATTATGAGGAATATCATCACGATTGGCCTCTAACTCACTATCATTGTCTTCCTCTATATTGAAAAAGTCTTGCAAAAGGGACTCTTTATTATTGTCAAAAGATCTAAATTTATAATAGTAGTTATTTTCAAAGAATTTTACATCTTTAGAAACATACAATTTATCATTAATAGGATCATAATATCTATATCCTTTTTTGTCGATCCCATATCCAAGAAACACACATTCAATGACCCTAGAAGACAATTTATCATTTTTATCTGTATAAACAAATCATTTACATAAAAAAAACCCTTAGTCTTTCATAATAAGGAGAGAGAGATTATATAATTTTTAAAAGGAAAAATATTTTCAAGACAAGTTTAAGGCATTTTATTTGATAAAATATACAATAATAAGAGTGACTTTTGCCCATAAAAACTTAGGAACATTACTAGTAATTAAAAGTGTTCTACAAGTTTCTATAATGTGCCTATGCTTTTTTTCCGCCAAGCCATTTTGTTGTGTTGTTTTGGTGCAAGATTTTAGATGTAAAATATCATTTGTTTTAAAAAAATTTGAAAATCATTTGATAAATATTCTCCTAGAATCAGACCTAACAATCTTAATGGTGGAATCAAATTGATTCTTGATTATATTGTAAAAAATAAAAAATTTATCAAATATCTCTGATTTATGTTTTAATAAATATATCCAAGTAAATCGAGTAAAATCATCTAGAAATATTACATAATATTGGACTCCTCCCTTTAATGAAAATAAATCACAATTTCTATCGATGTATTCAAAAGAATGAAGTTAAAGAGTCTCTTAAATATATGAAGGGTGGTAAATCGGTAGGACCATACAATCTTCCTATAGAAGTTTGGAAAATCCTAGGACAAACAAGAATCATTTGGCTCATAAGACTATTTAATGAAATATGGAGAAACCAAAAGATGCTTAAGGAATGTAGAGCGAGTACACTTATACCCATATATAAGAACAAGAAAGACATTCAGAATTGTGCGAATTATCGGGGTATCAAATTAATGGGCCATACTATGAAATTGTGAGAAAGAATTATCGAACGGAGGTTAAGACAAGTATCGAGTACAACTGAGAACCAATTTGGATTCATGCCAGATAAATCTACTGTTGAAGTGATTCACCTTTTGAGATGTCTTATAAAACATTTTAGAGCAAAAAAGAAAGACCTTCACATGATATTTATTGATCTAGAAAAAACTTACGATAGGGTACCGAGGGAGGTTTTTTGGAGAACCTTGAAAAAAAGAGGTATCACATTAACATATATAAACCTTATAAGAGACATCTACGATGGTGCAAAAACCTGTGTGAGGACTCATGAAGGAATGACAAACTTTTTTGAAGTTAATATTGGGTTACATCAAGGATAAACTTTAATTCTATACTTATTTATAATGGTGATTGATGAGTTAACAAAACATATTCAAGATGAAGTACCTTGGTGTATGTTATTTATATATGACATTGTGTTAGTGGAGGAGTCTAAGAAAAAAGTTAATAGAAAATTGGAACTATGGAGAGAAACATTAGAAAGTAAAGGGATAGAGCAAAGACACAATATATGGAATGCAAGTTTGATCATTTGGTTACTTAAGAGGACATAAAAATAAAAATTGGCACATATTGCATTCCCAAAAACAATGTTTTAAATATGTAGGTTCAATTTTTCAGAGTGATGGAAAGAGATCTTATGCATAGAATCTATGCTGGTTGGTTAAAATGGAGAGGAGCATTAGGTATTCTTTGTGATAAGAAGATTCCATTAAAGTTAAAAGGTAAATATTATAGAGCGGCAATTAGATCTGTCATGTTTTATGGTTCTAAGTGTTGGGCAGTTAATCATCAACATGTACAAAAGATGTCTGAGAGAGAAATGAAAATGTTGAGATAGATGAGTGGTCATACAAGAAAAGATCGTATACATAATGTGGTTAGTAGAAACAAATTAGGAGTGACACCAATAGAGGATAAAATGAGAAAATATCGTTTAAGATGGTTTGGACATATAAAAAGAAGATCAAAAGAAGAACTTGTAAGAAGGTATGAAAAACTAAATTTGGAAAGTATTAAAAGAGGTAGAGGACGACTACAAAAGTGTTGGAAAGAAACAATAAAGAATGATATAACTTATTGTGAGTTAAATGCTAACATGGCACATGATAGGGCTATGTGGAAACAAAGAATCCATGTAGCCAACCCCGTCTAGTATGGGAAAAGGCTTAGTTGTTATTGTTGTTATATTGGATTCCTCCCTTTGAAACAACAGGGACAAGGTCCCAAACATCAAAATTTATTAATTTAAAGGCTTTGCTTCATACATGATTTCTTTCTCCAAAAGGAAGATGATGTATTTTTTTGAGAACGCATTCTTTACAATCAAGCTTTGGATCCCCAATCTTTTTCAACAAAGAAAAATTACATAATCTATGCATATCAAAATGTTTAAGTCGTTTATGCCAAAGAGTAGTATCATGAGCTACATTAAAAGATTCAAAATTTGATATAATTAAACAATCCATTTTGTATAGTCTACTTTCTCTATGACCTTAACAAATCACCTTCTTTGATAGGTGATCTTGTACCACAAAATTCTTAGATGAGAAAGTGATTATACAATTATTATCACAAATTTGAGCAACCGAGAGAAGATTTAAATTTTTATTAGGTATGAATTTTGAAATCTTCCTTTTCAAAATATTATTATTTTTTAATTTGAAGTTTCGTACCGTCGGCAGTAAAAACATATTTTTCAAAGATATGATGAGAAATTTTCAAAGAATTTTCGCTATAGGTCATATGAAAAGAAGCACCTTAGTCCAAGAACCAAGACGTACCTTGATATTCTTTACCCAAAATGCTATCAAAGTTGGGTAATAACTATCAAAAAATATTTTTTGTCGAAAGATTTTTGGGATTATATAGACGGGATAATTCAAGAACCAATCTTTTTGCTATCCACTTCTCAAGGTACGGCTTGGTTCTTGGACTGAGGTGCTTCTTTTCATATGACCTATTGCGAAAATTCTTTGAAAATTTCTCAACATATCTTTGAAAATATGTTTGGAACGTCAAGCACACAAGCAACGTATTTTTGAAAATCCTTTGATTGAAACATTTAAAAAACTCATTTTTGCTATCCATTTCAAGGAGCAAACAAGGATTTTGATGTTACCTTAAGTTTGGAACGTCAAGCACGCAATATCACAAACTTTTCCTTTGATGTATCAATGTTTGTTGATGTATCAATGTTGAAGTGGCCAAGTCACAAATCCTCAACGTGTCGATAGAATCATGAAGATACCAACACATCCAAATATGGATATTTCAAGTAGTGTTATCCGTATCGTACGATACGGTGCGATACGTATCGTATCGTGGGAAGCCACGATACGGGTGATACGCCTAATTTTTTAAAAAATTTTTTTTTGCAGGTTTTTTGCCTCTCTTCGCCTCTCTTCACTTCCCTCCAAGGCATCCTATGATATGCTTGTAATTTGGGTTTATAATTTCATTTATTGAATAAGAATAATTTATGAACAAATAAAAATTGTGACAAAATCATTTTCCTTTTTGTTGCCAATTTTTAGGTATATTTCGGCTACCAGTTTCTAATTTCATGAGATCGCAAACAATTAAAAACATTTGGTTGTCTCGGTTCATTAAGTAGGCATTTCACAACTTCACTATTTTAGGGTTCACCATACATGACTTCCATTGAGTTGAACATGATCAACGTGTGTGAGGCTTAATTGAGTCTATGAAGTGAGAAATGATGCTCAAGCATTAGTTAAAAAGTTAGTCTCTAGTATGAGAAAAAAGGGATATCATCAAGTAACAATATCACATCACTGAGGTATCATAGACTCAATAATCAAAGAAATGGAGCTCATTGTTTTGCTCACATATGAAAATTAGCAAATATGACAACTACATGTACAAAGATAGCAGTTTGTTAATTTTGATATATTAGATGAGTGGATTATGAGAGATAACAAAGAAAATGCACTCCTAACCGAAGAAGACATTGCATGGATTAATTTGAAGTGCACACAACATCATGAAAGAGATGAAGATTTTCATTTTAAAGCAGAAGGCGATGAGAAACTTTGAATCTTTATCAAGGAGAAGATGAAGATTATTTAGTTAATGATCCTGATACAAATTTACAATATGTAAAATGTAAATGTATTTCTTTTTTGCTTCAAAATATGTAATTTTGGATGCAATTGTGCAATGTTAATGTTCAATCTGTGCTAAACTTTGCATTTTATGAATTTAAAGCAATTACCAGGTTTTTCCAAATTTGTTTTCGGAATTTTACTAATTTTTATTGATTTTTTAAATATTTTTTATATTTTTTAATATTAAAGTATGATACGGGTGATACGATACTATACGACACGCTCGTATCGTGGAGTCGAGCGATACGCGATATGATACGCGTTAGACAACACTGGTTTCAAGTAAAGATTAGACAACTAGAGTGGAGAAAGAGATAAATCCACAAGTGAAAAGGTTGTGCAAAACAACTTGTTTATTGATATACAATAGAGCTCTATTTATAGAGCAAAGGGAAGAAGATTTACAACAAAGGGATAAGAGAATGGAGAGGAATGAGCTAGCCGTTGGGGCCAGCTGCTGCCCCCAAACGGCTAGTTGAGGCCAGCACCAAGAGAGACGTTGGAGCTCCCAACGGCTAGCAGCCGTTGGGGGCTCCCAACAGCTACATGGCAACGGGTCCCTAATGGCCCGTGCCATTCCATCAACAACAGTCACGGGATGGGCCCTAGTGGCTCGTGATCCTATTACATTTAACACTCTTCTGTAAATCAGTTGTCAAGAGGAACTTAAGTTTGGAGGAGAGTCACTCTTTCTTACACTTCCATTGCTAAGCTAAGCGGTTGAGTGAAATGGAAGTTGGATATTAGCAATAGAAAACCTGAGGTCCAGTGTGAAGATTCAGCCAAAGGATTGGAGCTTAGAGCTCCAAGACGTTTTAATTACTACTACTAAAAGTGAGAAATTATGTCTTTTCTCGTCAGTCAAATCTATTGCAAAACAGAGTACAAGGGCTTTGTCAAAGTGATTAAGAGCAATGACAATTACTGCTCCTATTTAGAAAAGGAGAGTTCTGGCTTTGCTCGTAGGGCACACTCACTGTATGGCATACCTTTTGCATGATGTGGCAGCCAGGAGATGGAAAGAGTGGGAACAAAGTTCACGTGTCTGTGTGTGCATATGTTGATGGGGGAGGGGGGAGATGGCAGTATCACTGATTTACTGTGTGGAAGCTAATACATTTAACTGAGGAAGAACTTATTTTCATCATTCGTCACAATAATTTTGAATTGTAATATCGTAATTGACAAGTGATGAATGTATCTTGCAGGTTTTGCTTTGCGTGCATTGATAATTGGGCAACTGTCACAAACTTTTGCCCACTTTGCAAAACGGAGTTCCAATCAATTACTTGTATTCCGGTAAGCGGCTAAGCAGGTTTACTGATTCTGTTTTTTTTATGTTTTTTTGGTGATTACATCTTTTATTCTTTTGTTGTTCTTCCCCAATTCTCAGTGACTGATATATGACATCTGGTGTACGATTGCACACTATTTTGCTTTGTTATTTTATTATGGAATTTATTAAGTAATTGCATTCTGACGAATCATGTCTATAAAGGATGTTGTCTTTAGTGTTTCATAAAAACTAAGAATAAGACTCTGCACGTTTTCTACACTACAGGAACACTAGAGTGCTAGAGTATGCTCATGATACACATGACTGACCTGATGATTTGTATACGTTATGTGATGCATCAGTCATATTAAACTTTCTGTTGTTTCTTGAAGGTGTATGATACAATTGGCAGCCTAAAGGGCGAGGAGTGCACTGTTTCCAGGTATACAACTTGATTCACCTCACAGTGTGTATACTTCTATTTCATGTACTTTCTTCTTATGGTTATACATGCCACAGAAGTTTTAGTATCCATCAATTCTAGCAAATATGTGGGCTTTTTGTTCATAGAGGTGAATGATTTTAGGAGACTTCGAGTGTACCAATTTTTTTGGTGCTTTATGATGGGAAGGTTTACTAAGGGTACCCTTGCGTTGCTTGAACTATTCTTGTTAAAGTATAGTATATCATTTTTATTTCTGTTTGTTTTGTTCCTTTAAACTATCCATTCGGCATCACCATCAAGTACCCAAAGGCGAGTTGCCTAGCAGTTAGTCTCTCTCCCTTTCTGTGTACCATCTGAATAAAAGGGAAATTATCCTTCTGTATATGACTTCCTCCTTCCTCTCTTTTGAGAGGTCGAAGAATAAAATGAAGTTCTTTTACCGGTGTTGTCCTTTTCTGCATATCTTTTACATGGAATCAAGGTAAGGGTTACTATGTTGGGGGTGATGGGAACGTCATCTGCATGCAACAATGATTCCTGGTGAAGGTTCCAATGAGAGGCAACGGTGCAAAGGTGGATGGCGTAGTTGGATTTGTAGTGAGGGTGCAGTTTATGGTAGAGATGAGCATGGCTCAGGAAGTGGGGATCGACTGAAGGCATCAGGGCAGTAGCAAACTGGCGGCTTTGGGTGATGGTAGGAAAGTGAAGCAATAGTGACAAGAAGATAGGTCGCCATTGTTCTCATGCGACAGCAAGAAAAGAGTGATGAATCTCAAAGCTTCATGAAGATAGTAAACCACTTAATGTTGGAGATTCTGGTAGGAATCCTAAGACTTCATTTGTCTTTGAAATTTCTGACAATGTCCGTAATAACTAGCGACATTTTTCAACCTCCAAACAGCTTTGATTTTAGGACTCCTTAAAGCTCACCTACAAACTGAATGATTTGCACAACCTGTTCATGTTCATTGTAAGATCCAAAAGCGGTTCTTGGATCTCACCATAGAAAATCTGAAATCAGTTCTTGGAGCTCGCTAAAGAAATCCTCCACCATGACGATGGCCGCTGGGCTAGGATCAAGCTGGAATCTTAAGACTTCTCAGCAAGGATATCCATCTCATCTCAGTCACATGGAAACCCTAGCATTATGGTGAGTGGTGGGTGTATTGGAGCCCAATAATTAGGGGAGATTCTGGTGGAGTTATCTTCGTTTGATGAAGGATTAGGGGAGATTTGGGTGGAGAACTGCTTTAGTTTAAGGACTCTCAAGTGAACTCTGTTTCCTCTATCGGGATGCTGAGGGTGTTCTCTGGAACAATGATCGGGATGAAAAATGAATCTGCCAATTATGAAGAAAGTGGTGCTGAAATTCATTTGGGCATACTTTTTTTTGGGAGAATCGCGGGAGGAAAACAATGGATTTCTTCTGCGGAGTGAAGCTCCTATTCTTGATTGTAGACAAGATCTGCATCGAGAATCTGGATCAGTGACAATGTTTCTCGGAGGAGAGATGGACAAATTGGAGGCTCTTCAGAGAGAATGCTACAGAAATGAAGTATTTGGGAGCTTCCAGAGTAGGTATTTGGCTTGAAGCAAGAGTGATTGCTAAAATCTAGAACACAACTGTGTGACACCAAAGAGGCATTCTTTGAAGCATGTAGCGTGCATGAATGGGATGGATCAAGACAAGCTGTTGGATCCATCCATGTTGGCTGTCCCTGATTGCTTTTATCGCGTGTGATGCGAGCTAGATTACTTCAATCGGGTTTGCTCTTTCTTGTTTTAGATATGATGTTTGAATCTAGCTTGTATGATGAGCTTTATGGGTTCCCTTCATCTAGAGTTACTGATAAATTGTATTTGATATTATTTACATGTATAATAATTACATGTGGTTTTGAGATCTTTGAGAAACAACTCCAAATATACTGATGGTTTTAGCCTCTTGAGGTGATAAGTGCAAAGTAGGAATTTTTTGGGCTTGTGATTTGTTGAATGTTATGCTGGTTTAGTGATCAACTATTGATACTCTTTTACCGTGTCATAAACTAACTTGAGCAGTAAATTGTGAAACTGCTTTATGCCATGGTAACCTGAAGACTAGTCAAGGTTTTTATGTGCAAAATGTGTGAGTTCAGAATGGCTTGTTTATTTACTGTTTATTTAGGCTTTTTGGAAGTCCTTCAGTGTTCTTTAGGACTGTTATTATCTATTCTAGTGGTCATTTTGCTCATGCCTTGTGACTTACATTGGCTTAATCCTGATTGTCTTTTGTTGGTTGTTGGTCTAGTGTCTCTGCTATGAGACACTCTTGTTGATATTGTTTGTGTTTGCGATAATTAAGTTGCATGTTCTGATGTTTTGTCAATGTTATAAAAATTGTATCGTATGATACAATACGATTTTATCGAGTATAGTACTAGTATACAGTATGATACAGGGGCACGTATCACAATAAGCAATTTATCGTGCCGTATTGTATTGTATCGTACGATACACCTCGTATCGTACGAGTTGACGCTCATTTCTCTGGTATAAAATTTGAAGTTGTAGAAATCATTTCTGCGTCTTTCCAAACCCTTTTTCACTACATTCCCTTGCTCCTATATCCTCTTCTTATCCTTGTTTTTGTTGATTTCATAGTTTATTTACAAGATTCTCAAGTGTTTCACCCGATCCAATTACCCATCTCTAGGGTTTTTGTCAAATCTGTGACATACCTATGTTCTTTTGCATTCTACACCTGTGTTGTTCGATGCATATCGTATCGTGTATCATTTTGGTCCATGATACGGACGTATCGTAGCATATCGTATTGTACTTTAATATTAAAAAAATAAGAAAAATCTAAAAAAATTAGAAAAATTTTAAAAAATAAAAAATAGGAAAAATTTGACAATTGCAAAGAATTCATATAATACAAAGTTTAGTATATATTGATTATTCACCATTGAATAATTGATTTTTTTTTACATATTTTGAAGCAAAAAATGAAATACATTTACATATTGTAATAAGGATCATCAACTAAATAATCTTCATCTTCTCCTTGGTGAAGATCCTCACCACCAAAATCTTAATCTCCTTGATAATGTTGTTGCGCTCATTCCAAATTAATCCATGCAATGTCTTCTTCGGTTAGGAGGTCATTTTCTTCGTTATCTTCCATAATCTAGTCAGTCTTCTAATATATCAAAATTATCCAAACTTATTGGATCAAATTGGCTTTCTTCTCTATTTACCTTTTTCAATTGCCTACAAGAAAGAAAGAAAGAAAAGTAATTAGTAAATAACATTAACAGTTAAAGTCAAACAAAATATTGAATTCAATCTTTAAGTACTAACTAATACAAGATTACCTTTCGCGAAGCCGCGTGTTACAACGGATAAAAACTAAGTCATTGAGCCACTTATGTTCCAACCGGTTGTACTTTTTTATATGGATGTATTAAAAGATACACCAATTCCTTTCACAACCCGTTGCACTACATGTTTGACTAAGAACTCTTACTGCAAAATAAGTTTGGGCAATCACTTCCAAACCTATTCCACCAAACATCTGTAGAAAAAGGCAAACATTAGGGACTTAATCCACAATAATATAAGATTTAAGAAACTTAAATATGAAGATAAACAATTTATCTGGGCGCATATTAGTACAATTGTGAATTGCTACAGGAAAACCCATTAAGTGAAGAGCATTATCATAGATCTCTCCATGTATAGCATCTGCTCTACTCTTATGAGGGACTAATCTGTCTATATAATCAATGATGCCTCGATTAACTTCATTGTTCCTTTTGAAGCTTGTTGAGTACCTGAATGTTGGGTTTAGATAATATGTTGTTATATGAATAGGTTGATGCAATTGTTTGTTCTATCTATTATCTATAATTTTTCACACAGGCACATAATCTCTCTTTTTTCCATTAAAATTATTTTTAATGGCTTCTTTTGCCCTATTCATGGCTTTATAAAGGGAGTCCATAGATGGTTTCAACTCGCTATCAGTCAATCTCAAAACCTTCACTAAAGGACATGCATTCCAAAATGTACTGTTGAAGACTGTCTTTGAAATCTCATTCAACTTTCTATTTCTTCCATTTTGATACAACTCTACAAATTGTTGCTACTCATCTAAGGAGAACATTCTCTTCAAGGATTGTTTCTGTCTCATAATACTCTGTACAGATAAGAAATTAGTTACAAACCGAGTTGCAGCTATACGAAGAAGCTCTATACCATCTGTATATCTCCTTATCATACACAATACAAAGGCATTATTGTAGATAAATTTGGTGATATCTTGACAACACTTAGTTGTTGCCTTTATCTCATCCATTTCACCAATATCCTTACGGATGAGATCTAAACAATGGGTTGCACATGGTGTCCAATAAAAAGTCCCATAAGTATATGCTACCTCCTTCCCAGCTTCTTTATAGTTAGTTGCATTATTTGTAATGAATTGGACTACATTCTGTAGCCCAACCTCGCATATCACCTTATCAAACTCTTGCCTTAGGATCTCTGCACTGTGCCTCTCCTCTGACATGTCTAGAGATCTAAAACACAAGTCCTTTAAGATAATAGAGAAGAAAGTTTAGAAAGGTCCTTCCTCGCCTATCTGTCCATCCGTCTGCCATGATAGTGCATCCTGTCATGACTCTCTCAAAGTCGAATAATATTCTTGCACTGCAATGACAGTCTTATCTAATAACTTTCCTCTCAACCTCTGAGAAGAGGGCATCTTGTATCCTGGACCAATATTAGCAATTGCATCTGCCATTGCTTGAAAATGAAAACTATTTGCTGTAATAAATGGAATGCATGCATCATAGGTCTGCCTGATTATGCGGTTGTTCTGAAGTCATAGCAGCACAAATTCCAGGTTGAGCACCATATGTAGTGCCAAGAGGAAAAAATGAATGTATGCTAGAAGCAACTCTTCCTCTATTTCTTCCTGAGCTTTCTCTTCTACCACTTTCACTTGCAAAATCTTCAACAACCCTCTTTCTCCTGTTTAATGGATGAGAACTACTACTACCAATCTCTGTTCTAACATATAAAGGAATACTATCAGTCAATCAAATAACATCATCATCTCCCTTAAACATCTATAAATCATTCTTTTGTTGTCTCCTCTCATGTATGCTCTCAATCATCTGAAGACATTGCCATTTAATACCTTTTGCCAAACTTCTAACTCTGCTCGTATAAGGAGCAACTTCTTTTTTAGTCCCTGCTAGGTCGTGTTTCAATTATGAAATTCCACCACTAACCACCTCACAAAACAAAGATCTAATATTTAATCTGAAACCCTCAACTGTTGTGCCCCACTGCCATGCTGGATCATTAGAACGCGATTGAGAGTGTTTAACATCCCTTTCTGCCATCTCAATTAAACACTTCAATTCAATAAAAAACCTAAAAATAAAAGCACTTCATAAATCCCAAATATTTACATAACACTCAAATAGAGTGTCTCCCACTTCATGAATGCAATAAAAATCATATCCACGCACTTAATAACTTCATATTTTATCATTCAAAAAAAGAAACACGCAAATAAATAACACCAAAAAACAACAAATGCAAAGAATTTGTTTTTAAAACACTTAAAATATACCACAATCTGAGTTAGGAGGCTTATACGGACACCTTAGAGCACTATTTTGGGAGCCTTGAACACCAAAGAGGGGGAGAACCACCGGAAGAAGGCTTAAGGAGCCATGAACAAGTTTCTGTTCAGCCAGTGATCCTTTAAAAGGGTCCCTAGGTGTATGATACGGGTGATACGGCCCGTATCACACGATACAACATGATAACTTGTATCTTGTGATATAGGCACGATATGATACGGTACGATACGGCTAACACTCTACAGTCTATATCATTTTTCACTTGAAATATTTGGGGCTTTTACAGATTTCGTGATTCTTAACCTCTAAAAAGCCTTTTTCTTCTTGTTGATTGTCTGCTCCTGTCTTAATGGCTTCTAATCAAGTCGATCCGGCATGAAAATATTGTACCCCAATGTATAAAGGCAATGGGCTTATGAACAAGTGCATTTGCAATGCAATAAAGTTTGGTGGTATTTCTTATATGAAATAACACATTGCGAGAACCAAGAATGATGCTAGTGCATGTACTCGGGTTCTTAAAGCAGTGAAGTACGAGATTGAGCATGTATTAGAGGTTTTGAAGGAGAAGAAGAGATTAAAGGTGAGAGAGAGGGAAAAAATAGGTAGTTGAGATATGTCTCAACCATTTGAAGATACTTATAAAGGGATGTATGGTGATGAATTCCATGGTACAATTGAGATGAAAGAAGAGATGGTTGAAGAGAGGAGGAGAAGGCGAGAAAAGAGAAAAAGTGTAGGTTCTGGTGGTAGTAGCAGTGGAGTTGACTTTTGTTCCATTGCAAGAGCTCCTACTCGCCCGATGCCTACAAGGGGTACTAGAGGAGGAGCCAGAGGTAGTGTGATGCCTTCATTTTCCCCCCACGTATGACTCCTGGAGCTCAGCCAGTCATTAGATTAGCTATGCCTTCAAATGAGGTAATTGAGAAAGTAAATTTGAAGTGTGCTGAATTTTTTTATGAAAATTGTCTCCCTTTTAATATTGCAAACTTATTTTCTTTATGGCGGATGCTATTGCTAGTGTGAGATCAAGTTAAAGAGTCCCTACTTATCATGCTTTCAGGGGCACATTATTGCAGAAATGGGTTGATATCAGTGTTGTCCGTATCGTACGGTGCGATACGTATCATATCGTGGGCCACCACGATACGATACGGGGGCCTGTATCGTAGGTGCAGGCGTATCGCTCCGTATCGTGCGTATCGCCCGTATCGATACGGGCGATACACACCGGGCCCTTAAAAACCAAAATCGCGGGTTTCCTCTCTCCTCTTGGGTTCCTCAAGCTCCCTAAGAGCCGGTTTTCGCCTCCTTAGTATTCAAAGCTCCAAAATCATGCCCTACGGTGTTCGTGCAAGCCTCCAAACTCGGATTTTGGTATATTTTTAATGTTTTTTCCATTTTTTTCCTTTATATTTATTGTTTTTTGTGTTATTTCGGTTTTTTTTTTGAATGACAAAATATGAAGTTATTAAGTGTGTGTACGATTTTTATTGCATTCATGAAGTGGGAGACACTCGATTTGAGTGTTATTTGAAGATTGGGGGATTTACGAAGTGCTTTTATTTGAAGGTTTTTGTTTGAATTAAAGTACTCCATTGAGATGGCAGGAAGGGGTGGTAGAGACTCTCATTCAAAGTCTGATGATCCGGCATGGCAGTGGGGTATACCAGTTGAGGGTTCAAGGTTAAAAATAAGACCTTTATTTTGTGAAAAGGTGGTTAGTGGTGGAATTTCAAGGTTGAAACACTACCTAGCAGGAACCAGGAAAGAAGTTGCTTCATGCACAGGCAGAGTTAGAAGTGTGCCAGAAGGTATTAAATGGCAATGATTGCAGCCGATTGAGCATACAGGAAAAGAGACAACAAAAGGATGATTTCCAGATGTGTGAAGAAGCTGATGATGCTACTGCCACTGGAGTTGGATTCACTGATAGTTTGTCTTCAGATGCTAGAACAAATATTGGTAGTAGCAGTTCGCGAGCACCTAGCAGAGGAAAGAGAGTTGCAGCTGAAGACTTTGGAGGTGGCAGAAGAGGAAGTTCAGGAAGGAGTAGAGGAAGAGCTTCTTCTTCTAGCATACATTCATTCTTTTCTCCTTCCACTACACCTGGTACTCAGTCAGGAATTCGTGCTGTTATGGCTTCAGAACAACTGCATGATCAAGCAGACCTTGTAGTGGGCAGATGGTTTTATGATGCATGCATTCCATTTAATGCAGCAAACAGTTTTCATTTTCAAGCAATGGCAGATGCAATTGCTAACATTGGTCGAGGATACAGGATGCCCTCTTATCAGAAGTTGAGAGGGAAGATATTAGATCAGACCGTGATTGAAGTGCATCAATACTGTTCGACTTTGAGACAATCGTGGAAGGAAATAGGATGCACTATCATGGCAGATGGATGGACCGATAGGCGAGGAAGGACATTGCTAAACTTTCTTGTATATTGTCCTAAAGGACTCATGTTTTTGAGATCTCTAGATATGTCAGAGGAGAGGCACACTGCAGAGATCCTACGAGAAGAATTTGATAAGGTTATACAGGAGGTTGGGCTAGAAAATGTAGTCCAATTGATTACAGATAATGCAACTGGAAAGGAGTTAGCTGATATTTATGGGACTTTCTACTGGACACCATGTGCAGCCCATTGTTTAGATCTCATCCTCGAGGACATTGGTGAGATGGATGAAATAAAGGCAGCAACTGAGTGTTGCCAAGATATTACAAAATTCATTTACAACCATGCATTTGTTTTGTGTATGATGAAGAGATACACAGAAGATGCAGAGCTTCTTCGCACAGCTGCAACTCGGTTCACAACAAACTTCTTATCTGTACAGAGTATTGTGAGACAGAAGCAAGCTTTAAAGAGAATGTTCTCCTCAGAAGAGTGGCAATAATTTGCAGAGTTGCCTCAAAACAGAAGGAACAGAAAGTTAAATGAGATTGCAGAAACGGTTTTTAGAAGTTCATTTTGGAATGCATGCATCAGATTATTGAAAATTACTTGTCCTTTAGTGAAAGTTTTGAGATTGGCTGACAGCGAGGAGAAACCATCTATGGGCTACCTTTATGAAGCCATGGACAGGGCAAAAGAAGCGATCAGAAATAACTTTAATGGAAAAAAAGAGATTATGTGCCCGTGTGGAAAATAATTGATAGTAGATGGAATAAACAATTGCATCAGCCTATTCATGCAACAGCCTACTATCTAAGCACATCATTGAGGTACTCAGCAATCTTCAAAAGGGACGGTGAGGTTAATCGAGGAATCATTGAATGCATCGACAGATTAGTCCCTGATGAGAGCATAGTAGATGCGATACATCGAGAGATGGAGATATATGATAATGCTCTTCACTTGATGGGTTTGCCTGTTGCAATTCGCAACCGCTCTACGATGCGTCAAGGTACATTGTTTATTTTCATATTTAAGTTGCATCTTCCATTACTGTAGATTATTATGTCTCTAATGTTTATATTTTTTTTACAGATGTTTGGTGGAACAGGTTTGAAAGTGATTGTCCAAACCTTAGAGATTTTACAGTTAGAGTCTTAAGCCAAACCTATAGTGCGACTGGTTGTGAAAGAAATTGGAGTGTTTTTGAACACATCCATACAAAAAAGCGCAACAGGTTGGAACACAAAAGGCTTAATGATTTGGTTTATATTCGTTGTAACATGCGTCTTCGTGAAAGGTAATGTTGCATTACTTTCAAATTTTTAATTCAATATTATTTAACTTTAGTTTTCAATTGTTAATATTACTTACTAATTGTTTATCTTTGTTTGTGTCGTAGGCAATTAAAAAAAGTAAATAGAGAAGAAAGTCAGTTCGATCCAATAAGTTTGGATAATTTTGATATATTAGAAGATTGGGTTATGGAAGACACTGAAGAAAATGCCCTCCTAACAGAAGAAGACGTTGCCTGGATTAATTTGGAAGGAGCACAACAACATTATGGAGATGAAGAATTTGATTTTGAAGAAGAAGGTGTGGGTGTGGCTGATGATGATGAGGATCTGCAACAAGGAGAAGATGAAGATTATTTAGTTGATGATCTTGATTACAATTTGTAAAATGTAACATTATATGTAACTGTAGTGTATTGTAAACTATGTCTGTATTTTATTTTTTGGATTCAAAATATGTAAATTTGGATGCAATTGTTCAATGTTGAATGCTCAATCTGTACTAAACTTACATTATATGAATTTAAAGCAATTATCAGATTTTTCCTGATTTTTTCTTGATTTTTTACTAATTTTTATTAATTTTTATTAATTTTTGTATTATTCTAATATTGAAGTACGATACGATACACCCGTATCGTGGAGCCCAGCGATACACGATACGATACGCGTCAGACAACACTGGTTGATATTGTTAATGCATGGAGTTCTGAATTTAGGGAGTCATGGAAGGATATGGGATGTTTTATTATGGTTGATGGTTGGACATATGGTCAACGTAGGTCTTTGGTGAACTTCCTAGTCTATTGTCATAAAGGGACACTATTTTTTAAATCATATGACTTGTCCCATATTAATAAAACTCTAGATAATTTACTCCCTATTTTCGAGAAAGTTGTTGAGTAAGTAGATGTTTCAAATATTGTTCAATTCATTATTGATATTGCTGTAAATTTTAGAGCAGTCGGTAAAATGCTTGAGGCAAACCACGATCCATCCTTAGTATAGACTCCATGTGTTGCACATTGCATAAACTTAATGCTTGAAGATTTGAGTGCAATTGTTGAAATAAGAGGGACTATAGATGCATGTAGAAATGTTATAAAGTTTATATATAATCATTCTTTTGTATTGCATTTGACCTGAATCTATACAGGTTGAAGGGAATTGATTAGGCCTTCATTTACAAGATATGCTACAAATGTCATTAAAGTCTTGTCATATAGAAAAATGCATTGAAAAAATTATTTGCATCTAATGAATGGGTTTCTATTAGTTGGTCTAGAAAGAGGGAAGGGATTGTTGTGGTAGTGTTTTTAATGCTGATTTTTGGGGAAATTGCATCAAATTTTTTAGGATGATTGTACTTTAGTTAAGGTAATAAGGATGGTGGACAGTGAAGATAGGCTTGTTATGCCTTATATATATGATGTTATGGATAAGGCCAAATTGAAAATACAAGTAAACCTTCACCACAAGCAGTTACTTCTAAAGAAGGTTTGGAAGATAATTGATGCATGTTGGAACCACCAAATGCATTATGATTTGCATGTTGCTCCATATTTTCTTAACCCTTCTATTCTTGATGACCACAAGGAAGGTGCCATATGTCTCGTTGGGTTACAAAAATATTGATATTCTTCATGATTGGGTCGAAGAGGAGGAGTCCTTATCAATTTAGAGGATGAAAACTGGAGGACACTCCAAACCGAAGCAGAACTTGGAGTTAGAGATATGATGAAAATGATGGTGTTGGATGGGCAAATCTAGTTATGGAGGAGGAAGAGGGAGGAGATGATGATGATGATAGTGATGTGGTGATCTTGACTATGTTGATTATAATGCTTTTGTTGATTATGAACCACGTTGTGGATGATTGTAATTTGTTTTAACTTTTATTTGTAACTTTGTAACGTTCTTTTGATATTCAATCTCTTGATAATTGTAAGTTGTAACTTTATTGTTTATTAATTAAAATTAAACCCCAAAGGTACTATTCAGTATTCACGTTGTGGTATGGATGCTTGTTCATTATGAGATGTTTTGTTATTGTATGGATGCCTTCATTGTGTTATATATGTTTTGTTCATTAATTTTAATTTTTGAAATTTTGATTTTTTTTATATTTTAAATATTTTTAATACAAAAAATAAAAATTTACACCGTATCATACCGTACCATACGTATCGGTGCCCAGTGTGATATGGGCACCGATACGGTTTTTACCACATTGGTTGGTGTCACGAGGTGCCCTTTGTTGTCTGCCGTTTATCAAAGGCCTTTGGTATAAGGTGTTGTGGATGGGATTGTGTTCCTTTTTGTTTTCTCGCTGTTGGTTAGAGACTTCTTGATTCATTTAGTAAATGCTGTGATGATTGATTGGTGAACTGGTTGTGCATTGTCATTCTTTTTGTACATTTTATATTGCAACCTCGTACTTTACTTGTCTTAGTGATTATTTTTCAAAGAGCTTGATTAATTTTGTTGAAATAAATGTTTGAAAGGTTCTGCAAAAGGATTTTCTAAATGCATTTTAATTGACTGCCTTTGATAGCTTATGTTGAAATATAAGTTTTTGACTTGCATATACTTTATTAAAACCTCATTTTTATCTCTTGAAAATATTTGGAACAATACTCTAAGTTGAGTGTTTGTTGTCTCTCTAGTTGGACTTAGATGATTTGTTGGCTTGCAAACTGGATCATTTGTGACTCACTAGTTCAATACACATAGATTGTTGTCTTAGTGTGTTGTAATTATCTTTGCATTTGAGAGGTGAAACATGTTCCTTTTGAGAAACTCCTTTTCTTTTGTGTTTTGATCATGTTGGATTCTTTTGGTATACTTGGATTCATGAAGTCAAGTTTGGTCTTGCCAGTCATTTCAATGTTTGGGTGTTCAGTGGCATGTTTTACCGTTTGATTTAGTTTGAAACTTGGTTTAAGCTCGATTTGTTGGCATGTTTGCCATTTTGTTTACACCTTGGCTATTAGTGACAGGTTGCTAGTTTGTTGTTCTTTTTGTACTTTCCTTTCGAAGAAACGGTTTCTTATGTTTTGACTGATTGTTTTGAAGAATTCCTTTGAAATGCTTAGATCTTGATATTTTGGAACTTGGGATTTTTTAGGTTTGAAGTTTTTGTAATTTTATTTGCTGCACGTTAATTGTTTTGGGTGGAGTTGTACTCCAAGTTTTCTTGAAGTATCATGTTTATAAAGTGAAAAAGGTGGTCAATTCGATCCGAAACTCAACAAGGCTATGGAAAGAAAGGCATTGAAAGCAACATTAATGTATGATGATGTACTCCAAATCATCATAAATGACGAGGTGAAGGTGCATGCTTCATGGGAGATGGTGGGATCAATATGTAATCTATAGCAATGATATGAAGGTGAAAGATTCATAGGAGATAGTAGGAAAAGTATTCAATCCATAGGAATGAAATGACGGCGCATGCTGCACGAGAGATACTGGGATCACTATGCAATCTGTGGCAATGAAAATGGACCATGGATACCATGGGATTAGATTGGAGGAAGGATACAACAACAACTAAGCCTTTTCCCATACTAGACGGGGTTGGCTACATGGATTCTTTATTTTCACAAATCCCTATCGTGTGCCATGTTAGCAGTTAACTCACAATAAGCTAGATCATTCTTTATTGTTTCTTTCCAACACTTTTGTGGTCGTCCTCTACCTCTTTTAATACTTTCCAAATTTAGTTTTTCTAACCTTCTTATAGGTTCTTCTTTTGATCTTCTTTATATATTTTCAAACCATCTTAAACGATATTCTCTCATTTTATCCTCTATTGGTGCCACTCCTAATTTGTTTCTAATAATCTCATTATGTATATGGTCTTTTCTTGTATGACCACTCATCCATCTCAACATCTTCATTTCTGTCCCAAACATCTTTTGTACATGTTGATGATTAACTGCCCTAATTGCTGCTCTATAATATTTACCTTTTAATTTTAATGGTATCTTCTTATCACAAAGAATACTTGATGCTCCTCTCCATTTTAACCAACCAGCATTAATTATATGCGTAACATCTCCATAAATTCTTCCATCATTGTGAAAAATTGACCCTAGGTATTTAAAACTTTCCTTTTGGGGAATGCAATGTGTGCCAATTTTAATTTCTATGTCCTGTGAGGTAACCAAATATGTCCTCTGAGGTAACCAAATGATCAAACTTACATTCCATATATTCTGATAATTCTTTCTCATAATTTCATAGTATGGCTCATTAACTTGATACCTTGATAATTCGCACAATTTTGAATGTCTCCCTTGTTCTTATATATGGGTATAAGTGTACTTGCTCTCCATTTCTCGGGCATCTTTTGGTTTTTCCATATTTCATTAAATAGTCTTGTGAGCCAAATGATTCCTATTTCTCCTAGTATTTTCAAAACTTCTATAGGAATATTATCTGGTCCTATCGATTTACCACCCTTCATATGTTTAAGAGCCTCTTTGACTTTATTCTTTTGCATACGTCGGTAGAAATTGTGGTTTATATACTTTTATGATTTGGCTAACTCTCTTAAGCTAATAGTAACATCTATATTTTCATTAAAAAGCTTATAAAAATAGTTTTTTCATCTATTTCTTATATCATCATTTGCCACTAGAATTTTTTCATCCTCGTCTTTAATGCATCTAACATAATTAAGATCTTTAGTTTTCTTATCTCCAGCCCTCGCTATCCTAAAAATATCTCTTTCACCCTCTTTTGAGTTGAGTTTTTTATATAAGTCCTCCCAAATTTTAGCTTTTGCTTCACTCACAGCCTTTTTCGCTTCCTTCTTTGCTTTCTTATAAGCCTCTAAAGTTTCACTAGTTTTCTTAGCATAATGTAATTTGTAACATGCCCTTTTTGCGTTGATTTTATTTTGCACTGCTTCACTCCACCACCAAGCTTCTTTTTGTGTCGGTACACCTCCCTTAGATACACCTAACACATCTTTCGCCACTTTTCTAATATGTATAGTCATATTGTTCCACATATCAGAGGATGTACCAACATAATTTCAAGCATCTACTTGAAGGACTTTATGTTTAAATATATCTTCTTTCTCGCTTTTGAGGTTCCACCATTTAGTCCGAATAGCTCGATGCACTCTTTTCTTCTTTGTCTATTTTTTAATTTGTAAATCCATAACTAAAAGTCGATGTTGGGTGGTTAAACTTTCTCCTGGAATTACCTTTCAATCTTTACAACACGCTCTATCTTTTTTTTACAAATAAAGTACTCAATTTGTGTTTGTGATAAGCCACTCTTATAAGTAATTAAATGTTCATCTCATTTTTTGAAGATTGTATTGACTATAAAGAGATCAAATGTCATAGCAAAATTTAAAATCTCCCTACCTTCCTCATTTATATCCCCAAAACCAAAGTTTCCATGAATACCTTGATATCCTAATGCCTCTTTACCAACATGTCCATTTAAGTCTCCTCCTAAACAAATCATCTCCCTTTGTGGAATCCTTTCAATCAACTTATCTAACTCTTCCCAAAAAGTTGTCTTTATATTATCTTCTAGGCCTACTTGGGATGTATAAGCACAAACTATATTCAAAACCTCTACTCCTAACACTAATTTCAATGTCATGATTCGGTCACCATATCATTGTATGTCTACTACACTATCCTTTAAATCTTTATTTATGATAATACCAACTCCATTTTAAGCATTTTCCTTACTTGAGTACCATAATTTAAAACTTGTATTCTCGATCTCCTTTACTTTTTCTCCAACCCACTTTGTCTCTTTTAAACATAGAATATAAATCTTTCTTCGAATCAAGTATCTACCACCTCCATTATCTTAAGAACCAATACGAATCTTATTATCTAGGACTAACTTCCTTACCTCCCGCGGAGGCCCTCTCTGCAAATTATTCACTACATTCGGACGGCAATGTAGCGGGATTAACTTCTTTACCCACACCTGTCCATGATGTGGAAACCGTCTCTGCAATTGATTCACTACATTCGAGGGAAAATGTAGTAGCCCTTGCTTACTTATTACTGTATTCGGGTTCTGCAGCATGTCTTTAGGCGGGGACGCCCCAAAGCAATGCTCATAATTTTTGTAATCCATGTTATAAAATCCGACAAAGTTTTACGCTGGCTGTCGAAAGCTTAACACAACCCTCCTCCTTTATCCAGGCTTGGGACCGGCAATGCAAGGGTGATCCCTTACATGGACGGAGTATGAAAGCGACCGGCAATGCAAGGGTGATCCCTTACATGGACGGAGTATGGAAGCTACCTTGTTGCATTGAGATGTTCATGGAAAAAACTGTTGATAAATAGATTCCTTCTTCTCTCCTCTTCCTCATTTAGGTTACTTTTTGTATTAGGCAAACTTGCAGCTCTATCAATGTAACTTCCTTTAGACCATCCATTAGGCATCACACTTTAGCATCCGACAGCTAGTTGCTAGCAGTTAGTCTCTCTCCCTCTTCAGGGCATTCTTAATAAAAGGAGAAATAATCCCTTCTGTACGTGACTTCCCCACTCCTATCTTTGGAGAGGCCATAGAATAAAAATTGAGGTTCTTTAACCCAGTGTTATTCCTTTTCTGCAAATCTTTACAATTCTATCTGTATGTTCAGTCAGATCCTGGAATACCAGAGCTATTGTTAGAGCTATCATGTTCTTGGATGGAACCAGGAAACAAAATAGAGAGGCACATGCCATAGTGACTGAGTAACAACTGAAAGAGATTTTTCTTTCCACATAGTGGTTATTAGCAGTGTTGATAAATATGTAAACCACAGATTTCTTGATTGACGAGAGAACACATAGCCATACGAGGCCCTTGAAACAGATAGATGAGAAAACTACATCCTGTGGCTGCCACTCTCTCTTTTATTAATTTTCTTAGGGTTAAAAAAAACTAATTACAACATATATAAAGTATTTTATAACTTGAAAGACTAAAATATCCTAATTACAATACTTCTAGTACACCATTAGGATGTCACTTAAACCGATCCAATTAAGATGCCTCTTGAACTGATCCAAAAGTCTGGAATGAGATCCAGATCTAAGATCTTCTCAACTCTCCCCCTCAAGGTGGGAGAAAGATACTAACGATTCTCAACTTGGGAAGAATATGATCTTCTCAACACTCCCTCTCAAGTTGGGAGAAAGATACTGATGCTCCCAACTTGAGAAGAACATTCACAAGACATTCTTATTGACTATTTTGGTAAGAATGTCGGCATACTGATCTTCATACTTGACATAAATTAATCAAAACTCCTTGGTTGCAACTTTTTCTTTAATGAAATGACAATCAACCTCAATGTGTTTAGTCCTTTCATGATAAACTAGATGCAATATGAATAACAACTTTACTATCACAATAAAGAGAAATGGTACCTCCTGTTTCTATGTCCAACTCTTTTATCATAGACTAACCATATTCCTTCACACATTCTGTGGGCCACTACTTTGTGTTGTGCTTTTACACTTGATATGGCTACTGGTTGCTTTTTTCTTTTCTACAAAACAATATTGCCACCAATCAATGCAATATACCCTCAAGTAGATTTTCTATCACCAAGAGAGCTTGCCCAACATATGGAATTACCTCAATATCAAGGTGACTCTTATTGGCATATAGGATTCTATTAATAGGAGTAGACTTTAAATATCATAATATATGATAAAATGCATTCATGTGAGCTCTCAATGGGGCATGCATAAGCCTACTTACCATTCTCACTAAGATAAATCAAATTTCCAACTAACCTTTGATATTTGCCCAAATTTTTAAACCTTTGTTCATCACCAAGATGCAATTTTTTGGTTGGTTTCCATTGGGATTGCACTCTTTTTGCAATCCATCTTTTTGAATTTCGAAGCAGATCCATGTTATATTTTCTCTTGAGTTAGAAATACATCTTCGTTGGAATATATAACTCTAGTTCCCAAGAAATAATGCAATCAACCCAAGTCTTTTAGATCAAAGAGCTGCAATAGCTTCATTTTAACTGTGTTGATTTCTTTAAGATCATCACCTATAACTATAATATCCAATATTGTGTGTTTCGTATCGTATCGTTTTCTTCATGAGACAGGTGTATCATATCATAATGTATCGTAAAGTTTTAATAAAAATAGTTTAAAAATAAAAAATAGATAAAAACAGGAAAAAATATAAATTATAAATGATTATTATAAATCAAAATAAGTAAGGATAAGTTTGAAAATTGTATCAAAACAGTACTACATCACATGACTTATTTAAATTATTTAATAAAGTATTAAGCACCTAGATTGATGCACCACAATTTTCTAGTTTGGAAATGTGTTTCCTAATAACTCACTTGAGACTACCATCAATAAATTTGTGCTTGGGACTCTAACGGGTAATAACTCCTACCCTTGGAATTTTAAAGGTTAATAAATGTGTTTTGGACTATAAGAGGCAATAACTACTATCCTTGGAATTCTAACACAGTTAATAAATATATTTTTGGGACTCTAATAGTTAATAATTCCTATCATTGAAATTCTAACCATTAATAAATTTGTGCTTGGGGACTAATAATTAATAACTCCAATCATTGGAACTCTATAAATATTAATTGTATACTTAAACTCTTATGCTTGAGACTCACAACTCTTGGAACTTAATGATTCTTGGTATCCTACATCATTATTTCTAAGTTGAAGTGGTAAAATTCATAGAAAATAAGATTTAACTCATGCATCAGGACCCATACCGTTCATATCGTATGATATATGTGATATGGGTCGTATTATACGATATAGACTGTATGACATGATACACCCTAATACACTTGCATGACACGATACACACCCTGTATCGTATCGAAATTCTGTTTGATAGGATACGTATGATATGTACGATACGGACCAATATACATAATACTTATAATATCATCAACATAAACAATCAAGATAAAAAATTTCATTTTCTCCCTCTTTTGATAAATAATGTATGATCATTCACAATTTTATGATAACCTAAACTGGTTATACTTTCTTCAACCTACTCACCTTATCGTTCATTGTATTGTCATTAAATCTAGGTGGTAGCTCCATATAGATTTCTTCTTGTTCCTTGCAGAAACACATTCTTCATGTCTAGTTATCACATATATAGAATGTAAGTTTGATCGTTTGGTTACTTTTGATATAGAACTTAAGATTGGTACACATTGCATCTCTCACAAGGAAAGTTTTAAATATGTAGGATCAATTTTTTATAGTGATTTAAAAAATTGATAGAGATGTTACACACAGAATTAATGCAGGTTGGTTAAAATAGAGAGGTAAATCAAGTATTCTATGTGATAAGAAGATATCTTTAAAGTTGAAACTATAAATATTATAGAGCATCAATTAGACCTGCTATATGTTATGATTTTGAGTGTTGGGTAGTTAATCATCAACATGTATAGAATATGTTCAAGGCAGAAATAAAGATGTTGAGATGGATGAGTGGTTACAAAAGGAAAGACCATTTACATAATTAGGTTATTAGAAACAAATTAGGAGTGACACCTATAGAGGATAAAATGAGAGAAAATCGTTTAAGATGATTTGGACATGTAGAAAGACGATCAAAAGAAGCTCCAATAAGAAGGTATAAAAAACTAGATTGTGAAAATGTTAAAAGAGGAAGGCCACAAAAGTGTTGGAAAGAATAAAGAACGATCTAGCTCATGTTGAGTTAACTGCCAACATGGCACATGATAGGGTTCTCTGAAACAAAGAATCCATGTAGCCGACCCCATCCAGTATTGGAAAAGGCTTAGTTGTTGTTTGTATAACCTTTGGCTACCAATCTGGCTTTATAGCGTTCTAAGCTTCCATCAACTTTAAGTTTCACTCTATACGATAGATGAACAATATCCTAAGTGTTATTCTTCTCTAAAGTTGTCAATTCATTCTACATAGTTTCATTCCACTTGGGAGACTGATTTGCCAACTTAGTGCCTTTAGGTATAGAATGTAATTCAACATTCATAACAAAAATTTTTAGTTGCCTAAGGTATTGTTGTTGGAGGCATACTGAGAAATAGGATTAAGAGTGCATGTTCTCTTATCTTTTTTTATGGCAATTGGAAGTTCCAATTCGAGGTTCGTGGGAGTGACAGGACTTTGCTGTAGTATCCTTGAAGATGATTGATTTGAAGTAGAGGAAGAATCATTGGTCATGTGAACTTGAGTATTTGGTATCACCACCTTCCTCTCTCCATGAGTATATACCTTAGTATCCCTAAGACTTTAATTTCTCTTAATTATCACTTAATTCCGTTTCACAATTGATTGGACTTATAGATAGAACACGAGTAGGTCTCATTTTGGTGTGATTATTGTGAACTTTGTCAAGTTTGTTTGTTGAGTCTTTTTGTTACTTTTCCATGGATCATTGTGGTGATTCCTTGTCTTATCTTCGTGGCCTGCTCATTATAGGAAAGACCTAAATATATTCACATTTCATCAGATGAGATATAGGTAATACAAAGGAATAGTGCTCTTTATATAGGGCAAAAAATACAGAGCAAAAGGGTGGCCAGTATGATTAGCCAATGCTAGACAACTAGCCTTTGGCACTGAGCAATGGCGACTAGTAAAGCTGGCTGAATGTAAAAATGAATACATGAAAATTACTTTAGTGCCTAAATACATTCCAAAACACATAAGAACCTAGTCTAAGGCAACAACTTAATCTTACTATAATTCAGCAGCGACTGCATGTGCACAAGTGGATGTCTGGTTGTAGCTCTTCTTCTTTGGTTAAAAGGATAGAGATGACACTAATTTAGTATGCTGTTTCACTAAGTTTAAAAGATTATTCTTGAAAACAATGCAACAATTTGATTCTCTTGGATGAAAGAGGGTTTCTTTTTTTGCTACCATGGAGAGACTGAAGCCAGATGCACACCCTGGGTATCAAACTCATTACCTTCAACGTGTGAATCAACCCTTGGTCAGGTGGGCTATTGGTCTTTATGCTGGATGAAAGAGGTGATATTAGCAGCCGGGAACCCAAACACTCCTGCAAACTAGGCATGGCCGGTTCGGAATTGACCCAGCGGTTTGAACCGAAACCAAACCGGCTTCGGAACCATTAGTAACTGAGACTGGCCCTGGAACTGTAACCGGACCCAAGGCGAGGACACCCTAGTTTGGTTATGGTTCATAATTTTTAAGAACCTGCTCGAGCGATTTTAGACCGTTCCTTAATAATACATATATAATTTATATCTTATACACAGTTTAACACATGTTGAGTCCTGACTGAACAATAGAAAGTGTTATACCATTGAGCCAGACAAGAGTTTGGCTCCCATGGGGCTAGGTGCCTTTTTTACAAAAAAAAATTAACCGGTTTTCTGGAGGTTCTAAAACTGAAACCGGAACCGCCCCGAAACTGGTAATTTCGGTTCTGGGTTCCAAGTAACCCAGAACCGGACATGTCTGCCTCCAACAACAAACCTCACAACTCAATAACTATTCAACTCTCCAAATCTCAAACCACTTGACCCAATTCAAAATTCAAATGAAGTATGCTTTTATTCTTCCAGTGAGTGGGAACCCATTGTCCAACGTATTCCACCAGTGGAAGAATTGTTACTCGGTCTCTTCCCCCATTGGGCAGGTAGTTTATTTTCATTTTGGGTTGGGTGGGGTGGTTTGAGTTTGAGGTTTAGGGAGTTGGGTAGTTGTTGAGTTATGTGGTTGGGTTGTTGCATGAGTGTTTGGGTTCTCGGGTTGTTATGTTTGTTGGGTTGTCGGTTGTAGGGGTGTTGGGTCATCATTGGAGGAGTGGTGTTTCTTATCACCTTTGCCTTTTCTAGAAAGGGCACCTCCCCCACGGTTAAGATGCTTACAGTAGGAGGCACAGTAAAGAAAGCTTCATTCACAGTAAATTCAATAGAAACTTTTAATGCATCATTGAGAACATGTCTGATGAGGGTTCTAACGGACTTTTGGAAATTGACTTTTTAAAATTTTAAAGTGCACTAGCTTGATTCTAAAAATCTCGTTGGTTGTAGTAGGAATCATCCTTTTGGCCCACTTTTGGTATAAATGGTGACTCATAATATCTTGAAGGCTGAGAAGGTTAATGAATGTGAAGTAAGAAAATCTTAACTTGAATATTTATTACTTCTATTAACTATCAGATTCCTGTTTTATGCAGAGAAGACGATTGGTGTGTACAAGGGAAGAACAACACACTTTCCTTCCCTTCATATTATATTGACGAAGATGTAATAAAGAATTCTCCTTCATTATTTTGTCAGTGTTCTTTCTTTTTCCATTTCTTCATCTGACCTGTATATATGTGTAGGCAGTTGCTTGTTTAGGAGATGATGGTTGCAGGGTACGGAATGGATACTTAACAGCTGAGGATGGGGAAGCCCTTGATACATCAATTGCTTGTGATTCATGTGATGTCTGGTAAGCATACTCAAACAAGATCCTGAGAGAACAAAGTCAGTTCAGATTGGGGAGTAAGAAGAAGTATCTTGCTGTATGTATTACATGAACTTGTGGTGAATACTCATTGGATTCTTACTAATGGCACGTTTATAAACATTCTCTGTATCTAAATGCATTCCACCTCCACAGATCATAGAAAGTGCAAAATTATTTGTTAATGTGGTAGCTTGGTGATTTCATTCCCATATGCATGGTGCGTCTCCATCTTAATTTGTTGCATTTTCTTGTGCTTCATGTGATATCTGTGACTTCCTACTTGGAGAACAATCTTGAGAAAGTAAAATGCATCACAGGTATGAAATCAGGGTTTGCTAATAGATATATTATGGTAAATTTTATACATGTTTAACAATGTACTGCATTTATGTATTTCTTGGTGCATTTGCATATAAATATTTATTGGTTTTGTTAAAACAGTTTTGTCCTCCAGACAGTATGCAAAGCACCATGAATCTATTAATCACGTGATGTCGTGGACAATTCACGGTCATGTATCTGGCGACTGAAACCTTTACTCTATGCGGAACTCGTTTCTGGAGGGAAAGCTTTTCACTTCCAAAGTTCATAGGAACTAGGAATGTCATTTCTTCCATGCGTCCATTAATAATTTGTCTCATGTATTTCCTTATAGGCATTGTATTGAACCTCATCTGTTTTTTTTATAGTTATTGTCAATGTATTCACTTAAAGGTCGAATACTTTCGTATTGCTTAAAGAACTTCAGGTTTTCACGTACTACATTCAAGATCCTATTTTTGCTTCACCTATGGATTGCTTAATACTGCATTTTTCCAGTAGGTCTCTTTTGTTTTTAGTTCGACTAAATGTTTCATTTGACATTGTAGTTTTATTCTTCTTTCAAAACAACCTATACTTCCTGCCAGTGGAAATTTAGAAAATGCTTTGCTTCTCACTTCTGCTCCTTAAATTGCTTCTCATTCCGTGTCTGGGGAGCTTGGTTCTTACAATGAACATGCTGATGCTCCATGGACTGCAGAAACTTCACTTATTTGAAGACACATGAGCATTTCTCCGTGCTGCTTGTTGCTGCCTATTTGATTATGATGGTTTACTTTGTATGCATACTACTGTCTCATATCAAGTTTGAGTTTGACATGACTCTTTGATTTCATGCAGGTACCATGCATTTTGTGTTGGTTTTGACCCAGATAGTTCATATGAGAGTTCATGGTTGTGCCCTAGGTAATACGCCACAACATCAGTTGTTTCTTGGACAGGTAGTTTTAGGAAAAAGAATCTGATATCAAATACCACAGACTTGCTGCATGCACCATTTTGGCCTGTTATTTTGTTCCAGTAAACAATGCTGGTCTTTTTCTTTAGAAAATAAGTTCGGCGAGTTTTTCTCATGTGCTTGGAGTCTGATGTAGGTGCAATGTTAACAAGTTATTAGACCAAACAGATGCAACTTTGGATCAGAACTTGAGCAAAAATTGCGGAGTGGAAGTCATCAGTTCCTTACTGCCAACACAAACCAATCTATCCGGGAAATTGACAGTATCTGCTGCTGATTCTGGAGAAACTGCTGTAGTTGTTTCACTGGTTGAACGAAAACAATTTATGTATGATGAAGCAAAGAATACCAGCAAAATTCTATCAGATCCTGAAGGAACAAACCCTGAAACACTTCCCACTGCTTTAATAACTGATGATCATGGAGAATCCATGTCTGAGCCTGACTTGCATTTCCTTGAGAGCTCTTGTTGCAATGATCCTTCGACAAGTGGCATGGTTTTACCCCATAGTCCCAGATCACAGAATGATTTTTCCTGTGGAATGCAAGATAGTACAGATATGCCTTCACATGGGGCTACTTGTGGCACAACGTTCCATGTTTCTACAGATAGTCACGGAATACCCTTGTCCTTATCCTTATTTGAAGATGCGTCTGTGTCTTCCTCTGATGATTTAAAATGTAGTGCTCATTATCAAACGAACTATAAGCCAAGCATTGATAAAAAAGGCAAGACTCTGGATCCTGTAACTTGTGAAAAATCCCATTTTCAGGATTCAGAGTTACCTGCCAAGGAGCCCAACATTGATCTTAGTCTTGGATTGATGTTGCAAACGTGTTCTTCAGGTGATGCAAAGCAACTTTTTCTGCATGAAGTAGCTTTTCTCTTTCCAAGTTTACTTTCTTTTATATGGCAAAACCATTGATTGTTCTGAAGATGTTTGTGAAATCTTTTATTTCTGAAGCCGGTACACCTGACTGTTTGTGGAATCTCTCCAGTCCAGGACAAGATAACCAATCAAAAAGAAAATGCTTTTGAAGAGTCAAGTCAAGTGACTTCTGATGATGCTTGTCCGGACAAGAAAAGTGTAAAGGTGGAAGCAAGGTAACCAGCACTCTTTGACCACCCTTTCACATAGCTTCATAAGGGAAGCGTATGCAGTTCCCTTTTATGATTATTTAGAAGAAACTCTTTCTATTCCACCCATGCTTGTTACAGCTGCACTTTCATTCCTATTGATTTGTTTGTGTTCTTTCAGAAATATTGTCGTTGAGAATGATCAGACTGAACACCATGAAAAGTTTAAAGAAACTGAAAGGGGAGCCAGTCATAAAAGAAGAATGAGACCAGAGAGCAACTTCGAGATGATACCTTCAAAGCGTGAGGACAATGTCTCTGCCTCAGGATCGACAAGCAGCTGCTCCAAGCAGGTTAATCATTCAAATATTAAGAAGAGAAAGGCACCCTGTGTGAAGGAAGGCAACACATTTGACATCATTGATCTAGTTAAGGAGGTTGATCGTGACAATCCACATGAATTTGCAGCCCCTGTGCGTGGAGCCAGAGCTACAAAGCATCGAGAAAATGCTGCTGGTGTAAGGATTAAAAAGATCATGAAACGGAGTGTAGATGACAATGAATCATCTCAAATAGTGCAGAAGATTAAAAAGGAAATAGGTGATACCATTACAGATGAAGCTTTAAAATCTTCTGAGAAAAGTGATCTGGTTGATCTAAAGCTTCTAAATGCATTCAGAGCTGCAATAACAGGATCAGATAAAGAGCATAACAGAAAAGGCATCTCTTCACTTGCAAAATCAAAGAAATTACTTCTGCAGAAGGGAAAGATACGAGAGAATCTAACTCGAAAATTGTATGGAACGGCCAGTGGACGAAGACATCGTGCATGGGACCGTGATTGGGAAATCGAGTTCTGGAAGCACAGGTGCTTGCACACAAAAGCGCAGAAGGTTGAAACCTTGCAATCTGTTCTTGAGCTCCTAAGAAAAAATGACGAGTCTTTGTCCGAGGAGCTGAAAGATGAGGAAAAGTTTGAAGGAGAAGATATGAATCCCATACTTTCTAGACTGTATTTAGCTGATGCATCTCTACTTCCAAGGGATGAAAACATCAAGCCTTTATCTGCATTATCAGGATCAGATGAGAATGAAAAAGAGAAAGTACGTTCTGTGAACATCTCCAAACCGTCTCAAGTCACTAGTGCAAGTAATAATTTTGAGCAAATTTCCGCTACGTTGCCTGGTGCTCCAGGCAATACGCCTCCCAAGTGCAAGTTGGGAGTCTCCTCTAAAAAGCTACATGCGGATGGACAAGCACATAGGCTGAAAACCCTTTCTGTGACCAGTTATCAAGGCACTCCCATTAAGAAAGAAGTGCAGGTTACCGCTGAGGACATGAAGGCTGACAAGAAGAAGTGGGCACTTGCAGTTCTTGCGAGAAAGACTGCTGATACGGATAAAGACAAAAATGAAGACAAACAGGAAGAAGCCCGCCTTCAAGGAAACTATCCATTATTAGTATGTTGTTTCTCCTGATTCTGTAAAGATTCCATATATGAACATGGATTTCTCTTCTTTTCTGCTGTAGTTTTTGCTTGGAGTTTCTGATCCTTGTGTCTGATTGATGTGAATAGGCACAACTTCCTCCAGATATGAGACCCATAGTGGCACCTAGCTGTCACAGTAAAATTCCAATGTCCGTAAGACAGGTTTGTGGATTTATGCTTTCACTTAGTGTATACCAGTTGCACGAGTTTTCTTGACTTCTTTAGTTTTCTGAAGTTCTTTCTTAGAAGAAGTAGGAGTTTTATAGATCAAAGAAGTTGAGTAGCTTGTTAAATTATTTCTTTCCATAAATGATTATAGTGGAATCTTTCTGATCAGAACAGGATTATCTGAAATGCCTAATAAGCAACTTCCATAACCAAAGTTTTAGTTGTATATTACTGTAGGCTGCTAAAGATCATGTAAATCTTGCTTCTCTTACACTTGTTTATTATTTCACTGGGCTTCACAGTTGATTTATGTGCTTCTATCAATGCACTCAGCATACTTTAAAGCATATATACATATACATATATGTGTGCGTGTATACATACATACATGTACACATAGATACATTAACGTTCTTTTTTTTTCTTGTCAAATATATTATTAGGTTTTAACTTTTAAGATGATTTTCTAAGTTCCATATTGTATCAACAACATGGATATTGGATAATATTTCAAAGAACAGATTGTGTTTCTATTTTCTTAGCATTTTAAGTTCTAGATTTGTTTTGGTTTTGCTAAGTGTTGTAATTTTAAATAATACGGTGCAACTCAGTGTATCACTTGTAGTATTGGCTGTTGGAGAATTTTCATTTATTGCTCTGTCAGAAAGTCCCTTACTATTTCATGTGATAAATCCTGTATGGATCTCTATTTTTCTTTTTCATCTTCTCCCCCAGAACCTCTCTTATTCTCTTCAATTATTTTTTCATCGAAACTGTAGAATTGATTGAAATTTGACGAATTTGAAGCCATACCAAAGTAGATATATGGTACTTTGAAGCACATGCTTTTTGCCTTATTGCTTCTTGTACCTCTACATCTCTAAGCTGTACCTAGAAGGTGTTGGTTTCTTCACTCTTGAGGGCATGCATTATAGAGACTAAAGAGGTAGTGATGCACCCTAGAGACAAACAATCAATTTAAACTTCTGCAATGTCTTGCAACCGAAAATACCCACCATATGATACACTCCACTCATTTGAGGTATCTGGATACTGTTCTTCTGAACAGCTTATAAAGAATGACAAGAATAAAAGAGAATAGGATAAGGAAGTCACTGAAGATTCTATTCGAAGCATTGTGAGACAGATGTTGCCTGAATGAAGCCTTGGTTGGATGCCATATAAGAAGCCATCATTGAGAATGGGAAGTTTGAAGAGTTGGGCAATGTATCACTATCATGTGTTATTCTCTTTATGGTAGAAGGCTACAAGGCAAGGCACAAAGGTGTATCTGTACTTTCCTGTATATAAACGTTGTTGTTTACAATTTCACTCCAATAAAAATGTATCTTAATCGGATTCAATATTTGATCCTAGAATTTGCAGCAGGATGGCCAAAAGACTGGGAAAATACATAAATTATGAAAACGATTTTGTTGCTCAGCAGGGTTGCACCAAAATGTCTACCAGTCAACGTTTCCCATTTCTCGACACGAAGCTGAAAAGGAGAATGTCACCAAAATGTTTTGTTGACGTTTTGGATAGTTCAAGTAAAAATGAAGTCCTGCCATCTGCACAATGACTCAAATGGACTGATGGTTATAGTATTTTTTTCAAGGTCTCAACTCTCAAGTTCAACCATCAATGCACACTTGCATGAATTTATGCTGAATCAAATGTACCACTCTTTTCCATTTTTTACCTATAGAACAATCTCCTGCTCATTTATGGTGATTCTTTCACATTTTACCATTTCTTTTCTTTTCTTTCACATATATACAAATCTTCCTTTATATATATACACATATGTATATGTGTGTGAGTATATATATATATCTGTTTCCTACTTTTCTCAGATTTGCTGTTTCCCATGCAACATAGTTGCTTAGAAATGAGTAAATTCCTTGGCGATTACTCTATGATCCTGTGAGGTAGTCTACAGCCCTTGGTTCGTATAGCATATTCTTGATAGCCAAAAAAAACCATGAAAATGGCCAGTGTGTGGTTAATATAGCATATTCATGAATTTATATTTAGAAGAATATAACTAAAAAGAAGTCCCTGATAAATCATAGCCCTTGATCAAGATGCTTGGTGTAGAGCTCACAGATGTCCATCTATGGATCTCCTCATTTTTTCCGAGCTAATGTGACACTAGTTCATTGGAAATTTAATTATGCTTGTTTACTTTACTAGTCCAATGAACTTAAGGAGTATCATCTTTCTAAAGTTCCTTCCTGTAGCTTAAAGAAGGTTTTACAGGCAGTGATGGTATAGTACAAAATGCTTTTACTAAAGGTTGACAGCATCTAGATGTAGCTGCGGTTGCCAATGAAAGTTATTTTTATTTTTGCAATGATAGCATTGAGCAGAATGTGAGGGGTGGTAGAGATTATGTAGATTGGCATGATAGTGGAGAGATGATTGTGGTGGCTCATTGTTGTTCACGGTTGACCCTATATTTTGCAGGGCAAATATTTGTAGTAAGATGTACATTGTTAAGGTTTAAGGTCGTGCCTTAACAGAATGAGCTGATACCAGTGTATGGAGGTTAGCTAATACCTTGCGATTTAAGCTAAGTATTTGGGTTTGCCTCTACATACTCACTTCAAGGAGGTTTTGGTTTGGATTCAGTCATTAATAGGTTTGAGAGGAAATTAGCAGGGTGGAAGGAATTTTTTGTACAAAGCTGGGCATTTGACTCTTGCTAAAAGCACATTGATAACCTTACTAATATATAGTAATATGTCACCATTTCCTTTGCTTACATCAGTGGTGGATAATTGGAACCCATACAGAAGCAATTCTTGTGGGAGCATGAGGTGAGAAGTTTAAATGTCATCTAGTAGGGTGAAGAGAATTTAAAAAATCGTTCTTGTTTGGTGGTCTGGGTGTTAAGTCCTTGGCTTTGTTTAACACGACTCCATTGAATAAATGGCTTTATCAGGTCACTTCAGAGGCGAATAAACTTATTAGGAAGTGGTTGCGACCAAATTTGGTATGGAAGAGGGGTGGTGGATGACTAGTAGATGGAGCCTTACGGGTCTAGTGTGTGGCTAGTAATTAGAAGAGAGTGGGTTTCACACAAAGAAGGGGTGGGTTTTGCGGTGGGATGTAGGAGGCTTTTGGGAACGGTACCTAGTATTGAAGAGACCACTGGCAGATAGACTCACAGAGCTTTTCGCTTGGCTGTGGATCAAGATGCTTTGGTGAGTGACTATTTGGAGTGGAAGGAGGCATTGTGTCTTGGAGTGTTTCCTTTGTCAGAAATGCTTAGGTTTGGGAAGTCGATGAATTTGCTTGTTCTTTGCTACTCTCTGGACTAGGATGGGTGGGGGGACATGGTTGTTTCAAATAATCATTCATTAACATGAAATAAATGTACTTCCAGAAGTTGGCAGATTGGAAGCATCTCCTCCAATCTGCCTATGCAGACTCATGGCCTCTCTTGGCTGTTGTCTCACACTCCCTGTACTTTCTATATCATTAACACTAAACTCTAATCACCTATTTATAAGTACCTTCTAACTTGAAAGACTAATCTACCCCTACTCTTAATTAAGTATAACAAAATAAACATAAAGTCTGAATATGGGTTGTAACGAGTCTACTATGGGACATATTACAATCTCTAACAATGGTAACACAATGAGATGGAGTGACACCTCTGATCAATGTCTCTGAGTGCAAAGTTTTTATTGGCATTTGTAGAGGGAGGTATATGAAGACACCATGTTGATGCCTTGAAGCTCTTATTCTTGTGCAAGTCCGAGAATCCTTCTAGGGTCTCATTTTTCACTTGGGAGGCAGCTTGGGGTAGAATCCTTACCTTTAATAACCTTTAAAGAAGGTGTTTGACCTTTTTGAACCAGTGTCCCATGTGTAAACATGAGGTAGAATTGGTAGATCATTCATTGATGTTTGTGAGTGGGTGGGTCACTGTTGGAGGGCCACTGTTTCCTATATTGAAGTTGCAGGAAGATATACAACAACAACAACTAAGCTTTTTCCCATACTAGACGGGGTCGGCTACATGGATTTTTTGTTTCCACATGGCCCTATCATGTGCCATGTTAGCAATTAACTCACAATAAGCTAGATCATTCTTTATTGTTTCTTTCCAACACTTTTGTGGTCGTCCTCTACCTCTTTTAATATGTTCCAAATTTAGTTTTTCATACCTTCTTATAGGTTCTTCTTTTGATCTTCTTTCTATATGTCCAAATCATCTTAAACGATATTCTCTCATTTTATCCTCTATTGGTGTCACTCCTAATTTGTTTCTAATAACCTCATTATGTATACGGTCCATCTCAACATCTTCATTTCTGCCACAGACATCTTTTGTACATGTTGACGATTAACTGCCCAACACTCAGAACCATAAAACATGGCAGGCCTAATTGTTGCTCTATAATATTTACCTTTTAACTTTAATGGTATCTTCTTATCACAAAGAATACCTTATGCTCCTCTCCATTTTAACCAACCAGCATTAATTCTATGCATAACATCTCCATCAATTCTTCCATCATTCTTAAAAATTGACTTTAAAACTTTCCTTTTGGGGGATGCAATGTGTGCCAATATTAATTTTTATATCCTTTGATGTAACCAAATGATCAAACTTACATTCCATATATTCAATCTTTGTTCTACTAAGTCGGAGGCCTTTGCTTTCTAATGTTTCTCTCCATAGTTCTAATTTTCTATTAACTTTTTCCTTAGACTCCTCCACTAACACAATGTCATCTTGAATATGTTTTGTTAACTCTTCAATCACCATTATAAATAAGTATGAACATAAAGTTGATCCTTGATGTAACCCAATGTTAACTTCTGTCATTCCTTCGTGAGTCCTCACACATGTTTTTGCACCATCATACATGTCTCTTATAAAGTTAATGTATGTCAATGGGATACCTCTTTTTTCCAAGGTTTTCCAAAGAACCTCTCTCGTTACCCTATCATAAGCTTTTTCTAGATCAATAAATATCATGTGAAGATCTTTTTTTTTGCTCTAAAATGTAATATAAGACGTCTCAAAAAGTGAATCGCTTCAACAGTAGATCTGCCTGGCATGAGTCCAAATTGGTTCTCTATTGTACTTGATACTTGTCTTAACCTACGTTCGATAATTCTTTTCCACAATTTCATAGTATGACTCATTAACTTGTTTCATAGTGTTGGAATGACTTGCCCACCACCTTTGTTGAACTGCATCAGCATGAAGCACAACATCACAGACTTCAAAGCATATACCACACATGTTTTCTTCAGCCAGTGCACCTTCTTTTGATGCCCATTGGAACCCTGCCACAACAAAATCCTTGACTTCTTTGCCTCTGCTTGTGGTGTTGGAAGTCTTAATCCTTTTCTTTGGAGGAGGCATTGTGGCTGAATAATGAGCACTAATTCCACTTCTTGAATGCCCCACTTCTTGTTTTTCAGCTTTAACATACTCCCAACGCTCTTTGGACAGTCATAGTTCCTCTTTATTTCCATCAACATAGGACACTTTATGCCTCTTCTTGACAGGATCATAGGACACAACTGTCCCGTCGTAAAACTTTTTTTGTCCAATGGCCAATAGACTTTAATTTAACATCCAACAAGGTTTTCATAATAGGCCTTAACATGGTTTGTAGATTCATGAGTCTCATTTCTGTCAACCTTTTGAAACTCTTGCTCAAGCCACCTATATTATGGCGTGTATTTTCCATAGGTTGAGTATGAACTCAAAACAAAGATGTATGATTAAGCCACATATATCAGGGCCAATTATAGTGTTGTGAGGTGTTTCACCACTGAATTTGTGCTTATCAACCTCACCACTGGGCAATTTCATGTATCCCAGCAGACACACTATAGTTGTGTCTATTTGCACTTTTACCTTATCTTCAATGAGAAACCTCTTCTCCGGATACACTGTCTGTATTTGTCTCTTACTCAACAACCAACATAAAAACGAGGTAGGAAGAATATCACACCTCATATCGATCAATGTTGTTGCCTAACCTCACTAGCAACAGATGATGAGATAGATTTAATGATTGATTCTCCCATTGAGTCACACCACAATCAAGCTTTTGTTCGTGCTTGACAGAAAATTAGAAGACCAATGTCTTACCCTTGTTGGTGAATTCAGAGGTAGAGAATATGTAATCTTCACTTGTATGGATACCTTTGTCGTTTGGATTACTGCTCCACTTTTCAGAGGTGTGATTTCATTCACCTGCTATAACCTGTTGAAGAATGAATTAACCTACTATGTAATTGTTCCAGTGTTTTTATGTTTATGAGTAGAAATGTGTAAGTGAGTCATGTGGATCCAAATTGATCAAAATCTGATCCATTTGGAGTCATGTTTAGACAGTAGTTAGTGTGTTTAATCAAGGGCTTTTTGGTCTTTCAAGTTAGAATCCTGTATAAAGTCTGCCCTAAGTGTAATTAGGTTTCTTAAGCAAAAAATAAAAGAGAGAGGTTGCGGCAGCCATGAAGTTGCCGAACCTTTGCTTCCACACCTTCTTCATTTGCAGCATGTTTTGATTATTTCACCAAGGTATGCGATTATTTTCCACACGGTATCAGAGCTTTTCTATTGAAGATGCAACCATATCATCCATATCAGCCGGTGGAACAACAAGTCATATTGAAGACGCAGCCATACCAGCCTTTGGAACAACAAAGAATGTTGTACGAGGGTTAGAAAAAGCCTGGAAAAACAACCTGTGGAACAGTCTTGATTAACTGATTCGGTGAATGTAGAATTCTACACACTTTCTTAAGATATCAAGATCAGACGTGCAAGCCCAAAACTGACTGCATCGTCACCATTACATCAAACGTGGCTGCCAAGAGTTTTTGGTATTAACTTTGGCAAGTTTTCAAGTGTGAATACATTCTTCTCAACGTGAAGACTGCCTGGCATTCTGTTTAACGTGAAAATTGCTTGGTATTTGAAGTCTGCGCATTGGCCTATTAAGGGATTGATATTCAAGTACAAGTTGAAATATCACTACACAACACGAACAACAAGTCTGCATATTGGCTGTTCACCAGAACATTAAAAGGAAGATGATTAGAGACGTATAGAACAAAAAAAATGGACAGAAACAAGATGGGAGAGGGTTGTGACAACAACTCCTTGGACAAAGGAGAGGTCTTTCAAATTACAAATCTGAAGTTAGATGGAAAAAACTACCTTCAATGGGCCCGATCTATTGAACTAGTTGTAATGGCAAGGGGGCGATGGGACTACCTTACTGGTGATATTCTCCAACTACCACCAACAGATCCACTTTATGTGATGGCGTGGGTAAAATGCTCTTGTCAGTGCTTGGCTCCTACAATCTATGGTACCTTCTATTGGGAGTACATTCATGTTTTTAGAAACTGTCAAAGATATCTGGCTAGTAACTCAAGATGCTTATGCTTAGAGAAAGAACATAGCAAAGAAATATGATCTCATTGAGAAAATTAGAAAATACAGACAGGGTGAAAGAACAGGAAGTGAGTATTATGCAGAACTCAGAGGTCTATAGGAAGAATTACAACTCTATTCCAAGACAAAATGTCAACAGTGCACACATGAGCGAAATGAGGAGAATGAAGAACGAAAAATATTTGACCTTCTGTGGGGTATCTCTTTAGATTATGAGGCCGTTAAAAATAATATAATCAGTAGAGAAGAGCTTCCCTCTCTAAGTACAATGTACTCCATTTTACTTTGAGAAGAAGACAAGAAACACCTCGAGAAAGAAACTAAGACTAATTCAGAGTCAACTACATTTGTGGGTAGGAATTCATCTACCTCCTCACTCTCTCGTGGTAGAAGAGGATATGGACATGGCAGGAGTAGATCATCAATTACTTTTAAAGAAAGAGATAAACTGACTTGTTCTCACTGTGAAAAATCAAGATATTCAAAGGAGACATGTTGGAAACTAGTAGATTCACTGACAGACATGAGAAAAGAAATTGAGATGCTTAAAGCTCGTTTAGTTGATTCTAAAACTGTCTCCACTTCTAATACTGTCCCTTAAGCAACTATGGCATATCCATTCTCATTCATGGCTAAGGGTAATGTAACTATTTCTCATCTCAGGATATGGGTTATTGATTCTGGTGCTACATATCATATGGTTGGTAAAAGAGAGTTCTTTGATGATTATCAGTTGAGTCAAGGTAAAATTAATATTAAGTTGGCCGATGGATCATATACTCCCATTATTGGAAAAGGAAGTATCACTACACCTTTTGGAATATTAAAAAATGTCTTACATGTTCCAACATTTCAGTAAACTTATTGTCAGTATTTGCTATGACATAAGATTTCAAATGCCGAGTAATCTTTGATTCTTCTGGGTGTTTCTTTCAGGAATTGAGGACGGAGAGGATCTTTGGTCAGGGTAGCATGTTGCGAGGCCTCTATATCTATGAGAAAGCCAGAGGAACAACATTGCAGTCGACAGTTGTCACAGAGAAGCAGAAAGAAGAACTACCTTTATGGTACGAGAGATTAGGACATTTACCTTTATCAAAAATTAAAATCCTATTGCCTGAATTTTTTCACTGTAATGATTTGCAGTTGAATTGTGAAACTTGCCAAAAGGCAAAACACCATCGTATTTCATTTCCTATGAATGAATAAAAATCTTCCAAACCTTTTGAGCTTGTTCATTCTGATGTCTGGGGTCCATGCTCTATCACCTCTTTACATGGTCATAGATACTTTATTTCATTTATTGATGGTTGTACTATATTCACCATGATATATCTCATGAAAACTAAGGAGGAAGTGAGAAATATTATTCCTATATATTATCAGTTTGTGCGTACACAATTCCATAGCTCCATTAAAACATTTCGGAGTGATAATGGAGGGGAATTCATGTCTCAATCACTAACTCATATTTCTCAAACCATGGAATTTTATGCCAAACTTCATGTCCTCCACAAGAAAATGGTGTTTCTGAAAGGAAAAATCGACATATTTTAAAAGTGGTTAGAACTCCTTTGATTGGTTATGATGTTCCAAAACTCTATTGGGGAGAAGCAGTCTTAACAACAGTCTTTCTCATAAATCGTATGCCTAGCAGAGTATTAAATGGCAATACTCCACTTCACTCCCTATGTCCTTAGAAACAGTTTCATCTATCTTCAAAAGTGTTCCATACCCATGTCCACACCTGCCTTCATAGGACATAAGTGTCGAGATTTATAAAAGTTGACATGAAACATTTCCCTGATATAACTTCACTTGTTTGGCTGTCCATGAGTTCCATTGTTTATAGAATTCAATATTGATGTAAACAAAGTGAAGTTTGAAGTTTTGAACAGCTTCTGATCATTTTGCAAGAATCACATCCGTGAAACACAATATACATGCATGCACACACACACACACCAACATGATTGATGCTGCTTGTCACTCAGACATCTGTATATGCTATTCCTTCTAGCAAGGGAAACTAAGCCTTATTGAACAGAAATGACAATATCACTTTGCTGGAAATAGATACTTTAAATTAATGGTACCAAATGTTAGTATGCTGCTACAGGTGTTGTTGATGTCTTCCTGGTGCTTCTTTCGTAAAGATGATTTTTCGTTTATCCGGTTCAACATGTCAGTGATGAGATTCTTCTTACAGGTGCAGCTTAATCGACTGACAGAAAATTATCTTAAGAAAGCAGGCCTCACAGTCATTTGCAGATCTGCAGCAACAGAGTTGGCTGTTGCAGATGCGCTTAATGTTGAAAAGCAAATTTGTGAAAGATCAAAAAGCAAGATAGTATATTTAAATCTCTGCTCACAAGCACTTTCTCAGCACGTGACTGCCAGTGACAGGCTCAATGAAGCAGCAGATACTATTCCTGATGCTCCTAGCAAAGTTGTGGAAGGGGGACAGAAAGAAACTTTCTCTGATAATGGACTGGAAAGTGTTGAACATGCATTGAGACAGGCTGGCCTTCTTTCTGATTCTCCACCAAACAGTCCATATCGACAATTGGAAGGTACCAACAAGAATTATGATCCTGCATCGGCAAGTGCAAAGAATGTATGTGAAAATGTGTTGGATATTGATTCTGTTCCGGTGGTTGATATATATGGAGATTTTGATTATGACTTGGATGAAGATGGTATTGGTCTTTCTGCGATCAACTGTTCTTTTCCAGAAACATCTGTGGATGTTACTGATTCAAAAATGAAGGTGGTCCTTCACACCCTTCATTGTGAAGAACCTGTAAATACAGGATTTGTGGCTACAGAAACACGTTTAGGTTCTGAAAGTGAGAAATTGGGCAAAAGGTTATTAGACTCGGATTCGTTGGACCAAGAGGATTTGGTGAACTGGGGGGGAAATCGTGACTCTCCAAAACTGGCAGAGACTTGTGAAAATAAAATTGCCTCAAACTCAATTTTGAATGTAAGGAGTGATGACCCTAATGAAATAAGTACGGGTCTTTCAAGGTCTGAATATGAAGAACTCTATGGCAAGGATGAAGACCATTTGCAAGAAAAGGTCTTTGGGAAAGAACCAAGCAATTATCAATATGAATGTACAGAAAATCAAGCTGCCAGTGAAAAAGTTGCCCGTGAAGAAAATGGCAAACATATGCTAGCAAATATTAGATTGATGTCCCATATTGAAAGTGAATGCTGTGCAGAGAACAATGTGGTTGAGTTTGGAGGTCCTGATAATGGGAGTTGCTCCAAAGACAATTCCCCTACCCGTTCTTTGTTGAATGAAAATGCACCAATGCACAACTCAAGATCTAATCAGAAGCAGACAAATCCAAATCCCATTTATGGAAAAGTGAGTTATGATTATAAGTCTTTTGCAAATCGTTTAAGTTTTGGGCATGCTTTTTGTGTAGTGTTTTTTTCCCTGTTCTTTTTTTTATTTACTTTCTGATATTTACAATTTTAGACTTGTTCTACATTTTGGCAAACAAGGAATTGGAACATATGGAGAAGTCTCATAAAACTTGATGCATTCATGTGTTTGAACTCAAAATTCCAGTTTGCAATTTTTGAAGTATTTTTCATGAAGCTTATTATACTTCATTTTCAGTTTGGGAATCATCCTTCAAATTGGTTTATATAGACAGACACACACATATGTGAAACATATTGTACATGATAAAAACTGAAATACACAGACACACACACATATGTATAATACATATATGTAGTTTATTACTGAGAAGAACACTTACACCCCTTGGCAATGTAAAACATGCAATATTGGGACCCTCATCGAAGGGCCTCTTCTTGGTTTTGGCTTGTTCAAGAGGGATAGCAATGATGGGAGTTGATCCCCTGATTGCCGTGTAGCAGCAAGAGTCTGTCTTCAGTAAGCTAGACATCGGTCCTAACTGTTATACCTTTTAGACTGTGGATAGTGATCCTTCATTGCCATCCTGACTATCTTCTAGAATAATTTTTCAGGATGAAAAATGGTAATAGCTATCATAATTGTGTTGTGCTAATACAACAATAACAAAGCCTTTTCCCATACTAGATGGGGTCGGCTAAATTGTGTTGTACTAATGCATGAAGAAATTAATAATCGATGTAGCATGGTAGCATACAACTGCTTCCTTTTAGGTTTTGACCAAATTTTCAGATCTTTAAATGCTATTTGTATTCATTGTTTGTAAAAGTTGCTTACACCTTCCAATCTCACTCTACATTTTTTGATATCTTAACTGGTTGCTGCATCTGAACTGCCGGAAAGAAATTCCGTGGTTCGAAACCTGGACCCTATTATAGAACTATGAATGCAACTTGGGTGAGTCTAATATTTTGACCTTAACTCAAATAATTTATTTTGTCGTATTGGTTAGCCATAAACTTGAGAGGATTTATATAGAACCTCAACTCAAAAGAAGGTTACACAGATATTTTTATGATAGCTAAGGTTAGATTAAAAAAATTAAGGATCTTCCTTATGTTACATGCATCTTTAGTGGTAAGTGATGATATAAAAAATATATGGAAAACTCATTTTTGTAAGTCTTCTAATGAAAATATAGGTACTACTACTAGTATTATTTTGTGAGAGCTTACCAACTCAAAAGAATATATAAATCATTAATTTCTATCAACATGTTCAAAGCAATGAAGTCAAAGAGCTTCTTAAATTTATAACGATTGGTAAATCAGTAAGACTAGACAATATTCTTATAGAAGTATTAAAAATCCTAAGAAAAACAGATATTACTTAGTTTACAAGATTACTTAATGAAACCTAAGGAATGAAAAAAGAATACCGTTATACTCATATATAAGAACAAAGGAGATATTTAGAATTGTGCATATTATCGGGGTTTTAAATTGATGAGTTATACTATGAAATTATAGAAAAAAATTATTAAACATAGGTACTCAATACAATAGAGAACCAATTTGGATTCATGCCACGAAAATCTACTATTGTTGCTATTAACCTATTGAAACATCTTATAGAACATTTTAGAGTTAAAAAGAAAAACATTCACATGATAGTTATTAATTTAGAAAAAATTATGGTAGGGTGCTTAGAGATATTGTTTGGAGAATTGGGGAAAAGGAGATATCCCATTGACATACATTCATCTTATAAAGGAGACATATATGATGGTGCACAAACATGTGTAACAACTCATGAAGGATTTACAAATTTCTTTGAATATAATGTTAGAATACATGAAGGATTAACTTTAAGTCCTTACTCCTTAGTTATTGATAAGTTAACAAAGCATATTCAAGATGAAGTACTTTGGTGATATGTTATTTATGGATGACATCATTAATTAATGGATGAGGTCTAGGAAAAAAGTTAACAAGAAATTAGAACTATTGGAGAAACATTAGAAAGTAAAGGATTCTGACTTAGTATAAAGGTATCTGTGTAGGGTTCCAGTGGTGATGAATTCTAGATAAAGTTAACTGGGTCGAAGCGGAAGTATTTATCCAAGGCAATGTGATTATTATCAAATACACGTTTTTTAACCTACAATATGTGTTCATTGTGCAAACAGAAGAACAATCTGATACAGAGAAATATAAGATTCTACTTAGCTGAGAAGATGGCAAAGTAGCGGGTTGTATCTGTGCAGTCGCCGCTCCTATTATCTTTCTTTCTCACTAAAAACAAAACTATTTGCTCATAGGGTTTCACGCCCTTAAATATCAGCTTTACAATGATAACCTAATTTACCTAAATAACCTAATTTACCTAAATGTCATTAATGAGGCTTATTTAAAACTAACTTTAAAAACAAAATACAACAGAACATAATACACATGATAAATAACAAATAAAAAACAGAATGAAGATGTCGTCTTAGTGCTGTCCAGTTTGCATATCATCCATTCTCGTCTCTTGATGCTTTTGATCTATTTGAATGCTTCAACACTCCCCCTCAAGTTGGGTGAAAGATGAATGTTATACCCAACTTGCTACATAATCTCATCAAAAGGTTTATCTTAAGTGCCTTAGGAAGTATATCAGCACATTGACTTCCTGACCTCACATGTTCTAGGTGAAATTCCTTAGTATGTATGATGTCTCGTATAAAGTGACAATTAATTTTAATATGTTTTGTCCTCTCATGATAAACTAGATTAGAGGTTATTTGAATTGTTGCTCTCGTTGTCACACCATAGTCTTATAGGTAGAGAAACCTGAATCCAATCTCATCAAGTAAATGATGTGACCCATGGCACCACAGCAGGTTCGAGCCATTGCCGATATTCTGACTCAAAGACTTGATCTTGCTACTACATTTTGTTTCTTACTTTTCCAAGAGATCACCTCTCCAAGGAACACACAATACCCGTAAGTTGATTTCTCGGGACCACAGACACCCACCAATCTCGTACCTAGAATAAGCTCCGGAGGACCCACAAGGAGGAGTTGGCTCTAAAAATGAATCCCACCAGAAACGAGTCCTCTTCACATAACTTAATAATACGGAGAACAACGCATCCCAATGGTAGGTAGTACACAGGCAGATGACATGAACTGATTAACTCAAACTGAGCAACGATAGCAGATATCCTGGACGAGTCATGGGCGTAGTTAAGTTTGCCCAAACCAAACTTTCCGTAACTTCCAATGAAGGTGGTCGTTAAGTAGTCAGTACCATCCAGAGGCGTAAACCTCATGATTGAGGCATCGAGGAAAATGGATTGATAGATGTCCCAAAGATGCTTAACATCGAGAGATAAGATCAATGAGTATATTTCCGCGAGAGGAACGTGCCCTTCGTCTCTAGACTTAGAACATGGGATTCCTAGAAACATAATAGGAGAGGACCAAGATCTTTCATCCCGAAATTTAGTGGCTGAAAGGAAACTCTCGAGATCAGCAGATGCCCAAGGTAGTCTGCGGTCTCATGATCACTATCATTATCGTCAACAGAAGTACAATCACAGGATGTCATCGATCCCTCTGACTTGTAGAAGATTAGAAGCGGTCATAGCTACTCCTTTCGAGGACCGAAGGAAGGAGCAGATGACTAATGGTGGAACTCAAGCTTCCCAAACCAAGCTTTAAGGGACTTGTTTTAAGACCATAAACAAGGCGCCGTGAAGAAAACCAGAACCTGTGACTAAAGGTGGAGCAAGAATAAGCTAGATGTTGCTGCATATAGACTTCTTCTTCTAAGTCACTATTAAGAAAGACATTTTTTACATCCATCTAATTAAGATTCCAAATAAGTAGTGACAAGAATAGCAAGAAGAAAGTACCTAATTGAAGTAAGATAAGCAACTGAGCAAATGTTTCTTCATAATCAATCCCATATCTTGAGTCTCATTTTTTCGTGTTGTCAATTATTTTCTACAACAGAGCAATCTTTATTTGCCTCGTCACTAGTAATGTGGATTGGGAGAACAGTCTCTTCGATAGTAGAGTTTGACAAGTCAGTAGAATTGTTGAAGAAGGAAGAAGTTTCAAAGAATGTTACATACATGGAGATATACTTCCTATGAGAATTGGTGTCATAACAAACATATCCCTTTTTTTCGCAGAAATATCCAATAAAGACTCATTTAACAGCTCTTGGATCAAGTTTATCTCGAAATTGACTATGAACATGAATATAGCAAACACATCCAAACACTCTAGGGATAAGGTGAAAAGGATTGGCATCAGGTTTGATCATGTTAAATGGAGATTTTCCACCAATGACCACATAAGGAAGTCTGTTCATGAGATATTCAGTTGTAAGTATCACTTTTGGCTAAAAATATTTTAGAACACTATGTTCAAGCAAGATGGTTCGTGCGATTTCCAAAATGTGTTTTTTTTTTCTTTCAGCAACTCCATTTTGTTGTGGGGTGTACACGGGAAGTTTAATGAAGAATGTCAAGACTTTGAATATATGATTCCAAAGTAGAATTACAATATTCACCACCATTATCAAATCTAAGGATTTTAATGGTGTACCCAAACTGAGTCTTAATTAGATTGTGAACCAAAGGGAAAATAGATGATATTTTTTATTTCGATTTCATAAGATAGACAAATGTGAGCCTGGAATAGTCATCAATGAAAGTAACGAAGTATTTAAAATTTTCCAAGGTATCAAACATGGACCCCATACATCAAAATGTATTAACTCAAATGAAACTGACGACTTAGAATAACTACTAGGAAACGAGGCTCTATGATGTTTAGCCCTCTGACACACATCACATTGAATAACTAAATCTTTTGGGATTACAAAAGGAACAAACTCACGAATTTTCGACACAGGTAAATGTCCTAATCTATTATGCCAAAGTCTTATTTCTTCTTTTGCAGGGGTAATTGTCAATGCTTTTCTCTGTATTGTAGGATGTTGTAGGATGTGGACCAGGAAGTATATAAATCCCATTCTTCAATTCACCACGTCCAAAGGTTCTTCCCATCCTCAGATCCTGAAAAATACAACCAGATGGAGAAAACGTGATTGAGCAATTCATATCTCTAACCAATGAGCTTACAGAAAGTAAATTTACTGGAAATTTGGGAATGTATATCACGAAATTAAGTTTAAAGTTTTTCCCTTCAATTTCTCCTATTCCTTCCATTGGAATTAAGGAACCATTTGCCATCTTTACATATTGAGGTTTAGGAGTAACTTTATATTCTTTAAAGTTAGACTTATCTCCTACCAAATGATCTGTAGCTCCTGAGTCAATCACCCAATAATTTGAATATATAAAAAAATTTCCAAAGAAGTTACCACTAATACTGTAGGAAGTAGGCTGGCTCATTTCAATCATTGGTGATCTATGTTGCATGGATACGGGTACGGTACCGGTACCCGGTGCGGGTACGGTACCGGTACCCGGTGCGGGTACGGGTACGGGGTACGCAATTTTCTAAAAAACTAAGGTACGGGTACGGCAGTATTAAAAAATAAATAAATATATATATATATATATATATATACACAATTATATAGAGCATTCTATATTTTAAAGAGCATTCTAGTGTTTTGTGAATAATTTTATTCTAACTATGACTATGAGAATGACATTTATATTCTTCTTCAAAGTAAGAACAATTAAACAACAAACACATACCAGAAGTCGTCAATTGAATTTGCAAGAAAAGATCTGAAACCAACATAAAAGGCGATCTCCGTCATTGGGGTTGCATAGCTTCCCATAAGAGAATCAAGAGTTCCTCCTGGAGAAGCATCATTTCAAGAATATCATAAATCAGAATAATGAAGTCAACAACATATAAGCAAGACCAACATATACAAAAAGAATTAATGAAGAGATAGATAGACCTTTGTTAATCACAGCATGTCAACATCAAATGAAGCAGATTTAAAGCTATGCATATCTTGCACATCCATCTTAATATCTGAATGATTTTCATGAAGTTAGCTTAAAATCAATGAAAAAGGTATAATAAAATGAAAGTGATTATGATATGGCATACCTGTTTTAAACTCGTACTTCGTAGTGCAATCTTCCTACGTATTACATAAACTCACAACAAACTCGTATTAAATAGTTCATGAACAAACAAGCAAATACAAACTTGGATACAATCATACAATGAATTATGAAACAATATCATTCCAATTTTGAACAAAATATTACAAGACGCATATCAACATAAAAAAGTTACGAGTTTGTATCAAAATTCATATTCTAAGCACAATATTTTGAATCTAAATACATTTTGTTTCAAACTCCAACAGTCTCGATTTCAGTATTTCCTTCACTATCATCTGTAAAAAGGACTGCTTCCATATTTGGTTCATCAAGAGACAATGATGCAACTTCAAGAATTCCGGCTCCATCCAATGGATCCCAATCATCTCCACCAACATCCCACATTTTTGTTTCACCTTGCACGTAATCCTTACTCTTTCTTGAAAGAAGACGAAGGTTTGTATGAACAAAAACCAAATCTTCACTTCTTTGAGGCTTTAACTTATTTCTTCTATAAGAATGGATGAATGAATATGTGCTCCAATTTGTTTCACAACATGAAGATGAGCATGGTTGCGAAAGAAGCTTTAAAGCGATCGTTTGAAGCTTAGGAATTGATGACCCATGCATAACCCACCATTCTTTTGGAGATAAACTCCATCTATTTTCTAAACAATCAAATTGTCCAAGTTCTTCTTCATTGCTTGAGAATTTCACAAATTCTTTTGTAACTTCTAGCCTTTCTTTTGGATCTTGAAAGAACCTTCGCAGACATTTATTCCTTCCTTCACAAATTTCATTATCTTTATGTGGGGGAATTCTATTAGGAACTTCTTCAATCCATTGCCTTGTATAATACCTACAAAATAGAAAACAAATATATCAAGTATCAACATAATAAGAACAGAAATAAAGTTATTTAAATCGTAAAACTTAAAAGAGTTTACCTCGGATTTAGAGAATGCGCCAAACAATGAAGTGGTGTGTAACTTTTGGTCCATCTATCAATGAGAATATCATATACTACTTTGTAGAAGGTAGAATATTCATTCAACTCTTTGCCTTCATGCTGATAAATAACTGCCTTTACTTGCTCGATCATAGAGTCCCATTTCTCATAAACCAAATGAAGGACTGACTTATCAGTATCACATAGTCGAAGCATATCATAAATAGGCTTTGTAAAGTTTAAAATATAATCAATTTTATCCCACCAAATATCATTCAAGATCATATCTTTCACAACTGCAGCCTTTAAAACATCATCATCTCTATAATGAGACCATTGGTCACTGATAACCATTCTTTGAAGATCATGCTTGATGGTTCTTATCCTTTTTAACATAATAATCGTCGAAGCAAATCTTGTTTCAGCAACAGCAAGTAACTTTAGATGCACAAACTGGTTATACATTGCTAACCTCATAGAATGATTCATGATAAAGTTTTTAATAGCAATGGCATCATCAGCGACATCAGTTATCCAATAACATTCATTATAAGGAACTTCATTATTTATGGAGTTCTTAGGCTGACAAATATTCTTCAAAGCAAGGTTCAAGGTGTGCACTACACATGGTGTCCAAAAAACATTAGGATAAACTGATTCAATAATCATCCCAGCTGCTCTACAAACAGGTGCATTATCTGTTATAACTTGCACAACATTTTGAGATCCAACCTCATTAATAACTTTCATAATTTCATCCGCAATAAAGTTTTTATCTTTCACCTCACCAGAGCAATCAATAGACCTTAAAAACATAGGACCTGTATCTGAAATAGCCATAAAGTTAATCAAAGGTCTTCTTTGTACATCAGTCCACCCATCTGTAACTATGCTTACTCCCTTTTCTGGCCAAGTATCTTTGATAGGTTGAAGCAATCTCATCAAATGAACTTTCTCTTTCTGTAATAGTGTAGTCCTGATTGCATTGTAACTAGGTGGAGTAAAACCCGAAATTGAGGTGTTAGAAGCATATTTGAATGCACTAACATAATAAGGGTTTCTAACTACATTAAAAGGCAAACCTGCAGAGTAAAATAATCTTGCTATTTCACATGTCAAGTGATCTCTTGCTTCATTGTTAAATGCTTTTGCCAATTGGCTTTCACCTAATCTTTTTCTTTTACTTCCATCAAACGATTCAAGTGTAGGTGGATTCAAACTTGTAGTTCCAGTAGGTAAGGAAACTTGTAATTGTCTAGATTTTTCATGTGCTTCTCTCTCAATTTGTCTCATCTCTGAAAGATATTGATCAGTAACACCCGAACAAACAACTATGCCATTTCCTTTTTCCTTTAATAAGTGACACTTCACTCTAAAATATGAACCTTTATAAGTTAAACCACAGTAGTTACACCGCCAACTTGCATTTCCACCTCCTACCTTTTTGTTTTGTAACAATGACACATGCCCAAAGCGGGCAACCTTTTTCTGGTTTTCCAAATGCAAATTTACTAGTGATTGAAGCAGACGAAGTACTACCAGTAGCAGACATATTAGACATCTGAAAATAAACAAAATGAGGGTGTCATTGGGTATCTTTACTATGATAAATTGATAATTGAACACTATGTTGAAAGGTTAACATCATGTGTATTGTTCTGTTAACAGGATTGCTTTTACAATACAAGGACAACACTCTAAGAAGTAAGAATGACTCTTTACTATAGCACAAGGACATACGAATAACAATAAGTAAAGATGCACACACACATAACAGGATTGCTGCTGTTAACAGGATTGCTGCACAGTGCACACATATAACAGTGCTTCATTGAGCTCTCTTACTCACATATAACAGGATTACTCCCATATCACAGCAACCACATTGTAAGTGTATATATCCGATTCCATTGACAAGTGACAACTATTTCACATAAACCACATAACGTTGTAACTTGTAAGTGTACATAAACCACATAATGTCACAAACATGAAACATGTCGGCATGCCTTCAATTCAATGTTTCAATACGAAATGAGCCCCATTTCCACCTGAATATATCATAGTAGAAACAATGCACACACACAGAGTTAATCTGGGGGCCAAGAAGAATGGAAGTTAAGGCCTTAGGGTAGGGATGTCAATGGATTGGATACAAAATGTAAGGCAGCCTCGCTTCCAAAATCAATCAACCAGGTTAGGTGACGAAACATCAGTCGTCATTGAACAACAAGTTATAAAGAGAGAGAGAGAGAGCTCAAATGATCATGATAGCTCAGAGAGCTCAAATGCCCCATCTCCACGATAGCTCAGAGAGCTCAAATGTTCCATCTTTCGCATAGCTTTAGGAGATATCTAGACAGTTGCATTGCACACAAACACTACAACTCAGGGAGCTCAAATGCCTCATCTACACGATAGCTCGGCATGATCATGATGCCTTCAATACGAAATGAGCCCCGTGCCGTTAACCTGTAGCAGAACAACCAACAAGGCAACAACTGTACCAGGCGGTCAATAGACGAAGGATGGTGGTCGACGGTGGCCGACGGTCGGTGATCGCACTGATCGGCCTGAGACGAAGGAAGCTGTAGTGAGACGAAGGACGAGAGAGAGAGAGAGAGAGAGAGAGAGAGCCAGGGGAAGAATCGAGAGAGTTAGGCGGGTTTTATTTATTTTTTGGATTGGATTCAGGTACCAGCGGGTCAACTGACCCGAATCCGGTCCACCCACGTACCGGGTACCAGTACGTGGCGTACCCATGTTTGGGTACGCGTACCGGTATACGTATTGACGTACCGGTACGCCAAAACGCGTATGGGTACGTACCCATACGCATACCCGTACCCGGTACGTACCAGATACGGGTACGATGCCCAAATAGGCGTACCCGTGCTACATAGTTGGTGATGAAGTCGAAGGTTGGTCACGAAGTCGACTTTCTATTTCAGTAAGTTGTCTTTTCAATTCAATAATTTTATCTATAGGATTTGGTTTTGTTTTTTCTTTCTCAAATGTAGCAGCCACATGACTGCCATAGTTCTTATACTCTGGAGGTCTTCTAATAATTTCTCAGCAATATTCTCTTGTGTGTCTTCTTTTTCCACAATGAATACATTGAAGCTTATTTTTATCTTCATAATTCTGAAATTTTCCTCTTTCACGACCTCTGATTGAATCTCTACCTCTCTGGTAATTCATATTACCTCTACCCGCAAATGCAGATTTTTCAGTTTGAGTATGTTCTCCTTTCTCTAAGTTTTTCGATCTTCCTCTCTTAAAGAGTGAATATATTGTTCCCAGTGATAGCAGATTTTCTTTGCTGAGAATATTGAATTTGATTGATTTATATTTAAGTGAGATTCCCCAAAGTAAATCAAATATTTTTCGAATGTCGCTTTCTACTGTTCTTTCTTTTACACAGTGACTGCATTTGTTTTCTACAAAGTATCTCTATTCATTGCATAATTCCCGTAATTCTCCGTAATACTCACTAACTGATCTAGTGTCTTGACGACATCTCCTTAATCTCATATTGTTTGGCAATATTGCTTTGTCTTGAAAATGTTTCTTCAACTGCTATCCAAATCTCTGCAGCTGATTCTAAATACATAAAAGTTTTACTAATAGACTGATTCATTGTTTGGAGAAGCCATGAGTTGACCAAGGCATCATCTTTAGACCATCGATCAAAATCTGCATTGTCTTCATTTGGTTGTGGCTGACTTGGTTTAATAACTGATAGTTTTCCACGTGCACGTAGAACTAGCTGAATTGATCTCGCCCATTCTGTGTAATTTCTTCCTTCCAAATGAATATTCGTGATTTGGAATGGCTCTAGTTTTTGTTCATTACCACCTATAGCTGATTGTTGTTCCTCTTTCATCCTTCTTTCCATTACTTGTATACGTCGAGTATGTAAACTAATATAAATGTATTTGTCTCTGACAGGAAATATTCTGTAATTTCCAACTGCTAGTGTACCGATTGTTACTTCAACTCGATGTAGATAAGATGCAGTTGGCAGTTGATGTCACACGATATGATATGCAGCTACTGTTTGGACAAAATAAAACAAAAAAAAATGCGTACCTTGCCTTGCTGATTCTTAAATATATATTCCTCATACAATATGTTTTGTCGATCTGACAATTTATGTTGAGATCAGCTTAACATACACCAGATGCAGTTTGTACCTTAATATACAGTAGATTCTGTGTGGCTGATTTCTTGGTGTAGATAAGACAGATATTTGGCCTGTTATGTGCCATATTTTGCCTTCAATTCAGCGGCATGGTGATTCACTTTAGTAGAAACAAATATTTGGCCTGTTATATGCTATATTCTACCTTGTCAATTCAACGGTGGACTGATTCAATTCAGCGGCAGCTTTCTTCAATGCAGTTTGTACCTGTAATGCACGTGGAATGCTTTGATACCATTTGCAAACAAAAGAACAATCTGATATAGAGAAATATAAGATTCAACTTAGCTGAGAAGATGACAAAGTAGCGGATTGTCTCTGTGCAGTCGTTGCTCCTGTTTTCTTTCTTTTTCACTAAAACAAAACTATTTGCTGATAGGGTTTCACGCCCTTAAATATCAGCTTTACAATGATAACCTAATTTATCTAAATGTCATTAATGAGGCTTATTTAAAACTAACTTTAAAAATAAAATACAATAGAACATAATACAGACGATAAATAACAAATAAAAAACAGAATGAAGATGTCGTCTCAGTGTTATCCAGTTTGCATATGATCCATTCTCGTATCTTGATGCTTTTGATCTATTTGAATGCTTCAACATTCATCAGTGGTAAAGAAGTCAGAAGATATCCAACAAAGCTTTTGTGGGACCACGAGGAAAAGGAAAGTTCATGTTCCATTCAGTTAGGTGAGAGTTAATCAATGAGACATTTTGCTTGGGGAGGCCTGGGTGATAAATGTTTAGCTCTATTTAGCAGGGCTATATTGAATAAACACTTGGAGGTTTACTGAGGAAGAGAATAGGCTCTAGAGGCGAGTAGATGTGGCTAAAGGGTGGGGGAGAGAAGGGTCGATGACTTTGTCAAGAAGGGAGTTTTGTATAGCTGGCCACCAGGAATGTGTGAGATGTGTTTAGAAAAGGGATGTGTCTTGTTGTGGGGGATGGGAAAAGGCTTCTAACATGATATGTGGTTGGGTAGATTGACCTTTGAAGTTGAGGTTCCCAACCCTTTTTATCTTGGGCTTGGATAGAGTAGCTTTTGTTGGAGATCATCTGGAAGACGACTGCCATGATGTAGAACGTCCCCTTTATTTGGAATATGCAAGGTTAGGAAGTAGAGTCTTTCTCTCTATTCTTTGAAGTGTTGTATCCAGTTGTGGTGAATTTGGGAGTGGGGGGAAACCTCTGTTGGGGCTTTGAGGGCTAATAGTTTCTATCATGGTTGCAGGAGCCACAATAATGCTAGAACTGGTAAACTGATGCATTGGCAACTTCTACTTAAATTTAGAGATTCCTCCTTAGGTTTCTTTCTTCTTGTGGGAGGCAGCATGCAATCCAATACTTTGTTTTGATAATTTGCAGTAGTGGAGGGGTGTGACCTTCTGAATGGTCTTCAAACGTGGAAGAGGGAGTTAGAGTAAGTGCATCCGTTGTTGTTCCGTAAGTGGGTAATGTTGGAAAACGTGATAGCGCAGCAGAGATCGAATATCACAACCACGAGAAAATAAGTGAGAAAATATGGAGATAAGAGGAGGGGCCAGGCCCTCCAATGGAGGCCCCCCCCCTCTCTTTCTCTCTTTCTTAATCTTACTCTCTTAACCCTAATACATCATGTTCAACCCTTATATAATGGATTGTTAGACACAAAATGACCATAATACCTAATACATCTAAATTACTAAGTCTGACACTAAAAACAACAAATATTCATATTCTTCAACACCCCTCCTTAAGTTGGGAGTGAGATACTTCGAACTCCAAACTTGCCAAAAACCCAATTTTTTCTTCTTCTTTTTTATTTTTGAGCTCTCTTGGCTGTTTACTTTTCAACAGCCTTCCTTGCTGTAACACTCTTCATCAGCCTTCATGGTTGTTCTTCCAATCTTTAGCAATTTCTTTACTGCAACATTTTCAGTAGCTTCTTTGGTTGCAACATCTTTAACTCAACATTCATGGTTGGTCATTTTCAACAGTTTCTTGGCTGCAACATTATCAATTCAGCTTTTATAGCTGGTCATTTTCTACAGCTTCTTTGGCTGCAACATCTTCAACTCATAAAAAATAGCAACAAGTTTCTTCACAACACTTCCTCCATTTCAAACTAATTGGATTGTACCCTTACAGCCTGATTTGCATATCAATCATCAACCACTATCTACTGCATTTGTTGGCTGATTACATTGGTGGCACTCTTCTGCTCCTATTTTTGTTCAGTGAATCATAATAGTCAGTACAAATTGCTCCTGATAGCAAGGTACTTTCTTTGAAATACTCTCTCTTCGCAGCCAATTGAACAACTCCATAGCCAATAATGGATAACCATTCATATCATACATATTGATCATCACCTTCCATGAATCAACATCTTGTATAGGCATATCATGAACTGAAAATGGTGCAGGTTAACACCACTCTCCATTAGTTGAAGTTTAAGGCCTTTATTGTCTGCAAAAAGTCAGATCAATTCCTGATGTTGTTGGTGTACATGATGAGCCTCTCTGCACTCGCTCTTTTTTGCATATTGCCCATCCAGCTGATAACGCCACACTAACATATCCTTTGATCCTTCACTTGTGATTGAGATGGCTGAACTGTTCAAGTTCAAACCCCTTTGGAAGGTCCTTGCCCTGCTGAAGTTTACCACCATCATGACAACATCGAAGCCCTCAAAGAGATCTCCTTTTATGGTTGAAGTTTTAAAGATGGCCCACTGTCTACTTTTGTTCTTGTGAAGTTCTAGCGCTTCAATAATAGCAGCAGCATCAACTTAAGAAGTTTCCGCGGCCATGCCATCTAGGCGAAGAAAGGGGATTTCAATATGATGAGTCCTCTGGCCGTCCAGGTGGTGCATATTCATCCCCAAACAACTTTGATCCTTTTAGGAATGCAGAAGGGGTTCCACATGCATTTGGTCATGATTCTTTGCTTAAATTTGATGGTGTTGGTCTCCCACCAAGGTCATTTGGTTCATTTCCATCTAGCAGTAGAGGGATGTTGGATGCACTGCCTGACATGGGGAAGAGTTTCCGACCTTCTGGTGTTCATAGTGATAACCTTGACAAAAAAGCTGATCAGGCTTCTTGTAGACCTGATTTCTTGTACCAGTTCAGGAATCGGGCCATCCTCGTGTTCATAATCTGCCACCATCAAGGAGTCCAGGCAGGGATCGTGGTGGCTTATCTGGGCATTTCATCAAACACTTGATGTGCAAGGTTAAGCTTTTGTGGGGCATTTAATCAAACACTTGATGTGCATCCTCCGTCTGCCCACATGCACCAACATTCAAGCTCTGCCCATCAAATGCACATTGATATTTTTTTTTTATAGGGCATGGTGCGAATGTCCTGCATTGCCAAGTCCTTCATGGAAGCACCATATTGTTTACAAGGCATACCCCTCGAGACACCATTGAGTCTTTCTATTTCAAACATCATAACGGATGTTGTCACCCATGCCTATGTTCTGATCATCATCCGCCCGAACACCATGACCAACCATGCTTCTTTGCTTCTTTGTAGGGCATACGTTTGAACTTCCGGAATGTAACCCACTTGATGTCTTATTAAACTCCTCAATGTCGTAACGAGCTTCCTCCCTCTTTGATTTGGGTGACCATTATGTTGTAATACAATCCAAGGAAAGATACCAGAAACACTCAGAATTGTGCCCATCCATTCCAGTCAAAAAGACCACAGAAAAATCACCCGCAGTCCATAATCAATGAAAGGGTGAAATGCAACTACACCATGACTGCCACTTCATACCACCAGTTTTGGTGGTTGCCGAACCTTCCACACGTTTTAGCGAATTTGCCGCTACCTAGTACTGCTCCCAACGATCGAAATAGGCTATGATATAATGTTGAAAAACATGACGAAGATCAAATATCACAAAAACGAGAAATAAGTGAAGAGAAAATATGGAGATAGGAGGAGGGGGCAGGCCCTCGAATGGAGCCCCCCTCTTTTTCTCTTTCTTAATCTTACTCTCTTAACCCTAATATCATGTTGAGCCCTTATATAATGGGTTGTTAGACACAAAATGACCAAAATGCTCTTAGGACTACGGGAAATTACAATAATACCTAAAAGGCTAAAACATCAAAATTACTAAGACAGACACTAAAAACAACAAATATTCATATTCTTCAACAGGTAATATCATTTTGGATGAAAGCATTTAGGATGGTTGGGGATGTGTGGGTAATGACAAGTACGGTGGTAAGAGAAGAATTTGGGTATGGAATACTTTTCACAAATGCCCCAAAAGAAATTGTGTAGCTTTTCTCATGCCATTTGCAGGTTTTTGGCTTGCAAGAAATAGATGACCTTTTATGGGTGGAAACCCTTTGACGGAGCTAAGTATAGAAAAAAGTTGAATTCTGCAGCTACTTGTTCGGAAAAGGAGGGATTACTTTTCTTTTGTTTTGTTGAACACCTCACTTTGAGTTTTGACTTGTCACACGGATGCACAGGTAGACATGGGCACAAGCGTAAGTAAGGAAGTGTTAATTTTCACAAGTTATGGGTTTGGGACAGCTATGTATAACTTACAATGTCATACATAATCAATAATATCTCATAAAACAAAAAGTTCATAAGTAATTCATTAGTAAAGCATAGCACCAAAAAATATTCAATATAGACAGTGTTGAGTCGGTCATTGGAGAAGTTCAATAATATCAGTGTCCGACACTGGTGCAGCTGTATAAGTGTATATATGACATAGGTTCTGAGTTCTAATTTTTAACGAAATGTCCTTGTCAATTTCAAAAGTTGTACTTCCACCATCACAGCGTTCATGATCTGACGTTTATTTGGCATTGCACTTGCAGGTAGAAGCTTATATCAAAGAGCACATTAGACCTCTCTGCAAGAGTGGTGTCATCACAGTTGAGCAGTACCGGTGGGCAGTGACCAAAACTGCTGACAAAGTCATGCAATACCATTTTAAGGAGAAGAATGCTGATTTTCTCATTAAGGAAGGTCACAAGGTGAGGAATCTTGCTGAACAGTACGTTGAGTCCTCTAAGAAAAGGTTTTCTCGACCTTCATCCTCTCATGCTAAATAAGTTTTTCACTGCATATACGCCAATCTGCTCGTGATCCCTTTTCTCTCCTTGTGTGGAGATCAATTCCTCAACCAAGTATGTAGTTAATGACTTGATGCCTCATGCAAAATGATGCCTTGATATCTCTCGTGTATGTTACATGCAGGTTGGAGCAAATGTAATTTGTATCTTGTGGATTAGGGAAATTTTTGAGTTTGCAGGTTTTGCTTGCATATATTGTTTTTGGTTCTGAAGATATCATTTCTTTCATGCGTGTTCCACCCAGAATAGGCATAATATAAACCTTTCGTGAAGGATATTTGCTTATTACAAAATAATAGCTAGCTAACTGCAGTTAACTCCAGGGTACAACAAACTCGTAATTCCTGAAGAGGAAAGTAAAACTTCACAAGAAAAGCTTTTCGACTTTAATGTTTCATATATGATCCGTAGATGGATAAATTGCGAAAGCAACTAGAAAAATGGTGGGAAAAGCCAAAGTTCTATTTGTATGATTAGTCGGTGAAACTGAGCTTGTCATGGCTTGGCTAGGTTCTCGCTGACTCCCTCAGTTTGATTCCTACTCGATATGAACCAAACAAAGCCCTGTTTTTTTAGTCTTACATGAACATGGCGTTCGCTTCACTTAGTTCATACAAGCAAGCTGACAAGCTTATATGAAACAACATAATCAACGGAATGTCCATCTTTTGCTTTCTCTCTCCTAAATGACTGAAGAATGAAATGGAAAGGTAATTCCAACTCTTGAGGATAAAAGAGCAGTGGCTCGATTCCCTCGAGTGAAGAGAAGCAGAAGTGCATTGATACTAGGCTTCATCTGTCTTCAGTGTTTTTGAAAACTGAAAGGCACGTCAGCCAGGCTAATAGTTATATTCAGACCGTGAATGGTTCGTTGACGGCTTTGAGAACCATGTCTCTAGGACCATATAGATGCAGCCGAAAATAACCAACCTGCTCTGCAAGTTGACCAAACCATTTGATGATCAAGGAACCTATTCGAAAGGGGATTCTGTGATTTATTGAGTTATGTCATTAATTTGGTTTTGATTTTGGTTTTATCATTTTGTTTGTTTTCATTATTTATTGGTTGGATTCTTGCTGGAAAAATCTATCGCGTTTTTACTTCATGACATGTCCCGGGTGTGGGTCTCTCTTGGTTTCGATTTGATTTTTTTTTTTTTTGAAAATATAGAACACGAGTAGAAATGTGTAACGTCATCGTTTCATCTACAAGACATAACAATATATTATATTGAGGATGAATGACCTCATACAACATTGAGGATAAGACAATATTTTGGTAGATACAAATGTTGATAAAGTTGGGTCTTCACGTTACGAGGAAGATATAAATAACTCAGAGATTGATATTGGTATTGTAGAGAGTAAGGATGAGGAATTCTTTGATATACAGGGATTATTCCCTAACTTTGAAGGTCACATTGCTTATAAGATATACATAGTAATTTTTTACTTTAGTGAAATTATACACTCAATATCAATACTCTATATTTCAACTAACTATGTAAATTTAAATATGTAGATAATAAAAAAAAGTGGTAACAACCTACACAAGGTATACTGTTGGTAAAGCATGGTTAGTGAAGAAAATTGATGTGATGCTCGATAATTAGGTTGAGATTGTAGATAGGAGTGGGTTGATTGGATAGAAAGGCTTGTTGTGTGAAGTTATAAATAAATCATTATTGATTGTTTTTATCAATCGTTGGTAATTAGATACAAACAACTTTCATATGTGATGCGCTGAGATGGCTATCACATTTCACGATGTTTACGAGATATTTCGTCTTCTAATAGAGGAACAATTTGTCTCCTTGATACAAGAGATTATGTCTAGAAGTAAGGAAGATATTTTGAGTGATATGTTGGAGATGAGTATCAATAAAATAGTGTTAGAGATTAAGTTTGAGGTGTTTTGAGTAAGTAACGAAAATTAGCCTTTATTATATTTGTTATATCAGCTTAGTTGTGCATTATATAAAAATAAGTCTAAACATGACACACTAGTACTAGCTTTAGTACATTTTGAGCGCGGGTCATAGCCTTTATTGGGTGACCGATGTTGGAGTTGTTATAGATGTATGAAAAATACTGCCAATGAGTATATCGATTGATTATATATGAGGATGTGTGAGGTTGGTGTTGTAAATGATTCATGTATTAAGATTATATATTGTATATGGGGTTTAACTATTATATTTCATATGTTCTTTTATATTATTCATTATATATATATATATATATATATATATATATATATATATATATATGTAAATGACATTTGTAATAATAAAAGTTTGGTTCATCACTACATGAAAAGTTGTTTGAAGTGTATAACTCTCTCTCACACATTAATACACAAACATAATTTCCTTCCTTTTTTGTACTCATAGAAGCTAATGTTGTAGAATTTTTTTTAAGGTTGATGTCAACCTAACAACCTCAAGGAAAGACATCTTATACATATAAAATGTAAAGTATATATAACAGTTATACACTATATACGAACCATCAATAAAAATATATAAAAACTTTTATATGTTTGTCTTATATGTGTTATCAAAATTCAATACCTATGAAAATACACGCAATAATTGCATTGAACAAGGATGTACAAATATAATATTATTAACAATATCCATGTAAGAGATTTTACAATACCATATATGATATTAGTGAGAGTATAAATCATGTAGTAATTATTATAGAACACTTCGAGACCTATCTTTCTTCCTAATTTTCATTAGTGTATTGTAAATATATCTTATCGTACTAACATTTACCTCATCAATTTATTTTAAATGCATCAAAATATGCTTCGGTTTACAATAATTTTTTGTAGGTCCTTTGTCACACTATACCTAGATCCACTCATTCTCCTTGCAAAAGCATGTCCTTCAAGATAAAGCCTAAAAGATATTATGTATAACATTTACTATATTCAACTTTTAAGAACCATCAATTGCACCATCTCTCGTCAATAAAAATTATTATTTTAGCTTATATTTTCAACATCAATATTTTACACGCCTTGTTTTTGTCACTCATTTTACACCCAAGCCATACTTTCCTTTTTACGTATTTACTCTTGAAATGAAAAATAATAACAATAATATTATGTTTGCTCTCAACATTTTTTATGTACCCAATAAGCTTATTATGATTACTAAACGCATCTTTTATCACAAACACGGGTGAATTGTCAAGTCCATCACCCTTGTAATCAATAAATGTTTATTCTACTTCACCGATCAATCAGTCAAAGAATAAATCATATAGTACTATAATCGCTTATAGTCTCTTTATTCTCACTATAATAAATATTTGATCAGTCGTCTTCTTAGAATCTATTTCATCACAAGTGCTTTTACTCTAGTAGTTTGTTATTCTGTAATAATACAAAAATATATAAAGTTTGAAGCTTATATATACACATAAAATGAGAAATGTAACTCAAGCACATCTCTCCTTAAGGTAGACACGATTCAACCGCATTTCCCCTTTAAGAATCCATGACTCTCTTTAAGGGGAGGCATAGTTTTACCGCATCTCTCAAAGGAGAGACACGTTGATTCGTGTCTCTTCTTGGAGAGAGACATTCTTGTATTGCATTTCAAATTGAAAATTTGATGAGTGAATCTTCCGACCCAAAACCCTAAAATATCAACCAAAACAAAAAACACAAACAACAACTAAGCCTTTTCCCATACTAGACGGGTCAACTACATGGATTTTTTGTTTCCACATAGCCCTATCATGTGCCATGTTAGCAATTAACTCACAATAAGCTAGATTATTCTTTATTGTTTCTTTCCAACACTTTTATGGTCATCCTCTACCTCTTTTAATATGTTCCAAATTTAGTTTTTCATACCTTCTTACAGGTTCTTCTTTTGATCTTCTTTCTATATGTCCAAATCATCTTAAAAGCTATTCTCTCATTTTATCCTCTATTGGTGTCACTCCTAATCCCAACACTCAGAACCATAAAACATGGCAGTCCTAATTGTTGCTCTATAATATTTACCTTTTAACTTTAATGGTATCTTCTTATCACAAAGAATGCTTGATGCTCCTCTCCATTTTAACCAACCAGCATTAATTCTATGCGTAACATCTCCATCAATTCTTCCATCACTCTGAAAAATTGACCTTAGGTATTTAAAACTTTCCTTTTGAGTAATGCAATGTGTGCCAATTTTAATTTCTATGTCCTCTGAAGTAACCAAATGATCAAACTTACATTCCATATATTCTGTCTTTGTTCTACTAAGTCGGAGGCCTTTGCTTTCTAATGTTTCTTTCCATAGTTCCAATTTTCTATTAACTTTTTCCTTAGACTCCTCCACTAATACAATGTCATCTGCAAATAACATACACCAAGGTACTTCATCTTGAATATGTTTTGTTAGCTCATCCATCACCATTATAAATAAGTATGGACTTAAAGTTGATCCTTGATGTAACTCAATATTAACTTCAAAGAAGTCTGTCGTTCCTTCATGAGTCCTCACACATGTTTTTACACCATCGCACATGTCTCTTATAAGGTTAATGTATGTCAATGAGATACCTGTTTTCTCCAAGGTTGTATAAAGAACCACCCTCGGTACCCTATCGTAAAATATTTTTAAGGTTCTCGAAAGAACCTCCAAAAAAAACATAAAGACAACACAAATTTACAATAATACGAATATATTTTTAAGAACCAACCTCTTAAAATCTTGAAACATCTAGAACTCGACTGAATCAATCGTATTTTTCTTTTCTTTTTCTATTTTTGTTATTTTTTGTTTCATGAATCTTTGGTGAGGTTCATAAGAATATAATCATGTACTTTGACCGTGAAGAAAAAACAATAGATCCAAACAGATGAAATGTCAGTTTTCAAAATAAATCGGAATTAGATACGAAGATAAGAGAGAAATTGTTGTAGGAGTATTTTTAATATTTTTTAAATTAGGATTGTGTGAATTGTAGAAAGAGTGTGTAAGTAATTCCCAATGTCAAACTATGTGTTGTACTTATGGTTCTATTTTTACTGTTGAGTGTTCTCACTTTTAATAGTTTTCTCTTTTTATTTTTTTCTTAATTTTCTTTCTTATGGTTATGATGCATTTTCCTATTCTTCTACCTACAAAGCGTCATTTTTATTAAATGCATTTATAAAACTATTTTATTATTCAAAAAGACAACTCGTAAAATTAAAGAAGGAGACCCACCTTGTTGTGATTTCATGGATGACGTGACCACGACGACTCATGTATAAAACATGTCCGGCTTCGGATAAATCAGGGTTGGCGGCTCTTTTTGAAACCTAAATCTTGAGCCGTAACCAAACTAGTTCACAGTGGAGCTCGACTACAGAGGAGCTCGATTGAGGATCTAAGCACTGTCAAATCTAGGACAGTTTTGGTTTGAATTCAGAACCACTCGTAAGCAATAAATAAAATATAATTTTTGGAAAATATAATATAATATTATAAATAAATAAAAGCTGCTAGTCTCATTAGGCTTTCAACGTGTCACCTTGGGGAGGGCCTCGTGAGAGGGGTGGAGGGAAACCCGGAAGGCCGAAGGCCCAAGGGGCTAGAGGAGTCGGATTGAGGCGGTTCTTGAAAATGTCGAACCATAACCGAATCGGACGGTTCTTAATTCTGTTATGGATTCGAATGGTTTCGGTTTCCACCGGTTCTGGAACCGGTTAGATTCCGGTTTGAACTAGCGGTCCGATTCCGAACCGTCCATTATACTCATTTACAAGGTTTACTTGTCACCCAACCCAAAAGCTTTTTCGGTTTGAAGCCGTCTGGTTAACCCATGCCTTGTAGTAGCATTTGTTGACTTGGAATCGAGGTGTCCCCGGGCTCATTGAGAGGATGAAATCAGGTCTCTTTAACACGGAGTTCAGGCTTGGGCAATTGGGATCCGGGGATCCGGCTGGGGGTTCTAAGTGAGTGCCGCTAAGTTGAATCGGGTTCAACTAAGAAGACCCGTTTCTGTTTGAGATTAAAAGAAAAGAAGCGGGCAGCTCGACGATCTTGCTCAGGAGAAAAGGGAGGAAGTCGCAGGGGTTGCCGTCAGTGGTTGGTACGGCGGAAAGTATTTCGGTAACAGGGATCGGATGTGACGGTCGACGAGCCAAAATACTGCGAATTTCCTAGAAGCATTTCTCCATTTCTCTTCGCTTCTTCCTTTTCTTAAAAAGATTTTCTGAGGAACGTCATGCACGGCGTGGCGAGGCCGTTCATCAACGGACTCTGTTCGTCGACACGAGTAAGTCGTCCAAATGGGGTTTGTGAGTCGATTGTAGTCCTTTCTGCGACGTTCTCTGGATTCATGTTCGTTCATTTCGAGCCTTTTTGATGTTTCAGTTGGGTAGTGAACGACTGAGAAGATTGAGAAGAGGTATACATTACGCGGGCCACGTGTTTGATGCGGGACAGCCCACGCATTCCTCCCACCCTCAGGTGCGCTTCTGAAATTTGGGTGCTTCTTATGTGTGATACTCTGCCTCTTTTGTCATAGTTAAGATAGTTCCTCCCCTTGTGTATCTCATGATAAATATCGGAAGCTTGTCATCAGCGGCTGCTTGGATTCACAACGGCGATCTTGTGTCGTATTATTTACATTTAACTCCAAAGGGATCATGTTTTATTGTCTCTTTACATTGTTTACAATAAAAACAACTCCTTCTCTATACATACACAAACAAATACACACACACTACAAACTCCATTGTCATCGTCCGAATGGGGCGATATCTGAAATGTTTGAACCACATTAATTCTCTCTCTCTCTCACATCTTCTGTTTCCATTGGTTCAACAACGACTCTATCACTGACATAAAGGCGTTTCGGGTCTGGTCTTTCCTTTTGTGGCAACGCATCCACCGCAACAACGTTCTACAAATGAGGATCTTGCATATGTTGATGATGGTTAACTGTCCAAACCCCTGTGGCATCCTGTAAACGATATCCTAAAATTTCTATGTTTGCTGTTCAATTAAATTTGCAACGAAGGAACCAGTTTATAGATTAACACTGTAGGAGATGCTAATTAATTGGTTTTAATAAATTTCTTGCAGAAGAAATTAACAAATGAGATACGTGCTTGAAATCGCTATTAATGAACAATTGAAGTACACCTGGTTTCCTTTTTTTCATTCATAGTTATTCTTATTGTCTTTTTCAGTTGTTAGAGAAAGGAGAAATAACACCTGGCATTACAGAAAATGAATATATATCAAGGAGGAAAAAGTTGTTGGAGATGCTGCCAGAAAGGAGTCTAGCGATCCTTGTGTCTGCACCTGTGAAGATGATGACAGATGTGGTACCTTACCCTTTCAGGCAGGATGCTGATTATCTTTATATCACTGGTTGCCAGCAACCTGGTGGTGTAGCTGTTCTAAGCAAAGACTTTGGATTATGCATGTTTATGCCTGATTCTAGTCCTCAAGTATGTGGACACCGTGCATACATGACTGTTTTAAATGCACAAGTTCATTTTTCTTAAAACTTTGGCTAGATTCTTATTCCTTGTTCATCTAAAGAGTTGTTGAGATTTTTTGTAAATTGATAATTTCTAACTATTTTCTTGTTGAGGAAACTGCTTTCTTGGTTTTTTTAATTGATAAAAACTGGAGAAGTTTATGATATTGAAAAAAATCCTAAATTTAGTTTCTTTCTTTGTAACTTGGCCTTGAACCATAGTCGCAACACATGTATCATAGATATTTTTTGGAATTATTGTGATTTTTTTGTGGACGAGCTGGATAGGCAAACTCCCAGTGAGATGCAGGTCCTGGGTAAAACTGGTGACCTAAGATTTCAGGACCGGCCCCTAGGATGAGATATGTCTCTTTGGTAGCTAGTAACAATAATTTTGAAGATTGTGATTTTAGCATATCTTTCTCAATGACTATCAGTAAAAAAAAAATTTCCATTTTGGAAAAGAGACCTTGTTTAATGCAATCATGTTCTTTTCAGTTTGTAAAATTTTGAAATATTTATATATATAGCAGAATGATATCTATAGTTCATATTTTGATGACCAACTACGAATATCAAAGACTGCTTGAATGCTTAGCAACCATTGTGATCTACATTGGTTCCTACGTGCAACTTTGAAGCAGATGGTTTATTCTTTGACGTTCTCTTCTGCAATTTAGTGTCTCACTATATTAATGCCTTGTGCCTGTTTTTGGTTATTCTTTTTGATATTTTCCAGCTTCAAGGAAACTATTGTCTATAGAACACTTAATGGTACTCCTGTTGTTTCTATGATACTTATCTATCATTTTGTAGTAATTTAACCTTCTGAATGAACTAAAGTGCAAAGGTGTACTTTGTAATGAACGACAGCAACAATCCCAATCACTTTGATCACACGAACAATCAAATAAGTCTCAGCTTAAATAACCTCAAAAAGCACAAAGTGCCTACAAAGGAGACTTGTTGAGAAGATGATCCAAGAGTGCATCTATTTTAGAATTGGATCAGTTTAAGAGAAGTCTTAATGATGTATTATAATTTGGGTATTTTAGTCTTTCAAGTTATAAAAGACTTTATATATATATGCTGTGATTAGTTCTTTATAACCCTAAGTGAGAAATTAATAAAAAGGAGAGAGGAGCCACAAGGGGGCATCTTCTTCAACTTGTCTCCAAGTGCTTTGTATGGGCCTGTAATCTCTTTCCAGTCTTTTATATATTTTCTCAACATGGTATCAGAGTTATAAGTCATGAAACTAGTGGTTTCAGTGATGGTGTGACTGCTGGTACCTGTCAGCAGAAGCCAGGAAGGCGTGAATGCTGCAGATCATAGGAAGAGTCGTGTGAAACTCTAGTTGAAGGGGTGATTATCTTTTATATCGTCATGTTTCAATGTTTCAGTATCATAATCAATATAAAAATCATAACTTTTAAATCTTGTAAAATCATTGTTACAGATCGATTTTGTGGGGACCCAAGGATGGTTTCATGCTTCTTGGGAGGGTGCCAGAAAAAATTGCCATAAATTTTAATATATTTGTAAAACACAGGTTCCACACAAACATAGAGAAACACAGAGCAACAACCCCCCCCCCCCAACATCATCTTACATTTTTGCTTGCCATTTTATGCCTCTTTTTTACATGATGGTTTCAATTTAAGTCATTATACTTGTTTGTCTTAGAGAACAATATCTTCCACACCATGCTTTAGTTATCTTAAATAGGTCATCAGATTCATGCTTTGTGTATCAGGTTCTAATGCAATTTATGCTGCAGGAAGTGATTTGGCAGGGACAAGTTGCAGGTGTTCATGCAGCCTTAGACATTTTTAAGGCTGAAAGAGCATTTCCAATTGATAAAGTGCACGAGGTCAGTCATTTGTAGTATATGATACTTTATATCATTTGAAATGGTTGTCTTTTTTCAATAGAGAACATGTTTATGTAGTTAATGTCAACAAGAGAATCTTCTGTCAGGGATTCACATGCACCCACACACAGACACAAAGAGCACACGTGGATACTCATGTGCACACACACACGCTCTCAACTTTGTTATGGCATTATAATTGGATTCCAGCAAGTGTATGTTAACTTGTTTATCTTATCAGTACATATTTGGTTAGTTTAGAGCTTCACTGCATTTATGCTTGGACACTCTCACATGGATGCTCACATGCATGCTCAAAGTCGTTTGTTAATGTTGGTTGGCTTTTCCAAGCTGGCTGAATTTGGGGACTTCTAGTAAGGTAAGTGACACTGGCAAGAGAGATGTCTGATTCATAGTATCTATATTAGATTCTTCCAGATATGATCAAGAAGGCATCAAAATTGTTCCTTAATGTTGGGATACCGTTACCAAACTGTCTGAATTTGGAAGCTCTCCGTGTGGCAAATGACGCTGGGAAGGTCAAAGATATTGCAAAGTGTACACATGAAATCCGATGGATGAAATCTCCATCAGAAGTTAAGCTAATGAAGGAAGCGGCATCAATCTCCTGCCAGGTACGGTATTGCCCCAATTTGGGGCACCACATTCCTTTCTTTTCATTTTTGTTTTCAGGTTCCAGTTTGTTACTTGAGTCTGAAATGAGGTCATAATAGTAGTTGCATTTTTTTCATGGACTATGAATGACATCCAGAAAATGGGAATGTCAATGTTCTTATTGAGTTTTTGTCTTGAGGATACGAAGAGCTACTCATGACTTAATATTGTTATTGTTATTGATGAGGCTGATTGCTTCTCACTCAGTTTACCCTATTCTTGCATACTTTTCATTCTTTAAGTCCGTTGCTAGAGTATTTATCGTATCATAGTCTTAAGCTTGAAATAGATCAACATATAGCGTTTCAATTCAATATTGCTTAATTTGTTGGTATCCTTTTAAATAACCTGTGAGTAGGCATGTTTGGTTCCAGTTTGCCAGAAACTTGGAACCACAACTAATATCACACGGGTGCGGGATACACCAAATTTCAAAAATATTGGCTGCAGGGACACATCTAAGGTATATAATATTATATATAATATTCAAACTAGAGCAAATGAGACATCAATTAACATAAGTATATGACAATAGTAATTACACAACTTTATATTAAAGCAAAACAAGTAAACAACTACTAATTTCATCATAATTGTAAACATAAGTAATCTTAATGTTGATAAATAAAATGAACTACCTGCATTATAAACTGATTGAAAAACCGACATAGTTGACAATAGCATGAATTGAAAAACAGACAAACTCTGTGTGTGCATGTGTGTATGCATGAGCAGATGGACCCACACGTGGGGGACCTAAGGGCCTACTTGACTATGCAGCCTTTTGCTTTGAATTCCTATTATGAATCATGATCATTATAATGAAGTCTATGCTTCAATATAGTTGCGGAAGATCAACGAGTGGACAATACCACAAAGTAACAATCACAAGCCCTTAGAAAAGGGAATAGTCGAGAGCAAAAGTGCATGCGAAAAGGAGAATAAACAAAGCATAAGCTTGAATAAATAATCGTTATTCATTAGCGATCAAAGTTTTAAATTTACAAGAGATTACAAGTGTATTTATAGAGAAAGAATGAGTGAGAGAGAGTGAGGGAGTAAAGAGAGAAGGGAGAGGGAAGAGAGGGGGGCTGGCTGCAACGGCTATAATACTAGCCGTTATGGGCCAGGGCCTGCCCTGCCAGGGCCAGAGGGGCCTAGACCCATTTTTCTAACACCTCTCCTCAAACTGACAGCTCCATCACTTTAAGTTTGCCAATTAAAGATTGAAACTGAGGAGCAGATAAGGACTTGGTGAACACATCTGCAAGTTGATATTCTGATTTTACAAACTGGAGTGTCAAGTTGCCTTATAGATGCTCTTCACGAACATAGTGACAGTCCATCTCTATATGCTTGGTGCGCTCATGAAAGGTATGGTTGTTGGCTATATACATAACGCTTTTGTTGTCGTAGAACATTATTGGAGAAGCTCCCAATTGTATGCCCAAGTCTTAAAGTAGTTGTCGCAACCAAGTTAGTTATGTAGTAGTGTTGGCCATTGCACGATACTCTGCTTCAGTGGACAAAAGAGACACCTTTTGTTATTTCTTGCATCTCCATGAAATGAGTGAGTTACCAAGGAATATGCAATATCCAGTAGTAGAGTGCCTGTCATTTACATCACCACCCTAATCAGCATCAGTATATGCAAGCAACTGAAATAACGAGGAAGATAGAAATACTCCCTTAGTTGAGGTTTGTCGAATATAACGAATAATCCTCGTAACAACACTCATATGCACTGAGGTGGGTGCATGTTGAAACCGACTTATAGTATGAACAGCATGAGCAATATCAGGCCGTGTTATGGTGAGATAAGTAAGTGCTCCAACCATCTGTCTATAAGGTGTGGGATCACTCAGAAGTTCACTATCAACTAGGCGCATCTTCTGGTTAATTACTTCTGGTGTCTCAACAACTTTATCATCTGTAATACCTGTTCTAAGAATAACATCATTAGTAAACTTAGTTTGTGATAAAAAGAAACCTCTATCATCATGAGTTACCTCAATGCCAAGAAAATAGGAAAGTTGACCAAGATCCTTCATTTCAAACACATTACCAAGTTCTTGCTTGATTTGTTGGATACATGTGTCATCACTACTTGTAATAATAATATCATCGACGTAGAGCAAAAGGATAACAATACCTGCAGATGATTTTCTTATAAACTGGGCAGTGTCAGTATAACACATAGTAAAGCCATGCAATGTCATGAATTCAATCATTCTATCAAACCAAGCGTTGGGAGCTTGTTTGAGACTATATAAGGCCCTTTTGAGCTTTAAGACTTTTCTAGGAATATTGAGACCCGAAAGAGGCTCCATATATACTTCTTCCTTCAACCAACCATTCAGAAAAGCATTTTTAACATCTAACTGATAAATATTCCAATGATGAATGGCACATACAGCTATAAGTGTTCTAACAGTTGTCATTCTAGCTACAGGAGCAAAGGTTTCTTCATAACCAATTCTATATTCTTGAGAATAACCCTTGGCAACCAATCTAGCTTTATAACGATCTAATGAGCCATCGCCATTAGTCTTGATTTTATAAACCCACCTACAACCTATAGTCTTTTTGTTTGATGGTCTAGAGACTATATCCCAAGTTTAGGCTCTAAATAAAGCATCCAACTCTTCATTCATTGCACAAGTCCATTCTTGTGATAATTGAGCTTCTTTAAAGGTTCTAGGTTCCTTTATAGCTGAAATATTTGTTACTAAAGCTCTATGTCTCGGTGAAAAACTATTATATGAGACAAATCTTTTAGGAGGTTTAGAATCACGATTTGACCTTCTAGGAATAGGCATAGATCTCCTATTGTAACGTTGATCAAAGGGTGTAATAGAATGTCTGGTAATCATAGGTTCATCAAGCTCATTTTCTTCATGAATTACCTCTTCACCTAAAATATCATTCAAGAAGGAGCAGGAGGAGTCATTAATAGAGCTATCATCATCCATGCTTTTAAAAACATATTCATTTTCAAAAAATCTAACATCTTGAGATACATAAAGCTTATCATTTTTACAATCATAACATCTATATCCCTTTTTGGTTATTTTATATCCTAGAAAAACACATTCGATGACCCGAGATGATAATTTATCATCTTTGTTAGTATAAACAAAGCATTTACATCCAAAAACACGCAATCTTAAATAGTTAGGGGAAACTTTAAAAAGTTTTTCTATAGGAGACATATTTTGTAAAACCGAAGAGGGCATCCGATTAATTAAATAGACTGCAGTCATAATAGCTTTCGCCCAAAAATTTTTGGGAACACCACTTGACAAAAGTAAAGTTTTTGTGATTTCCAAGATATGTTTATGCTTTCGTTTGGAAACACCATTTTGTTGAGGAGTCTTAGAACAAGAAGTTTGATGTATAATCCCAAACTTATTGAGGTGGTTTTCAAAATCCTTTGACATAAACTCTCCTCCTAAATCCGATCTAAAAATTTTGATTTCTGAATCAAATTGATTCTTTAAAAGATTATGAAAAATAACAAAATTTTAAAAGACATCGGATTTTGCTTTTAAAAGATATGCCCATGTATACCTAGTAAAGTCATCTACAAAAATAACATAATAGGAAATACCTCCTTTAGACAAAACATGTGTCAGACCCCATACATTCGAATGAATTATTTCGAAAGGTCTTGTTGTAACATGCGTTTTGTTTGGAAATGGGAGATGTTGCATTTTACCAAGAACACAATCTTTATAAGAAAAAGATTCCTTAAATTTCATTCCAAGAGGACATTGATACAATTTTTGAGCATTAAGATGTTCAAGGCTCTTGTGCCATAAAAGAGCATCATTTGTCAAAACATTAACATATCCTATACTATGCAAATAATCCATAATGTAAAGTTCGCCCTTTCTATGGCCACGTCCAATCACCTTCTTCGAGAGGCGGTCTTGTACAATACATCCAATGGATGAAAAGGTTATAACACAATTTTGATCCGAAATTTGAGATACGGAAAGTAAGTTTAAATTTAGTTTTGGAATAATTCTAATTTTGGAAACTTCAAAATTCTTGTTTTGCAAGTCACAAATTTTATCAACGTTTAATTGTGTACCATCCGCCTTATAAACACATGATAAGGGTTTTTGAACACATGATTTTAAAATATGTTCATTACAAGTCATATGAAATGAAGCACCCGAATCAAGAATCCAAGAGATCATACCTTGAGTTTCTTTTGTTGAAGATGAGCAAGCCACACTAACCGTTGCTTTTTCCTTCATTTGGGTTTCAAGTTGCTTTAATTTTTGTTCAAGTGCAAGAATGAAAGAAGATGAAGCATGTTCTACTACGGCCACATTCTTTTTCAATTTTGGGTAATTTGGCCTTATATGCCCGGCTTCTCTACAATGATTGCAAATAATGTCTTTTCTTCCTTCTTCACTTTTGAAATGAGGAGGTCGGTAAGCCTTCATATTTGCTCCAGGTTTGGATGCGGCCAAGGCGGTGTCTTTTTGAAGTTTTGCTTCATTCATTCTTGTTTTCGCCATTTGAAGATCGGTAAGAATCTCTTTTTGGTTTTCTATGAATGAGTGATGATCTTATCCCTTCAAATTCTTCTCGGAGACTTCTTAGAAATTGATATACAAAGTCCTCATTGTCTTCACATTGTCTCTCACTAAGACATTGTGTACATTTCTTTTTGTAACCATACAATTGATTCCAAACATTGGAAAATTCTCTAAAAAATTTGTTTACCCCTTTATCTCCTTGTTTAAGTGAGACCAATTTGTCTCTTAATGCCATCCTATGAGCCACATCGCTTTGAACATGAGATTTTTTCAAATATTCTCATGCTTCTTTAGCGTTAGTGAAATCGGCCAAAGTGTCCCTGGTGTGCTCGTTTACATTATTCATGAGCACCCATTGGATTGTTCTATGACCTCCTTCATATTCCTCTTTTTGTTCGAGTGTGGTATTAAAAGAGGGTTCTACCTTTGAACCACTTACATAGCCTTATAATTTTTTAAAATACAAATAGTTTTCCATAGATTGGGCCCATGTTTTATAGTTCGAAGGTGGTAGATGAAAATTAAAACCCCTTTTATCATTCATAGTTGAAGGAGAAAGAAACTAAAGAGATAAACTTACAAAATATGATCAGTATGCTTCTCGAGGCAATGAACAATACAAAATACGATTGACACGCTTCTCGAGACAATAAACAATACTCTCACGATCGAAAAATGACTCTGATACCATGTAATGAAGTCTATGCTTCAATATAAATCAACGAGTGGACAATACCACAAAGTAACAATCACAAGCCCTTAGAAAAGGGAATAGCCGAGAGCAACAAGTGCATGCGAAAAGGATAATAAACAAAGCACAAGCTTGAATAAATAATCATTATTCATTAGCGATCAAAGGCTTAAATTTACAAGAGATTACAAGTGTATTTATAGAGAAATAATGAGTGAGAGAGAGTGAGGGATTAAAGAGAGAAGGGAGAGGGGCCCCCAACGGCTAGTGGCCCCCCTGGCCCTGATGGCCCAGTGGGCTAGGGCATGCCCGGCCAGGGGGGCCAGACCCATTTTCCTAACAATCATAAGCTGATCTACGTAACTTGTCTGATAACACACTCCATATCTCACACTCCATGTCTCATAGATGAACTTAAACGCCCCCTATGCGCCGATAGACTTGTTCTTATTAGGGTGGAGCATAAGATCTAGCTTCCTGTACTGTTTTCTCAGTCTTGTCATTGGCCATTGCATTTACACATAGAATTTTATACCAATCTGCCTCACCATTGATATTTTTCTCCACCTTTGAATAAACATCAAAGGTGGCTACCATATGAGCAATACCCTCCAATGCAAGGTATAGTTGTGATGCCTCTTTCTAGTGCTCACAAAATCACCGAGATCACGGGACCCTTTCTAGTGTTCACAAAATCATACACCCACAAAACACCAGTAAGGAAAAACGAAAATAGCACAACAATTACATCAAAGTTCATTTCTCGCAAAAGAAGAATACCAAACCCTAGTCTTTCCCTACCTATCCAAACTCCAAATTTCCCTCCTTCCCTAATGAAAAAAAATTGAATCAAAACACAAGCCGAATTAGAGAGCAAGTTAATCAAAAGGAGAAATGATGGAGAAACTTAACAGTCACCAGAAGCAAAATGTGCAAGAGGTAGTCGAATCAAAGGAGGAAATCGACCTTGAGTTGTTAGATTGATGTCGGGCTTGCTGGAGGTAGTCGAAGACTCGGAGTTGTGCTGGTGCGGGTTGGAATGACGCATGAAAACTTTTGAGTAACCTAATCTTCACAAACACAAAAATGAATGGTTCTGACCTTCGACACTTTGACTGCACCCAAAAAGCGCCTTTGACACGTTGATCATGTTGAAGCTGCACGACACCGTGTTGGTGCCGCATCATATGGTGTCGGTGTCACACTAGTGTTGGTGCCAACACTTCACCATCTAGAGGTGTTTGTGTGACATAGACTGCAACCAAACCGTCCTAGTTACGATTTTGAAACCATTAGTTATGGTTCGAGTTCCATAACTGCCTCATAATTGCTGAAAACATTTTGAAATTTTTTAATATAAGGATGCAATGCATCCACTAGTAGTCAAACTTCCCACTAGCTTCAACGATAAGGAATTCCCTGTCGTTGAGCCAAAGCTTGTGAAAATAGAATTCAGAAAAGCTATTTAAAGCTTTTCTGGTTGAAATACAACGGTACAACAAAACAATTATGGCACTCTGCTGGGAGTTGAACTCCACACCAGTTGCTTGTGTGAAAGGAAGGGAAGTTATGCATGATAAATTGAGCTTTATATGTAATCACTTATTAGGGGTATTTTCTTTTTTAAAGTTAGAAAGTCTCTTATATAAAGTGTTGGCTATAAGTATTTGTTGATGTATGATTGTTTAAGCAGCAAGTCACAAATTGTCAACGTGTCGATCGAATCGTCAAGATGTTAACACATCTAAATATGGATGTTTAAAATCAAGAATACACAACTTAAGACAAGAAAGAGACAAAACCACAAATCAAAAGGATGTGCTAGACAACTTATTAATTAATACATTAGAGCTCTATTTATAGAGCAAAGGAAAGAAGATTTACACCAAAGAGGTAAGAGAGAGTGGAGGAAAGAAGTATGAAAGAACTAGCCGTTCGGGGCCAGCAGTTGGCCCTCAACGGCTAGTTGAGGCCTTCCCTAAGGAAGAAGTTGGGAGCTCCCAATAGCTAGTAGTTGTTGGGGGCTCCCAACAACTATATGGGCAACGATTCCCTAATGACCCGTGCCATACCATAAATAGCAATCACAGGCCCTAGTGGCCTATGATCATTTTACATTTAACACCTTCTTAAACTTACGGTGCATATACCGAAAGTTTATCTAACAAAAAATGAAAACGAGTAGCAGACAGAAATTTGATGAAGAAATCAGTTAACTGCATTTTTGAGGTGACATAACACAAACTAATCTTCTTCTGTAAGCATTCTTCACGAACAAAGTGATAGTCGATCTCAGTGCGTTTTGTTCTTTCATTTAAGGTATTGTTGGAGGCAATGTACATAGCACTTTTATTATTACAAAACATGGTGGCAGGTTATTGTAAAATAATGCCCTCTTTCAGAATTATCGCAATCCAAGAGATTTCTATAGCAGTTGTAGCCATGGCATGATATTCCGTTTCGGTGGAGGAAAGCGAAACCTTTTGTTGATTCTTGCACTTTGATGAGATAAGTGATTCACTTAAAAAGACACAAAAACCAGTCGTAGAATGCTTGTTCTTGACATCTCCACCCCAATTAACATCAGTATACACAGATAAATCAAGTAACGAGGAAGAAGTGAGGAGTACCCCTTGTTTGTAGAATTCTTTAAATATCGAATAATTCTTGTAATAACACTCATATCAACAATGGTGAATGCTTCTTGAAATTAACTAGTCCTAATAGCTATATGGCAACGGGTCCCTAATGACCCGCGTCATTCCATCAACAACAGTCACGGGACGGGCCCTAGTGGCCCGTGATCTTATTACATTCAACACCCCCAAACTTACGGTGTATATACCAAAAGTTTGTCTAACAAAAAATGAAAACAAGGAGACAAAGATTTGGTGAAGAAATCACCTAACCTCATTTCTGAGGTGACATAAAGCAAACTAATTTTCTTTTGTAAGCATTCTTCACGAACAAAGTGGCAGTTCATCTCAATGTGTTTTGTTCTTTTATGTAAGGTATTGTGGGAGGCAATGTACATAACACTTTTATTATTACAAAACATGGTGCCAGGTTGTTGTAAAATAATGCCCATATCCTTTAGAACTGTCGCAATCCAAGAGATTTCTATAGAAGTTGTAGCCATGGCGTGATATTCTGTTTCGGTGGAGGAAAGCGAAACCTTTTATTGATTATTGCACTTTCACGAGATAAGTGATTCACCTAAAAAGACACAAAAACCAGTCGTAGAATGCTTGTTGTTGACATCTCCACCCCGATCAGCATCAATATACACAAATAAATCAAGTAACGAGGAAGAAGTTTAGAGTACCTCGTTGTTTGTAGTACTCTTTAAATATCGAATAATTCTTATAACACTAATATGAACAGTAATAGGTGCTTATTGAAATTTACTAGATGTATGTATTGCATGAGAATTATCACGACGAGTAATAGTAAGGTAGGTAGGAGCACCTATGAGTTGTCTATAGGGAGTTGGATCATCTAATTTTTCTCATCGGTGGATCTTAACTTGGTGCCAAGGACCTCCAGAGTATCCACTTGCTTGTTGTCAATGATACCAGATCTTTCAATTACATCATTCACAAACTTGGTTTATGACATAAAATATCTGCGATTGTTTCTAACAATTTTGATACCCAAAAAGTAATTAAGAAAACCTAAATCTTTCGTATCAAATTCTATATGAAGGCTATGTTTAACCTCGACAATCTCTGTTTCATCACTCCTAGTGATAACATATCATCCACGTAGAAGAGTAAAATAACAATACCTTTATCCGACTTCCTTACTAACAAAGCAGTGTCAAAATAACAAGATGTAAAGTTATGCAGATGCATGAAACTTTCAAATCAATCAAACCAAGCCTTAGGAGCTTGTTTCAAACCATACAAGACTTTCTTCAATTTAAGAATATAATCATGGTGAACATCAAATCCGGGAGGACTCATATAAACATCTTCATAAATATCTCAGTTTTAAATAGCACTAAGAGTTATGAGTATCCTGATAGTTGTCATCCTCAAATGTTTCATCATAATCGATTCCATGTTCTTAAGTATAACCCTTGGCTACCAGTGTGGCTTTATATCTTTCAATATTACTGTTACTACAACAACAACAACAAACAACAACAACTAAGCCTTTTCCCATACTAGACGGGGTCGGCTACATGGATTCTTTGTTTCCACAGATCTCTATCGTGTGCCATGTTAGCAGTTAACTCCCAATAAGCTAGATCATTCTTTATTGTTTCTTTCCAACACTTTTGTGGTCGTCCTCTACCTCTTTTAATACTTTCCAAATTTAGTTTTTCTAACTTTCTTACAGGTTCTTCTTTTGATCTTCTTTCTATATGTCCAAACCATCTTAAACGATGTTCTCTCATTTTATCCTCTATTGGTGCCACTCCTAATTTGTTTCTAATAACCTCATTATGTATACGGTCTTTTCTTGTATGACCACTCATCCATCTCAACATCTTCATTTCTGTCACAGACATCTTCATTTCAATATTACTGTTACTATGTGTTTTTATTTTATAAACCCATCCACATCCAATAACCTTTTCATCCTTAGGTTTGGGAACAACAATCAAAGTTTGAGCTTTATCTAATGCACTAAGTTCTTCATACATAGCATCTTCCCATTCCAGAATGCCCTTAACTTGATGATAGAATCTATGTTCTTTTGCTTGAAAAATGGTTGCAATCAAGTTTTTTCGTTGAGTTTCAAAAGATTCATATGAGACAAAATGTTGAGATCTTAATTCTATGTTCCAATCGTGAATTGTCTTCTTTATATCATGGAGTATAGTGTAAAGGAAAAAGTTGAATAATAGGTTGAGCGTCTGAACTTTCATCTAAAATATCAATTGTGTTAATACTTTCCAAATTTAATTTTTCATACCTTCTTACATGTTCTTCTAATCTTCTTTCTACATGTCCAAACCATCTTAAACGATATTCTCTCATTTTATCATCCATTGGTGTCACCCCTAATTTGTTTCTAATAACCTCATAATCTATACGGTCTTTTCTTATATGACCACTCATCCATCTCAACATCTTCATTTCTGTCACCGACATCTTTTGTACATGTTGAAACCATCTTAAACGATATTCTCTCATTTTATCATCCATTGGTGTCACCCCTAATTTGTTTCTAATAACCTCATAATCTATACGGTCTTTTCTTATATGACCACTCATCCATCTCAACATCTTCATTTCTGTCACCGACATCTTTTGTACATGTTGATGATTAAATGCCCAACACTCAGAACCATAAAACATGACATGTCTAATTGTTGCTCTATAATATTTTCTATGCGGAACATCTCCATCAATTCTTCTATCACTATGAAAAATTGACCCTAGGTATTTAAAATTTTCCTTTTAGGGGATGCAATGTGTACCAATTTTTATTTTTATGTCCTTTGACGTAACCAAATGATCAAACGTACATTCTATATATTTTGTCTTTGTTCTACTAAGTCAGAGGCCTTTGCTTTCTAATGTTTCTCTCCATAGTTCCAATTTTCTATTAACTTTTTCCTTAGACTCTTCCACTAACACAATGTCATCTGCAAATAACATACACAAAGGCACTTCATCTTGAATATGTTTTGTTAACTCATCAATCACCATTATAAATAAGTATGCAATTAAAGTTGATCCTTGATGTAACCCAATATTAACTTCAAAGAAGTTTGTCATTCCTTCATGAGTCGTCACACATGTTTTTGCACCATCGTGCGTGTCTCTTATAAGGTTAATGTATGTCAATGGGATACCTCTTTTTTCCAAGGTTCTCCAAAGAACCTCCCTCGATACCCTATCGTAAGCTTTTTCTAGATCAATAAATATCATGTGAAGGTCTTTCTTTTTTGCTTTAAAATATTCTATAAGACGTCTCAAAAGGTGAATCGCTTCAACAGTAGATATGCCTGGCATGAATCCAAATTGGTTCTATTGTACTTGATACTTGTCTTAACCTACGTTCGATAATTATTTCCCACAATTTCATAGTATGGCTCATTAACTTGATATCTCGATAATTCACACAATTCAACAGTAGTATTTTCCAAACTTTTATAAGAATATTGTCCAGTCCTACTGATTTACCACCCTTAGAGCCTCTTTGACTTCATTCTTTTGAACATGTCATAGAAATTGTGGTTTATATACTTTTTTTATTTGACTAACTCTCCTAAGGTAATATTAATATCTTTATTTTTATTAAAAAACTTATAAAAATAGTTTTTTCATCTATTTCTTTTATCATCATTTGCCACTCGAATTTTTTCATCCTTGTCTTTGATGCATCTAACAGAATTAAGATCTTTAGTTTTATTATCTCTAGCCCTAGTTATCCTAAAAATATCTCTTTCATCCTCTTTGGAGTTGAGTTTTTTATATAAATCCTTCCAAATTTTATCTTTTGCTTCACTAACAGCCTTTTTCGCTTCCTTCTTTGCTTTTTTATAAGTCTCTAAAGTTTCACTAGTTTTCTTACTATAATGTAATTTTGACAATTAGTAGGGATATTCCATTTCCCCTTTTTATAAAGGGTGCATGGTCATTTTGACTTCTACTATACCTGAGTCCAATGATTCCTTCACTAAAGAAATGAAACCAAGCCTGTGGTGATTGCTTCAGTCCATATAAAACTTTGTTCAGCATGCACACTTTATCTAGTCCATACTGATGTTTCAGTCCCTGTGAAACTTTCATGTACACTTCTTCACTAAGGGTTCCCTGGAGAGATATTTTTTACATCATTTTTTATCCTTTGTTAGTTGTCAAGCTGATAAGAACACATATAAGTCATCTTTGTGGGGCAAATGTTTCATTATAGTCTATTCCATAAGAATGACTATATCTCTTTGCCACAAATCTACCTGTATATATATCAATTTCTCAAAATGCGTTGTACTTTACGATGTAAACCCATTTACACCCTAAAATTCTCTTCTTTTCGATAATAATACAATTTCCTAGGTGTTATCCTTGCTTAGTGCATTAATTTTCTCTTTCACAGCAAGTTATCATTTTTTTGATAAAGTTGCATCCTCTCAAGTTTTTGAAATTGTTACTGCATTAGCATTTGCCATAAATGATTTATAGTTGATTGACACTTCTCCATAATCAATCAAATTACTAATAGGATAAGCACATTTCCTTTTTTCTTTCCTGACCATGATTGGTGGGTCAAGTTCATTTGGCAACATACGTACTGGAGTTGGTGTGGCACGATTAGGGTTTTCTTATGGTTCTCTTATCGCTGCTAGAATTTTTTTTTTCTCTTGTGTACACATGATTTGGATCTGCTTTTTCAGGCTTTTCATTGCTATTGTCTATGTTCTCTTGTTCTTCAAGATCTTCATCGACTTTTTTTGATATTAATGGGAGAAGTGGCTCCCTCTGCCTTAGAACTTGCTCTAGCTCCCCCTCATTGCTATAATAATGTGTATTCTCATGAAATATAGCATCTCTAGAGACAAAAAAATTCTTGGTACAGGAGTCATAACATCGATATCCCTTTTTAAAAGGTAAATATCCAACAAATATTCATTTTACTACCCTTAGGTGTAGTTTATCTCTGCTATGAAGATGCAAATGCACATAACATACACATTCAAACACTCTCAGAGTAATATGAAAGAGTTTTTCTCTTGAAAATAGCAACTGCATAAATACCTTCCCTTCAAGGGTTGATGATGGAGAACGATTTATAAGATAAACCGAAGTAAGTACTCTCTCCAAAGATATTTTGGCGATTTGCTCCCAATCATTAAAGTACACATTGTTTCTAATATATGAAGATTCTTGCGTTCTGCTACTCCATTTTATTGAAGACAATACACACATGACGTTTGATGGAGAATTTCATGTGACGCAAGATAATTCTTCAATGTCCTTGAAGTAAATTCACTCCTATTATCTGATTTGATAGCTCCAACTTATGCCTTAAATTGCTTCTCAATAAATTTATGAAATAGAAGAAATATTATAACGTAATCCTTGATTTTATTAAATGAATGATATTAAATCGAGAGTAATCATCAATTAATGAAACAAAATATTTATGTCTAGTAACAACATTAATTGGAAAAGGCTCCCATACATCTGAATGTATTAAACTAAATGCACTCTGAGTTCTTGACACACTTCTAGGAAAATTGCCCACTGGCAGGGTTCACATTCCAAGCATATTTCTTTGCTAAATTTGAATACTTCTCGTACAAGTATGTGTACCTTCGATAGTGGTAGATGACCTAACCTTTGATGCCAGAGTATCACTTCTTTATTATGGTGCGTTGAAGACATATGTGATGCATATTTTAATGAAATTTGCTGAGTTCCCCTCATATAAATAAAGGCCTCCATTTCTTCTACTATATCCAAAAATGATGAGGAGAAATATACACTACAATTTAATCTTATACTTAGTGCACTAACAAAAAGAAGATTCATCGAATTTTTGGTACATATAACACTGGATCAAGAAATCCTAATGATGTCCACAATTTTCCTTTTTCACTTACTGATATAAACGAATTATCGGCAATTTTAACTACATTGTTTGATTCTTGATGATCAAATAATCCTTCTTTAGATTTCACCATATGGTATGTTGCACCAGAATCAATGACCCAATATGAAATATTATCACTTGTTCTTGTTTGGTCACCTTGTGTTGTCGCCATAATTGCATGATATTTTTCTAAGGATGTCCTTGATGCTAAGGTGTCTCTATGACCCATCCCTCTATGCTTTCGAAGCGTTTCAATATCATGTTAATAGTCTCACTTGTATTATCTGGTCCTGTTTCTTGAGTTCCTATAATAAAAACTTTGTTTTTCATATGGTAAGGCTTATCAACTAATTCCCAACATTGTTCCATGATATGTCTGAACTTTCCAGAATGTGTACATTTCAGCATATCTCTTTCTTTTGCAGTACCATGTCCACATCCTCTATCTCAGGTTCATCCTCTGCTTCTAGTGGCCTCGTTATAACCCATTCCAACAATGGTTATAACCCATTCCAACAATGGTTGTATTGTCAAAATTCTGCATTTTATTTTCGTCTATCCTCTTCAATAATCCATAGGACGTAGACTGTCCCAAGTGTAGGAACTTTCGCTTGCAAGAATATTAGCCTTACATTTTCTAAGGAGATACCATGCAATAAATCAAATACTTTTCTTTTTTTGAATTCGTTTCTCCGTTCTTTTATACACTCTTTACATTATACCATTATAAAATATGCTAGCCCAGAGTCCTCTCAACTCAATATAGTATTCACTTATGGTCTTTGTCCCTTGTTTACATTTCTGAATTTTCTCTAAGAGTTCATACTCCTTGGCCATGTTTTTTTCTTGAATAGGCTTCCTTCACGACCTTCCAGATTTGATGGGTTGTTTCCTAGTAGAGAAAGGAACGCCCCACATTTGGCATCATTGAGTTATTAACCAAGCTGCAACTAACCATCCTCCTTTTTCCATCTACCTAGGGTATTCTAAACTCCCTATTTCAAGCTTTACCCATTACCCATTACCCAGTTAGGCATTCAGTTTTACCCTTTGCCCTAACACCAAAATATATGGATTTGGACCGTTCTAGATAATTGTTTTATTCAAGTTTGATGTTGGTGATGGAAAAGTAACACTCTTATCAGTTTGGGTGATTCAATTTGCCATAATTTCTTCCTAAAGCCTTTTTTATCGTGATTAGGGTTATAAAAAACATAACAAAGCGGGTTGATGCCTTGCAGAGTTGAAGTTTTTTTGAAGTAATCTAGTGATTGTAATCGAAGACAACAATATACAACAACTATGGTGTGACGTGGATAAAACTTAGCGGCAATGATTGGCCGCTTCATGCCTCTTACTGCTTTAATACCATGTTCAAGATATACAACATTAAGCAATAAACAAACTTTATATTGAATATTGAACAAAGAAAAAACAAGGTTGGCTCGACGCTCTTATGGGTGTCGACCACAACAACTCACTTTCTTCTCTTTTGGAGAAACCTAAACATGATTACAACAAGACAATGTTAAATGTAAAAGGATCATGATTGCTCTTTATGGTATGGCACGGGTCATTAGGGACCCGTTACCCATATAGCTGTTGGGAGCCCACCAACCGCTACTAGCTGTTGGGAGCTCCCAACGTCTTCCTTAGGGCTAGCCGTGGGCCAACAACTGCCCCCCAATAACTAGTTCTTTCCTTTACTCTCCCTTTCCTCTTTGCTGTAAATCTTCTTTCCTTTGCTCTATAAATAAAGCTCTAAATGTACATTAATAAACAAGTTATCTAATATAGCCTTTTGACTTATGGTTTTGTCTCTTTCTTGTCTTATATTGTGTATTCTTGATTTGAAACATCCATATTTGATTGTGTTGACATCTTGATGATTCGATCGACACGGATAATTTGTGACTTGGTCGCTTCAATAATCATAAATCAACAAATATTTACATAGTATCAGAGCCAATTTTGAAGGAATCAAGTACATCGAGAAGTATGCCAAAATTGAAAAGTTTGTGATATTATGCGTTTAACGCTTCAAACTTGAGGTATCATCAAAATCTTGTTTATTCCTTGAAATTGATAGCAAAAATGAGTCTTATAAATGTATTTTTTATCCAAAATGCTATCAAAGTTGGGCAAGAACTATGAAAAATTATTTTTTATCCACACATTTTTGGGATTACATATATGAGACAATTCAAGAATCTATATTAGATATTGAATATTTAAACAATGATGATGCTTTCAAAGCTCAAGAAAAATACAAACAAGATTTGAAAACTTAGATATCGGATTAGTGTGTTTGAAAATACATTTGAAACTTGAGAATACTTGAAAAAGATCAATTATCAAAATGACTTCGTTTTTCAAATTGATTTGATGGAAAGAATCATAATGTTTAAGCAAGGTAACCTAAGCATTAGAGAGTATTACAATGAATTCTCCGAATAGTGAACTCAACTTCGAAATTTTGATAAATTTGATTTTATTTTTAAATGAATTAATGTTAAGAGTTGTTAGACAATCAATATTTCTTCTTATTTATGCGGAGATTAAGAGATAAAATTTAAAATATTACATTAAATTTAATCCATAGAAAAACTAAACGAAATGAAGATTTTTTTGGCCGATCTAGTTATGGAGAAAACTAGATTAAAAAACATAAGTGTTGCAAAAGAATCCGTTCTTGCCGCTTCCATGTTGGGAGCAAATATGTAGACATGCAAGCCTCCACAATTCAAAAACTTCGAAGTATAAAAAGGTGATGAATCAAGTGAAAAGCCCACGATATAATGACCAAATAAGGACATGATATGCCACCATTATAAGAAAAGTGGTCACATCTAAACTACTTATCCTCTTCTTCAAAAGGAATATAGAAACGTGAGAGTCGTTGAAGACAAGGATGGAGGAGTCTTGCCTTCCAACATCAAAGCATATATAGAAAAAATGTTAAAGGAGAAAATAAGCGTTTTCGAAAATGCTCTCTCCACTTCTCAAGGTATATCTTTGTTCTTAGATTTAGGAACTTCTTTTCATATGACTCACAGCGAAAATCTTTGAAAAATTTTAAAGATATTTTTGAGAAACATGTTTTTACGGTTAATGGTACAAAAACTTTAAATTGAAAAAATTAAAATTTTTGAAAAAGAAGACCTTAAAATTCAAAACGTAAGCTTTATACCTAAATTAAATTTAAATTTACTCTCAGTTGCTAAAATGTGTGATAATAATTGTAGTCACTTTCTCATCTGAGCATTATGTGATATAGGTTCACCTACCAAAGAAGGTGATTGGTCATGGCCATAGAAAAAATGGACTATACAAAATAGATTATTTAATTATGCCAAATTTTGAATCTTGTAACGTAGCTCATTATGATACTCTTTGTCATAAACGACTTGGACATTTGGATATGCATAAACTTAGTAATTTTTTTTTGTTGAAAAAAATTATGATCGAAAATTTGATTGTAAAGAATTTGTTCTTAGAAAAATGCACAATCTTCCTTTTGGAGAAAGAAATTATGTACCAGGCAAAGCTTTTAAGATAGAGCTATGTGGAAACAATGAATCCATGTAGCCGACCCCATCTAGTATGGGAAAAGGCTTAGTTATTGTTGTAGTTGTTGTTTGGTTGTATCAACTTTTTGACCAGAAAGACTTGGTATTACTTTATTATTTTTTGGGGATTGAAGTATTGAGATCAAAGAAGGGTATAAAGAAGGGTATCTTCCTTACTTAGCGAAAATATTTAATGGATCTAATAAAGAAAACAAGTCTAATAGGTTGAAAACCACGTGATATCCCCATGGATATCAATCACAAATTGGAAAACTCAGAGCCTAGAAGAAGGTGACTCGATAAATATTGGTAAGAAGATAAACGCTGCTAGAAGATATCAAAGACTTTGGGCAAATTGATATATTTGACAATCACAAGACCTGACATCACATATGTTATTGGAATCCTTAGTAGATTTATGCATGCCCCAAAACAACAACATATGGATGAAGTATTCAAGATTCTAAGATATTTAAAGAACACTCCTGGAAATGGTATCCTGTACTCTAATCACGGAAACTTGAAATTGTAACAGATGTTGATTAGGCATGATCTATAGATGACAGAAAGTCTAAAATAGTGTACGTGACATTATTTGAGAGAAATATAATATATTGAGAAAGTAAAAAGCAATATGTTATTGCAAGATCTAGTGCAAAAGCAAAGTATAGGGCAGCCGCTTAAGGAACAAGTGAAGGATTATGACTAATTTCATTGATTAATGAACTATAAGTAACTCAACAACAAGATGCAGCTTGTCGCTGAAGCTATTCAAGATATACAAGATTAACCAATAAACAAACTTTATTGAATATTAAACAAAGAAGAAACATGGTTGGTTCAACCCTCTTATGGGTGTCGGCCACTGCCGCTCATGTTCTTCTCTTCTAGAAAAACCTAAAAACGATTAGATTACAGCAAGACAACACTTTAAGAGACTTTCTAACTTAAAAAACAAAAATACCCCTAATAAGTGGTTATATATAAAGCTCAATTTAACGTGTGTAACTTTCCTTTCTTTCACACTCCTCAAGTTGGATGGAATATGTTTATGACTTCCAACTTTCTACACAATCGGTCCAATGCACTTTTAGGTACTGCCTTAGTTAGGATTTCAACAACTTGATTTTCTGATATCACATATTATACACTTAATATCCTGTTTGATATCTTTTCTCTCATAAAGTGACAGTCCACTTCTATGTGCTTTATTCTCTCATGTTGAATAGGGTTTGTGGCTATCTATATTACAACTTTATTATTTGTATATAGTGGTATTGGAAGAGTAGAATGTATTTGTGCTAAGTTGGGGTTGGAAAATTTATTTAAAGTGAAAGGTGGTTCCATGACCGTTTTTGTATCTCATGAACTGTAACCAGAACCTCTCACTGGTTTTGGGGCTGGTTCCGTGCGGTTCAAACTGTTGGAACAGTTCCGAACCAGTCATATCTACCTGTGAGTATTTGTTCTTAACTGTTCTACTTCTTTTACATATACTAGTAAACTACATCTCCCAACTGATGGGCCAAAAAAATGTGCACCTGTCTGCTTGATAAGCCTTCCTCAGTTAAAAAGCAGTGGGTACAAATGAAAGATAACTGAGTGAACCTGAATTTGAAGCTTTTAAGTAAAAATGCGTAATGCCAATGATAACAAATACAGTAGATGATGTAATATTTACCACTATGCAATTCCTAATATAATCAAATTGTCCTCTGTGTTCTCCATATGCATCGTATCTTTCATATACTCCCACTTTCTGTCCATCAAGATACTCTTAAGAAAGCAGATCTTGATCTGCCAATCGAGCATATGTTTTCAATGGCATCTGCAAAGAATATCCAGACCAGACAGTTGTTACATTTATATCAATCATGTCCAATTACAAAAATTTCAGCATGTGAGAAAAAATCCATCTAACTACATCTAGCGGATAGCTAACTTGCTCAACAACAATTTGACTGCCAAAGATATATTTATTAAATCTACACTTTGCGCCAGAAATAAGTTTGAACAGATCTCCAGAAGAAGAAAATCCAGCATTCAGAAATGACTTTTCAAATATTGATATCCGAACAACCCCTTAAATTTGACCTTATATGACAGGGCAATGAGGAAGGAACCTATTCAGAAGATGAGCAGGCATCTTTCAAATTCTTACGTTCCATTAGTTACACATGACAAGTGTAGTGGAAGCAAGCCAAACGCTTATTGCAAATCAAATTTGATTTCGGTGGGAAATTCGGTCCCATCTTAGGAAGGGTTCATGTGAGTCTCTTGAGAAGTTGGTCTGTTGCAGGTTTGAGGCACTAGCAGATGCACAAAACCTATATGTTGGCACTCAAAAAGGCCGTTTTATGGTTTGTTTGTGTGTAGTAAATCACCCCTTCAAGTACGAACTCCTCTTAATATTAAATATGCACAATTAATTGGATGTCGAAATTCAATTCACTGCTTGACAAGCAATCTGGTAAACGGATGTGAAAAACATTGCTTCCTAACGGTGGTCAAACAAACACAACATGAAAAAATTAACTTATTGCCTGTCCTTGCCTGATGAAACTATTCTAGAAATAAAGTACATGGTATCTGATTAAGCATGTAACATATGAACACACGCACTTCCTCTTCTGATATGCATGTGAATTACACTGTCCTAGAATTTTAGTATGCACACAATAAAATCAAAACCGATGATGGACTACATATCACATCCCAAGTCTGCGCGCCCTGCCAAAGTCAAACGTTGACGACATGGCACATGACCTTGAGGTGTGCAGATGCTAAGAATTGTCTAGACAATGTTTTCTTTTCATTAATGATGAATACAACTAGATTACATTACATAAGCTTTCCCATCTCATATTATTTGCAATAAAGTCCTACTACCACCGAATTTACAACTAGCCTTGAACGCTAAGTCCACCTAAGCACAACTCAATCTGGAAATCAACCTGCAATCTATAACTTGAAAAGATAATCAAGGGTAAGCACAACAACATTGTTTGGTAGGTGGGTAGACCCTTGCCAGTAGGGTCATTGCACACTATGAGCATGCATATTTAACTTTGCCTCCTAACTGAGTTGGTAGGTGAACACTAAGAGCATGCACATATAACTATTTCAGTTTATCCATTTTGACTTCTTTGGATGCAGGCATCCTAAGCGAGCCATATTTCTCGGGTGGGAACCATGCAATATTTGACTTTGCCTTCTTCATAATTGGGGTTACATCGTGAGCTTTAGTTAAGTCACTTCTCATGTTAGCTATAGGTTGGACTTGAGGAAACAGACCTTCATATAGCTCCTGGATAGATATTACGTTCAACTTTTTGAAACTATCATAGTGAAAGAAAAATTAGAGAAGGTACCAATTGAAGTTTTTCCAGTCATGTGTCCAACCATCCCAAGCTTCTTCTCTTCTGATCTTAACATTATTGTCTTGAAATGACAAGTTCGGAAAATGCTAAAATGATGGACATAGTGAAAATAACCCAAAAGGTCAACAATGAGATATACTACACATAAATAAACATCTCTGGCAAAATTAGAAGTATTATTATGAAATAAAACTCATAAAAAAAAGAGTTCCCTACCCAATTAAGTGGAAGAACTACAGGCATATAATATCTTCACAAAAGGAAAAGCCAACGTGAAGATGTATATAACATGTCACTATATGCGCAAACTGTGAACTTCTTTCCATAATCCTTGAACCAGAAAAAGAAAAAAAAGTATTAGGTTATAAACCAAGGGCCATCCACTTGTTGTGACCTGAGGCATGGTCTTTGTTTTGGCTTTTGTAGATATTTACGCATGCAGCGATGTGCAGTATTTTATGGTATTTTACAAGCACATTAGATTGTGTTTGCTGAAATAGGGGCAAAGAAAAAGTGAATCTATTTGTTAAACTGAAAGTTCTCTTAATGTAAATCCTCTGTCAAATATTTGGAAGGAAAATATTTTCTCTTGCATGCAGTTCTCTAACATTACACCAAAAGTTATTCTGTGATTTCCTTCTGTCTTGTCATCACCGCAGGGTATTCTGCAGACAATGCTATTCTCAAAGTCATTTCCTGATGAAGGAATTCTGTCAGCTAAGGTTGAGTATGAGTGCAAATTGAGAGGTGCTCAAAGAATGGCGTAAGAACTCCCATTTATGAAGTTTTACGAGCATTGCTCTTTTTTTTGTTACTCATGTTTCCTAGAAGTCCTCAAAACATGCAGCTCATATTTTCCAAATCATTGCCATACAATTTCAAGCTCAAAGTCTGTTCTTGCGTATGAAGCTGTTCACCACTGAAGGATATTTTGTGTACTTCGATGTGCATGAATGTGATAAGTAGTTTTTGTATTATCCGATCTAGTCAGTTTGTTGATTTTTTCTTAGTTTTCAATTGTTTATGTAAATTAGTGAGTACAAGGGAAGAACTTATGTCGAATTTCCAAAAGGCAGTCCTGAGGAACAAAAACTCGTAAATCAGTCATGTCAAAAAAATGTCTTCATAATCCAGCATCTCGAAGCTATGAAAACATACACTAGGACACTGCGCAAGTGTGCTTCTTCTGAACAATGAGCCTACAAGGCAACTAATCGGTAGTTGATGTAACCCACGAAATAGCATTCTTGGGATCTGTCTCGGCTCAGCCAAGACGAGGTGAGTCTAGTACGGCTAGAAGGTTGCTGGCCATGGATTTATTCACAAGGGACTGGGAGCAATGTCAACTTGGAACACCAGCTTGAACCGGCATCAAGGAGGCGCTAATGCAGCTCCACAATGAGGGCCATTGTTAACAAGAATAAGTAGCTGAATTATAATTCTCAAGGGTTGATATGTTGACCAATCTGGAGGCTGTTTCAAATGCAGATACAACAACAACTAAGCCTTTTCCCATACTAGACGGGGTCGGCTACATGGATTCTTTGTTTCCAGAGATCCCTATCATGTGCCATGTTAGCAGTTAACTCCCAATAAGCTAGATCATTCTTTATTGTTTCTTTCCAACACTTTTGTGGTCGTCCTCTACCTCTTTTAATACTTTCCAAATTTAGTTTTTCTAACCTTCTTACAAGTTCTTCTTTTGATCTTCTTTCTATATGTCCAAACCATCTTAAATGATGTTCTCTCATTTTATCCTCTATTGGTGCCACTCCTAATTTGTTTCTAATAACCTCATTATGTATATGGTCTTTTCTTGTATAACCACTCATCCATCTTAACATCTTCATTTCTGTCACGGATATCTTTTGTACATGTTGATGATTAACTGCCCAACACTCATAACCATAAAACATGGCAGGCCTAATTTCTGCTCTATAATATTTACCTTTTAACTTTAATGGTATCTTCTTATCACAAAGAATGCCTGATGCTCCTCTCCATTTTAACCAACCAGCATTAATTCTATGCGTAACATCTCCATCAATTCTTCCATCACTCTGAAAAATTGACCTTAGGTATTTAAAACTTTCCTTTTGAGTAATGCAATGTGTGCCAATTTTAATTTCTATGTCCTCTGAAGTAACCAAATGATCAAACTTACATTCCATATATTCTGTCTTTGTTCTACTAAGTCGGAGGCCTTTGCTTTCTAATGTTTCTCTCCATAGTTCCAATTTTCTATTAACTTTTTCCTTAGACTCCTTCACTAATACAATGTCATCTGCAAATAACATACACCAAGGTACTTTATCTTGAATATGTTTTGTTAGCTCATCCATCACCATTATAAATAAGTATGGACTTAAAGTTGATCCTTGATGTAACCCAATATTAACTTCAAAGAAGTCTGTCGTTCCTTCATGAGTCCTCACACATGTTTTTGCACCATCATACATGTCTCTTATAAGGCTAATATATGTCAATGGGATACCTCTTTTTTCCAAAGTTCTCCAAAGAACCTCCCTCGGTACCCTATCATAAGCTTTTTCTAGATCAATAAATATCCTGTTTCAAATGCAGATGATGGAAAAATTTGTCCTTCTAGTTCTATAACAATGTCCAGAAACCTGTCTGTTTCAGAAAGTTGCAAGATGGCATAGGATAGAGTTATGGTAAACTTCACAGGTTGAAGGCAATCCTCGGGGGACAGGCTTTCAACTTCGGACATGGAGGTCAAACTTGGTGAATTGATGACTGTCATGGTAAATGACACGAGAATAAAGTCAATGTGTGGGAAGTTCTCATAATAAGGTTAGAATGTAGCCACGTTCGAGGATTGCTGAAGATGTGCTATCACTGGTGTAACAGGTAGTGAGGTACGATGTCAACCTTAAGTTACAAAGATGATTTTCCGGATTGGTTATCATAGAGAAAGATGATTAACATAGATATAACGGGAGGTGGAGTACCCGTATCTTGGACGTACCTCTTCTTTCATATTTTCCTGCAACACTACCAAACCAAGAACACTAATTTCTTAGCCTTCTCACTTGATGTACATATCAAAGGCCTTCATTGAAGCATACTAACACATCCAAAGACACTTCCTCGCCAAGTTCTTATGGCATATTACATTATATCTTGATTTAACTTTAAGAATAAAAGATCACAAACCAACTCACAAAGATAACTTCAAGAGGACTTCGAGAGCATTGTTCCTACCTTACATTACAAAGATTCAATTTTGGCGTTATAGCCCTAATAAACTGAGTTACCAGAGTAAATAGGCAAAAGCAAAAAATGTCCTCATTAGTAAATCTCTTACATATAATCATATATGCATTTCCAAAACAAATAACTGCTAGTAGTAAATAAAAAAATAGAAATTCCAACAAGTCTTCAATTCACCAAGAATTAAGTATGAAATGCTTTATTTAAGACCCTTTACATTTTCCATGTGCAAGAATGATTACAAAATAAGGGAAGCAATCCCCTACAGGTACACAACTAGGGGACAGTGTAAGGAAGAAAACAAGGAGGCAAATGGACTGCAGGGTCTGTCAGATGAGATGAGCTTGTGCTTACTACTAGGAAACAACAACAACAACAACTAAGCCTTTTCCCATACTAGACGGGGTCGACTACATGGATTCTTTGTTTCCACAGATCCCTATCATGTGCCATGTTAGCAGTCAACTCACAATAAGCTAGATCATTCTTTATTGTTTCTTTCCAACACTTTTGTGGTCGTCCTCTACCTCTTTTAATACTTTCCAAATTTAGTTTTTCATACCTTCTTACTGGTTCTTCTTTTGATCTTCTTTCTATATGTCCAAACCATCTTAAACGATATTCTCTCATTTTATCCTTTATTGGTGTCACTCCTAATTTGTTTCTAATAACCTCATTATGTATACGGTATTTTCTTGTATGACCACTCATCCATCTCAACATCTTCATTTTAGGTATTTAAAAGTTTCCTTTTAGGGGATGCAATGTGTGCCAATTTTAATTTGTGTCCTCTGAGGTAACCAAATGATCAAACTTACATTTCATATATTTTGTCTTTGTTCGACTAAGTCGGAGGCCTTTGCTTTCTAATGTTTCTCTCCACAGTTCTAATTTTCTATTAACTTTTTCCTTAGACTCCTCCACTAATACAATGTCATCTGCAAATAACATACACCAAGGGTACTTCATCTTAAATATGTTTTGTTAACTCATCAATCACCATTATAAATAAGTATGGACTTAAAGTTGATCCTTCATGTAACCCAATATTAACTTCAAGGAAGTCTGTCGTTCCTTCATGAGTCCTCACACATGTTTTTGCACCATCATAAATGTCTCTTATAAGGCTAATGTATGTCAATGGGATACCTCTTTTTTACAAAGTTCTCCAAAGAACCTCTCTCGGTATCCTATTATAAGCTTTTTCTAGATCAATAAATATCATGTGAAGGTCTTTCTTTTTTGCTCTAAAATGTTCCATAAGACGTCTCAAAAGGTGAATCGCTTCAATAATAGATCTGCCTGGCATGAATCCAAATTGGTTCTCTGTTGTACTTGATACTTATCTTAACCTACGTTCGATAATTCTTTCCCACAGTTTCATAGTATGGCTCATTAACTTGATACCTCGATAATTCGCACAATTTTGAATGTCTCCCTTGTTCTTATATATGGGTATAAGTGTACTTTCTCTCCATTCCTCGGGCATCTTTTGGTTTTTCCATATTTCATTAAATAGTCTTATGAGCCAAGTGATTACTATTTCTCCTAGTATTTTCCAAACTTCTATAGGAATATTATTTGGTCCTACCGATTTACCATCCTTCATATGTTTAAGAGCCTCTTTGACTTCATTCTTTTGAATACGTCGGTAGAAATTATGGTTTATATACTTTTTTGATTTGGCTAACTCTCTTAAGCTAATACTAACATCTTTATTTTCATTAAAAAGCTTATAAAAATAGTTTTTCCATCTATTTCTTATATCATCATTTACCACTAGAATTTTTTCATCCTCGTCTTTGATGCATCTAATATAATTAAGATCTTTAGTTTTCTTATCTCTAGCCCTAGCTATCCTAAAAATATCTCTTTCACCCTCTTTTGAGTTGAGTTTTTTATATAAATCCTCTCAAATTTTAGCTTTTGTTTCACTCACGGCCTTTTTCGCTTCCTTCTTTGCTTTCTTATAAGCCTCTAAAGTTTCACTAGTTTTCTTAGCATAATGTAATTTGTAACATGCCCTCTTTGCCTTGCTTTTATTTTGCACTACTTCACTCCACCACCAAGCTTTTTTGTGCCGGTACACCTCCCTTAGATACACCTAACACATCTTTCGCCACTTTCCTAATATGTATATCCATATTGTTCCACATATCACAGGGTATACCAACATAATTCCAAACATCTCCTTGAAGGACTTTCTATTTAAATATATCTTCTTTCTCGCTTTTGAGGTTCAACCATTTAGTCCGAATAGCTCGATGCACTCTTTTCTTCTTTGTCTATTTTTTTATTTGTAAATCCATAACTAAAAGTCGATGTTGGGTGGTTAAACTTTCTCCTGGAATTACCTTGCAATCTTTACAACACGCTCTATCTTTTTTCTACAAATAAGGTAATCAATTTGTGTTTGTAAATCCATAACTAAAAGTTAATTTCTTTCTTACCCCCGTATCCGTCCATAATCAAAATGCGAAGACTCTCTTTGAAAATTATTCACTACGTTCGGGCGGCAATGTAGCGGGACTAACTTCTTTACCCACACTCGTCCATGATGTGGGAACCCTCTCTACAATTGATTCACTACATTCGGGTGAAAATGTAGTGGCCCTTGCTTACTTATTACTCTGCACCACGTCGCTAGGCGGGGATGCCCCAAAGCAATGCTCATAATTTTTGTAATCCATGTTATAAAAAATCTGACGAAGTTTTATGCTGGCTGTCGGAAGCTTAACACAACCCTCCTCCTTTATCCGGGCTTGGGACCGGCAATGCAAGGGTGATCCCTTACATGGGTGGAGTTTTTTACATGGAAAAAAGACTGACAAAAAAAAATCTGGTCAGAAGGGCAGATATGGACAACAATAATGGTTAGAAGCAAAATGGCATCAAACTAGATGAATACCTTTCTTTAGGTAAACTATGACAATGCCCCTGATCTAACTTAACAAGTATAAGATGTTTATATGCAAAAAATTAACCATGATAATCACTTATTGAACCAACAATGGATCTTATTTCACCCTCCTCTTTCTTCTAGTGCTTTTGCTTGTGATATGTGGGAAAAGATCTCGTGAGATGTCTCCTCTCATATAAAAAATGTCTGTCTAATATGAAAGGGGTTTACCACATAAATCACCCTTAACCATGAAAATTATGCTTTGTTACTTTCACTTATGATTTTTGTTAAATGTTGAATCATGAAATTGCATATATGAAATATGAGAAATTATGTGTTGGATGGTTAATATTCTATATGATATCATTGGATTCAAATATTCTATCAAAGCAATATTTGGCAATTCATGAACATTTAAAACCTGTCTCATGAGAAATTTGTTCCTCTTAGTATGAAAGAGGCTTTTAGTGTAAATCACCTTGACGGTAGAAAATATTCCAGTTGCTTATATTATATATAATTTGTAATTCACATGCGTGAGTTATCACAATTTTGATAGTAAAGTAATGGACATTTAAAAACACAAACGTATATATATAGATATGTATATCTGTGTGTGTTTATATACTATTTTTATAAAATATTTTGAAATTCGTTGATCACATATATAATATTAACCATCCTATCACATAAATTGCTCATATTTATGCAATTCCACGAGGTCCATTTATGAGAAACATTTGCTCGAAAGTGTGATTTTCCACCATTAGGGCTCTTCATGCTGGAAGCACTTTGATAATAAGAGGAACATATTGCTCAGGGAACATCTGCAAATATCTTTTTCGAGATGTTTCAAAATGCTATGAATATCTTGGAAACATTTCTCTTGGAAATGTGTTCCCCGTATGCAGCTGGTTTTCCCAGTAGCCTTCTGGTTATTGTGTTATTTTTATGTGCAATTATCTGTTTATAGCGGTCAGTAAATTTCATGCTGTGCAGATAGTTCCTTTAGAATTAATTAGTTGGTCACAGCTTGGGTAATCTTTCTACCTTTTCTCAATAACTTGAGGTAATTATTCTTTTTACTTTTTTACTAGATTCCATCCTGTAGTTGGAGGTGGATCAAATGGTAGCGTAATTCACTATTCTCGGAATGATCAAAAAGTAAGAGCACTTGAATTTATGCGTCAGTGAAAAACTTGTACACACTTGTTTTATGGTATCAAGTTTTCTTGATAGATAAAAGATGGTGATCTTGTTCTAATGGATACTGGATGTGAGTTGCACGGTTATCTCAGTGACGTAACTCGTACATGGCCACCCTGTGGCAGCTTTTCTTCTAGGCAGGTACGAAATTTGCAGCCAGATATGTACTTTGCAGTTATTTGAGCTTTTGCATGCAAATATTGACATGAATTGGTTCTTTAAGTCGATGCCTTCTGCATTTGCATTTGAATCTATGTGCTAAACATTTTAAAGAAAATTTTGGAAAGGGTGTAATTTTGGCTCTGAAGTTTCATCTCAGGAGCAACTGTGCCCCTTATGTTAGAGGTGATGCATGCTTACCCTTAATGTTACCTAAAAGAGCATATACCCTTTTAGCAACTTTCCACGAAAACCTAATTTCTTTTTCCTAAACTACCCTACATAAATGTTATGCTAGAAACACAACCTGTGTGCATGTGTGTGTTTAACAATTGCTTTCCCTTTGCTAGTGCACTACGTGAGCATGAAGATGCTCATGAAATGGTATGCAAAGAACATACTTTCATGTTGGAACTAAGTTGGAAAATGTATGTTCCATTCCAGTGTTACCACTTGTATACTCAATGAACAAAGTTTCCATAGCTAAGAGAACCTGAAAGCAACAACTGGTTTATTTTAGTTGGCACACTCATAATGTCATGAAGCTTTACACAATGGATTATAGGCCATTATCTTTTTTTTCTTGTATGGCTTTTGAAAATCCGTTTACATGGTGAAATTGGAGGGTTGAAATGCCTATTTCTAACAAACCCGAAAATGACACATCTTTGACTTCAGATAAAGCAGAGAAAATGAAGGACAAACGCTGGCCTGTTTGCAGTTCAATAACCTCATCATTTTGGCATTACCATACCATAAATGGTCACACAATCAACATGGGCCATAAGCAGATAAATTTAATAAAAGAGAACTATTGTTGCATTCATCAAAATTGAACTAAAACAACAGAACAGGTCATAACAACTGAAGTCGCTAGTTTTTCTCATGAAGATCACAATAGGTCTACACTCCCATATACAATGAGAAAAACTATCAAACTTCGGAGAAGGTTATCAAACTTCTAAGCTCCCATATACAACAGAACAGGTCATCAAAAGTCTCTACTAGGTTTCTGGTCTAGTTTCCACTATCCAATGACAGAGAAGGTTAGCAAGTTTCATAACCAATCAACCATCAAAAATACAGTAGAGACCTTGATTGAAAACTCAATTTTTACAGTCCTGGAAGCTTTACATCGACATTAAGAAGTGCTACTAGTTCAGCTACTTTAGCATCATCCTAACAATTTACATAATATACACAAGTCGCATGCACCACTCACTCACTCATGTATGTTTTTCATTGGCTTATTGAAATATTTAGGGCATGTTTGCTTTCGATCGCATTGGGTATGGCCAACCATCTAACATGTTATACAGAATGTGGAAAGGTTTGTTGCAAGGTTTATCATGTGACCAACTTCCTCAAGTTTCAAGTTTCCTTGTGAGCTGAAGAAGCATGGCTTACAATCTGCGGCTTCTCAACTTTGCAACAACTTGAGCAAGTCCTGCTCCAAATCTTGGGAAATTTAGGAACACAGGATAAAGTTAGGCATGCCATTAGTCCAACAAAGCTCACCATGTTGTTGTTGTTGGGGGCGGTTGCAAGCTAGGAAGAGAAGCGAGAAACTTTGGAATTGCTATCAAGGGTGAAATAGAAAATAGACTAGAAGTAAAGAATGTAGGGACATAAAACTTAATTCTACTGCTCTGAAAGTTTTGATTCCTTTTCAATTGTTTACCTGTTTAGGTTGATATTTGTTTTCAAAACTCATAAAGGTATTCTTGGTGAAAGTGGCATAGTGAATGAAAGACTACAGCCGTGAAAATGATGTGTGCACATTTCCCAAAGTAGGCTTCCAAGTCTAGTTGGGGCACAGTCCGCAGGTCTACCAGCTTAATTTGAATTACATGCTTTTTAAGTGCACAGTTGTTCTTTCGGTTCTCTCATTTTCATGGTAGGGTACTAGGGTATTGCACTGAGAGACCCTGGTTCAATAATTGCCGTTGTAAAACTTGTAGCATTTGTAGCACCTATCATTTTCACTCCACAAGATCATTAAGCTCATGTATGATGCTTTTGAGAGTTTCTAATAGCTTGTGGTGTTTCACTTATGTGAATATGTGGCAAAAAATCCATACGTTAGAAATCATCCATTGGAAAATGCTTCCTCTTTGAGAGAGAGAGAGAGAGAGAGAGAGAGAGAGAGAGAGAGAGCTTTGTCATCTATTTTGGCAGAGCTTAGTCATCTATTTTGGCATAATTAGCTTTTTCTGTAAAAAAGGTGGTAGGCCCTATGGGCCCCAACTAGCATTTATATATTGACAAGGAAAACATCTTTGACAGGAAAAACCACACTTGTCTCATATATCTCATAAGAACTTATGAAATAAATGCCAGTAGGTGGTTTGGAAAAGGTTAACTAGTCAAAATGTTACTTCAGGTGCATATTGTTGTGATCTTTCCCTTGTGGTGAGACCACCACTAGGGCATTTTGCAACTTTGTCAGAAGAGTCTGATTCCTCAGCATCGAGTATATTGATCTACTGTGTGTTTCTGAGGACTTTTCAACGGCCTTATTCAAAATGCTACGAGGATTGCGCAAAGTTCTTTGTGCACTTCATATCTCCAATGGGAATTACTTCTTTGCTTCTGAGTCTTCTAATCTGTATCAAATACGCTTGCTTCTATAACTTGCTGTAGTTTTTATCTGTTGATCAAGCCAAAGCATGGCTTTTTTCATGAGATTCAATATGTTCATATTTTTTAGATGTAACTTCTCTTATGCATGTTGACTACAGGAAATTCTCTATGAGCTCATTCTGGAGACTAACAAAGAGTGTATCAAGCTTTGTAAACCTGGCACAAGCATCCAAGAAATTCATAACTATTCGGTATAACTTATTCAGATTCTTTATATAGACAATATTAATAATGTGCATTCATTATTTGGTTCTGTCTACTAGAATATTTTTGATGTGTCTGAAACCTTTCAACAAGGAAGCTGACTTGGATATTATTCTCTCAGAAAGAGGCATTGCTATCATTATTAAGATGATTATAAATATAAACAGCATGGTGTAATTTACATAACAATTAATTCTCTCTGTTTTCTTTTCAAATTTTAGATGAACTTATACTTTTACTGTTTTCATGCCATTTCTCTTGGAGGTCTTGATAAAATAAGGAGTGCATATGCAAGAAATTAGGAAAGCACTTGGAAAAGAGGTTTTAGTCTTTTAGATACTTTTCGTTATAAGGGTAGTATGGATTATAACTAGATACTAAGACTAAGGTTGAGACATTTCAAGTGCTGCTGGCACCCTTGGGAAGTTATGGTCCATCTGGTCTTGGAGGTTTTTGTCATTTTGGTGGTTCATTTATAAAGAAATCAACTAGTTGTAATGGGAAGACGTGACATTTACTGCTGGTACAGTGTGATATTGCATACAAACGGATATGGGAGGGTTAAGTACACATGTTTCAGTCATGATGCATGGAACAAATTCCCTCCAAGGCTGAACCCTTTCTGTGCACTCCATTGCAAACTGAACTTTCAGAAAACGAGCATTCACTTGATATGGAGGCAAACATTAAGCAGAGGTGGTGTTGTGGCTGTAAGTCTACTTTTCCACATTTGGTTCATCTCAAAGATGGAATCTTGAGAGAATCACTCTTGTGAGAACCTGTTTTCTCAGCAAAGCATGACTAGGAATTACCTGCATGACAAAAGCACAAGAAAAACCAATAGATAAGACCGGAATTTCAAAAGTCTAAACTTTTTATATTCTGGCACCCGAGTATTTGGATATTGTTAAAAGCTAATCTAATTTTTTGAATTGTAGACAAATACCAATAGTATTTATTTAAATGGATTTTCACTTCGCTCACAAGTGGAGTTTGGAAAATCCTAGGAGAAACAGGAATCACTTTGCTCACAAGACTATTTAATGAAATATGGAAAAACCAAAAGATGCCCGAGGAATGGAGAGCGAGTACACTTATACTCATATATAAGAACAAGGGAGACATTCGGAATTGTGCGAATTACCGGGGTATCAAGTTAATTAGCCATACTATGAAATTGTGGGGGAAAATTATCGAACGTAGGTTAAGTCAAGTATCGAGTATAATAGAGAACCAATTTGGATTCATGTCAGGCATATCTACTGTTGAAGCGATTCATCTTTTGAGACGTCTTATGAAACATTTTAGAGCAAAAGGAAAAACCTTCACATGATATTTATTGATCTAGAAAAAGCTTACGATAGGGTACCAAGGGAGGTTCTTTGGAGAACCTTGGAAAAAAGAGGTATTTCATTGACATACATAAACCTTATAAGAGACATGTACAATCTTGCAAAGACATGAGTGAGGACTCATGAAGGAATGACAGACTTCTTTAAAGTTGATATTGGATTATATCAAGGATCAACTTTAAGTCCAAACTTATTTATAATGGTGATTGATGAGTTAACAAAATATATTCAAGATGAAGTACCTTGGTGTATGTTATTTGCAGATGACATTGTGTTAGTGGAGGAGTCTAAGGAAAAAGTTAATAGAAAATTGAAACTATGGAGAGAAATATTAGAACTCCACCCATGTAAGGGATCACCCTTGCATTGCCGGTCCCAAGCCCGGATAAAAGAGGAGGGTTGTTTTAGGCTTTCGACAGCCAGTGTAAAACTTTATCGGATTTTTTATAACAGATTACAAAAATTATGAGCATTGCTTTGGGGCATCCCCGCCTAGCGATGTGCTGCAGAGTCCGAATGTAGTAATAAGTAAGCAAGGGCCACTACATTTTCACCCGAATGTAGTGAATCAATTGCAGAGAGAGTTCCCACATCATGGACGGGTATGGGTAAAGAAGTTTGTCTGCTACATTGTCACCCGAATGTAGTGAATAATTTAAAGAGAGTGTCTCCGCATTTTGATTATGGACAGATGTAGGGGGTAAGGAAGCTAGTCCTAGATAATAAGATTCGTATTGGTTCTTGGAATATCAAAACATTATCTGGTAAGATAATGGAGGTGGTAGATACTTGATTCGAAGAAAGATTAATATTCTATGTTTAAAAGAGACAAAGTGGGTTGGAGAAAAAGTAAAAGAGATTGAGGATACAAGTTTTAAATTATGGTACTCAGGTAAGAAAAATGCTCAAAATGGAGTTGGTATTATCATAAATAAAGATTTAAAGGATAGTGTAGTAGACATACAACGATATGGTGACCGAATCATGACATTGAAATTAGTGTTAGGAGTAGAGGTTTTGAATATAGTTTGTGCTTATACACCCTAAGTAGGCCTAGAAGATAGTATAAAGACAGCTTTTTGGGAAGAGTTAGATAAGGTGATTCAAAGGATTCCACAAAGGGAGATGATTTGTTTAGGAGGAGACTTAAATGGACATGTTGGTAAAGAGGCATTAGGATATCAAGGTATTCTTGGAAACTTTGGTTTTGGGGATATAAATGAGGAAGGTAGGGAGATTTTAAATTTTGCTATGGCATTTGATCTCTTTATAGTCAATACAATCTTCAAAAAATGAGATGAACATTTAATTACTTATAAGAGTGGCTTATCACAAACACAAATTGATTACTTTATTTGTAGAAAAAAAGATAGAACGTGTTGTAAAGATTGAAAGGTAATTCCAAGAGAAAGTTTAACCACCCAACATCGACTTTTAGTTATGGATTTACAAATAAAAAAATGGACAAAGAAGAAAAGAGTGCATCGAGCTATTTAGACTAAATGGTAGAACCTCAAAAGAGAGAAAGAAGATATATTTAAATAGAAAGTCCTTCAAGGAGATGCTTGGAATTATGTTGGTACATCTTGTGATATGTGAAACAATATGGCTATACATATTAGGAAAGTGGCGAAAGATGTATTAGGTGAATCTAAGGGAGGTGTTAAGGCACAAAAAGAAGTTTGGTGGTGGAGTGTAGTGCAAAATAAAATCAAGGCAAAGAGGGCATGTTACAAATTACATTATGCGAAAAAAACTAGTGAAACTTTAGAGGTTTATAAGAAAGCAAAAAAATATTCGAAAAAGGCTGTCAGTGAAGCAAAAGCTAAAATTTGGGAGGATTTATATAAAAAAACTCAACTCAAAAGAGGGTGAAAGAGATATTTTTAGGATAGCTAGGACTAGAGATAATAAAAATAAAGATCTTAATTATGTTAGATGCATCAAAGACAAGGATGGAAAAATTCTAGTGGCAAATGATGATATAAGAAATAGATGGAAAAACTATTTTTATAAGTTTTTAATGAAAATAAAGATGTTAATATTACCTTAGGAGAGTTAGTCAAATCAGAAAAGTATATAAACCACAATTTCTATGACATATTCAAAAGAATGAAGTCAAAGAGGCTCTTAAACATATGAAGGGTGGTAAATCGGTAGGACCAGACAAATATCAAGTTAATGAGTCATACTATGAAATTATAGAAAATAATTATCGAACGTAGGCTAAGACAAGTATCAAGTACAACAAAGAATCAATTTGGATTCATGCAGGCATATGTACTATTGAAGCGATTCACCTTTATGAAACATTTTAGAGCAAAAAAGAAAGACCTTCACATGATATTTATTGATCTAGAAGAAGCTTATAATAGGGTACCAAGGGAGGTTATTTGGAGAACCTTAAAAAAAAGAGGTATCCCATTGACATACGTTAACCTTATATGAGATATGTACGATGGTGCAAAAACATGTATGAGAACTCATGAAGGAATGACAGACTTCTTTGAAGTTAATATTGGGTTACATCAAGGCTTAACTTTAAGTCCGTACTTATTTATAATGGTGATTGATGAGTTAACAAAACATATTCAAGATGAAGTGCCTTGGTGTATGTTATTTGCATATGACATTGTGTTAGTGGAGGAGTCTAAGGAAAAAGTTAATAGAAAATTGGAACTATGGAGAGAAGCATTAGAAAGGAAAGGCCTCTGACTTAGTAGAACAAAGACAAAATATATGGAATGTAAGTTTGATCATTTGGTTACTTCAGAGGACATAGAAATTAAAATTGGCACACATTGCATCCCCCAAAAGGAAAGTTTTAAATACCCAGGGTCAATTTTTCAGAATCATTGAAGAATTGATGGAGATGTTACGCATAGAATTAATGCTAGTTGGTTAAAATGGAGAGGTTCATCAGGTATTCTTTGTGATAAGAAGATACCATTAAAGTTAAAAGGTAAATATTATAGAGCAGTTATTAGACCTGCCATGTTTTATGGCTCTAAGTGTTGGGCAGTTAACCATAACATGTACAAAAGATGTCTGTGACATAAATGAAGATGTTGAGATGGATGAGTGGTCATACAAGAAAAGAGCGTATACAAAATGAGGTTATTAGAAACAAATTAGTAGTGGCACTAATAGAGCATAAAATGAGAGAACATCGTTTAAGATGGTTTGGACATATAGAAAGAAGATTAAAAGAAGAACCTGTAAGAAAGTATGAAAAACTAAATTTGGAACAATAAAGAATGTTGTAGCTTATTGTGAGTTAACTACTAACATGTTACATGATGGAGCTTTGTAGAAAAAAAGAATCCATGTAGTCAACCCCGTCTAGTATGGGAAAGGGCTTAGTTGTTGTTGTTGTTCTTGTGGAGAGAAACATTAGAAAGTAAAGGCTTCCGACTTAGTAGAACAAAGACAAGATATATGGAATGTAAGTTTGATCATTTGGTTACTTCGGGGGACATATAAATTAAAATTGGCACACATTACATCCCCCACAAGGAAAGTTTTAAATATCTAGGATTAGTTTTTCAGAGTAAGGAAGAATTAATGGAGATGTTACGCATAGAATTAATGTTGGTTGGTTAAAATGGAGAGGAGCATCAAGTATTCTTTGTGATAAGAGAATACCATTAAAGTTAAAAGGTAAACATTATAGAGTAGCAATTAGACCTGCCATGTTTTATGGTTCTCGGTGTTACATTTAATCATCAACATGTACAAAAGATGTTTGTGAGAGAAATGAAGATGTTGAGATGGATGAGTGGTCATACAAGAGATGACCGTACAGATAATGATGTTATTAGAAATAAATTATGTGTGGCACCAATAGAGGATAAAATGAGAGAATATTGTTTAAGGTGGTTTGGACATATAGAAAGAAGATCAAAAGAAAAACATGTAAGAAGGTATGAAAAACTAAATTTTGAAAGTATTAAAAGAGGTAGAGAACGACCACAAAAGTGTTGGAATGAGACAATAAAGACTTATCTTGCTTATTGTGAGTTAACTGCTAACATGGCACATGATAGGGCTCTGTGGAAACAAAGAATCCATTTAGCGAAGCCCGTCTAGTATGGGAAAAGGCTTAGTTGTTGTTATTGGATTTTCACTAGTGACATGTAATAACTCAATGTGTGAAAACAAAGGAAACTTATGGTTTGGATCACCTCATATATATATATATATATATATATATATATATATACAACAACAACAACAACAACTAAGCCTTTTCCCATACTAGACGGGGTCGGCTACATGGATTCTTTGTTTCCACAGATCCCTATCGTGTGCCATGTTAGCAGTTAACTCACAATAAGCTAGATCATTCTTTATTGTTTCTTTCCAACACTTTTGTGGTCGTCCTCTACCTCTTTTAATACTTTCCAAATTTAGTTTTTCTAACCTTCTTACAGGTTCTTCTTTTGATCTTCTTTCTATATGTCCAAACCATCTTAAACGATGTTCTCTCATTTTATCCTCTATTGGTGCCACTCCTAATTTGTTTCTAATAACCTCATTATGTATACGGTCTTTTCTTGTATGACCACTCATCCATCTCAACATCTTCATTTCTGTCACAGACATCTTTTGTACATGTTGATGATTAACTGCCCATCACTCAGAACCATAAAACATGGCAGGCCTAATTGCTGCTCTATAATATTTACCTTTTAATTTTAATGGTATCTTCTTATCACAAAGAATACCTGATGCTCCTCTCCATTTTAACCAACCAGCATTAATTCTATGTGTAATATCTCCATCAATTCTTCCATCACTTTGAAAAATTGACCCTAGGTATTTAAAACCTTCCTTTTGGGGAATGCAATGTGTGCCAATTTTAATTTCTATGTCCTCTGAAGTAGCCAAATGATCAAACTTACATTCCATATATTCTGTCTTTGTTCTACTAAGTCGGAGGCCTTTGTTTTCTAATGTTTCTCTCCATAGTTCCAATTTTCTATTAACTTTTTCCTTAGACTCCTCCACTAATACAATGTCATCTGCAAATAACATACACCAAGGTATTTCATCTTGAATATGTTTTGTTAACTCATCCATCACCATTATAAATAAGTATGGACTTAAAGTTGATCCTTGATGTAACCCAATATTAACTTCAAAGAAGTCTGTCGTTCTTTCATGAGTCCTCACACATGTTTTTGCACCATCATACATGTCTCTTACAAGGTTAATATATGTCAATGGGATACCTCTTTTTTCCAAAGTTCTCCAAAGAACCTCCCTCGGTACCCTATCATAAGCTTTTTCTAGATCAATAAATATCATGTGAAGGTCTTTCTTTTTTGCTCTAAAATGTTCCATAAGACGTCTCAAAAGGTGAATCGCTTCAATAGTAGATCTACCTGGCATAAATCCAAATTAGTTCTCTGTTGTACTTGATACTTGTCTTAACCTACGTTCGATAATTCTTTCCCATAATTTCATAGTATGACTCATTAACTTGATACCTCGATAATTCGCACAATTTTGAATGTCTCCCTTGTTCTTATATACGGGTATAAGTGTACTTGCTCTCCATTCCTCGGGCATCTTTTGGTTTTTCCATATTTCATTAAATAGTCTTGTGAGCCAAGTGATTCCTATTTCTCCTAGTATTTTCCAAACTTCTATAGGAATATTATCTGGTCCTACCGATTTACCACTCTTCATATGTTTAAGAGCCTCTTTGACTTCATTCTTTCGGATACGTCGGTAGAAATTGTGGTTTATATACTTTTCTGACTTGGCTAAATCTCCTAAACTAATACTAACATCTTTATTTTCATTAAAAAGATTATAAAAATAGTTTTTCCATCTATTTCTTATATCATCATTTGCCACTAGAATTTTTTCATCCTCGTCTTTTATGCATCTAACATAATTAAGATCTTTAGTTTTCTTATCTCTAGCCCTAGCTATCCTAAAAATATCTCTTTCACCCTCTTTTGAGTTGAGTTTTTTATATGTCCTCCCAAATCTTAGCTTTTGCTTCACTAACGGCCTTTTTTGCTTCCTTTTTTGCTTTCTTATAAGCTTCTAAAGTTTCATTAGTTTTCTTAGCATAATGTAATTTGTAACATGCCCTCTTTGCCTTGATTTTATTTTGTACTACTTCACTCCACTACCAAGCTTCTTTTTGTGCCGGTACACCTCTCTCAGATACCCCTAACACATCTTTCGCCACTTTCCTAATATGTATAGCCATATTGTTCCACATATCAGAGGGTGTGCCAACATAATTCCAAACATCTCCTTGAAGGACTTTCTGTTTAAATATATCTTCTTTCTCGCTTTTGAGGTTCCACCATTTAGTCCGAATAGCTCGATGCACTCTTTTCTTCTTTGTCCATTTTTTTATTTGTAAATCCATAACTAAAAGTCGATGTTGGGTGGTTAAGCTTTCTCGTGGAATTACCTTACAATCTTTACAATACGCTCTATCTTTTTTTCTACAAATAAAGTAATCAATTTGTGTTTGTGATAAGCCACTCTTATAAGTAATTAAATGTTCATCTCGTTTTTTGAAGATTGTATTGACTATAAAGAGATCAAATGACATAGCAAAATTTAAAATCTCCCTACCTTCCTCGTTTATATTCCCATAACCAAAGTTTCCATGAATCCCTTGATATCCTAATGCCTCTTTACCGACATGTCCATTTAAATCTCCTCCTAAACAAATCATCTCCCTTTGTGGAATCTTTTGAAACACCTTATCTAACTCTTCCCAAAAAACTGTCTTTATACTATCTTCTAGTCCTACTTGGGGTGCGTAAGCACAAACTATATTCAAAACCTCTGCTCCTAACACTAATTTCAATGTCATGATTCGGTCACCATATCGGTGTATGTCTACTACACTCTCCTTTAAATCTTTATTTATGAGAATACCAACTCCGTTTCGGGCCTTTTCTTTACCTGAGTACCATAATTTAAAACCTGTATCCTCTATCTCCTTTGCTTTTTCTCCAACCCATTTTGTCTCTTGTAAACATAGAATATGAATCTTTCTCCGAATCATAGTATCTACCACCTCCATTAGCTTACCCGATAATGTTCCGATATTCCAAGAACCAATACGAATCTTATTATCTAGGACTAGCTTCCTTACCCCCCGCATCCGTCCATAATCAAAATGCGAAGACCCTCTCTGAAAATTTTTCACTACATTCGGGCGGCAATGTAGCGGGACTAACTTCTTTATCCACACCTGTCCATGATGTGGGAACCCTCTCTGCAATTGATTCACTACATTCGGGCGAAAATGTAGTGGCCCTTGCTTACTTCTTACTGCATTCGGGCTCTGCAGCACGTCGCTAGGCGGGAACGCCCCAAAGCAATGCTCATAATTTTTGTAATCCATGTTGTAGAAATCCGACGAAGTTTTACGCTGGCTGTCGAAAGCCTAACACAACCCTCCTCCTTTATCCGGGCTTGGGACCGGCAATGCAAGGGTGATCCCTTACATGGGCGGAGTTATATATATATATATATATATATATATATATGAGAAAACTAGGAGTTGCTAGACAACTTCCCATGGCAAACTCTACTAGACGATTTACGTCTTCCATGCTTCGATACAGATCAAGCCACTAATCAACATCAATATAAGGATTGATGCCATTTAATGCATATGGGTGCATTAAATGTGATGCAGGATGAGCGCCTTGATCACCACCGTCCGATTGATCATACGGATGGTGGTGATGATCAAGTAATGTCCAACATGACTGGCTGTTTAGCAGCTCCCACTTATATAGAGAGAGCACCGTTCATGCAACACACTCAACCATGCTCAAATCTCTTTAAAGATCTCAATCATTCAATCTTCAAGATCAACGATTGAGATGTTTAAAGTAAAAAGAAAAATAGTACCAGGTGCATTGAATCCATCTAAGAAGATAAAATAACAGTTTTTAAATTTTTAATTCAAACCTCAACTATTGATCTTAACGATTAAACGGTTGAGATCTTCAAGGATGTTTGACGGGTTGCACATTACCACGTTATATATATATATATATATATATATATATATATATATATATATATATATATATATATATATATATATATATATATATATATATATATATATATATATATAGATAGATAGATAGTATGACTTCACTGGAAGCAAGATGAAGAAGAGGAGCAGTCGGAGAAGTGGTAGCTTCCCCCAATTAGAATACAACAATAAGAGACCTGAAAATTCATCCTAGAGTGGCTCCATCGACTGTAACACTTACGAGCTCCTGTGTCAATATTCCATTCCTCTCAGTCAGCCCGTATATAGCACTCACAGCTAGAACTCTAACTCAATTTTTTCCTAATAATTGCTGTACCTTAGCCGTCACTGGCTCATTTTTCAACAAGCACACGGTCAGAGATCAAATTTCTCCTCCCACTGCTTAGGAAGATGGCTTATACTCAACGGGTATGGTGTTTAATGCATACCCACGATGTAAAATATTGAGCTCTATTGCATTAAATGTCGTGGGATTCATCGTTTTATGATGATTGAGTAGCATAGTCTGAGTGTAAGCCACCTTCCTTATATATAACGCTTAATAGATCGTGTGGCATAAATGTTCAATTCTTTGATCTATTTTAATGGATAATATATCATTATTACAGCTAAGGTTCTGGTTAGTAAATGTGTTATTTCTCTGTTTGGTGCAGAGTTCTTCATACTGAACATATCTTTAGATGATTCATGTACGTTGTACAACTACAGGTTCAAATGCTTCAGAAAGGTCTTAAAGATCTTGGAATTTTGAAAGAACGCCCTAGCATCTCCAATACTTATCACCAACTGAATCCAACAGCAATCGGTACTCCATCTGATCCAACTGAACATTCCATCCTAATGGAAACTTGTTGAAAGTTGTCTGACTGAGATTGGGTGTATTTGCATGATCCTAAGGCTGTTGAGAGAGTTAGCTGAACAATGATTGTTAAAAACATAAATGAAGAAGATGAATAGCATGTCATCCTGACCGCCACAGTTTTTGGATGATCTAGGTCATTATCTGGGGATGGATATTCACGACTGCTCAACAATTTGCAATAGCCGTCCATTGCAGCCAGGAGTTGTAAGTTATCATTGATTTACCTCTAGAAATTGAGTTACTAGAAAGGAATGCCCTTTTTTCATCGCAAGATTTTTTGTGTTAAAAATAGAAAGAAGTCTTTGTCGCTCTTCCTGCTTATAACATCTACTTCTGCAGGTGATCACAATTGAACCAGGAATTTATATTCCATCAACATCAGATGTTCCTGAGGGGTATTCGTTGAATCTAATATTATCTTTGTATAGTGTCACTTCTTGTTTTGCTTCGTCTTTTACATTAGTTTGTTTGCAATTCAGGTATAAGGGGATTGGAATCCGTATAGAAGATGAAATACTTATTACAGAGACTGGTCATGAGGTAGTTTTGACGTAGTTACATGTCTTCACGGCTTGGGATTTGCATCATGTAACCTGGATCGTTTCAAGCTGCAAACTCACTCGCTCTGCGTGTTTAATTTCCTGCTGCAGGTCCTAACCGCTTCTCTGCCAAAAGAAACGCAACAATTGAAATCTTTATTGAATTATGGCGAACAGCGTAGATATGGATGACCTTGAAAGCCGACCATGTGGATTCTACCCCAGATTGGGGGTCAAACTTCTAAAAGATTTTGGGTCACAATTTTTTTTCTCTTCCTTTGTATTACTAGTTGTGGATTTTCTGGAAACTTCAGTAGTTAGAAAAATCATTTATGTTCTATGGAATTTCTAGGTGTTTCTTCTGTTCATTGTAGCCTCTCTTTATTCGCTGTGCTGTTTCCATTTTGTTAGTGTTTGAGAGAAGCACCGGTTCCATTTGAGGATTCTTGCTGGAGCACAAAGCCTTTCCAATACTTGATTCTCGGAAGCTAATAATGGGTGAGGTTTTATTTGCAGATTGAGGTGATATCGCTCAAGAAGCAGACGCCTTCTAACCTGTCTGCAGGAAATTGTCTCTTTTTTTTATGAGAAAAAGGAACGAAGATATCAATGAACTGTGAATGGTTTAAGAAGCATGTTCTGGAAGACGACCCTTTATATTTTACGTGGGAAAGGAACGCAGCTAACCATGAACTGTGCTAAATATGGCGCGCTTGTTTCTTTACACACCTACCTAGACGATGTTGGCCGAATGCTCAAATTCGGACGTTCAAGTTGTTCATGGTCTATATTGCGTAATTGAATGCCGACTCGGCATTAAGCTGGTTGACCTTGGGCCTTTCTCCACTGGATGCTTGCATTCAGCAAAAGCTTTGGCATCTGGCTAGGAGGCTTCTGCTGGCCGATGTCTGGTATTTAATGAGTCACCGATGATGGCTTGCTGCAGATTCAAGGAAGTGAAAAACATATAGCAGAATACTTGTGCCAAATATCATTCTTGCTGAACATTCGGTTTCAAAAGTCAACACAAAAAAGGAAAGAAAATATTTTCGTTGAATTGCCACTAATTGGAAAACCACTTCCAATTGGTAGAAAATGGAGAAAAGAAGAATATTTTCACCCAATTTGAACGATTAGCTAGTTGAGAACATTTTAAGCACCGGAAAATGGATAAAGGTAAAAACAGTTTTACTTATTTGCATATTAGTTCTCTATAAAGCTAGCTGCAATCCTGCAATAAGTGCATTTCTTTTGCGCTCTTAGGTAGCATCTGATCGTCTCATGAAATTCACAAATGATTGCCCATCTGCTCGCTTTGGCCCTTGTCAATTGGTAATCTAGGCTATAAATCAGGGTTGTCTATCTAGAAGAAAGAGCTGTAAAATCACGGCCGTAGAAGCTAGAAACAAGGAATATTGTGGATGTCATAATCTCCATTTGTGACTTCACGTACTTGCTCATGAAATTGCTGTTGCGATTTTAGTATCTATTCTAACTTTTTGTATATATGTGCATAAGGTAAAATATTGCCCCACTTTAACTAGTTACACATCCACTGCCACAAAACAGATAAAATATTTTACTTATAAAGCTTTACCAAACTATCCATGGAGATTTTTCATTTTAGTCTGTGGTTTAATTATTTTTTGATTATCCCGTTGTTTTCGTTGTTTATCATACTTGAGCCAATCTAGTAATGTTATTACTCCTGGTTAGATATCCTTTTGTTAGTTTTTTAAGGTGCCACATCGCCTATCACACAGCAACCATGTCGATTTAGATTTAGTATTATACACATTAATTAGTATTAAATTTGCTAACTAATATTTATTGTTAAGTAGTATATGGGGGACGTAAATGTGCCAATTAGACCATAGAATAACACAAAAGTTGGCTCAAATGATAATGGCGAAAACCACCGGATAACACAAAAAAACAGGGACAATGATAAAAACTGGTAGAACCTCAAGCTACTTTTATGAAGTTTTCAAAGTGTCAACATTTTCCAGCTTGTAACTTTAAAATTTTAGTAAAAAAAGGTTATAGGCATTGTCAGCTAATAGCTTTGTTACACGTACTGCACCTTTTTGCATGACCTGTAGCGAGCAAAAGACAGACTGTGAGACAGAATTTATGCTCTGCAAATGAGTTTGACCACTGGAACTTTGGTAAATCCCAACGGACCAAATTGGACACAGCCCAACCCATTTTCCTTATTTTTATGTCTGCTGAGGGTAGGGCACAAATATTTTAGGATGGGCTGCTTGTTGGTCCTTATCGAGTTGCCTATCATTGGGATGATTCTTGGATCATATCGGTTCATCTTATTCTTCACGTACTAATAATGCCTTCTTACCAGTTACAACCTGCAATCAAAAGGAAAAAGTAAACATATAATTACCTCCAAAAAGATGTGTAGATTCAGTAACAATACTGACCAAATTGTGCAACTTTGGTTTTTCGTCAACCCTTGCAATCTTTTTGCAGAAGATACCGGTTTGGATAACGGTAATACAAATTGAGCCTTATGTTTTTCGGTTTTCCTGGGTGTGCGATCAAGGTGTGGTTTTGATGATTTGGTGATGCAGTGCAGTTTCGGGGTCAGTATCGAACCAAGAGGGGGCCAGTGTGATTTCTCAACTCGATTAATGCAATGGTAAATCTCACAGTTATTTTGAAATGGCAATTAAAGTTCGAGCTTGTCAGCAGTGGATCTGGAAATTTGTTCCTTTTGGACTTCAGGTCCGGGTGGGGTAGGCTTTAAAAGTTTATAAAAAAAAATTCTTTCGAAATTCGTTTTCAGAAGTTCACGTGGGGCGCTCATCCCACCCTGGTACAATGTGGATCCGCCGCTGCAGCCTGTTATGGACCAATTGTAGAATTCACTGGAACAGCTAGATCAGCCAAACACCTCTTAAATTGTTTGTACATTTTCTTTTTGTAGTATGCGTGGTTAATGTTAAAATTCTACCCCACTGGAACAGCTAGATCAAGCACATCCCGTTTTGCCTCTTATAGGCAGATTATAAAGATCATGTTATTGAAGCAGAATTATGCGGTAGGCACACTATGTTTATATACATTCGCCGCTGGTTTTATACAATCATTGTCAGTTTCCTTTTTATTCATGTTTCTTTTGGCAAGGAGAGTTGAGCTCTTCGTGGCATTCATCCTCATCACTAAAATGCAAATCTGAGACCTTTTACTGTAGATAATCAAGTCCATCAAGTAAGTCGAATTCCAAAAGAATCATGGAACCAGGTAAGGGAGCTAATCACTTTTCTGTGTAGTCTTTAGTTTGGTGCAGTATTACAGCAGACCATGAGCCAGAATGAACACAAACGCCAGCTCACATGAGCATGAATGAAGTGGAAGATGTTGGGACTCAGCGGGCTAAACACAAGTTTAGCATGTCAGGCTGTTCTTCCGTCTGTGTGTGTGGGGGAGAGAGAAAGAGAGAAAGAGAGAGAAAGAGAGAGAGAGAGAGAGAGAGAGAGAGAGTTAAACATCAACTGCCCGTGTACATGTCCTACAACTGGGACAGACCACATAGGTTCGAACCAGAATCCAAGTAAAAGCCGAAAGGGCCTCGAGCGTGGGTTCGCTCTGCCAGAAATCGTGAAGGGTCATAATGTGCTGCCCCCTAGCTCAAAATGACAACCAGCACAGACCCGACGGGTTTTAGTCTAAAGAAGTTTGACACTGGTTGGAGTCCCACCAATCATCGAGTCTGAAGCCAGGTGCATATTGATTTTCAGTCCCAACCAAATACCAACCATCATCCCTGCATGCGAGGTATCCTGTGATATAGTTCAGCTATTCAGTAATTAAGCCCTTGTTTTGAAAAGAATTTCAAGAGCCTTGTGCAGAAAACCACAAACCACAAATATTCTCTCGTTAACTAAGACCACCACCAAACAAGCAACCAGAACCACAACAAACAACAAAATGCTTTCTTATAATAAGTAAATGCACAAGCTACAATAAACAAATAAAGGCGACACTACAAAATCTCACTGGAGACTCGGCTGGCTGCTGGCCATAAACTAGTCCCATAATTGATTATATAACTTATTTGTAACCCCATAGTTCCCTCACAATGTGAGTGCTGCTGTTTTCGACTTAATACTAGAGAGACGAGTAAGCATATCTGTGGCACACTCTCACAATTGCATTGAGCCCATTCCCAAGGTGAAAGAAGAATAAGCATAACCATGGCACACTCCACAAGCATCGAGCTCATTCCAGCGGCATAAATTGAGCATGTTCTCACTCTGACACATTCAGCATCTCTTCCATCTCCACTTCATTCAAGAAACCGATCCAGCAAAGGTCCTGAATACATCCACAAACATAATTTGCAATGATCCGCAGGGGATCCAACATCAACATAAACATAATTTATGAAATTTCTCACTGGTCACTGTATGAGAAGCATGGGCGCCATCGGGTTTGAGATTGGTTACATGCAGCAATTTTTTACAAACTTGCACATTGAAGGTTGATTGGACGAAGAGGGAGATTGTAACCAACGTTCAGCCTTTGATTGTTTTTGTTGATGTCCGCATAGGTCTCCTACAAAGACAGAAAAATGAAATCAGAAGAGAAAACTGAATCAAGAAAAGTGTCCATACTAGGTCAAGGTAGAGCAGCAGGATTGTAGAACGTGAGAAAATCAAGGCCAAGGTCACAAGCACTACATCAGACCAATGAGCCTTACCAGCCCAATCCAATCCCAACAAGACTATAAAACAGCCACTTCAGGTAGTGGTTTATCTGGTCCGGACCGAGGTCAGCAAAGCAGACGCCACAACTGCTTGACCACCCTTTCCTCCCTTTATTGTTTTTTTTTTCTTTTTTTCCAGTTTTTGGAGAAAAACTAGACCGAGTGGCAAGCAGCAAAGTCTGGATCAAGTAAAACCAACTTGAACCCACTTATGACCAATTTTTTGACAATTTACAGAACCACTTAGTGCATAACTAGAGTCTTCCAAAAGAGGTGAAATACTAGATGCTGTATAAACACACATAGCTCGAATTTCAGACAGAAAAAAGCATTGTTCAAATTCTATCAGAAGTACCTTTTGGTAGTTTTTCCACCTTTGAACAATCCTTTCCAAATGCCTTCAACACTGACCTCATTCTCACGTATATACTTATCGTAGTACATCTTGCTTCCGATTTCAACTATTTCACGTTCCACATCTTCCAGCGTTTTGTCAATATCGAGCTGGAGTTCTCCTTTTCTAATAACCGTTACATTGAAGCCATTTGCTTTGGCTTCCCGAAATGCATCCTACAAGACAATAATAAGGAATTGTTAGAAGGCACAGTATGAATCCAAGACTATGAGAAATACATGCACATTATAACCAGTCTAAGTAGACACTGCTCACAAATGCAGAAAAGCGTCTTTCTCACCAACTTATAGTGAGAAGTTAACCTGATAAAATCACAAGACTCAAAATCAAGTCCATTACTTATGTACTAACTATGTTACTAATTATAGAGCACATTCTATGCTTCTTTTCACGTTTTTCACTTCTCATTAAACTTTTAATTAACAAATGTACCAAGATTCTTTAATCCCATAGAAGATCACAAGTTATGAACTTTTATGCATTTAGCAGCAAGTACTCGCCAAATGAATGCTTAGTTGCACAAGATAAAGATCCTTTTGACACTTGAACGTTTATATCCAAGGCATCTGAGTGCAACAACAACTAAATTGATGCAGACTCCTGCACAAATGGATGCAACAAAATTCAACAAGGCATGGTCCAAAGTTCCAAAATCATGTTCATACAGACAACCCGAACAACAAAAGGAACCTCACCATGGTGGCCAACTTGAGTCAATTTTGACAATATGACTACCATTCCTACGTTTGCAAGTTTGTGAAAGTTTTCTGTCCACATAGGCTGCATGAACCTTGAGAAGATCCATTTAGAGTTAGCAAGAGCTATTACCAACACCAGCTAAATATTTTTGGAGCTGCCAATGGCTCAACAATTAGTCGGCTAAGCAGTTTACATGGTTTGCTAAATGATGAAAGCTTTCAGATAGATAGTCCTGGTTTCGCTTTCAAATTCAAAACCCAAGAGATTTGCATATGTTAATGTACGTTTGCTGGTTGACCGGGCAATCTGAGTTCACCTGGCAACAACACGAGTAATCATATGCAATTTAACTCCTTAGCTTCAACAAGGACAGGATCAAGCTGCAGAAGCTCACAACTGAACTATGAAAGCTACAATAACACCTATTAAACTTGTATCAACCTTAAATGTAAGACAAGTTCACCTTGGGGGGTATTGCAATGACAAACGCATGACCGTTGCCAATAATCTCCATATGAGTCTGAATGATATAGCACAAATGTCTTGCATCAGTACGATTCTCAAAGGCGATAACATGATATTGCTTTGGATCCAACTCAAAGTCTGCACCCATCTCAAGAGAATAAAATCCTATCCTTTCATATCTCTCATCACTTGTATATAGTTCAATGCACTGGTAAACATTGTAAACAAAATAGCAACTTATAGTCAGAAATTAACTAGAAACCATAACTTAGTGAATCCAAAACATCAAGGCAAAAGACAAAAAGGGAATTACTGAAAGATCAAACATAAACAAAAAAAGGTCAACAAAAGCAACAATTACCAGTACATATGGAAGATCTAACCACCAAAAATAGTCCTCTTCTTTCTGCTCTGCGTATTCCCTATACTTGTCTGCCACAGCTTGTGAACCATAAAGTTGACACTCTCTTTTCAACTGCTCCAATTTTTTCTCGATGTATTTCTTTTTCCTTTTAGGGATACTTTTGTCCATTAAGTCAGCAGCTTCTTGAATTTCTCCAGGAGTGATCCATCTATCCAAATCCTTTCCCATGTCTTTCAATATACCTTTGACCTCAGGATCTGTTTCTGAATTATATACTTGGAGAAATTCTTCAGACCACTTCTTTGTATGCTGCCAATATTCCTTTCCAGACTTTTTTCCCTGTCTTGTAGAGCCATCACTACTTTCAATTACCGTCTTGGGATTTAGTGGTGGCAAACTTTCAGACAGATTGGTGTCTACGGTGGAGGAAGATGAAACATCTTTAAGAGATGTTACTGGTTCTTCTTTGTCCAAGTCATTCAACCAATTTTCCAACTTTTCAATTGACAGCTCCCCTTTCTTATCTCCCAATGTCTCTCTTCGAACTCTGCTGAATTCATTAAGAAATTCAGGATCCTTATCTATTGTTGGCCCCTTCCATCTAGGTATGACCTTCTCTGGTGGATCATAGATGCTGATACCATCTGATACATTAAATACACCAGAACTATAAACAGTCAAAAAGGAAAAAAAAACAGAAAGGAAGGAATGCCAGATGTTTCTACATAATCTACTTGTCTTATCTATAAAAGCACCAAAGAAACTCATTTCCATAATATCTCAAAGAAAATTCATTAGCAACTTATCATCCAGTTATAACAAAACAATATCACAATGAGCTTCAGAGTCAGGCTCAGCTAAATCTTAACACTAGAGATAAGTTTGGGTAGAGATGTGACTCAGGAACAGGGTGGGCTTCTACCAAGGGCAGGTTCATGGAAAACAAAGTCCTAAAAGATGGAGGAGATGGTAGATGATAAAGCCCAGTTCCAACCCAAAACAAAAGGCCAACGTCTTTCAAATCCCAAGTCTTAAGCCAAAAAAGGTACACAAAAGGATCATAAGTATCAGAGGCAATTGGAAAACCCACAGTGTAAGACGCTATTAGGTAATCAAAGACTACAATGGTTGTTGGATAGGAACAACAGTTCTTTCTTGCTATGTCCAGCCATCAAAAGCTGATTAGGATATCAGTGGATTGAAGAAGGACTACTCCCTGAGAAAGTGTGAAAGAGAGTATGTTAAGGTTATGAATTTATTTAGCTGATCCCATGTGTCTTTAAAAGCACAGATGAGAGACCAGCAGAAAAGGCTTTGCAACTTTTTGAATGTGACTGAAACGCTTCAGTAAAGGAAAAGCAAGCAAAAGTTTATCACTTAGTCATGTACCAAAAAAAAAGGAAAGGCACAGTATAAAGTCACATTAGCAGTGAAGACTTATCATTAGCAGTAAAGGAATTATCAAGATAAAAGAAAGTTTTGGTTTGTCCATAGTGAAAACCACGGTAAGGTACACAATTCCATCAGCTTAGAACATAAGAGTGACTAATGCCACTCTGCACAGACTAGAGCAAGGAAGCATACAACAACAACAACAACTAAGCCTTTTCCCATACTAGACGGGATCGGCTACATGGATTCTTTGTTTCCACAGAGCTCTATCATGTGTCATGTTAGCAGTTAACTCACAATAAGCTAGATTATTCTTTGTTGTTTCTTTCCAACACTTTTGTGGCCATCCTCTACCTCTTTTAATACTTTCCAAATTTAGTTTTTCATACCTTCTTACAAGTTCTTCCTCTGATCTTCTTACAGGTTCTAGAACAAGGAAGCATGATTGGCAAAAAAGAAACAAAAGTCAACAGAAATGTGTGAACTAATACTCTTAAACCAATCCTAAAATTGCTTCAACTTATATTTCCTACCAAGCATGGAATTCGACCAATCACTTGCTCATTTGAACATTCAAAGAAACATAAGCAACTTATTCAACTAGATGACTGAACTTCAACAAACAGTGGTTCAGTCTACCTGGGCAAGTTGCTTCCTATATTAATATACCTGCTCCATAATCAAGGTTTTCAACCCTTGAGTGGATCCACTCATGCAACCCCAACAGCTTTGCATTTGCTTTCTCAACTTTCTTTTCGAGCCCTTTGAAGAATTTATCTTGGTCTTCAACCAAGATCATGTGAAAAGGATCTCTCCCGGCCATCTCATTCTCCCTTACCTTAAAGACGATTTCTCTAAGTGTGTCATCTTTCATCCACTCAAGTTCATCATATTCTTCAAATATAGAACCCTTTTCTATCTCAGGTGTCAAAATCACTTCATCCTGCACCTTTTCTCTTGCTATCATGTAGTTATCTTTGAAACCAACACCTATTTTCTTAACAATGGGCTCAAACCTGTCAAAGTTTGCTTCAATCCAGCTTTCCTTCTTTCGCTGTTGCTGCAACTTCATTCCATTTTCATCGTCATCAACAGAACATGAAAGAGATGAAGACACCTGATCGTTGTTACATCTCTCCTCAGTATCCACGGTATGCCTTGCATCTTGTTCATTATCTTCATAAGATTGTTCATCAAGTTGATGAGCTTCTGAACAAGGATCAATGAACTCGTGTTCTCTTACATCCGCAATTCCAGATAAGATGACTTCAGAACGTGCGCTAATTGATCCAAGCAGTTCTTTCTTTTCATTGGAGAACCTGCTTTCTGATACAACCAAATTTTTATCAGCTTCGGACTTTCTGGAATACAACTCCTCACCAACCGTTTCACCTTCAAAGTTGGATTTCTCAGAGATGTTTTCAGATAATTTTTCATGGATACTATCCATCTTATCAGCACCGGTTCCCTGTTCACTACGCTTCCTTGAAAGATATTTACTTGCTTCTTCGACTGACATTATAATTCTCGGTCTTGGTCTATCAAGTTTCCTCCCTGAAGATGGGAAACCGCTGGATGGAGTCTCTAGAATTCCTGTTTTTTCAGCTCTGTCCGTCCTATCTTTGTCCTCTTCCTCAACATATTTTAGAGTATCCTGGCCCCGGTAAATGGCTTCAGAGGATATTCTCTTTGCATCATTTTTGCCTGTAGTTCCTTGACACAAAGTTTCCATGACTCCATGCTCTGATGTACCGGCAGAAAGGGCGTCTTCAGCATTATGCGAGAGAGATTCACCAATTATGTATGTTTCAGTATCTAACAATGCTCCCTTGTTCTTACTTTCATCCAAACAAGATACTACTTCAATATATTCATTGTCAGCTACGTCCTTATTAGCATTGATCTTAGATTCAACTTCCAAATCTTCGGAATACACAGGTACAAGCTCATTCGGGTTACCCTGCTTAAAGGATGAGGCACCTTCTTTCTCTACTAGACGCGCTTCCTTTGCCATGCGCCTGATCTCCAAAATTTTATCATCAAAATAGTCCTTTCGCTGCAAAGTTTCGGTAGACGCAGACACCGACACGTTACTTTGAGAAGCCTCTGTTCTCAATATCATCTTTACGACTTCTTCTTTATCCAATTGTGGCTTCTTTGTAAATCCAACGGAATCATCGAATTCGACGTTATCGAGAACTTCAACGCTCCCCTTCTCCATTTTTTCTCTCTCCTTCCTCGCTTTCACCTTTCTCGTCAGCATTTCCTTTTCCATACCTCTCAATTCGTCTTCTTTCTCACCCCCTTGCTTAAAGATCTTCTTTGCGACTCCAAAGATCAGAAAACCACAAAGAAAAGCGAATCCAAACCGTGATATTTTCGAAAAAGAGGGATCACCGTTGATCGTAGAATTACCAACAGAAGAAATTTGATCGTTTTCTTTAAGCACAAATGCAGCAATCGAACTATCCTTTGAAAGTCTGTGATTCCCGGCCTCAATATCCTTGGCAATCGACCTCGCTCGCAATATTTTCTGATGGGCACTAGAAAAATCTACATTACCCGATTCTGATGAAGATTGCACCCTGTGCCTCTCGAGAATTTCACCCTCGTTCACCTTCACTTCTTTGATATTCCCATCCAAATCGTGAAAGACGGTGAGAATCGGCCCGGAGCCAATTCCCCAATACTCGATGTCTTCCTTGTAGCGAGTCGCCCAAGTCTCAAGTTTACTCAACAATTCAGCATGTCTGGATTCATTTTCGAGCTCCAGATTATGAGATTCTCCTCTTTCATCATTATCCTCTGCAATTCTACGATCATTATCACCACCATCGATTTTTTCATGTGAATTTGTTTTATCACGAATCCGGTGACTCAGAACGTCGGCATTACGAACCTCTTTTACCCCGGTGAGCTTCTTCCTCAACGAATTTCGACGTTTAGAAGCTTTATGCGAAATGGGTATCTGCTGAACCGTGATCTCGAGAGAATTTCGTCCTGGGTTTCTTTTGTGGAGGAAGGTTGTGAACGCACGGATCGTTTTTGTGGGAAGGTTACGCGTGGTATTGGAGAGTTTGCAGAAGTTGGGGTTCTTGAGGAAGGATGACTGAAGAAGCTCCATCATAGAGGAAAGGCAAACTCACATAAGGGAGCTACGAGATGCATAATAACTCTCCCCCAATGGATGAACGAGAGAGAGAGAGAGAGAGAGGTTGCTAAAAGCCTAAGACCCTGCCTCTCGGATGAAAGCAGTCGGATAAACCCAGCGGTCGAGGCTACAGTTTCCTCGAGTTCAAATACCTCTGGAAATTTACGGGCATTTAGCACATGGACACGACAAGCGACACTGGCAAGGCAAATATTCAGCTCTGCAGGCATGATCATGCACCAATTAGCAGCACACTCACAGATACGACACGAAACAACTCAAAAGCGTCTAAGCCCACTTGACAGGATTATATGTCGGCGGGTAAATGAGACGATTTGGTCATACTTAGAGGTTGGTTTAGATTGCGCAAAGTTTGTCCAAGATCGGTTTAACATCTCTCACACACACACAAATATATATATATATATATATATATATATATATAGAGAGAGAGAGAGAGAGAGTTATAGTCAATGCACACACCTCCTTCATGGTCAAATCCAGTGGAGAATCCACCTTAAGATGAGGTGAGACATGAACCTCACCAAGATTTCTGATCCACTATTATATATAAAGAAATATAAGTATTTTGTAGACATAAAATACAAGTGTCCCTCACTCCAAAAACTTGTTGCGTCCACCACAACTCAAATTCACTTTATCATCTTAACCGATCGATCTTCCATATAAATATTTAAGGTGATAAAGCAAAAAGAATAAATGTCAAATAAAAAAGTATAATAATATGCTTCACTTTTTAAATTTGAATCTCCACCCTTGATTATATAATCAAGAATAAAATAGTAGAAATGCTTAAGTGGGTTTAAGCATGGATGAGTCTCTCTCTCTCTCTCTCTCTCTCTCTCTCTCTCTATATATATATATATATATATATATATTGGGGGGGAGGGGGGGATTGAGGTGATTTGCTTGCTCTATCATCTCGGTTTAGGTTGCTCTAGATTTGTATGGTTCATCACGGTCGTTCAGTGAGGAGAGATGAACTTTTAAGATCAAAACAATGAAACAATTATACATAATAAAAAGTTATTGTTTTGTTTTCTAATGTTTTAATTTGAACCTTCATCTCTTAGTAATCAAACAGTGAAAACCTAGGAGGATGTCATCTCGGAGGACCTTAGCATTTCTATTTATCTATATCTATATATATGTATGTATGTCTATATACTACATACTTTCTAACTCGTGTATTAACTCGTGTATACAAATACATGTTCTCTATAAGTTTATCTTGGTAGAGCAATAGCTAACCAAGCTAGGGGTTTGACTTACAAGTTGAAGGTCGCGGCCTCAATAGTGAGTGCAAATGGCTTTGGACTCCCAGTTGTTCCAAAAATAAAATCTATTTGGTAACTTGCTTAATGAAAAATTTATTAATCTAAGATAGACTATTTGGCCGAGCAAGTTAATGAATATTAGATGATCAACCTACCAAATTTTGGCAAGAAAATATACATTTTAAACTAAAGCTTTTGAAAAACTTTGCATAAACACATTTTTTAGCTTTTCTATCAGTTAGTAGTCCTTTTACTTGAAATTACTGGCACCAAGAGCAATAGCTCACCTAACTATAGGGTTGACCCACAAGTTAAAGGTCATGAGTTCGATACACAGCGTGAATTGGCTTCTGCGTCGGCATTGTAAAATAAATGGTTCAAATTACTGATGGGAGGATACCAGCCTTAGATTCATATCGTTCAGCTCTTTGAATAACCTATTGAACGTAAGCTCAAACCTTCTAAAGTTAAAAGTGGTCATGAGTTCCATACCTGGCGAGAAACATTTTCTTTGTCACAAGGCAGATGCAACATGCTTGTTAAGGATGAATTGTGGCTTATCCTGCATGGCGGGTGAAGTTTATCACATCCAATTGCATATATCTTTTCTCTTTTTCGGTCCAGTAGAGAGGTCGAAACCAGATTGATGCCCGGGTTATTGAACGGGTAAGGTTCAACTTGTGAGTCAATCCCCGAGACAGATGACCTACTGCTCTTCGTGCAACTTTTTAAAGCACAGGCCCAGGCTGCAGGCTACCAGACCTCGAACACCTAGATGGAAATCCTCTAACTGCTCGAAATCTAGCTGTTTGGAGGGTGTTCTGTTGAACTCCTTCCCTATAAAAGCCCTTTCTATTGTACATAAATTTTAAGCTTTATGATTGATTAATGAAAGTTCATCCTAAGTTTATTTCGTATTTGGTGTTTTGGGCTTATTTAAGAAATTTTATAGTTACTTTTTAGTAGTTGAATTTTACGAATACAAACATCTGACTGTTAACAGTTATTATGGAGCATTTAAGGTTATGTTAGGATGCGAGCAGGAGGAAGAAAGCCTCACATTGCACTTTTTAATAATGACTGTCTGCCTGCATTCCTATATGGGGAGAATGGTGCTGTGGTAGATCAATCTAGACCTATAACTGTAAAAGCTTCAAACACCCTAACTGAATAACATATAAATCACATATCAACAAGATGGCTCTAATGGCATTTCACTTTGTGTCTAAAGCACAAGAGTTTAGAACATTTTTGGATATTAAAACCTTGTGTCTTTAATGAATCCATACACTACATAAACTTTCCTGTATCTTGTATAATCTTATCATAAACTTTTATTTTCATTATGGATTTTCTCTATATATTCTCATCAATAATACTATTTGACTAGTGATGTTAAGCTAATAGTTGTGATTTTCATACAACACTGGCAGTACATATTTAGCAGCCAACTGATCAAAACCGTAACATTGTGTATGACTCTTACAACAAATTAAGTGATAAAAAAGAGGATCTAGGCACCAAAGGTGGTTCATGCGTAAGGCCACCAAAGCAATTGCTTTTTAGGCTCTTAAACTTTAAACTTATTATATCAATATGCTAGGTTTTCAAAATTTTTAGGCTCTTATAACTTTGTTGGATTTCTACCATAATTCTAAACTTTATTAGAGTTTGGTTGGACTGTCCCTTCTTAGCAATGCACTTTCTTGCCCGACTATAATGAATGCTAAGCAAGAGCCTCTATGTCTTCACTTAATATAGTGAATCAATTATAAAGAAGGTTTCTATATCATGAAAGTTAGTCTCTTTATATTGATACCCGAATATAATTATAAACCAATTGTAGAAAGGGTCACTTTATTTTCAATATGGACTTATTTAGGGAATAAGAAAGCTATGCCTTGACGATAAGATTCATGTCAATACAATGAATATTAGACATTAGCTAATATGTTAATAGAAGTAGTGAATACTATAACTAAGAGAATGATTCATGTTCTATGCTCGTAAGAGAAAGTGTGTTAGAAAAAAGCTAAAAAGATGAAAATAAGGATTTAAAATTATGGTATTCATGTAAAGAAGAGGCTGAAAATGAAGTTGGTATTGTTATTCACAAGGATTAAAGTGATAATATAATAGAGGTAAATTCGCATGGCAATCAAGTATGATGATAAGTTAGTTTCATGAGTAAAGATTTTAAATACTTTATGTGGTTATGCACTTTAAGAAGGATACAAAAACACGAAAAGGTACTCCAAAAGAGTTGATAAGGTAATCGAGAAGGTTTTACAAAGAAAAATTATCTATTTAGGAGGTGATTTAAATGGATATATAGGTAAACAACTATTATGCTTTACAAGCTTTTTAATGAAAACATAGATGAAGAGCTAACCAACTCAAAAGCACATATCATGATTTCTACACAAGCATTTTAATTAATGAAGTGCAAAAGATTCTTAAACATGAAATGTGGTATGTTGGGATAAGTTCTAATAGAAACGTATAACAATTGACTTACAAAATTATTTTTCATTTTGGATGGAAAAGAAAATGCTTGCGAAATAGAGGAAGTGTAAAGTGATAATCATTTATAAAAGAAAATATTTGAAATTTTGCAAATTATCGGAGCATAAGGTTAATAAATTATATAATACAACTATAAAAAAGAGGTAACTAAACAAAGTTGACAAGTATTTAATATAATAGAAAACCAATTTGGCTTCATGCTGCGGAGATCTAATATCGAAGTCGTTCACTTGTTGAGACATTTTGTGAAATACTTTATAACGAAAAAAGAGGAACTTTCACATGATATTCACTTATTTAAAGAGGGCCTTATAGTAGGGTACCAAGAGATGTTTAAAGAGTTTTGAAGAATAAAGGCATCCGATGATATACATTAAACTTATAAAGGACATGTATGACACTGAAAAAGCTTTTGTTAGTACTCATGAAGAGATTATCATTTAAGATAGTTTAGACACGTAGAAAGATTATCAAAAGAAGCTATGATAAAAAGGTATGAGGAACTAGATCGTAAAAATGTGAAAAAGAGGAAGACCATAGAAGTGTTGGAAGGAAAAATAAAGAATGATCTAACTTATGTTGAGTTCTCCATTTAGTATGAAAAAGCTTAGTTGTTGTTGTATCAAGGGTTAATACTAAGGCTTAGTTGTTGTTGTATCAAGGGTTAATACTAAGTTCATATCTCTTTACTTTGTTTATGGATGAGTTAATAAAGTATGTTCAAGATGAAACATATTTGTGTATATTACTTATAGATGATATTGTATTAGTAGGTGAGTAAAATGAAGGAATTAACAATAAACTTTAATTGTGAAGAAAAACATTGTAAACAAAGGGTTTTGCAATTGGATGAAAACAATATATGGGGCGCAAGTATGGCAATTTCATTAAAAAATATGATAAAAGTCAAAATTGATACACACTGCATTAAGGGTGTGCATAAGTCGGTTCAGTTTACTAACCAAACCAAACCGATTTGGATATATTTTATTGAACCAAATCCAAACCGAACTATGTAGCTAAATGAACCAACCCGAACCAAATTAGTTCAGTTCAGTTATTCGGTTTGACAAATTAACCAACCTGACTCTCTTTAATCTCCACGGAAAAACAATTTCACGGGAAGCATCTATTGCATGGGGAAAACATGAATCCTCACAAGAAACATCCCTCTCCTCTAATCGACTAACCGGAAACATTCCACCAAATCTCTAGATTATCAGGGAGCTGCAGACGCTCGTCACTCTCAGAAATAGCCTCTTTGGTCCCATACCGGATTCGCTTGGAAAATCTCTGAGCCGAATTTGGATGGAAAAAACTACGTTCGATCAATTCTGTCGGATCTTTTCCACTTGCCTTATTTAGTTCAGGTGAAGCTTTAGGACAACTACCTTCTTGGAGATGGAGATGCCAATGATTTTAAAAAATCTCGGTTTACTATCGCTTTCCAACAATTGCATCTTCAACCCCCTCCCTCCTTCCATCAACCTCTCTAGCATACAACTACTCCTGGATGGCAACTTTGGTAGATCTTGGCGACAATCGATCGGCTTCAGTAGTTTTCTAAGCTCGACCCAAGCAACAAGTTGTCTAGAGAGATCACATCAAAGACGAGCCGATGGAAGCTTCTCACTTTTGTTGACCTCAGACACAACAAGAAACAGCTAGAGGGTGAGAGAATGAGAGAGCGGAGGGGTAAGAGAGCAAGGAACGAGGGCACGACTCATAAGTGTAACCTTAAAAAGTTTTGGTTTTCAGTCGGTTCGGTTTCGGATCTCATGAAATTGAACTTGAACCGAAAACAGAATTTTTTTTTAAACTTAAATCGCACCCAAACCCAAACTATACACACTCAAACCGAACTTGAAATCTCGGTTCAGGTTTTTTGGTTAAAACTCTCACAGGGTGAGAGGATGAGAGAGGAAGGGTAAGAGAGCGAGGAACTAGGGCACGACTCGTAGGTCATAACCTTAAAAAGTTTGGTTTTCCAATCAGTTCGGGTTTGGATCTCATGAAATTGAACTTGAACCGAAAATCAAAATATTTTTAAAACTTAAATCGAACCCAAACCCAAACTATCCGCGCTCAAACCAAACATGAAATTATGGTTCTCAGTTCAGTTTTTAAGTTAAAATTGAATTATGTTTGCCCCTACACTGCATCCCTCAAAAAGATAAATTTAAATACTTAGGATCATTGTCTCAATGTAACACAAAATTTGATAAAGATATTATACATAGAATTATTTAAAGTCAGTTAAAACATAAAGGTGCCTCCGATGCTCTTGTATAAGAAGATATAGTAAAGTTGAAAGGTAAATATTGTCAAACAACAATAAAGAAAGGTATATGATGATAAGTATTGGAAAGTTAATTATTAAGATGTGCAAAAGATGCATGTGATAGGAATAGAAATGTTGGGGTGGATGTATAATCACACAAGAAAAGAGGCATGCCTAATGAGGTTATTAAAGCAAAAGTTGGATACTGCCATATATAAGTTTAAGATGAGAAAGATATGGTTAAAATGCTTTAAAAATGTAAAGAGATGACTAAATGAAGCTTTCATAAGAAGATGTGCCAATCTATATAGTGATATGACCTTCTGAAGATAACTATTGATATTCCACTAGATCGAGTTCTAGGGTGTCAAAGAATCCATGTAATCGATTGCACCTAGCATGGTAAAAGACTTGCTGTTCCACAGGAAACGTAAGGATCTCTTGTCATTTTGAGCTGGTATTGAAAGATTGAACTGTCTAGATGGAGTCTGGTCTAATGGTTAATGTAATCAAAAGAAACCAATTAGGTTGGTTTATGACAAATAGCAATCAATCTATGATCAGATTTGAGTACATTTAAAGATAAGGAGAAATTTTGCTTGAAGCATGCATAGAATGGGAAGACTCCTTGTCTCGATGAGATGAAGACAGTAGATTCACATTTCATTTGATTGAGGCAAATCGAAAGCTGAGTGATAATTATAAGGATCTCTCAAGGGTAAAAAGTATAAAATCTTTCAGATCCATCGAGTCTAATTGCTACATAGAAAAACAGAAGCTCCACAGTGATAATTCAAGATCAAGGACATGACAATATGGAATAAGCACAACCAGGATCCAGATCGGTCTGTCTCCAGCACAACAAGAGCAGCCCCACAAGCCCTGCAAGGCTAGATGCCAGACTGCATCGGCCCACTTAAGCCAACCACTTCATTTATTATCTCCTACAGTACAAATTTTCTACTTTAAGCCAACTGAAAGATGACCCACCATAAGCCAATAGCTCAGTTTGTCAAGGGGGTGTATTCTATGTAATGAAAATAACCTTAGCCAAGCGGGCAGACCATTAGCTCACCTGACAGGGCTCTATAACACCCACAATGCAGGTGGCAAGTTCGATTCCCAGGGTGTTCATGCGTGTGTTGAGCTTCAGCTTTCCATTGTAACTGAAAAAAGGAAAAAATCCTTAGCAGATCGTTCTTCCATACTAAGTGGGTCGGCTAGAGAGTGCAGTAAGGATACACTCGCTATAGGCTTGCTGGATCCGCTGCTAGGCTTGTGCTTATTCAGCAAAGCAGCGAGCCAGCCCTCAAATCAAATCTCCCAAAGTAGGGAATTGAACCTATTACCAGGCAGGTAACAGTCAACTACTATACTGCTGAGCTACTGAGGAAGAAGTAAGACTTCCAGTCCTGGTAGAACCCTCTGCCAAGCATTTTTATCTTCAAGCTTCCATTAAATTTATTGCATTAGTGCCAGAATGATCATGGTTCACTCTAAAAAGATTTCCTGCTGTTGGTACCCCTTATGCAGGGGTATAACCCCTCACTATAAATTGCATCAGCCAACTCCATTCAAAGGAAGCACAAAATTTTTTCATATTGTATCTAATTTGTTTGGGATGTCGTTCAGCCTGCTGAAAAGAAAAAACTACAACTCCCCATGATTGGAGTCAAGTTAGATCATATCCCTGACTACAAAATAACCTTGATTCCTACGGAATACAATGGATGTATTATCTCTCATATAAGTGAACAGGCAAAGAGCAAGCACAAGTATTATTGAACGTGGCTGTGGAGTACAATTAGAAGAATGTATATATAAATATGCAGCTTCCAGTATTCAAACATAGATGAACAAAAATATGACATTTATTAAACTCAAGAACACAAGCAAATAAATTACAAATATAACCGTGACTGCAATATCTGGACTGTTTATATTGCGCTTACAACATGGTTCAGAAATCAACAATCCAAGAAACTTCATCAAAACAACATCCACACACTGATCATGCGAACATCAACGAAGTTCTAGCTACAGAGGTTTGGTATAGATACACCAGTTTCCTGGTTCTGCTGTTCTTTCCATATCCTGCCTGTCACCCGTAACTTCAGCTCTTTCCGATCCCCACCCGAAAAGAAGAGTGCCATATTCCTTTGAATGATCAAACCATCATGGCTATCACGAACCTTACGGTGACTGTCCCTAACGCTCCTAGGGATACCCTCCCAGATTAGTTTTCTCCCGTTGCCACCAACCTCAAGACTGTAACTGAAATTCCTTGCCTCGTTGTCAGAACCCATGAAGCGAAGGAATGCCATGTACACTGGCGCCATCCCAAGTTGGAAAGCTTCAAAGTGCAAGCAGAAATACTGTCCAAAGCAATGAAAGACCTAGAGAGAGAGAGAGAGAGAGAGAGAGAGACAAATGTGTCAAGAAATTTTAGTATATTAAAATGGAAAATGCCCAGATTCATCCCCTCAACGCACACACATACAGACGTACAACACATCTTAAGATGCTTCATTATAATGAGAACTAGTTTCAGCAAGATAAACAAAAGAATCTGATTACATTTGCATCTATATATGCACACAGCAAGATACTCTAAAATTTATGATATTTGAGAAAACTAAATGTGCACCTAGAAATGCAAAAGAAGTCCTCAGATTTCCGTAAACTAAAGACAGAAATTTATGCAAACAAATAAACCCAATAGCACAGAGTCCAGTAATTTAGCCATACTGTGAGCATCCAGGTGGCATTTTCAACTTCGCGAGGATTGGACTTGACATATCGATGATTGAAAGTGCATCCAGTATGCATGTCAACTTTATGATCATCCCTCAAATGAGCAACAAGGAAGGGAATATCACCAACAACGGAACACTCAGACCCTGCATATGGGCAGTTGTATGGCCTGAAGTTGCACATGGCTTCATGTTTGAGTTTGCTGTAATATGGAAATATCTCTGGACAGCCGTAAGCAACGTATTTGCAAGGCAGCTCAAGTGACTCTGCTACCTTCTCCAACGCTAAGCATCTGATATCCCCAAGTTCTTGTCTACAAGTTGGACATCTATTGTGAACTCTTGACTTGCATGTAGAGCACAGTGTGTGCCCATTGTGGCACTGCAACAATACAAATAACATTAGTTCACTTATTTAGGTGCATATAACCTTCTCATATGCTTATATAGAATCCATTACATTAAGAAAAGATCTAAGAAAAGTATCAAAGGGCCCACAAAATGTGGGTCCAGCTATGAATTCCCTAGTGCTGATTTGACAAGTTTAAAGCTATGTCACATGGGTGCGGGTGCGGGATACGGCAAATTTCAAAAATTTTGGGTGCGGCGACACGACTAGGGTATATAATATTATATATTATATATAATATTCAAGCTACATAAATCAATCATAATACAACTAGTATTTGCTAACTTTGGGTGCAATAGGTATCAATTAGCAAGTTCCCTCATAATGATCTGAAACTTACAGTGATTTTACGAGCTGCAAAATATCCAAGTTATGGATTCAAAGAGTTTCAAGATCGTTTGTAGGATATAACATATACTAGTATTTGTGCTAGGATCCACTAGTGATGTCATACTCTTCTATTCTATTGATCTGACAATGTTCCTGGAGTCCAATTGTTCGCACCCAAAATCATTCAAGCAGCTTTATATTGTATAAAGCTATAATAGTAAGTACACAACTTTATATTAAAGCAAAACATATAAATGGTAAAAAACTACTAATTTCATCATAATACACAAATCAATCTTCATTATCCATACCCATTTATCCGTGAGTTACCAAAAAAAAATTTGTAATTTTTTTTTTTTTGCAATTTTTTTTTGGGGGCATGCCGCACCGACACGGTGTCGGTGTCGCACCAGTGTCGAGGTCGACACTCCACCCCTTAGAAGTGTCTGTGTGACTTAGGTTTAAAGTGGAACACTGGCTTATGTCGGTTGTCACTCTTCATTGGATAATGTCATCACAGATGATTTGATCTTTTTCCCAATCACAGAGTCACAGACAGCCCCACAAACGTACACAAAAAATTTGAGAACTAGAAATTCTACAAGTGTGTAGGAGCAGATGACCCCACTTAATGTGGAATAAGACATGGTTTTGGTTTAGGTGTGGTAAGAAGTTTGTTGGATACAACTTACACTGTCCACTATTCAGTATATAGCAAGTTATAAAAGCAGGACAAGTCTTGCATTGTCGGCTACAATCCAGAAGATTCAAAGACCACATCATTTTCTGTCTTTTTTTCTTAAATTTTGAAGACATTTTCATCCAATTTACCATGTTGAGAAATGTATGACTTACAGGATTAGAACCTAGCCTGCCCATTATGGACTAGAAGTCTAGAAGTAGAATCTATCAAGAGGACAATCATCTCTTGATTCTCCTGAAGAGTTTCAAGAGACACGTATCTTACAATTCAAGCAAGAGATGTAAAGACTTGTGCGCCTCTGATAACCCTTATATCTTTCAATTTTAAGAACCAAGACTGTCATGGTATATCACCAAGATGCACTACAATAGAAAATAAGCTTCAACGTTCTGAGGTTATTCCTCATAATACCTGGTTGTGCGACTATCCTGGAAGTGTGGTCCCACATATTCGTATCCAAAGTGAACTCAAGACTCAAGTAGCATATTAACACCCATTTCCGGAATAAAGAGAAAAGAAAACAACAAGATCACATATTTCCAACGGAAAATGCCAATGCAACCGAATCTTTCACCATCTGACAGACATATGATCTGCTGAAATACCAACGACGGAAATAGTTAACCCGAGGTATATGCAACTCATGTAAACCAATAGGAAAAGCACAAACGATCAAAGCTACCAGAAGTTCAGCGAGAGAATGAGAGAGCAAGAATAGAGACAAGAAGTTGAAAACGGAACACCGTCAAGGATTTGTTGAAAGAAAATAAATAAAGCAAGCGAAAAACAAAATCAATTTAGGAGGATTATCTGTAACCAACCGAATCAAGTATAAACTAAACCGGAAGAATCATGAATCATCGTTCTTGATGAGAAGAGGAACAAATGCTTCAAGAGAAAATAGCAAAGCCACAGAACAATTTACGAAAGAGAGAGAGAGAGAGAGAGAGAGAGAGAGAGAGAGAGAGAGAGAGAGAGAGAGAGAGAGAGAGAGAGTTGCGGAATCGGAATCCCTCAATAAAATGGAAGATTGGTCGAATTGCACAATCGTCTGTCACACTGAAGGCTGCACGAATCACCCAACGCCCTATCAAATGGAGGACCGCGAGAGTTGCCCAGTCGCCAAAATGAATGCTCTCAACAAATAACCCAATTCACCGAACCGAATGATTCAATCACCAACCCAAAAAAATCATGATGAAGATATAAACACTTTATCAGACAAATCCAAGAGATTCACACACTCAGCGACAGCCACAATAAAACAATTGTTAAATGGACAAAAAAAGGAAAATGGCATCTTCCACCAAACGCAAAAATAATAACCAACAAAAAACCGTTACCAACAACAAAGGATAAAACAAGAAACAAGAAAGAGAATATCACCAATGAAAGAGAAAAAATCAAACAATAGGAATTCGCACCTGATGGATTGGTGGGTACATCGAATTTGTGCAAACGGGGCATTCAAGGAGTTCATGGACGCTCGTAACGGGCGAAATCGTTGAGGAAACGTGAGGCTTCGAGAAAGAGAGGTCTTCCTCATCGATCCCATCGGACGATGAGATGCATTCGATGTTATCCAATCCCATTCATAAATCAACCAAGAGTTTCAAGGGGGCTGCTGTCTGCGCACCCCAAGAAACGATCCTTTCCCTCCCCTCTTCTACTCTGCCTTCGTTCGCTATATTCTTCCGTGTTCTTGGTTTTCTCTCTCTAGATGAATGCCGAGGTGGATCCCAGAGAGAGAGAGAGAGAGAGAGAGGGGTAAAGGCGACAAAATAACGAAGCCACCAACAAGGAAAGGAAGGGAGGCCTCCTAATTTCGGGTTAGTTGTCCTCCCAAACGAGAAAAGGAAAGAGAGGCACAACCGGTTTCACCATCATTTGAGTCTGGTCGGTCCGTTTTGGAATTTAATCACCAACAGAGCGCATTCAAACAGGGAACGATTTACATATATATATATATATATATATATATATATATATATATATATATATATATATATATATATATATATATATATATATATATATATATATTTATATTTATATTACCTAGTACATACTAGCTAGTATATCCAAACAAATTCATGTTAAGTAGTACTTTAAATTTTAGAACATAAATATATACTATGAGTAAAGAATACATATTATTTTTTAAATTCAAATTTTAAGTAACCTATGATACTACTTGAGAGTTTAGTTCATGCAATGCTCTCGACGAGATCAACCATTGAAATTTAAAACTTAAAAATAAAAAGGTACACTAAGCATCTAACCCATTGCATATTTACTAATTTCTCTATAAATATATATATATATGATGATACACCATCCATAATGATGGATATTCCTTTTATTTAACGTAGTTTCACCGCTTTAACTATTGATTATTGCTTTTCACTCATCTTATAAAACTAATACTTTCATGGTTACTAAAAAACTTAAATAAATCACAAGTTTTGGGTCTTAATTGATGAAAGATTGTTTTAAAAACGGATGAACATTGAAAAGTAGTTGATAGCAATAATAGGTGGTTGAAATGATAGAACCATATCAAAATGGAGATTATGACAGTAGAACCTTATCAAAATGAGAATTATGTATTATTACGCACCATGTATCATTATTCATTGCGCATGTAGAACTATCTATCTATCTATATATTAACATTACTTTAAATAAAAGCAAGAAAATAAATAACAATCTAAAGAGACAAAAATAAGTTACTAATAACCAAAGTTATAGAAAAATGAAGACCGGCTAGTGTGCCGACCATTAGCCGGTTTTGGTAGCAAAAGGTTTTCATTTTGGACCAAACTGGATCCGTGACTATTTCCCGGTTCAACTGGTCCGGCTTCACAAACACTGCGAGCAAGAGAGAGGATTTGGTAATTTATCCTACAAAGAGATGGGTTGTGGTAATTTTCTAAAGATCACAAATACACGCTCGACTTATAAGATACCGGTCCTTATCTTTCCGTTATTGGTCCTTATTTTTCCGTTGTAACGTTTTTACTGCTAGTCTTTTTAAACGTATACCAAACAGCTGCCTGAAGTTGGATATTATTCTTTTAGATGTTCTTTCTGGGTCTTGGTTTTAGGATTCAAATATCCCAACCAAAACCAGAACGTGGCAATCACCTTGGATTTCAAACAATTTTCCTTAATAAACTAGCTCTCAATTTTATAATTATAGTCATCAAGATCTCAACTTAGATGCAAATTAAGATCCTTAAATGAAGGATGAAATATCTCGATCAACTATTTCAATTGGAACTACAAACAACAATTGCAATTATAAGTATCATATATTATATGATGTTAAATCAGTCAACCCAAAGTGTTCATGGTGGCTTTTGTGGCAGTTTTAGCAGTGGTGAAACGGCGAAAGCTGAATTGTTGCAAAAAACACAAATTCAGCATAGGCCGAATTTTCGACGGTTTGAAAGCCTTGTTTTGTGAGGTTAACTTTTCGGCATTGCTCACATATTCTTCTTGAAGGGGTTTTGGGCGTAGGTGGGACTTGTCTACGTATTCATCCGTTTGAAGGGGTCTTGGGCATATGTAAAACCACCAGACGGAATAACTAGCGAAAGCTGCTGTTTTCTATAGTTTTTTATAATCACGTTTGAGTGCCGATTTGCATGAGGATCGGCTTGGATCTGTTCAGGGGTGATAGGTAGTAGAAAGGGCATAGCATAAGCAAGTCTCGTTCTACTTGCTGTCAATATAAACATCTATTAACAGAAATCAAATGCAACCAATTTGTATACATATAACACAGTAATCCTTCCAAAACCTGCATCATCACCCCCATGTCAAGTGGTATGAATTTATATTCTATATCGAATATGAAGACATCATCATCAACCTATTTAGTAATGAGGCAACCGAGTAACATAATTTATGTTGATACATTTCTGATTGTGTTTTCTGCAAAGTATTTCATTCTGTTCACCTCAATGTGGGATATGCAGTATAGATTCTAAGACTGACGACATCAAGTGGAGAGATGTTTCCTATAATGACAAATAACCTACAAACACAAAAACAATTTTATGATGAAGAAATCAGATCCGTTTAAGAATAATCATTTTCTTTTTCCTATTACAACATAAGTAAAAAACAGAAAGTAACCAAACAAAGCAACAAAAAACTTTTCTTCTCAACAATCATTCTACAACTTTCACTTAAATGTAAGGAGAGAAAAAACATTTGCAGGTAGGAAGAACATAGAAACTGGAACCTTAATAGATTTAAAAAGAGATAATTCATAGCAGATCTTCCCATATGTAGACAAAACCAAGCACATGCAACCAACAAATTTTTTTCTTTTTTCTTTTAAGATGGCAATGCATGCCACTATTTCTATAGAAAACCTCACCATATCCGTAAGAAAGCTAAGTTTAGAGTGCACCAATACTTTTTTGTCATGCTTGATGCTCTTCACCATCTCTTTCACTCCTCTCCTCAAGCACTTCGTCCCCGATGTTAAGTAAAACAAAAAGAAATACAAGAACTCGTATGGTCATTTAGAACAGAAGCAAAGAATCAAAACCCAAGAATCCATATAGTCATTTCGCAAAGGAGAGACAAACATGAAATTTTGGGAACCAACACACGCATACAAGAAGAATCAAAACCCAAGAACCCAAATTTTTTCTTCTTCTTCTTTACTTTGCTGCTTCTCTTGGTTATTGCCTTCCTTAATATGTTACCTCCACCTTGTGACTTTCACTAATTGTGGCCTTGGCGAATGGTGGTGTCCCTTGGAGGTATTGTTGCAGTGGGCAGAAATGAGGGCCAAGATCAGTGGCGGGGAAGCGAAGAGGCAGGTCGAACGAGGTTGAAGGAGAGAGAGTGTAGGACAAACAACAGTCGAACGAGTAGCAAGATGAGTCCCAAGTTATGTGGCTCACCCTGACATGGGCCAAATATTTCTAACAAAAATAGGTCCGTGGAACTGTAGTTCCATGTCCATCTTGGGTTCCCCGTTTCAATGGCGATGGGTCTTGGAACTGTTGTATCTAAAATGGCGGGTCCATCCCTCATGATACCACGAATCAAATATACCCATATAAAAATCAGGTGGCCTGAGACTAGGGTTGTTCATAGAACCGCTAGAACCGAGTCAAACCACCAAAACCAAACCAAACCTGTGGTTTGGTTCAGTCCAAGATGTCTGATGATTTGGTTCAGTTCGATTTTAGCATGGAGAAAATCTGGCAGTTAAGGTCATTGTTCTAGTATTGAATCAGTACCAAACTATATATACATATATGTACATGCATGTATATATATCCATATATATAATTTATATATATAGATGTAAATCTTTATAAGTTTATGAGTTTTATAACCTCATATACAAATAAAATGTGAATATATATAGTTTATATACTTATATAGGTATAATTCTTGACAAGTTTCTAAATTTATATACATGAGTTTTACAACCTTATATACAAATAAAATGTTGATCGTAGAAGTAATCTACACAACAACAACAACAACAACTAAGCCTTTTCCCATACTAGACAGGGTGAGCTACATTGATTCTTTGTTTCCACATATCCCTATCATATGCCATGTTAGCAGTTAACTCACAATAAGCTAGATTGTTCGTTATTGTATCTTTCCAACACTTTTGTCGTCGTCCTCTACCTCTTTTAATACTTTCCAAATTTAGTTTTTCATATCTTCTTACAGGTTTTTCTTTTGATCTTCTTTATATATGTCCAAACTATCTTAAACGATATTCTCTCATTTTATCCTCTATTGGTGTCACTCCTAATTTGTTTCTAATAACCTCATTATGTATACGGTCTTTTCTCGTATGACCACTCATCCATCTCAACATCTTCATTTTCTGTCACGACATCTTTTGTACATATTGATGATTAACTGCCCAACACTCATAACCATAAAACATGGCAAGCCTAATTGCTGCTCTATAATATTTACCTTTTAACTTTAATGATATCTTCTTATCACAAAGAATACCTGATGTTCCTCTCCGTTTTAACCAACCAGCATTAATTCTATGCGTAACATCTCCATCAATTCTTCCATCACTCTGAAAAATTGACCCTACGTATTTAAAACTTTTCTTTTGGGGGATGCAATGTGTGCCAATTTTAATTTTTATGTCCTCTAAGGTAACCAAATGATCAAACTTACATTACATATATTCTATCTTTGTTCTACTAAGTTAGAGGCCTTTGCTTTCTAATGTTTCTATCCATAATTCCAATTTTCTATTATATTTTTCCTTAGACTCCTTCACTAATACAATGTCATGTGCAAATAATATACACCAAGGTACTTCATCTTGAATATGTTTTGTTAACTCATCAATCACCATTATAAAATAAGTTTGGACTTAAAGTTGATCCTTGATGTAACCCAATATTAACTTCAAAGAAGTCTGTCATTCATTCATGAGTCCTCACACATGTTTTTGCACCATTGTACATGTCTCTTATAAGGTTAATGTATGTCAATGGAATAATTCTTTTTTCCAAAGTTCTCCAAAGAACCTCCCTCGATACCCTATCATAAGCTTTTTCATGTAAAGGTCTGTCTTTTTTTCTCTAAAATGTTTCATAAGACGTCTCAAAAGGTGAATCACTTTAAGAGTAGATCTGCCTAGCATGAATCCAAATTGGTTCTCTGTTGTACTTGATACTTGTCTTAACCTACGTTCGATAATTCTTTCCCACAATTTCATAGTATGGTTCATTAAATACCTCGATAATTCGCACAATTCTGAATGTCTCCCTTGTTCTTATATATGGGTATAAGTGTACTCGCCCTCCATTTCTTGGGCATCTTTTGTTTCTCTATATTTCATTAAATAGTTTTGTAAGCCAAGTGATTCCTATTTCTCCTAGTATTTTTTAAACTTCTATAGGAATATTGTGTGGTCCTACCGATTTACCACCCTTCATATGTTTAAGAGCCTCTTTGATTTCATTCTTTTGAATACGTAGGTAGAAATTATGGTTTATATACTTTTCTGGTTTGACTAACTCTCATAAGCTAATACTAACATCTTTATTTTCATTAAAAAGCTTATAAAAATAGTTTTTTCATCTATTTCTTATATCATCATTTGCCACTAGAATTTTTTTATCCCCGTCCTGGATGCATCTAACATAACTAAGATCTTTAGTTTTTTTATCTCTAGCGCTAGTTATCCAAAAAAATATCTCTCTCGCCCTCTTTTGAGTTGAGTTTTTTATATAAATCCTCCAAAATTCTAGCTTTTGCTTCACTCATGGCCTTTTTCGCTTCCTTTTTTGCTTTCTTATAAGCTTCTAAAGTTTCACTAGTTTTCTTAGCATAATGTAATTTGTAACATGCCCTCTTTGCCTTGATTTTATTTTGTACTACTTCACTCCACCACCAAGCTTCTTTTTGTGCCGGTACACCTCCCTTAGATACCCCTAACACATCTTTCGCCACTTTCCTAATATGTATAGCCATATTGTTCCACATATCACAAGGTGTACCAACATAATTCTAAATATCTCCTTAAAGTACTTTATGTTTAAATATATCTTCTTTCTCACTTTTGAGGTTCCACTATTTAGTTTGAATAGCTCAATGCACTCTTTTCTTCTTTGTCCATTTTTTTATTTGTAAATCTATAACTAAAAGTCGATGTTGGGTGGTTAAGCTTTCTCCTGAAATTACTTTGTAATCTTTAGAATGTGCTCTATCTTTTTTTCTAAAAATAAAATAATCAATTTATGTTTGTGATAAGCCATTCTTATAAGCAATTAAATGTTCATCTAGTTTTTTGAATATTGTATTGACTATAAAGAGATCAAATGCCATAGCAAAATTTAAAATCTCCCTACCTTCCTCATTTATATCCCTAAAACTCAAGTTTCCATGAATACCTTGATATCCTAATGCCTCTTTACCAATATGTCCATTTAAGTCTCCTCCTAAACAAATCATCTCTTTGTAGAATATTTTGAATCACCTTATCTACCTCTTCCCAAAAAGTTGCCTTTACACTATCTTTTAGTCTTACTTGGGGTGCGTAAGTACAAATTATATTCAAAACCTCTGCTTCTAACACTAATTTCAACATCATGATTCGGTCACCATATCGTTGTATGTCTACTACACTATCCTTTAAATCTTTATTTATGATAATACCAAATCCATTTTGTACCTTTTCTTTACTTGAGTACCATAATTTAAAACTTGTATCCTCTATCTCCTTTGCTTTTTCTCCAACCTATTTTGTCTCCTGTAAACATAGAATATGAATATTTATTCGAATCATAGTATCTACCACCTCCATTAGCTTATCGGATAATATTTTGATATTCCAAGAATCAATACGAATATTATTATCTAGTACTAGCTTCCTTACCCCCCGCATCCGTCCATATTCAAAATGTGAAGACCCTCTCTGAAAATTATTCACTACATTCGGGTGACAATGTAGTGGGACTAATTTCTTTACCCACACCCATCCATGATGTGGGAACCCTCTCTGCAATTGATTCCCTACATTCGAGCGAAAATATAGTGGCTCTTGCTTACTTATCACGACTTTCGGGCTGTGCAGCGCATTGCTAGGCAGGGACGACCCAAAGCAATGCTCATATTGTAATCTATGTTATAAAAATCTAACGAAGTTTTACGCTGGCTGTCGGAAGCCTAACACAACCCTCCTCTTTTATCTGGACTTGGGACCGGCAATGCAAGGGTGATCCCTTACATGAGCGGAGTTGTAAATCCAAGTAATCTGATGGTATAATATATTGTATTCACCAAAACCCTTAAATAAATAGAATTGTGGTTTAGAACTGAACCAAACTGGAACCGGCAGTTTGGTTCTCGCCATAGCATGGTTTGGTTTGATTCTCTTAAAGTTAAGAATCGAGACTAGCCATTTGGTTTGAGGTTAAGTCTAGAACCGAACCATGAACGCCCCTACAGTTCACGATCTTATCCATACAAATATACTTTTGTGCACTAAAAAATGGCTAAGATGACTAAACAAGAGAGGGGAAAATGTTATAAATTTTGTATCATAAAATCAATGCTTGAATAGGGTGCAAGCGGGGCACCTATATTGATTTTGACCATTTGTAGGTGCATATCGCACCATATGAAAACATGTCGTAAAATATTATCATATTGTATCATAATATCGATGGTATAAACTTGTTTTTTTATTTCTTAGAATAGCTTTTCTTCCCTAATTCTTTGATATTTAGATGTTATTTCTACCTTTTTTGATTTTTTTGTTTCTTGTTTCCACCTTTTCCTCGCGGTACTACTTTGCTATTAGTCACCCATGAGTATTTAGCCTTGCAAGATGGTCCTTACCAATCCATATGGGATTTCATGTGCAAAAGAAACCTGTGGCAAGTGGGAAGATTGCTATGTTGCTTATAATGGTGCTACATACTGAACTCCTACTTGAGTTCTTTTGGCAACATTTGAATTTTGCATGGTGGCATATCCCAAACCGGTCCTGTCTAATGGTTTGTTACCTAAAACATATGACCATATTTTAATAATTAATCATGTGTTCCCCTTTTCTGATAAAGATTTGTGGCTCAACACAAAGCATCATGTGCAATATATAATGTGCACTAGAAAAATCATCTAGATATCAAAAGCATCATAAAATAGCTTTTCTCTCAAATGACAAACAGACATAATTTACTTCTCTCTGAGTTTGGTACTAAGAATTGATTGATCCTGTTAGGATTTTGATATCTTCATTTTAAAGTTGTATTATTCCTTAAATTGTCAAACGTTCTGATTTTATTAGGATTATATATGTTGAGGTTATCGTATTACCATACCAAGGTGACCAACGTTTTAAAATACTCATTCAAAAGCAGTATCGTTCTCAAAGGTGAATGTTTTGATTTAGCTGCAATAAGTGTTGTTGTCAACTAATTTCATATTCACTATCACTATTCCACGTTAAGGATCTTCTCTCTACAACTATTAACAAGTCCTGTTGTTCAATAGCTTCAAATTTTTCTATCATTCAGTCTATCACCTTGGCTTTGCCTACAAGCTACCAAGCTCGATATTGGATTTGGTATATGTTACAAGTAGAACAAGTTCAATCGAAGCATCAATTATGAAGAAAACTAACCAGACCATACATTAAACCACCACTTGGCTTGTGCAAATATCTATTCGTCACTCACTCAAACATGTGCAAACACAAGAGAGGAGAAGAGTGGAAATGAAAGTACTTTCATTTCTAAATTAAGAAAATATGTCAACTCAAATGTGACTACATACTTATATAGAGTTTATATAAGGACTAAGTATTTAATGACATAAAAAACAAGCTAATAAGATAATGAGGTGACTTGGATAAACCAATAATGTATGCAGGTGCCTCTCAAAGATGTGAACTTTCCATAATAAGTCAATGATGTATGATGGTGCTTACCAAAAGAGTCAATAATTGAAAAGCTTTAACATAATATTTAGTGTATTAATTTCAAGTACTTCGTTTATTTTATATGCATTCACTGTAAAAAGGTGTGCCTTGAATTGGATATGGTCCACCGTGTCCAAACCCTCACTTGGCACTCTCATGTCAATGATTGATTCTAGTTTGTGTTTCAATCGATACATGTTATAATTATGGATATTAATGAACAACACAACTTTAAAATAAATTTAGATCAAGACATCTCAAAATACCTATTAAATAGATATTTGATGTCTATCTTTCTAGCTACTCATGAACAATTTGTTAAAGTTAAATGAGATGAGTATGAAAAAGTGGTGTTAATCTCCACTATAGATAAATAGAGGTTAGGTTTGGTTATGTGATTAGTATAAATATAGATGCACATTTTCAAAGTAAAAGTTTTGAAAAATGTCCATATGAAAAATACTCTTGTATATTTCGGCATGAATATGTGGTAAAATGTTAACGATATGAACAATATTTCGGCATCTTTCAAGTTGAAGAGTGGAAAATTAAAAATTTAGATGATCAAAGGGCTAAGAAACTTCAGTAGTAAATATATCTCTTTTAGGGTATTGACTATTTGATCTCTGAAATCATTCTACGAAAAGATGTTTCTGAGCAAATATAGGATTCCATGAAGGTTTATATTACAACCAGACAAATATATACATAAACTAGCTGATATATTGCCTACAACCACCCACTATTATAGAAACCAAGCAAAAAACAACTTTTGCAGAAAACCAACTTTGAAATATGAAAACTAACTACTAGATACTAGAAAATACAAAGTTGAAATTTATACAATATCATGCTTAGTCTCAATTAGTTTCAAGCCAACTATCCAATGCAAATAGGATTGATTCAATGAATAAAGATTCCTAGAGTCAACATTCCCTCTACTAAAACCTCTTCAATGGCCATCATAAAAAAACAACAACATTGATGTCTAGATTCATGTCTTTGACCTTCTTAAGTCTCTAATAATAGGAAATAAGTATTGTATGACACTCAAAGACATCTTTATGAAATATTATGTATTGGAGTACTCTCTTATTATGAAGTTTGGGAATCGGACACAATGATACACCACCTCTGAGGTAAGGTTGACCTAACATAAGTTGAGGCTCAAGGCAAAATGCTAAAACGGGGCCTTATTACTTTATGTTCAAGTTTTAAGTTTAGAAATTATATAAAAAGGTTTAAAATTTAATCCTCCTTCAACTTTGAGATGAAGAATTTTTAACTAACTTTTATAATCAAGTTTTTCACGTAGTTATGATAATGATTAACTCATTTAATATTTCTTTAGACACTCTCAAAAGATTTTTTTGGTTGTGAAGCAATACTAAATTAAATAGTTAACAAGGTTTTAAAAGCAATATATGAGTTTTGGAAAAAAATCAAGTCTTTCTACTTGATCATGTATATTGATGGGACTATTATCTTCTACTTGTATAATTTCTCTTAAAATGTTTAATTATAAACATAAATCTAAACATAGAGTCATCATTATACTTAAAAGGACTTGTTAGAATATTCTAAACATTATATTTTCAACTTAAATGATAATTGGTCTTTAAAAGTTGGTACTATAAGTAGCTTAAAATTATGGAGCCCAAAAGGTTGGATATTATAAGGGTCTAATAATTTGGGGGCTTATAAAATATGGTACTATAAGTGTGACATATTTAATTTGGGGCCTAAAAAGGTTAATGCTAGTAGTTTAAAATTTAGAGTCTTACAAAATTAATATTATAAGAAGCCTAAAGTCTTGAGATCTAGAACACTTTCTTTTAGTAGTTTAACCATGAGTTACCTCAGCTAAATGGAGAACTCATGCACCACATTGTTGAGTTCCATTGAATGCTACTTGATTCAATTTTAATTATTACAATCTTCCACATGGCATTCTTCCATGACCTTAGAAATATTCAAGTGTAGAAAACTTATAAGCCCTCAAGCTCAAGTAATTGCACCATATAGCATGAAAAACTTCTTAAGGGAAATTAAAATGCTTTAAAACTTCTTAGTTCTCACATGAAAATAAACTATATATTCCAAAGGTTTCTTTCCTTCACAACTCTTTATCAAATTGTCAATGATATCGAATCTAGGCTTCTCTTTCTAGGTTAGGGTTTCACATCAGTCAATATTTGGATGGTGGTGGTTTGGTTTCTATAGGAGCCGTAGCTTGTAATCTTAGATCATCTTGCCGTTTTCATTTACTTTGGGTCTGTGTTTTATCCTATGTCAAGTGACAAAGTTCTAAGTGAAGTTATTGGTTGTCATCTATTTTTCCTTCTCTTTGCTTTCTTTGGGGCTCAAAAATCTTTACTACTCATTTGTTTTAATTATATATATCATAGCAATAATATTATATTCGTAGACAATAATGCCCGTGTATACATCCCACCATCAAAGGTCTTAAAAGGGTTTTCACATATATCCATCTTCATGGATGATAAGGACTTTGTATCCTACCAACTTCACCATATGGTACAAAAAGATTATAATACTAGGAGAAAATTAAATGGTTATAGAAGTTTAAATGAATACATACAAAATTACAAATGTAACATGTAAAAAACATTTGAAATTGTATACAATTACTCCATCAAACAAAAAAGGAAAAGAAATAACTATAAGACTATAACAAAATTTATTATCTTGTCCAAACAAACAATAAATTTGTTAAAGATACAAAAGATAAGTTAAAAAGTGGAATAACTTGGACATGTTTTAGTTGTATGTATTTCTCTCTTTGAGATATATATTTGTATGTATGTATATATGTGTATGTATGTAAACACATTTTCTCTATTGTTAACAAGTATAGTTTCACTTATAAAATCACCCATCAATATTAAGTTCTTCATTGTAATATTAACAAAACAAAACTATGCTAATCTATATGGCACAATCTCTAATAAGTTTTTACTGAATATTATTTTTGTCCATGAAATTCAACAAATTGCATCCCAATATTATAAATGAAAAGACAACATTCTTAATTGTTTGACTTTTGAAAAGTACCATTTCACATGCATAATCACTTAAACTTGTTTCACAACCCTAACATTGTTGTGTGAAAATTGTCTTATGAATGCATAAGTAATACAAACACATTTTCTAGAGTATGTTTATGCATAAAAATATGTAAAAATTATATCTTTTCTATAACATATTTTTATTATGTAAATATGTAGCTTAACAATATGGCTTGAGAAATGAGTCTAGGGTCGTTAAAGGATGTTTAACAATATTTTTTGTGTCATTTTGTTGCTAGTATGCATAAATCCATCACTTTATAATTATAATTTATTGAAAAGAGCTTGATTTACTATGAATATATTTTCCATATTTACCAATAGCTTACTTAAGGAGCAAGGAGAAATGAAGAGGAATACATACTAGTTCAAGAGCCTTTGAACGGTTCTGGATCACTAAGTTGTTATTCAATAACTTGCTCTTCCAAACAACGGTGCAAAAGGTGTAATGGATTGTCAACTAATTCTTCTAGCCAATGAGTTGACATACTCTTTCAATGAATAGAGAAAGTAATCAATAGAGAGCTATTAGCATATTAATAACATAATATATTCATGTGAATATTTGTGTTTCATATTTCTTTTACATTTAAATGAGCAACTACTCTTTCTATAATAGGTCTACTCTATTCTAAATCTCACTTTAGATCTCATAATGTCAAGCACTTTCACCAATGACTTTAATTTCTATCAATAGATTCTCTTTTATGGTCACCAATTCACAAGACAAGTACGTTGCATATAAAGAAAATAGCTTGAATTTTACACAAGGTTTATATACTTCATTGAGGAATCTATATTATTGCATTTCCAGCTATTCAATTCTTAGTCTTAGAGAACTCTCTTGGTTGACATGATGTAGTTCTTGTTCTAATGACTGTAACCTACAATGTATTAGTTTATAAAATCAACCATTCTAGGTATGTGTATGTCAATAATCAAGTTGTTGTCTTCTTCGTACCTCAATAATGCATATTCTTACGAATTTCGTCGAATAAAAAAAGAAAGAAAGAAGAATCAAGAATAAGAAAAATGAGACAAAAGTGAAATCAATAGCAAGAAAAAAAACAACAATAAAAATAAGGAACAAAAAAAGAAGAAAAAGAAAATAAAAAAACATACGAAAAAAACAACATCAAGTTTTCAACTCGAGATGCAACACAAGGAGATATGTCTCAGCTGTGTTTGCCCAACAAAAGAGACACAACTGAGGTGCATATCCCCAATGTATTGCATCTCGAGTTAAGAATTTGATCTCATTTTTTATTTTCATTTCCGATGAAAATAAAATCAATATATCAAATAAATGATAAAAAATACATCAAATCAATAAAAATACCACACCAAATCACTAAAACCCACTTTGGATCGACCCTCTTCTCCCTTTTCATGTTCTTCTTTTTCTTCTTCTTCATTTTTGATCGGATTCAAAGCACTATGAGATGATGGATGGTTCAATAATTAGATCGAGCTTCAAATCATACATCATTAGACAAATAGTATAGAACCGTCAATGGTAAGGGGAGAACCTGTGGAGGGAGAGATTAAAGCCTTAGGAGCTTCACGATAACTTTCGAATTTTATGAGGGAAAAAATCAAAATTATGGTAAAAAAGTTTGTGGATGGTAAAAAGAGTATGTGCTATCAAATCTATTAAATATATTCAACAGTCCATAATGCTTGATAGATATCCGATGTCCTACTCTAATGATAATATATTTTTTTTAGAATTGATATGCACACACTTTTTAATATCCACACACTCCTATGTTTTTGATTTTGCTCCTACTAAAAACTAAAAAATTACCTTAATACCCTTGATTCTGAAAATCTCTTTTTCTCTCTCAATAACTTGGTTGGTTTTCTCCTTACCATCGACCATTTTATACCATTTTATGGTGATCTACAACTTGAAGCTCAATCCAATACATAATATTGAATCATCCACCATCTCATAGTGCTTTGAATATGATCGGAAAAAAGAGAGAAAAAAGAGAAAAAATAAGGAGGTCGATTTGAAGAGAATTTTACCTATTTGTTAGAGTATTTTATTGATTTGAGGCATTTTTTGTTGTTCAATTGAGTTTATTTGATTATTGATTATATTTTTAGTTAGAATCAAAATTAAAAAATGAAGTTAAGTTCTTAAGGAAGGAGAAGCGCAACTCAGGCACATCTTTCTCGTTGGGAACTTGACCTAGTTTTGATTTTTCTTCTTGATTCTTACCATTGTTGTTGTTCTTCTTTTTCTTGTTATTGATTTTATATTTTTATTATTTTTGTTTTTTCTTTTTCTTTTATGAGATTTGTAAGAATATATTGTTTAATTACAAAGAAAACAAAATTAAATAGAGTAAAAAGATATGACAAGAGAAAGAGGAGAGAGAAATGTTAGAGTTAGAGAGAGGAGGGAATATTTATATGAAAGGTAATTTTGGTATTAAAAACAAAGGTGTGGTGGTAGTAATACCAAATTTTTGGACGCATGGTGTTGCCCTTTCATATCCTTCTCCAAATTCAATCAACCCGTTATCCGCATCGATTTGGCAAAAATATATCCGGATCCATATCGAAATCCAAACCCAGTCGCTGTGAATCGCTGCTACCCCAGATTTGCTGCCATGCGGTGAAAAGCTGGAAAAAAGAAAAAAACCAGAATAGCTTCTTGGTGGGAAGACTGAGGTGCCCGGAAGATAAAACGGCGAAGAAAGCAGTATCGGAATCCATCTTCAGGTCACCATTGTCCTCTCCGGCAGGCCATCGTCCGCCACTCTTCCTTATCAAGTAAGAATCGAATGGCCTCAACGTCTCATTTGCCTTCTATATGACCCATTTTGCAGGAATGATGATGGTATATTGGTAGCAGTACAGAGAAGCGAATTGAGAACAAAAAACGAATTGGGTAAATCCAATTTATAGCAATGGAAAGTATTGGGTCGTTACTAGTTCCATCCAAAATTCTGTATTCTGAAAGGTTTTTGCCTCTTAATTCACGGCGGAAACGTTTACGCCTAAAATATAGGCCTGTGCTTATTGATCTTGGCAGACAGAAAGAAAAGTTATCACTTCATAGATCTTTAGTGGTATGTGGGGCATCAAATTCATTTTCAGTAAGGACCGATGGGAAAGATGATGAAGATTTTATAAGCAAGGTTCTGCGTGAAAATCCCAGTCAAGTAGAGCCTAAACTTTTAGTTGGTGAACGAATTTGCACCTTAAGAGAGAAGGAACAACTAAAGAAAGCCAGTTTCCAAAATGCAGTTGTTAATTTAGTGAAGCGATTCTATGGTAAATTATATAAAGGAAAAGTTCAAGATGAAACCGGACTGGAAGCAGAAGGCAACGCAGTGTCTCAAGAAAAAGGAGGGTCATCAAATCCTGTGTATCTCAAGGATATTCTTAGGGAGTTCAAAGGTAAACTGTATGTCCCTGAAGAGATGTTCAAGAAGCCACTTTCAGAGAGGGAGACATTCGACAAGGGTTTGGCTACACTGCCAAAGATGAGCTTTGAAGAATGTATGAGGTCATTGCAGAGTGATAAGATAAAGTTGTTGAGTTCAAAAAGGGTCGACGGTAGTCCATTTGCTTATGGGTATCGAGATTTTATTGTTGAGCTGAAGGAAATCCCTGGTGACAAGAGGCTACAGAGAAGAAAATGGTGAGACTGGTTTCGCTTTATACAACTTTTGCGTTCGTCTTCTTCTTCTTCTCCCACAGAACAACATGCATGCATGTATCCATGGACCCTTGGTCATGCACATACATGAATCTGTACTTATGCACATTCCCCACACTGCTACAGTACTACTTTCTTTCAACATAATCAACTGAATTTCTTTCTCTGTTTGGGAACACGGAATCATGGACCAATATTTTCAGCCACTAATTTTTTTTGTTGAGAAAGTTTCTCTTGTTTGAGAAGAACAGTTCCAGGAAATTGTGCATTGGGATGATTTTTGAAATGCGAAATGATTTCCAATTGACTATATCCAACACCTTCATCTAGAGGTAGTTATTGCCAAAACCAGGAATTGGGTGCATGCTTGATGCACTTAGGAATAGACTGGCGAGATAGAGATGTTTGAAAACCAAGATAAAGTTCTTGAGTTCAGAAAGGGTCAATGGAAGTCCATTGACTTGTGTATAGTGAAATACTATTGTTGAACTGAAGAGGTTGGAGGGAACAAAATGGTTATTCTGACCTTTTGAATTTTCCTTCTTCTTTGCCCATTAACACATGTACACATATTTATTCCAACACCCTTGGTCTGTTGGTCAGTTATATACTTGAATATGTACTCAGCGTACTTTATTATGTATACTGTACTGTTTCATGGCACGTAAATGAACTCCACACTCTTGTTTGGGAACGCTAAATCATAGAAGAACCTGACATCATAAAAGCAAATGTTTTTGGCCATGTATTGTTGTGTTGAGGAGAAGCTTCTCTTGTTCAAGAACAACAGTTCAAAGAAACCTGTGCATAGGGGGATGGTTTTGTAAAGGCAAAACTATTTTCAGAGGGAATATCTGATAACTTCATATAGACAAAAAACTGATGAGAGTGTGCAAAACTATTTTCAGGAATGTGTGCATAATTGATGCATATAGGCAAAAAACGGATGGGAGAGAGGTGTCTGAAAACCAATGTGACACCCAAGCACGGTATGGTTTTGGTAGCCATGCTTGAATTTTAAAACCAGGACATCAAATTTATCTCTGATGGGGTTAAGAAGTCTATATTTCAAAATTTATAAGACCACACTTGGAAATCTTGACCTTCCAATGCTGGTTATGCTCAAAAGGGACCTTACCCAGAATCTCTTCGTGCTTGTGTAGACACCCTGGCCTTTTGCTGCTAGTCTATTGTTCCATCTTGCACATGATCGAGAAAACAGAGGTTGACCATAAATATTGCAAATCCTGTTGGACCCTCTAATTCTGCTTAACTCTTGAATAACTGCAAACCAAATGGCTGCTGGTCACTAGAAAGGTTCTCTAAGAGGAAGTTAGTGAGATATGCATAGGTATCTCATGCCGTGAAGCCATGTCATATAGATACAGGGGCGATGTAGGTGCCGGACATGACCATTCTTGAAAATGGTGGTGCAAGGACATGACAAGGTACACACATACATACATACATATACATAGATACATATGTACATACATCATATATATGTATATTCATTTAGGTTATACAACAATCAAGCCTTTTCTATCACTAGGTTCTGCTAACGGATTCTTTGATGCCATAGCGCTCAATCTCATGCCATACTCATTTAGATTATACTAGTGCAAATTATGCATGCATGCTTATTTTAGATTGCATATAAGTTCCATTATGTATATGGTTCTATTTATCAATCTTCTCCTCATGTACAATCTATAAGATTTTAGTGTCAACAGTCTACATGCAACCATGTGCTGTTGAAAATTTCATGATAAACATCCAGATGTCTTGGGTGGAAAAGATAAAGGTTATATAGTTATAATAGAGTTTAATATTGTTCATAAATATATGTCATAGTTTATGATATATGTATATTATGTGAACCTTCTGATGGAAAATTAATAAATATTGACAAAATGCTGCACAACTACTTTTAGCTGTCTGTTAGCAATATGCTCACATTATGTCATGTCATTTACATTTTTTTTAAAGTTATTTGTCAGCAGCATAGCTGCAGGTGTACCATCATCTGCAGGTACAATTGCAACTGTAAAAAAATTGAAATGCCTTTGATCAAGAAAATACTACCAAAATCTTTGAAGAAAGCAATATATGAAGATAAACCTCAAAAGTTTAGCCAAATAAGATAGAAATTCATTTGTTTTGATGAAAACACTGCTTAAATAGCAAAATGGTTCAAATCATCCAGAATCAATGAGAAAAAGGTAAAATATCTATCCACACTTAAATTAATTGGGAAGAAGAATGAAAAGGGTGGATCGAAAAGCTAACAGTTAACACGGATTAGGTTACAGTTCTTTACAAAAGCTATCGATCCTATAGTAATATATGTTTATGATATGGTTCATGCTTGCAATGCGGTTATGTAACATATTAAAGTTGACCTCCATTATGACATTTATTGATATGTATCTTGCCACACAGAATGTATTAGAATATTCCCTTGTCCTCTTGTATTCTACTCATGGGGCACAATTTCATGAAATGGCTGTATCCATATAATGAGATGTGAACATACACATGCACATACTTCTCCATGCACATCCATCCTTATATTCTTGCAGATTTTTAGTGGAGAATAAATTTATTTTGAGTTCTAACTGTGCATAACTTGTCTTTAATTACAATGCATGCATGCGATTCCACTATTTCAATGTTAGCAACTATCTTTCCAGTTTTGTGTATTGGGAGATATGTGTCCTGGTGTTACATGAGCATTTTCTGCTACTCTTAGCTTATAGATCCCGCAGAAAGACCATGTTTCCAAGGCAAACCAAGGTGAGTGAACATAGAAGACACAACTCACAAACTAGTAGCACGTATGTGTTTGACAAGGTGGATTCCTGCCAAAGGAGCTGACTCAAAATAAAATAACCAGATATGAAGTAGCTAGGCCCATAAGTGGAAAATGGTATCTTCTGAAGATCCAAAAAGTTACTTTGATGTTTTCTGATTTGTTTTAGAAGTTCAGCATTACATATTTCTATGGAGCTTGGTCACTGACTTCTAGTGATGTTATAAGCTCGATTAAGCCTAAAAGCTTTTGATTTTATACCTAGTTAGGTAGGTAGTCTCAGGGAAGAGGAATTCAACAATAAAAGGAAACAAGAAATCTAGGGAACTATCAAAGACGAATGGGCTAGACAACTTGTGCATTTGGAGAGGCATATGCCCGCTCCAAATACATGGTTTGTGAAACAGGACCAGGCTGGCTGCTTGAACCGGTTAAACTGGAAACTGCACCATGATCCTGTACGGTTCACACATTAAATGGCCTAACAAAAACAGAATACAGCCGTCATTCCGGCCAATTGAACTGGTCAACCGGGAAACAATCAACTGGATGGTTAGCTGGAAATGTCCTTGAGCAGCTTGAGCTCGACTCTCCTAGGCAGCTTATAGATAAGAAAGATTATCTCTATGCTTGTGTTTATCATCTTCAGCTCCTTCTATAGAGCTCATAAAGCTAGCCATCTGCATTTTCTGCTATGAAGATCGACTTCTTAAAATTTGAATTGAGCAATGCCTGGTTATGGATAGAAAATATGATCTAAATGTTGTAAAAATCGTAAGATACAATTTTATCGTATATCGTACGAGAATACGGTATGATACGTACATGTGCATGTATCACTGTCAAGAAGTGATTTATCGTGTCGTATCGTACGATACAAAGCTACATCATATTGTATCGTATGATATATCCCGTATCGTACGAGTCAATGCTGATTTTTTTGAGTATAAATTATGAGAATCCGAAGTTGTGGAAATCACTTCTGCTTCTTCCTAAATCCTTTTTTCACGCCATTTTCTTGCACACAAATCATTTGTCCATCCTTATTTGTGTTGATTTTGTGGTTTATCCAAAAGATTCTAATACAAATATGGTATGATATAGGCGTAGTGTGATACGGGTGCCGATACGCTTTTTACAACATTGTCTGATCCTACCCCATCTTGCACCGCTTGACTTGCAATGTAGATCTTACATATATCTATCTATCTATCTATCTATCTATCTATCTATCTATCTATATCTATACTCATACTAACAAATTTTGAAGTTGCTTGGCATCTACAATCATCTTTCATCTTTGAAAACACTAAAGTAGACTTTTGCTGCTTTAAGATATTGCTTATGCCAACCAATACAATCTTCAGTAGCTACTTCAAGAATTTTTTATGATAAAATGAGAGTTTGTTGATGTCATCTACTCCTTGCAATCATGATCAAATTAGTATTCCTTTCTGGGTTTTCTGCATCTTTATGTGACTGTACGTGCATGACTAAACTGCTTTTGTGTTCTTCCTTATTTAACATGTTTTACGTTCTTCTTATATGATAGGGCGATGCAATTGAATGAGGAAGAAGCTCAGTCTCTTTTGCAAGAATACAAAGGTCCACAATATGAAATTGAGAAAGATACAACGGTATCATTCCAGCCTTAATACTATGTTACCGTACAAGGGATATGATTGGCAGCTTTTTGTTTTGCCATTTTCTGTACAAGAGATAGGATTGGTAACTTTTTGTTTTGCCATTCTTTTGGTGGACAAGCTGTTGTGTGCATGTGGATGTTCCACTGCAGAGTTCCTGATTGTCTATGTTATTAGCATAAACTGAAGACCTAGTAGGTCCTTTTATTGATAATCTGGTAACTTCCTTGCAGTCATATGTGGGCAAGTCACCCGAGTATCCTCATCCGGTGGCTTCTTCAGTATCAAGCAGAATGATGGTTGAATTGGCATCTGTAACATCTTTGATTGCTGCGACTACTTTGCTTATTGGTGTTTCTTTTGCATCAGCAGCTATTGCTGTTACAAGTTTTCTGTTTGCAGTTTCTGTATATATAGTTTGGCCTTTGGTAAGGCCATTTCTTAAGCTTGCCCTCAGTATTACCCTCAGTATCTTGGAGAGAGTTTGGGAAAATCTTGCTGATGTTTTCAGTGAGGGAGGGATTTTAACAAGACTTTATGACTTTTACACCTTTGGTGGTGTCGCCTCCAGCATGGAGATGTTGAAGCCTATTCTGTTTGTTGTATTGACAATGGCCTTACTTGTTCGATTTACTCTTTCAAGAAGGCCCAAAAACTTCAGAAAATGGGTACTCTTTTGCCAGACGCTTCTTCTTCTTTTTTCCATTAAGGACTTCTGAGTTGTAAGCCTGGTGATGCGTGATCCATTATGTGTATTCCATGTAGGATATATGGCAAGGGATTGAGTTTGGGCAGTCAAAGCCACAGGCACGAGTTGATGTAAGTTTTTCTGTCAGCTTATTCAACTTCTGCACTCACTGCACAGATGTCTTCTTGAGTGCCAGTTCGTGTGTGGGTGTATGTACATGAGTAAGAGTGTTCAATCTGAGTGGATGTTCATGTATTTGTCTGGTCATGCATGGTTTAGTGGGTGTCTTCCTTGTAATGAAGGCGATGCTTCAATGTGGCAGCGGAAGGTTGATGAATATCACCTCAAAGTATCACTTGCACAAACTTTAGAAAAGAAGGCTATAATAAAGTGTATACAACAAAGTCACAATATTAAAAAGATAATATTATTTAGCTACAAAAGGCTTGAGAAAATCCATTACATGAAAGCTTTATTTATAGAGTATATTCATTGGAGTGAGAAGATAGAGAAGAGAGAAGGGGGAAGAGAGGAGAAGAGGGCAAGAGAAGGGAAGGGGGGCTGGCTGCTAGCCAACCCCCAACGGCTACTGAAGGGGATCGGGTCCCCAACGGCTAGTGGCCTTGTAGGTCCTAGCCTTGGCCTTGATGGCCTAGACTCGTAGGGCCTACCGGGCCGGGCCATTTGGGCCAATTTTCTAACACCACCAGCTCCCCTTAAGTTTCTCTGAAATTGAGGAGCAGATAATGACTTAGTGAAGATATTTGGAAGTTGATGCTGTGATTTTAATACTAAATTGCTTTATACATACTCTTTACGAAAGTAGTGACAGTCTATCTCGATATGCTTTGTATGCTCATAAAAAGTATGATTGTTGGCTATATACATAACACTTTGTTGTCACAGAACATGATTGTATGAGCTTTCAATTGTACACCCAAACCCTGAAGTAGCCGTCTTAACAAAGTTAATTTGGTAGTTCTGTTGGCCGTTACACGGTACTCAACTTTGGTAGAGGAAATATACACCTTTTGTTGTTTCTTGCATCTCCATGAGATGAGAGAGTGACTAAGGAATATGTAGTAGTCAATGGTAGAGTATCTGTCACTCACATCACCACCCCAATTAGCATAAATATATGCGAGCAACTGAGATAAAAAGGAAGATGATAAAAATACTCCCTTGGTTGAGATTTGTCGAATATATGAATAATCCTCGTAACATCACTCATATGCATTGAGGTAGAAGCATGTTGAAACTAACTTACAAAATGAACGACATGAGCAATATCTGGCCGTGTTATGGTAAGATAAGTAAGTACTCCAACCATCTGTTTGTAAGGTATGAGATCATTCAAAAGTTTGTCATCAATTAGACACATCTTCTAGTTGATTACCTCAGCTGTCTCAACAACTTTGTCATCTGTAATGCCTGATCTAAGAACAATATCAGTAGTAAACTTAGTTTGTGATAAAAAAATCTCTATCATCACGAGTTACCTCAAAACAACAACAACAACAACAACTAAGCCTTTTCCCATACTAGACGGGGTCGGCTACATGAATTCTTTGTTTCCACAGATCCCTACTGTGTGCCATGTTAGCAGTTAACTCACAATAAGCTAGATCATTCTTTATTGTTTCTTTCCAACACTTTTGTCGTCATCCTCTAGCTCTTTTAATACTTTTCAAATTTAGTTTTTCATACCTTCTTAAAGGTTCTTCTTTTGATCTTCTTTCTATATGTCCAAACCATCTTCCATCTTAAACAATATTCTCTCATTTTATCTTCTATTGGTGCCACTCCTAATTTGTTTCTAATAACCTCATTATGTATACGGTCTTTTCTCGTATGACCACTCATCCATCTCAACATCTTCATTTTCTGTCACAGACATCTTTTGTACATATTGATGATTAACTGCCCAACACTCAGAACCATAAAACATGGCAGGCCTAATTGCTGCTCTATAATATTTACCTTTTAACTTTAATGATATCTTCTTATCACAAAGAATACCTGATGCTAACATCTCCATCAATTCTTTCATCACTTTGAAAAATTGACCCAAGGTATTTAAAACTTTCCTTTTGGGGATGCAATGTGTGCCAATTTTAACTTCTATGTCATCTGAGGTAACCAAATGATCAAACTTACATTCCATATATTCTGTCTTTGTTCTACTAAGTCGGAGGCCTTTGCTTTCTAATGTTTCTCTCCATAGTTCCAATTTTCTATTAACTTTTTCCTTAGACTCCTCCACTAATACAATGCCATTTGCAAATAACATACACCAAGGTACTTCATCTTGAATATGTTTTGTTAACTCATCAATCACCATTATAAATAAGTATGGACTTAAAGTTGATCCTTGATGCAACCCAATATTAACTTCAAAGAAGTCTGTCATTCTTTCATGAGTCCTCACACATGTTTTTGTACCATCGTACATGTCTCTTATAAGGTTAATGTATGTCAATGGGATACATCTTTTTTCCAAAGTTCCCCAAAAAACCTCCCTCAGTACCCTATCATATGCTTTTTCTAGATCAATAAATATCATGTGAAGGTCTTTCTTTTTTGCTCTAAAATGTTCCATAAGACGTCTTAAAAGGTGAATCGCTTCAACAATAGATCTACCTGGCATGAATCCAAATTGGTTCTTTGTTGTACTTGATACTTGTTTTAACCTACGTTCGATAATTCTTTCCCACAATTTCATAGTATGACTCATTAACTTGATACCTCGATAATTCACACAATTTTGAATGTCTCTCTTATTCTTATATATGGGTATAAGTGTACTTGCTCTCCATTCCTCGGGCATCTTTTGGTTTTTCCATATTTCATTAAATAGTCTTGTGAGCGAAGTGATTCCTATTTCTCCTAGTATTTTCTAAACTTCTATAGGAATATTATCTGGTCCTATAGATTTACCACCATTCATATGTTTAAGAGCCTCTTTGACTTCATTCTTTTGAATACGTCGGTAGAAATTATGGTTTATATACTTTTCTGATTTGGCTAACTCTCCTAAGCTAATATTAGCATCTTTATTTTCATTAAAATTTTTATAAAAATAGTTTTTCCATCTATTTATATTCCTATAGAAGTTTGGAAAATACTAGGAGAAATAGGAATCACTTGGCTCACAAGACTATTTAATGAAATATGGAAAAACCAAAAGATGCCCGGGGAATGGAGAGCAAGTACACTTATACCCATATATAAAAATAAGGGAGACATTCAAAATTGTGCGAATTATCGAGGTATCAAGTTGATGAGTCATACTATGAAATTATGGGAAAGAATTATTGAACGTAGGTTAAGACAAGTATCAAGTACAACAGAGAACCAATTTGGATTTATGCCTGGTAGATCTACTATTGAAGCGATTCACCTTTTGAGACGTCTTATGGAACATTTTAGAGCAAAAAAGAAAGACCTTCACATGATATTTATTGATCTAGAAAAAGCTTATGATAGGGTACCGAGGGAGGTTCTTTGGAGAACTTTGGAAAAAGAGGTATCCCATTGACATATATTAACCTTATAAGAGACATGTATGATGGTGCAAAAACATGTGTGAGGACTCATGAAGGAACGACAGACTTCTTTGAAGTTAATATTGGGTTACATCAAGGATCAACTTTAAGTCCATACTTATTTATAATGGTGATGGATGAGTTAACAAAACATATTCAAGATGAAGTACCTTGGTGTATGTTATTTGCAGATGACATTGTATTAGTGGAGGAGTCTAAGGAAAAAGTTAATAGAAAATTGGAACTATGGAGAGAAACATTAGAAAACAAAGGCCTCCGACTTAGTAGAACAAAGACAGAATATATGGAATGTAAGTTTGATCATTTGGCTACTTCAGAGGACATAGAAATTAAAATTGGCACACATTGCATTCCCCAAAAGGAAAGTTTTAAATACCTAGGGTCAATTTTTCAAAGTGATGGAAGAATTGATGGAGATGTTACACATAGAATTAATGCTGGTTGGTTAAAATGGAGAGGAGCATCAGGTATTCTTTGTGACAAGAAGATACCATTAAAATTAAAAGGTAAATATTATAGAGCAGCAGTTAGGCCTGCCATGTTTTATGGTTCTGAGTGTTGGGCAGTTAATCATCAACATGTACAAAGATGTCTGTGACAGAAATGAAGATGTTGAGATGGATGAGTGGTCATACAAGAAAAGACCGTATACATAATGAGGTTATTAGAAACAAATTAGGAGTGGCACCAATAGAGGATAAAATGAGAGAACATCGTTTAAGATGGTTTGGACATATAGAAAGAAGATCAAAAGAAGAACCTGTAAGAAGGTTAGAAAACCTAAATTTGGAAAGTATTAAAAGAGGTAGAGGACGACCACAAAAGTGTTGGAAAGAAACAATAAAGAATGATCTAGCTTATTGGGAGTTAACTGCTAACATGGCACACGATAGAGATCTGTGGAAACAAAGAATCCATGTAGCCGACCCCGTCTAGTATGGGAAAAGGCTTAGTTGTTGTTGTTGTTGTTGTTGTAGTTTTTCCATCTATTTCTTATATCATTATTTGCCACTAGAATTTTTTTATCATCGTCTTTGATGTATCTTGTTGAAGAATATGAGTTTAGAGTCAGTTTTAGTACATTTGATGTCTTAGGACAGTAAATTTGATGTTTTAGTTTTAGGTATTATTATAATTGTCCGAAGTTGTAAGGGCATTTTGGTAATTTTTTGTACTAGGAGTATTTTGGTCATTTTACGTTTTACAGCTCCTTATATAAGGGCTGATAGGTTGTATTAGGGTTTAAAGTTGCTGAGATTAAGAAAGAGAGAGAAAGAGGGGGCGACCTCCATTAGAGGTCCGCCCCCTCCTTCGATCTCCATATTTCCCTTAATTGTGCATGATTTTTTTCTTTTATGCTGCGCAACCACGTTTTCAACATGGTATCAGAGCCTATTTCGATCGTTGGGAGCAATAGGAGCTGTGGGATGACGATTAGCTGTGGCTCAAGGATAAGTGTGGTTGTTGTTTTGTTGGTAGTAGGAAAGAATGAAGAGTATGGCTTGTTCTTCAAGTACGTCTGTAAGGGGGTTGTGTGATGAGGAGTTGTCTCACGTTTTGGCTGTTGATGACAGTCTCATCGACCAAAAATTCGTGGAGAATCTGCTCAGGAGTTCTTCCTATAAGGTAACTACAACCGAGAGTGGAGCAAAAGCGTAGGAGTACCTGAGACAGGATGCTAAGGGTTCCAAGGCAAATCTGATAATAACAGATTATCAAATGCCTGACATGACTGGATACGATCTGCTAAAGGGAGTCAAGGAATCCTCAGCCCTAAAGGAAATTCCAGTTGTCATCATGTCATCTGATAGCGTCCCCACAAGAATCAACAAAAGGTTTAGGCTAAGCTTATTTCATGACACATTCTTATGCAATAGACTCATAGAGTTCTTTGCAAAATCTATTGATGTGCGAAATGCCCACAAAGTGTTTGAGAAGATTTCGCAAAGAAATGTGTATTCCTGGAATGCCATCATCGGTGCATGTGTGAAACATGGATTTATTGACGATGCACACCAATTATTTGCTACAATGCCTGAGAGAAATGTAGTTTTTGGGAACACTATAATTAGTGGGTTTGTTCAGGGTGACTATGTTGATATAGGGCTCATACTTTATGAGAAATGAACAGGGAAGGATTTAGACCCAGTCATTTTACTCTTGCTAGTGTTCTTAGTGCAGTTGGAAAACTTAGAGATTTTCACATGGGAAGACAGTGCCACATCAGATTGTTAGAGCTGGCTTTGATTCAAATTTGTACGTTGAGAATGCACTTCTTTGTATGTATGCAAAATGCGGGTTTTTTGGTTGATGCATACAGGACATTTGATGGGATGACTCAACCAAATGAGGTATCATGCACTGCATTGATGATTGGGCTGTCATTGATAGATAAGGTCATCGAGGCATTTCATATGTTTGGCAAAATGCATAGGACCAGGGTATGTGTTTAGATTCTGGTGCTCGAACTGCCTTAGCATTTGTTACTACGCGTGTGCTAGTGTTTTTAGCCGTGATGGGAGTCGTGTTGTCCTCCCTATTGACATATGAACCCCTGTAGTGGATCAGTTTCTTGGAATCAATAATCTGTCGTATCAACGATTCAATGTGAGGAGACCTGGTATTCCTTCTGAAGATAGGGAAAATTCACTGGAGATGAAGACTGGCTGTTTACACAATATGATACGGAGATCATGCCGAATATGTTTGAAATGGGTCAATGGTGTTTGAAATGCTCAAGTGAAGAATGATGCACATCAACTGGTTGATGAAATGTTTCACAGAAACTTCAACTCTATAGGACAAGAATATTCACCTGCACATCAAGTGTTTGATGAAATGCCCAAGAGAAATGCTCAAGAAGAGATGTTTTACGTGAAGAGTTTGATGAAATGCTAAAAGATGATTAACATGAACACTGCACATCAAGTGTTTGATGAAATGTTCAAGAGGGTTGAAAGTTCAGAAAAAGGCTACAAAAGATATAAAGTAGCACGTGATGATGGCCTTGATTGGAAAAGCTGCTGAATGTGAGTTTAGAGTTGATGGAATGCAGAAAATCAGTCTTTCTCACTACACATGCATGACAAATCAAATCATAGAAGAGGCCAGAGAAATTTGTTGATATAGAATGTAGCAGTATCACTAAGAAGCATGAAAGTTAAAACCTTGAGTTGCTGAAGTAAACAGCCAGTAGTGTTGGAAAAGCGGCTGCAGTCACCATGTGAAGGGGCACAGACCGACTAGTATAAGCATATGTCTGTATTCTACTATTTGAGTGGTAGAGAGAGGGCACCCAATCAACACATCGTCTGCAACCACCATGTGAAGGGGTGCAAGAAAAGCAGTGTGAAGTGTGTATGGTAGAGTAGTACCTCCTATCACAAAAGATGAACTTTCTCAAGAATAGAAGAAACATTACTTTTAAGTATAGCTGCCGAATCACTTTATGGAAAAGAAGAAAGAGAGAGAGAGCAACCGACACCCATAAAAGGGTCATGTGCTACCCATGTATTCTTGATTGTTCAAGTTGTTTTACAGAAGTCTCGAAGAAATCGCTCGTGCACGTGTGGTGAAGAAAGAACCAGTTCTTTTGCAAGTTTGGAGTTCGTAGTATCTCACTCCCAACTTGAGGAGGGGTGTTAAAGAATATGAGTTTAGAGTAAGTTTTAATATATTTGATGTCTTAGGACAGTAAATTTGATGTTTTAGGTATTATTGTAATTGTCCGAAGTTGTAAGGGCATTTTGGTAATTTTTTGTACTAGGGGTATTTTGGTTATTTTACATTTTACAGCTCCTTATATAAGGGCTGATAGGTTGTATTAGGGTTTAAGGTTTGCTGAGATTAAGAAAGAGAGAGAAAGAGGGGGGGCGGCCTCCATTGGAGGTCTGCCCCCTCCTCCGATCTTCTCATTTCCCTTCATTGTGTATGATTTTTTCTTTTATGCTGCGCAACCACGTTTTCAACATATCTAACATAATTAAGATCTTTAGTTTTCTTATCTCTAGCCCTAACTATCCTAAAAATATCTCTTTACCCTCTTTTGAGTTGAGTTTTTTATATAAATCCTCTAAAATTTTAGCTTTTGCTTCACTCACGGCCTTTTTCGCTTCCTTCTTTACTTTCTTATAAGCATCTAAAGTTTCACTAGTTTTCTTAGCATAATGTAATTTGTAACATACCCCTTTTGCCTTGATTTTATTTTGCACTACTTCACTCCACCACCAAGCTTCTTTTTGTGCCGATACACCACCAAGCTCCATCACGAGTTACTTTAATGCCAAGAAAATAAGAAAGTTGCCCCTTCATTTGAAACATATTACCAAGTTCTTGCTTGATTTGCTGGATACCAGAATTATCATTACCTTTAATAATGATATCATCGATATAGAGCAAAAGAATAAGAATACCTACAGAGGACTTTTTTATAAACAAAGTTATGTTAGTATAACAGATAGTAAAACCACACAATGCCATAAATTCAATAATTGTATCAAACCAAGCTTTGGGAGCTCGTTTGAGATATAAAGATTTTTTGAGCTTTAAGACTTGGTTTCTAGGAAGATTGAGACAAGGAGGAAGCTCCATATATACTTCTTCCTTCAACCAATCATTCAAAAAAACATTTTTAATATCTAACTGTTAGATATTTCAATTATGAATTGCACACACAAATGTAAGTGTTCTAACAATTGTCATTCGAGCCAAATGAGCAAAGGTTTTTTCATAATCAATTCCATATTCTTGTGAGTAACCTTTGACAACTAATATAACTTTATAGCGATCTAATGAACCATCACCATTAGTGTTAATTTTATAGACACACCAATAGCTTATAGTCTTTTTGTTTGATGGTCTAGAGACAACATCCCAAGTTTGGGCTCTATATGAACTCTTCGTTCATGGCATGAATCCAGTCTTGTGATAACTAGATTTCCTTAAAGGTTCTAGGTTCCTTTATAGCTAAAATATTTGTTACCAAAGCTCTATGCCTTGGTGAAAAGTTATCATAGGAGACAAATCTTTCAGGAGGTCTACAATTGCGGTTTGACCTTCTAGGAATAGGCATAGATCTCCTAGTATAATATTGATCAAAAGGTATAACAGGGTGTCTTGAAGTCATATGTTCATCAAGATCATTTTCTACATGAATCACCTCTTCACCTAAAATATCATTCATGAAGGAATAGGATGAGTCATGAGAACTAATATCTTCCATGCCTTTAAAAACATATTCATTTTCAAAAAACTTAACATCTCGCGATAAATAAAGCTTATCATTTTTACAATCATAACACCTATACCCTTTTTAGTTATTTTATACACAACAACAAAACAACTAAGCCTTTTCCCATACTAGACGGGGTCGGCTACATGGATTCTTTGTTTCCACAAAGCAGTTAACTCCCAATAAGCTAGATCATTCTTTATTGTTTCTTTCCAACACTTTTGTGGTCGTCCTCTACCTCTTTTAATACTTTCCAAATTTAGTTTTTCTAACCTTCTTACAGGTTCTTCTTTTGATCTTCTTTCTATATGTCCAAACCATCTTAAACGATGTTCTCTCATTTTATCCTCTATTGGTGCCACTCCTAATTTGTTTCTAATAACCTCATTATGTATATGGTCTTTTCTTGTATGACCACTCATCCATCTCAACATCTTCATTTCTGTCACATATATCTTTTGTACATGTTGATGATTAACTGCCCAACACTTAGAACCATAAAACATGGCAGGCCTAATTGCTGCTCTATAATATTTACCTTTTAACTTTAATGGTACCCTTTTTAGTTATTTTATATCCTAGAAAAATACATTCTATGGCACGAGATCACAAGATGATAATTTATCGTATTTGTCATTATAAACAAAATATTTACATCCAAAAATATGCAGACTTTAATAGTTGGGAGAAACTTTAAAGAGTTTTTCTAGAGGAGATTTTTTGTAAAACCAAAGAGGTTATCCGATTAATTAAATAGACTATCGTTATAATAGCTTCTGCCCATAAATTCTTAGGAACACCACTTTGTTATAAAAACATGGTTCTTATAGTTTTCAAAATATGTCTATGTTTACGTTTTAAAATACCATTTTATTGGGGGTCTTAGAGGAAGAAGTTTGATATATAATTCCAGACGTATCAAAATGATTTTTAAATTCCTTTGACATAAACTCTCCTCATGAATATGATCTAAAAATCTTTATTTTGAAATCAAATTGATCTTTTATAAGATTATAAAAGATAACGAAATTTTGAAAGAAATCAGATTTTGCTTTTAAAAGATATACCCATGTATACCTAGTAAAATCATCTATGAAAATAACAAAGTAGGAAATGCCTCCTTTAGATAAAATGAGTGTTGGTCTCCATACATCCGAATGAACTATTTCGAAGGGTTTTGTGGTAACATATGTTTTGTTTAGAAATGGAAGATGTATTTTACCAAGAACACAATCTTTGCAAGAAAAATATTCCTTAGACTTTATTTCAAGAGGACATTGATACAATTTTTGAACATTAAGATGTCCTAGTCTCTTGTACCATAAAAGAGCATCATTTGTCAAAACATTAACATATCCTCTACTATGCAAATAGTTTATAATGTAAACTTCGCCCTCTCTATGGCTACGACCAATCACCTTCTTTCAAGAGACGATCCTGGACAATGCATCCTGTAAATGAAAATATTACAACACAATTTTTATCGAAAATTTGAGATCCAAAGAGTAAGTTTAAATTTAGTTTTGAAACAACACTAATTTTAAAGATTTTAAAATTTTTATTTGCAAATCACCAATTTTATCTCTAATTTTGTTCCATCCGCGGTATAAACATACGATAAAGATTTTTTAACACATGAGTTATTAGAAGTCATATGAAACAAAACACCCGAATTAAGAATCAAATAGGTCGTACCTTGAATTTCATTTGTTAAAGAAGAGCAAATCACACCAACCATTATTTTTGAAGTTGCTTTACTTCTACTAAGGCCACTTTCTTTTTCAATTTAGGACAATTTGGCCTTATGTGCCCAACTTCTCTATAACGATGACAAATGACATCTTTTCTTACTTCGCTTGATCATTTGTTTTTTAAATAAGAACGATGATAATCCTTCGTATTTGTTTCGGGTTTAGATGTGGCAAGTGCGGTATCTTTTTGAAGCTTAGCTTTATTCATTTTTGTTTCTACCATTTAAAGATCGGTAAGTACATTTTCTTTGATAGGAAACAACTTCTGATGAATAAGAGATGACCTAACTCCTTCAAATTATTCTCGGAGACTTTGTAGAAATTGATATACAAAATCTTCATTTTCTTCACATTGTCTCTCATTAAGACATTGTGTACATTTTTTTCTATAGCTATATAGTTGGTTTTAAATATTGGAATATTCACCAAAGAAATTGTTTACCCCTTTATCTCCTTGTTTAAGTGAGACCAATTTGTCTCTTAATGCCATTCTATGATCAACATCACTTTAAACATAAGATTTTTTAAAATATTCTCATGATTCTTTTGCATTAGTTAAGTCGGCCAAAGTGTTTCTAGTGTGCTCATTTACATTATTTATAAGCACCAATAGGACCATTCGATGACCTGATTCATATTCTTTCTTTTGTTTAAGCGTAGCATTAATGGAGGGTTCTACCTTCGAACCACTTACATAACCCATAATTTTTGAAATATAGTTAATTTTTCATAGTTTGGGTCCCATGTTTTTTAGTTTAAAGGTGTTAAATGGAAATTAAATCTTCCCTTTTTGTTCATATTTGAGGAAAAAAATAATTATAAAGAGGTAAACTTACAACAAAATCACGAGCACTATCGACATGCTTCTCGAGGTAATAATCGGTATTTTCACGATAAAAAATGGCTCTAATAACATTTAATAAAGACAACGATTTAATGTGACAGCAGAAGGTTTATGAATATCACCTTAAAGTATCACTCACAAAAGCTTTAGGAAAGAAGGCTATAATAAAGTGTATGCAATAAAGAGGTAAACTTAAAACAAAATCAAGAGCACTATTGACATGCTTCTCGAGGCGATAATCGGTACGAAAATGACTGTGATAACATGTAATAAAGACGACGATTCAATGTGACAATAGAAGGTTGATGAATATCACCTTAAAGTATCACTCACAAAAGCTTTAGGAAAGAAGGCTATAATAAAGTGTATGCAAAAAAGGCACAATATTAAAAAAGAATATTATTTGTTTACAAAAGGCTTAAGAAAATCTATTACATCAAAGCTTTATTTATAGGGTACATGAGGCATAGGAGAGGAGAAGAATATAAGAGAAAAAGAAGAGGGAAGAGAGGAGAAGAGGACAAGAGAGGGAAGGGCCAGCCCCCCCAACCGCTAGTGGCTTTGTAGGCCCGGGCCTGCAGGGCCTTCCAGGTCGGGCCACTTGGGCCCATTTTCTAACATTCCTCGCTTAATTGTGAATTTCCTTGGGCATTCACGGGTGTGTGCTTGTGCAAGAAAGCATGTGGGAGTGCATGTGCTTGCCTCCATGTGCCTGAAGGTTTTTAATACTTCCTGCTGATTTTTATTTCTTGCGCTTTTTAGGGTTCAACTGGAATCACATTCAAGGATGTGGCTGGGATTGATGAAGCAGTGGAAGAACTACAAGAGGTAAAAGTTTGGAACTCCTAATTCTACCATCAAAGCCTACATTTTTCTATTTCCAATTTCTTAGACACTTTCCACCCAGCTCATGTTTCACATATGGTATTCCAATTTGTTATTTGCTATTCCAATTAGTTATTTGCTTCATGGTTCACTTGAATGTAACTTGAGTTACATGAACACTACTTCCCTTCTGCATCAGTGGCTGCATTATAATAATCACCAAATATATGTTTTCTCCAAGTGTCTAAATCATCTGCCTAGTCAGTGGAGAATATCTTCTGATTTGAGAATGTATATGGTGTTAAAGAATCGATTAATGTTTTTAAAGGATAAAAGCTTGGTTTTTTAATGACTGTTTAGATGTAAACTTATGAAGAAATCAGTTTAGAAGTAATGGTCAGCTTTACAATCAGAGACGAGAATGAAATTTGAGAAGAAATACTTGAATGCGAAGCAAGAAGCAAGAAGCAAGGTAGAAAAACTCTTAGGGAGATGGGAAGCCAAAAGCTAAACAACCATGAACGAGCAGACAGAGAGACTTGGATGTGCCGTTTGGCCTATGGCCCCAAGGGAAGGTTAATTTGGTGATTATATATCAGAGTTAAATTATATTTTTGTGCAAAAGATCAGACTAAATCTGGAAACTCTTTTAAGCATTGGTCTTCTAATTTCTAGGAAGTGACAAGCAAATCTATCTTTAGAATTAGAGAAGCCACCATAAGCACATTTTGTATTGGCCATTCATGGGTGTCAGTAAACATTCTTCGTTGGAGCACTTCTCTAATGCATCTGTCATGTCAATTTAATGAAATAAGGTTCACATTTGTGAACTAGAGTTGTTAATATGTATTTATGTTTATATTTTACTTATATGTCATGTGTACGTGTGAAGATATAAGTAGATTTTGCAATGATCCAGCTGAAACTTCTAGTGATACTTTACTTGTCCTTGTTTGATGTTGTACGTGCATTCAACCTAGTCGATTTCCAAGAAAGGACTTTGGTTCCAGTGGCTTCAAACACAGAAAACCGATCTTGTAAATTTGTTTAATTTTAACACATTAAGTTTAATTTGAACTGTTGATAGTAAATGCTCGTACAACACAGTTGGACTAACTGAAATATTGCTTGGAATAATTAATCTTATAGATCAGAACCCTAGCACTTGATACACAGGAAAAATCAGATATCCATAGATAGGTTGTTTTTACAAGAGAATTTTGTATGGTATTTCTATTGTGGTATCTATCCGCAACTTACGGTTTACTCTTATTTATGTATATCTGATCTTGAAAGCCGAGACTTATTTGTGAGTTGATAATAAGCATGCGTGTTTGATAATTTTCAATCTGTGCATTTACCTCTCTGCAGGTCATCGTGCACTTGTTTTATACTGTTTGTACTTTTTCTTTAGATCTTTTTTGTTGATTAGATTGCAGATATGTGCTCTCTCTCTCTCTCTCTCTCGGAACTGTACACCTAATTTCTAGTTTGTAGATTGTCTAATGTGTTTTATATTCAGTGTGTATGGTGATATATGTACTTCCGGAGTTATTTTTTCTAAAATTGGCTTGTTGGTTTCCTTTCTATTAGTTGGTGAGATACTTGAAGAATCCTGAACTATTTGATAAAATGGGCATAAAGCCTCCTCATGGCGTCCTCCTAGAGGGCCCCCCAGGATGTGGCAAGGTCAGTTTCTGATACTCTTTCTACCTGCATGTTTCAGACTGTCAAAATTTGTGTGCATGTATGAATGCCATTTCTTTTCCAGACATTAGTGGCAAAGGCAATAGCTGGAGAAGCTGGTGTGCCATTTTATCAAATGGCTGGCTCTGAATTTGTTGAAGTTCTTGTTGGTGTCGGTTCTGCTCGTATACGTGATCTTTTCAAACGAGCTAAGGTAAATGACCTTATTTTTAATTGTTATTCACTCATGGTTTTCTTGCATCTCAATGTTACTAGTTGTAATTGACCTTTTTAAGAAAGTTTATTTCTTCGTGTTCGAGCAATTATCTGTGGTGTAAGTTGGTTTACTGCAATCTAGTTGTTAGTTACTGAAATTTGGCACCAGCCAGTGACAACCCAAGAGTTAACTGTTGTTCCATCTGAGACCTAAGAGTTAGGTTGGCTCTAAGTAACAACATTTGCCATCAATGAGGAAAGCGTGCTTCCTGGTTCAGCTATTATAACTGACCTATTATTTATCCATGTTATGCAGCAACTCAGGCCCATTACTCGTTAGTCTGTTGGAAGTTCCTACTAGTGAAGTATTGAAGGTCATGAGAAAGATGCCTGTCTATATTGCTAAGGGTATCATTGCCTTATTCTTGATTCTGAAGTTCACGTACAAGCTTCCACTTTCTCAATTAAAGACCAACAAGGAAAATAAATAACCTGTTACTTTTCAGCTACATCTGGGAGAGTTGAAGTGTCAAAAACTGTCTCCAGATCACATACAAGGGGATGTGATCTGGAATAACAGGTGCGATGACCCGTGACATCTGTGACCAGGATAGACGTATCCTAGTTAGTTGCACTCATTCAACCCTGGGTATTAGTTCACTGTAGTGACACATAAGAGAACCTTTACAAGAGGTAAAGCACAAAGCATACTCTGTCAAAATAGATAGATTTGGGTGTTTGTGCATGTTTCTTTGAGTGGCATGTCTTTATCTGATTCACGCTCTTTTGTGCATGCCTTATCCTTGACATGGCTTTGTTTCTTCTACGTTTTAGTGATCTTCGGCCTTGACTTTGGTGCTTATACTTGTCCTTTGAGTTTAACATACTGGAGTTTCTTTCTATACAAAAGTCATAACCAAAACCCAGCTTCTCACACGCTATGTGGAGGTCAGCCACATGGATTTTCAGATGACATTGTTCTCTATGTTGTGTCATATTGGCGTTTAACTCCAAGCCCAACACTTTTGAGCGCTTCCTCAACCTCTTCTAAGGCAATAATCTAATTTCTCTCACCTACCAAAAGCTCGATCTAATTGCTTTTCTAAATCTTCAAACCACCTCCAACATGCTCTTTTGATCTTGAACTTTTCCTCTAATATCCGAGTCCTGGTCTTTTCTTTAGCATATCGTGATGCATGACTTCTTATCCAGTGTTGTTTGTACCATATCGTAACATGTATTGTTTTTCTCCACGACACATTATACCATTTCATATTTAAACAAAATATTTTTAGAATAAAAAATGTAAATAAATCAGAGAAAATCAAGAAAATCAAGAACAATTCTTATAAATCAAAATTTGGGTAGACATGCATCCATTGAACATTAATTCAAATTATAAGTACAACTTTCATGATTTTATCGTTGAACAAGTAGCAAATATTCTTTAAAATTACAATTTTCGTAATTGAAAAAGAAGAATCACATATTGTAATAAGGATCATCAACTAAATAATCTTTTTCTTCTTCTCCTCATCCTTCAAGATCACCACCTTCAATAATAAAATCATTGTCATCCTCCTCCTATTGATATTATTGCACTCATAACAAATTGATCCCCTGAATGTCTTCTTCAGTTAAGAGTCCATTTGTTTTATCATCTTCCATAATCTACTCCTTCAAGACATCAAAATTATTGACTTATTAGATTAAATTGCTTCTCTTGCCTACTTGAGGATAACTTTCTTAATTGCTTACAAGAATGATCAGTAAATAAAAATAAAAATTAAAAGTTCAAGAATAAAAACTGAAACTTAAACATTGAATTGAGTACTTAATTATTAACTAATCCATTAATTACCTCTCTCGTCGCAACAAGTTGCAACATATGAATACTAGATCATTTAGCCGCTTATGTTCTAACCTATTGTGTTTTTTGTGTGGATGTGTTAAAAAACATTCTAATGCCTTTCACAACCAAGCGTACTATAGGTTTGACTCTGAACCTTTATTATAAAATCTCTCAAGTTTGGACAATGACTTTTAAACATACTTCACCAAACATCTAACAAAAAAATATAAAGATATATTCTATTATAAATATAATATTTAAGAAACTTAAATATAAAGATAAATAAAGACACATATAAATATCTATTCCACTTTAAATATAAGATTTAAGAAACTTAAATATAAAGATAAATGATTCATAATATCATATGTTTATCTAAATGCATATTACTATGATTGCGAATGACTATAGGCAAGCCCGTCAAGTGAAAAGAATTATCGTAGATTTACATCTCCCGATGTATATCATCTACTCTACTCTCATTAGGGATCAATCTATCTATACAATTAATGATCCCTATATTGATCTCACTGTCTTTTTAAATATTGTAGAGTATCTAAATGTTAGATTTAGGTAGTAAGCTATTGCATAAAGTGGTTCATGCAATTGTCTATCCATCTATTATCAATAATGTGTCATATGAACACATAATCACTTTTTCTTCTATTAAAGTTGCTCCTGATAGCCTCCTTAATCCTATCCATAGCTTCATACAGATAGCCCATCCATAGCTTCATACAGATAGCCCATCCATAGCTTCATAAAGATAGCCCATAGATGACTTCTCCCAACTGTCAACCAATTTCAAAACTTTTATGAAAAGACACGTGATCTTTAATAACCTAATACAGGAGTCCCAAAATGTATTAATAAAGACTGCCTCTGAAATCTCATTCAGTTTTTTATTCTTCCTATTTTGAAGTAAATATGCAAATTATTGTCACTCACCTCAAGTAAACACTCTTTAAAGCTTGTTCTTATTTCACAATATGGACAAACAAAAAATTAGTTGCAAACTGAGTAGCAACATTTCGAAGGAGCTCGACACTATTAGTATATCTCTTTATTATACAAAATACAAACGCATGGTTATAAACAAATTTGGTGATATCTTGACAACACTCTATTCCTACCTTTACCTCATCTATCTCTCCAATATCCTCAAGAATGAGGTCTATGCAATGAGTTGTACATGGCAGTGTTGTCCGACGCGTATCGTATCGCGTATCGCTGGGCTCCACGATACGGGCATATCGTATCGTATCGTATCGTACTTTAATATTAAAAAACTATAAAAATTTCAATAAAATTAGTAAAAATCCAAAAAAATCAAGAAAATTCTGGAAAATTTTGAAAAAATCTGGTAATTGCTTTAAATTCATATAATCAAAGTTTAGCACAAATTGAACATTTAATATTGAACAATTGCATCCAAAATTATATATTTTGAATCAAAAAATGAAATACATTTATATTTTACATATTGTAAATTTGTATCAGGATCATTAACTAAATAATCTTCATCTTCTCCTTGATATGTTGTTGTACTTCAAATTAATTCATGCAATGTCTTCTTCAGTTAGGACTTAGGAGTGCATTTTCTTCGTTATCTTCCATAATTCACTCATGTAATATATCAAAATTAACAAACTGCTATCTTTGTACATGTAGTTGTCATATTTGCTAATTTTCATATGTGAGCAAAACAAAGAGCTCCATTTCTTTGATTATTGAGTCTATGACACCTTAATGATGTTATATTATTACTTGATAATGTCCCCTTTTTCTCTTATTGGAGACTAGCTTTTTAACTAATGCATGAGCTTCATTTCTCACTTCACAGACTGAGTTAAGCCTCACACACATTGATCATGTTCAACTCAATGTTCAACTCAATGGAAGTCATGTAACGTGAACCTTAAAATAGTGAAGTTGTGAAATCCCTACTCAATGAACCGAGAGAACTAAATGTTTTTAATTGTTTACGATCTTATGAAATTAGAAACTGTTAGCAAAAATATACCTAAAAGTTGTAACAGAAAGGGAAATGATTTTGTCATAAATTTTTTTTTATACATTATTTTTATTAAATAAATGAAATTATAAACCCAAATTATAAGCATATTGGAGGATGCCTTTAAGGGAAGTGAAGAGAGGGAAAGAGAGGGCAGAAACATGCAAAAAAAATTTGAAAAAAAAAAATTTTTGAAAAAAAAAATTTTGAAAAAAAAAAATTTTTGAAATTTTTTTTTGTGGGCGTATCGCCCGTATCGTACGATATGGCACGATAACCTGTATCTTATGATACAGGTTACCGTATCGTATCATGGCTTCCCACGATACGATACGTATCGCACCGTATCGTACGATACGGTGCGATACGGATAACACTGGTACATGGTGTCTAATAAGAAGATACCATAACTCTCAACTAACTCATTTGCAACAACTTTTAAATTAGTTGTATTATCTCTAATTATTTAGACTAGTGTTGTTTAACGCATATCGTATCGTATATCGTTTTGGTCTACAATACGTATCCTATCATAGTGTATCGTAATTTAATACTAAAAAATAGTAAAAATCTAAAAAAATAGTAAAAATTTGATAATTACAAAAAATTAATATAATGCAAAGTTTAATACATATCAAGACATATTTATCATTCACCATTCAAATTAAAAAAAGAATTACATATTTTGAAGCAAAAAGTGAAATACATTTATATTTACATATTGTAATCAGGATCATCAACTAAATAATCTTCATCTTCTCCTTGCCGAAGATCTTTATTACCTTCTGCTTCAAAATCAAAATATTAATCTCCTTGATGATGTTGTTGTACTCCTTCCAAATTAATCCATGCAATGTCTTCTTCGGTTAGAAGTGCATTTTCTTCGTTATCTTTCACAATCCGCTCCTGAGCTCCTCTAATATATCAAAATTAATAAACTACTATCTTTGTACATGTAGTTGGTACATTTGCTCATTTTCATGTATGAGCAAAGCGATGAGCTCCATTTCTTTGATTATTCACTCTATGACACCAGTCGACCCCGTCTAGTATGGGAAAAGGCTTAGTTGTTGTTGATCATTCACTCTATGACACCCCAATGATGTGATATTATTACTTGATGATATCCTTTTTTCTTTTATTGGCTAAGTCACACAGACACTTCTAAGTTCTAAGAGGTGGATTGTCGACCTCGACACGGGTGCGACACTGACACCGTGTCAGTGCGACATGGCAAAAAAAATGCAATTTTTTTTTATAACTCAAGGTTCTGTCGTCTATGGTGTATTTATCCTAAAGAACCTGATCAAAGAGGGAGTAATCTGTGAAGACGATGAAACCGAAGCCTCTTAGACGACTCGTGACCTTATCTCCATGACGACCATCTGAGTTACCTCATCATAGTTTCCAAAATGCTCCTTCAGCTTGTCTTCCATCATCTCCCATGAAACTCCGCCGATGAATGTAGAAAAATATCTCAACACAGACTTTCTTCACTTCCTTTTGGATATTCTACGCTTTAAAATCTGGTATCGATTTTGAGGCTCGGGTCTTTTTGGATAAATGGGTTCAGATAGTGAAAATTGATTTGTGTATTATGATGAAATTAGTAGTTGTTTATAGTTTATGTGTTTTGCTTTAATATAAAGTTATGTACTTGCTATTGTCATATTCTTATGTTAATTAATGCCTCATTTGTTGTAGCTTAAATATTATATATAATATATAATATTATATACCCTAATCGTGTCGCCGCACCCAAATTTTTTGAAATTTGTCGTATCCCGCACTCGCACCCGTGTCCGCACCTGCACCCGTGTGACATAGCTTACTGGAGACTAGTTTTTTAACTAATGCTAGTGGTTTGAAGCAGAAGGATGATAGGTGGATGTTATGTGTCAAAATCACGTCATCTGATTACTTCTGAGTTGCTTAATCGAAATAAAAATTTTTGATGTGTAATTATGATGACATGCTCATTTCACAGGCTGAGCTAAGCCTCACACACATGGTGATCATGTTCAACCCAATCAAAGTTGTGTAAGGTGAACCCTAAAATAGTGAAGCTGTGAAATACTCACTTAATGAACTGATGTGCATGCGTACAACTTCCCGTTCACTAAATTGATGTTCATACATCAATGGGTTATCCCTTTCAAAATGACAACTATATGGAAGAACTATGGCTTTTCAGGACATAATATGTTAAAAGAGTTTGTATCTCTTTGAGGACTTGAATATCAAAGACTAAGAGTTATGCTTCTTTTAGAAAGGCTCTCAATATCTGTAAAAAAGTTTTTACGGATAGTCTTAGAGGCTTAGAGGATTAAGTGATTCAAAATTCATCTCTCTTATTTGCAAAAAGAATAGAAGGAAATTATTGTTCCTCAAAACTTTGAGGCAACTAAATTGTTCTTCGTTGTTTTCGATTTCATGAAAGTAGAAACTGGTAGTAGAAATATATCTAAAAGTTAGCAACAAAAAGGTAAATGATTTTGTTATAATTGTTATTTGTTCATAAATTATTCTTATTCAATAAAATTTTTATAAACTAACCCGAATTTACATATTACACACACGCAACTTGCAATCCCATACGAGCATACCGAAGGATGCCTTGGGGAGAAGTGAAGAGAGGCAAAGAGAGGGTAGAAGCCGGCAAAAAAGAATTATTGCAAAAGGATTTTTTTTGCCGTATCACACGATATGGGATGGCGAAATAACGATACGTACGATATAGTGTGATACAGATAACATTAAAGTAGAATATATTTTCACACCCAACCTCTAATATCACCTTATCAAATTCTTATTTTAGAACCTCTATAGTATGATACTCCTCTAACATGTCAAGTGACCCAAAAAACATAGTAATTCCTTTAAGACAATAGACGATGAAGTTTAATAAAGTCCTTCCTTATCTATCTGCCATTATAATACATCGTGTCTCCTTCCATGACTCGCTTAAAGTCAAACACCATACTTTTACTTCAAGAATGATCTTATGTGTTATCCCTAATTAATTAGATTATATTTTCACACCCAACCTCTAAAATCACCTTATCAAATTCTTGTTTTAGAACCTTTATAGTATGACACTTCTCTAATATAAGTGACCTAGAAAACATAATTCCTTTAGGACAATAGATGATTAAGTTGAATAAAGTTCTTTCTCGCCTATTTGTCCATCCATATGTCATGATAATACATCCTCTCTCCTTCCATGACTCACTTAAAGTCGAACACTACACTTTTACTTTAAGAATGATCTTATCCAATCATTTCTCTCTCAACTTATTATAAGAAGACATCTTATACCTTTGACAATATTAACAATAGCATGTACAATTGTTTGAAAATTAAATGAATTCGCTGCATTAAAGAGAATACATGCATCATAAAACCATATCTCCATTGCAAGGTTTGTTTTTTCATGCAATTGCTCTGAAGCTATAGCAATATGAATACTAGGCTAAGCACCTGATGTAATAGTAGGAGAGAAAAGTGACTTAAGGCGAGAATGAGTTCTTCTACCTCTTCCTCTTTTATGACTTGCATATTCTTGTAGAACCCTCTTTTGCTTGGTCGGTCGAGAATTACTATTATGAACCTGCGTCTTGGCATCATCGAAAGAATACTAATACTATCATCACCACCAACTTTCTCTAACTCTTCTTTAAACATCCTTGTATTTCTTTTTCTTGTTTTTTCTCAACCATACTCTTAATCATTTATAAACATTATCGTTTAATGACTTCTAGTACACTCATAACTCTACATGTACAAGGAGCAATCTCTTTTCTAGTTCTTGCTAAGTGATGTTTTAATTAATATTGTAAAAATCATATTGTATCATATAATATAATATAATATGATTTTATTATGTACCGTACGAGAATACGGTATGCTATAAGTACATTTATTGCAATATACATGTATCACACCTGTATCGCAACTTATCCTACGATACATTATGAATATGGGTATTGTATCATACGATAAGCCCTATATCGCACAATACACTATATTATGATACTATATGATTTTTTAATGATTTTGTATGATTTTTTGATTTTTTGATTTTTCATTATTTTACTGGATACGGTTATCACGCATCGATGTCCTGTATGATAGGGCATCGATACACTAATTACAACATTGGTTTTAATCGAGAAACTCCATCACTTATGAATTTCTCACAAAAATTGTTATTCTCAATCTGCCTCTTCCAACTAAAGTTCCCCATTGCGATGTTGGGTCTTTAAACCGAGATTGAGAATGCAAACGCCTTCCTAACATCTTCATTTATCTTCTTAAATCATAATAAACATGAAAATAAAAACCTTCATAAATCGTCACAAATCCACTCACTTCATAAATCTACGCTTCATAAATCACCAAAACACCAAAAACCATTCATCCACTTAATCGATTGCCACACATTCATCAAAAAAATATCTACTCACTTCATATATTATCATTCAAAAAAGAAAAAAATGAATAACCATAGTGGATAGAAAAATAAATATGGAAAAATAAAAAATCAATATACTACAAGAAAACAAAGGGTGCCGCCCCACTACCACCACCAGAGTGGTGGTGCCATCGAGGTTAGATTATCGAAGATCTTCTCCCTAGCGGAAAACTATTGTAGCTGTATAGCACACAAGCAGAAAATCCTTAAAAATCGCAATGAACGTTCGAGAGCAATTGGGTTCCTTTATAAATAAGGCCATATCATACGATACGGGATAATAATTACACCTTGTACGATATAACTCTTGTATTGTATCGTGACTATGGTAATACGTTTAACACTGGTCTTACCTTTGCTTTATAATATTTTCCTTATAATTCCAGTGATATCTTCTTAGAGAGACCATGTGGTGCACCTCTTCATTTTAGCCAACTCTATTAAGTTTTTGATGTCTTTATAAAGTCTCCTAGCATTTTGGGATACCTTACTGAGTTTTATCTTGCTCCGTATAACCTTATATCAATAAAATGTTGAATTTTTATTTTATATATTTATAAGTAAAAAGAACCTTTATATAATATTTATTGATCTAGGAAAAACATACAATAGAGTGTCAAGAAATATCCTTTTGAGAATCTTGGAAAAGAAAAGTATCCCATTGATATAAATCAATCTTATAAAACACAAGTATCAGGGTGCACAAACATGTATGAGGACCCCATGAAGGAATAACATTTTTTAAAGTTAATATTGGATTAGTTCTTATTAATTTATATTGGTCATTGATGAGTTAACAAAACATATTCAAAATGATATACCTTAGTGCATACTATTTGCTGATGATGTTGGATTAGTGGATGAGTCTAAGAAAAAAATTAATAGAAAATTATAACAATAGAGAAATACTAGAAAGGAAAGGGTTTCAACTTTCGACTTAGTAGAACTTAGAATATATGAAATGTAAATTTGGTCATTTGGTTGAACTTAGAATATATGAAATGTAAATTTGGTCATTTGGTTACATCAGGTACACATACAATATCTCTCGTGAGGAAGTTTTAAATACTTAGGGTCAACCTTTTTAGAGCAATGAAAAAATTGATGGAAATGTTATACATAGAATTATTAGAAATTGGTTAAAATAGAGAGATACATCAAAAATTCTATTTGATAAGAAGATATCATTAAAGTTGAAAGGTAAATATCATAGAACTACAATTAAACCCGCTATGTTATATGACTCTAAGTATTATGCATTTAATCATCAACATGTAAAAAAGATGTCCGTGGTAGAAACGAAGATGATGAAACGAATGAGTGGTTACATATTGAAAGACCATATACATAATGAGATATTAGAAACAAATTGAGAGTGACACCAATAAATGATAAAATGAGAGAATTGTTTAAGATGGTTTGAACACAGAAAAATGAACAAAGGAAACTCCGATGAGAAAGTACGAGAAACTAGATAGTAAAAATATTAAAAGAAGAGGAAAACTTCAAATGTGTTGGAAAAAAATAATAAAGAATGATCTAATTTATTTTGAGTTAAGTGTTAGCATGACACGTGATAAAGCTCTATGGTTACAAAGAATCCATGTGTTCGACCCCAGCTAGTATGGGAAAAAGGCTTAGTTGTTATTGTTATATACTTTGTTTTTACTCAATTAAGTTGAAAAATCATCCTTTCTAAATTTTCTCTTTATAGTTCACATAATTCCTTAATTACCGATTTACCAAGGGAATGCTATTCTATGTTATCAATAGTGGACCCTAATGTAGTAGTAGCAGAGATATAACAGATTTAGCAATACACTATCATTTAAGATTAAAAACTAATATATATTTATATGTAATGAATTATCTAATTTCTAAGGAATATCAAGAAACACATAACTATCACATTCATAATATAAATATGAATCAAACTACATAAACAAATTCTAAAAAGACAAATAATAAATATCATGTGATATATGCATATTGAATTGTTAAATTGAAAAACAAAGACAAATGTCACCGAGTTATTTTAAGTAGGAGAATGAAAAGGAACTAATATATTATACTTATTTGCTCAAGTATGGTTCAATCTAATTTGAGCAACGAACTATACTTACCTGGAAAAAAATAAGATAATGTTAGGGAGAAGAAAAAATGCTCTTAAAACATGAAAAAATCTTCCATACAAGAAAAATATAAGACTCACTAAAAGATCTTATAATATAATAAGTCCAAAATATAACATTTACCAAATGACCGAAATATTTGTAATACTTTGAAACATCAAATATAACAACTTAATATAACATCCACTAACTTTGATTAGGATATAAACTTAATTGTTTAAGATAAACAAAAAACAACTATATATTTATCTTCTAGAAGAAACTAATGTATATATATGTTCATTTTAAGAAGAAGGTCCTTGTTCTTCTAGTTCCTCGTGCTTTTATCTCATTATTCAAAATCAAATTCTTCTTCCTTATCTTTCATAGGCATCTTATCATTTCCCTTGCTTTGTGTTTGTCGATTTCGTATTGTTGATCTTGTATATACACCTTCCCTCTCTCTTGATGTTCTAGACAGTAAATCAACATCTCACCATATAAGTGACTCATCACCACTAACAAATGCATAATCGCTTGGATATTCATTATGATCTTCAACTGTTGCCAACATGATGGGGTCAAAATTCTTTCAATTAACTTTTCACCCTTCATACTTTTTTCATAGTTTTCATTGTTATGCACAAAAACTAAGTCATTAAGCTTTTGATGCAATAATCTATTCCGCTTCTTTATATGAATCTAAGATAAGAAAAAGAATTCATAATGAGTTATGGTTTAATAACAATATTAAGAACTTAATATATAGCTTTAACTTTGTGACGTTATAAATACAACAACAACAACAACAACTAAGCCTTTTCCTATAGTAGACGGGGTCGACTACATGGATTCTTTGTTTCCACAGATCCCTATCGTGTGCCATGTTAGTAGTTAACTCATAATAAGCTAGATCATTCTTTATTGTTTCTTTCCAACACTTCTGTAGTCGTCCTCTAGCTCTTTTAATACTTTCCAAATTTAGTTTTTCATACCTTCTTGTAGGCCTAATTGCTGCTCTATAATATTTACCTTTTAACTTTAATGGTATCTTCTTATCACAAAGATTACCTGATAAGATTACCTGATGTTCCTCTCCATTTTAACCAACCAGCATTAATTCTACGCGTAACGTCTCCATCAATTCTTCAATCACTCTAAAAAATTAACCCTAGATATTTAAAACTTTTCTTTTGGGGGATGCAGTGTGTGTCAATTTTAATTTCTATGTCCTCTAAGGTAACCAAATGATCAAACTTACATTCCATATATTATGTCTTTGTTCTACTAAGTCGGAGGCCTTTGCTTTCTAATGTTTCTCTCCATAGTTCCAATTTTCTATTAACTTTTTCATTAGACTCCTCCACTAATACAATGTCATTTGCAAATAACATACACCAAGGTACTTCATCTTGAATATGTTTTGTTAACTCATCAATCACCATTATAAATAAGTATGGACTTAAAGTTGATCCTTGATGCAACCCAATATTAACTTCAAAGAAGTCTGTCATTCCTTCATGAGTCCTCACACATGTTTTTGCACCATCGTACATGTCTCTTATAAGGTTAATGTATGTCAATGGGATACATCTTTTTTCCAAAGTTCTCTAAAGAACCTCCCTCGGTACCCTATCATATGCTTTTTCTAGATCAATAAATATCATGTGAAGGTCTTTCTTTTTTGCTCTAAAATGTTCCATAAGACGTCTCAAAAGGTGAATCGCTTCAACAATAGATCTACCTGGCATGAATCCAAATTGGTTCTTTGTTGTACTTGATACTTGTTTTAACCTACGTTCGATAATTCTTTCCCACAATTTCATAGTATGATTCATTAACTTGATACCTCGATAATTCACACAATTTTGAATGTCTCTCTTGTTCTTATATATGGGTATAAGTGTACTTGCTCTCCATTCCTCGGGCATCTTTTGGTTTTTCCATATTTCATTAAATAGTCTTGTGAGCGAAGTGATTCCTATTTCTCCTAGTATTTTCCAAACTTCTATAAGAATATTATCTGGTCCTACAGATTTACCACCATTCATATGTTTAAGAGCCTCTTTGACTTCATTCTTTTGAATACGTCGGTAGAAATTGTGGTTTATATAATTTTCTGATTTGGCTAACTCTCTTAAGCTAATTCTAATATCTTTATTTTCATTAAAAAGCTTATAAAAATAGTTTTTCATCTATTTCTTATATTATCATTTGCCACTAGAAATTTTTCATCCTCGGCTTTGATGCATCTAACATAATTAAGATCTTTAGTTTTCTTATCTTTAGCCCTAGCTATCCTAAGAATATCTCTTTCACTCTCTTTTGAGTTGAGTTTTCTATATAAATCCTCACAAAATTTAGCTTTTGCTTCACTCACAGCCTTTTTCGCTTCCTTCTTTTCTTCTTATAAGCCTCTAAAGCAGTGTTATCCGTATCACACCGTATCGTACGATACGCATGATACGATACACCTAGGTGTATCGATTTTAAAAGATTATCGCACCGTATCGTACGATACGGGCGATACGCAGGGTCCCAGGCCGACCGAAACCCGTGATTTTTTGCGGGTTTTCTCTCTCCTTTTGGGTTCCTCAAGCTCTCTAAGAGCCGGTTTTATAACAAAGTGAAGATTTTTAGATCATATTCACGAGGAGAGCTTATGTCAAAGGAATTTAAAAATCATTTCGATACGTTTGGAATTATACATCAAACTTCTTGCTCTAAGACTCCCCAATAAAATGATATTTCCGAACGTAAACATAAAAATATTTTGAAAACTATAAGAACCTTGGTTTTATAATAAAGTGGTGTTCCTAAGAATTTATGGGTAGAAGATGTTATAACGATAGTCTATTTAATTAATCGGATGACCTCTTTGGTTTTCCAAAATTTGTCTCCTCCAGAAAAACTCTTTAAAGTTTCTCACAATTATTAAAGTTTTCGTAATTTTGGATGTAAATATTTTGTTTATACTGATAAAGACGATAAACTATCATCTCGTGCCATATAATATGTTTTTCTAGGATATGGAATAACTAAAAAAGGGTATAGGTGTTATGATTGTAAAAATGATAAGCTTTATTTATGGCGAGATGTCAAGTTTTTGAAAATAAATATGTTTTTGAAGGCATGGATGATGTTAATTCTCATGACTCCTATTCCTTCTTGAATGATATTTTAGGTGAAGAGGTGATTCATCTAGAAAATGATCTTGATGAACATATGACTTTAAGACACCCTATTATACCTTTTGATCAACATTATACTAGGAGATCTGTGCCTATTCCTAGAAGGTCAAACCACGATTCTAGACCTCCTAAAAGGTTTGTCTCCTATGATAACTTTTCACCAAGGCATAGAGCTTTGGTAACAAATATATTAGCTATAAACGAACCTAGAACCTTTAAGGAAACCCAGTTATCACAAGACTGGATTCATACCATGAACAAAGAGTTGGATGTTTTATATGGAGCCCAAACTTGGGATATTGTCTCAAGACTATCAAACAAAAAGACTATAGGTTTTGGTGGGTCTATAAAATTAAGACTCTTTCTCGATAGTCTCATTGAGCGTACAAAGCTCGTCTAGTGGCAAAAGGGTTCACTCGTGGAGTATGGTATTGATTATGAAGAAATCCCTTTGCCCTTCATTGCACGCATCACCTCTCGTTCTCGATGTCTTCTTGCCAGTCAGAACACCACTCAACAATGGCCACTTACACAAATGGATAGTTAAAAATATTTTCCTTAATGGTGATCTTAGAAGAATAGGTTTATATGCGAGTCCTCCTCCTCTGGGGATACACTTGTTCCACCAACAAGGTTTGTCGAATTCGTAAGTGCTCTCCCTTATGGTCTCAAACAAGCACCTCGAGCTTGGTTTGTTAAAGTTTCACAAGACTACCGATTACATGGGGTTCTCTTCTAGTGCTCATGATTCTGCTTCTGTTTTACTCAAAAATAAAAAATGATGGTCGTGGTGCCTTTGCTCTCCCTTTACGTCGATGATATGATTATTACTGGGGATGATGTTGACGGGATTGTGGAGTTAAAATTTCAATTGGCCCATCAGTTTGAGATGAAAGACTTAGGTACTCTTCGTTACTGGGATCGGGTTGCCTACTCTCCTAGAGGTTACCTCCTTTCTCAATCTAAGTACATTGGCACTATTCTGAACAAGTTCATCTCTCTAACACTAGAACAAAGGATACTCCTTTGAGCATAATGTCTAGAAGATGCGTCTAATTGATCGCAAACCTTTGAGTGATCTTATACCTTATAGAGATATGGTTGGAGCACTCACCTATCTTACTATAACATGGCCAGATATTGCTTGTCGTATATAATGTAAGTCAGTTTCAACATGCTTTTACCTCAGTGCATATGAGTGATGTTATGAGGATTATTCATATATTCAACAAATCTCAACCAAGGGAGTATTTCTATCATCTTCCTTTTTATCTCAGTTGCTCGCATATACTGATGCTGATTGGGGTGGTGATGTGAGTGACAAATACTCTACAATCCACTACTACATATTCCTTGGTCACTCTCTCATCTCATGGAGATGCAATAAACAACAAAATGTGTCTCTTTTCTCTACCGAAGCCGAGTCCCGTGTAATGGCCAACACAACTATCAAACTAACTTGGTAGTGACAACTAATTTAGGATTTAGGCATACAATTAGAAGCTCCTCCAATCATGTTTTGTGACAACAAAAGTGCTATGTATATAGCCAACAATCGTACCTTTCATGAGCGTATAAAGCATATCGAGACATGTCACTACGTTCATGAAAAGCATCTACAAGATAATTTAATATTAAAGTTTGTAAAATCATAGTATCAACTTCCAAATGTCTTCACCAAGTCATTAGCTACTTCTCGATTTCAGTCTTTGATTGACAAACTTCAAGTCATGGAGCTGTCAGTTTGAAGAGGGTGTTAAAAAATAGGTTCAAGCAGCCTGGCCCGACAGGCCTTGGCCTATCGAGCCGTCAAGAGTCAAGACCAAGGCTTGTAGGGCCACTAGCCATTGGGGTTGGCTGGCAGCCAGACCCCCCTTCCCTTCTCTTCTCTTCTCTTCCTCCTCTCTTCTCTTCTCTTCACTTCTTCTCCTCTCCTATGCCTCATGTACTATATAAATATGGCTTTCATGTAATGGATTTTCTTAAGCCTTTTGTGGTTAAATAATATTCTTTTTTAAAATATTGTGCCGTTATTGCATATGCTTTATTATAGCATTTTTTTCGAAGGCTTTTGCGAATGATACTTTGAAGTGATATTCATCAACTTTCTATTGCCACATTGAAACATCATCTTCCTTACAGTGTCTATGGTATTCATTGTAGTTTAAAGGTTATATACAATCTAATTGTGTCGATTCTATTATTATAGACTGGAGAATAATGACTACCCATGTGTGATGAAGAATTGGTGACTACACCGTGAACTTGATAACCCATCATCATGTTTGAATAAGTGGGTTTAGCTACATAATGTAACTAGAATTGATTTGTAAATTTTTTACCGTCACTGTAATTTTATATATATATATATACTGCTTTCAATTACTTCAAATTTGCTTTTAATCATTATTCTTTTGAAGATTTGACTTCTATGCACTGATCTGTAATTTGCGGAAGCATGTGGTTTTTCTGTGTGCGTTAGTAAGGTGGCCCTCTCCAGGTAAAACAAGAACCTATGAATCCCAATATCCATGAGACTGCATTTGTTATGGGAATTTAGCATTTATCCTCTATGGCACAGGTGTCCTCTTGGTAAAACTGATAGATACAGGTCTTGTTTGACGGATCTGATTTCACATATACATTATGGTCGAGTTATTATGCAAACAGTTTTTGATCAAGTGTTTTTGGCTTTGTGTTGAAGGTGGGTAATAAAACATGACCAAACAAACTATATAAACCATCTCTCTGATGCTCAATTTAAAGAAAATGAAAAGATGGCATTTTTTTTCCTGAGGTTTATGCCCACAACAATAGCAAATAGTTTCCCCATGCACCCTATCGCACATCTCAGTATCTACATTCATATTTGCTCAATCTTTAGTAGTCTAGTTCTGCCATCATATTGGAATCCTGTCGTTATAACTTTGGTGCCAGTAATGGTCACAGCAAGTTCAAAGCCTGTGGTTACATTTTTAGTACAAGTCAACCATTATCTTCACCTAGTATTATATAATGATAAAAATCATAACTTACCAATGAAAATCATAATACTGCTATAGATATAGCTCTTAACATAAGACTAATAACATTTGTCTTAATAACATTTCTTCTTTATTCTTTAATTGCCTGAGTTCGTCCATTTATGCTGCTGTTGCATCATCTGGATGTACATGATCTATGTGATGGATCAAATCCATTATTCACTTTTCGTAACTAGTTTTATTTTTTCAATGCATAGGTAAATAAGCCCTCAGTTGTCTTTATTGATGAAATCGATGCATTGGCAACTAGGTAAGAATGCAAGCCCTCAGAAGTAGCTATTGAAGTGATTTGTAAGACCTTTCTATTGAATTCCTGTCAGTTGTTTTAGTGATTGTAGTGAAAAAATGTTACTGTTCTGTGTTCAGGCGAGAAGGTATCTTTAGCGAGTCCACTAACAACCTCTATAATGCTGCAACACAAGAGAGGGAAACAACTTTGAACCAGCTCTTGATCGAGCTAGATGGATTTGATACTGGGAAGGGTGTAATATTCCTTGGAGCAACCAACCGCAGGGATTTGTTGGATCCTGCACTTCTTCGACCTGGTCGCTTTGATCGCAAAGTTTGTTTCTCTAACCTTCTCGTTTGGATTTAGTTTTTTTCTCATGAGCCAGAGCATTGTGTGGTTACTCCTTTTGTTCCTTTCTCTTAAGAAAGAGCTGTGGCTCTAGCATTTTGTTTCTTACTGTACTGATTCCATGCACAAAACATTTAGTCTTAAATTTGTGATAGGCTTGGTTAAGATTGAAGCTGTATCAACAATTTATTGCATTTCATGAACTTCATTCATTTCCATCTCCAGATCAGAATACGTCCTCCTGGAGCAAAAGGGAGATTGGACATCTTGAAAGTCCATGCAGGGAAAGTCAAATTGTCACCTTCTGTTGATCTTTCAACATATGCTCAAAACTTGCCAGGTATTCTTGTAGCTTTAACCAGTTGACAACTGTTACACTTTCTTGTTTTGTGTAGTATAGTTCTATGATTGAATGTGCATCTTTGCAAGTCGCGTGTTACTACTGAAACTTCTTCTGGATTGTCAGGATGGTCAGGGGCCAGGTTGGCACAGCTTCTGCAGGAAGCTGCTTTAGTGGCGGTTAGGAATGGGCACAAGGCTATAGTTGAATCTGACTTGGATGATGCAGTTGACCGGTTAACTGTTGGCCCAAGACGTTTAGGGATTCAATTGGGTAATCAGGGACAGACTCGTAGAGCTGCCACGGAAGTTGGGATTGCTCTAACATCTCATCTGTTAAGGCGATTTGAAAATGCAAATGTTGAACTCTGTGAGCGCATATCTATTAATCCTCGTGGACAGGTTTTACTATATTTTGTTATGAGTTAGTTGTTCCCTGTCTTTGTTCTGGAGTATTAGGCTTTAATTGAGTAATGACATTCAATGCTTGGGTGTCCAATTTATTTTCTCTGAGAATCCTATGACTGATAAATTCCGAGGGCTGTTGACACTTCAAATTTCTCGCAGACATATTCACAAGTGGTATTTCATCGTCTTGATGATGAGGCCTACATGTTCGAGAGGCGTCCTCAACTTCTTCATCGGCTTCAGGTTTTTGGTCTTGAGAAACTTTGCCATGAAACTAATACTTGTCATTTCACTTTATGGTTTTATAATTTCGAAGAGTGCTTTGGTCTGAGCTGCAAGGTCTTTTGTGAAGGTACTACTTGGTGGGAGGGCCGCTGAGGAGGTTATGTTTGGGCGAGATACATCTACAGCCTCCGTAAACTATCTTGCAGATGCATCTTGGCTTGCTCGTAAAATTATCTCTGTGTAAGCTCTGTTAGGATTCATTTTCGGTCTTGTCGTTTAGTTCTTTGGAAATGCTGCAACAACGTGTTCACTCCTTTCCAGGTGGAACCTTGAAAACCCAATGACGATTCATGGTGAGCCTGCTCCATGGAGGAAAAGTCCTAGCTTTATTGGTCCGCGTCTGGACTTCGAAGGATCACTGTACGATGATTATGGGTTGTTTGAACCTCCCCTTAACTATGATTTGGATGATATGGTTGCTCGCAGAACTGAGGAGTTGATCCATGACACATACATGCGAGCAGTTTCTTTGATACAACGACATCATGCAGCTTTGGTCAAGACTGTTCAGGTAAATAGAAATTTGAACTTATAAATATGATGGTTAATATACTATCTATTTTATTGTTTGGTGATGAAAATTGGAAAATTTCAATAGTTTAATGTGCTTAGCAGTTGTGTTTTTCGTTTTCTGATTGGTACCATGGGGTTAGGCGAAGCCCCTACTAGGCATGAATGCCCTAGGTATCGAACTTGAGACCTTCAAATTGAAGGTTCTTTTCTATCGACTCTTGCCACGAAATCTGTGGCTCCTTACGATGTATCCAGTTTACTAGTTGACAAACTCTCAATAAACGTTAGTATAAATGTGAAGATAAGAGTTACAAATGGGTTTGAAGTCAGGTTTTTGTCTGTATTGAATGCGAGAAGCTGAATGCACTCTTTTCCGGATCCAAATTTGATATTTGTTGGTTGTGCGATTGGTTATATGCTTCTGCCTTTTGTGGTCACAGCTAATTTGCAACTCCTTGGTATGATGAACTCGGCATTCCGGTGGTTAGACTATAATTAGATGAAAGAAAAACTCTTTTTTCCTTATGTCTGAATCAACAATGAATGAAACACTGATATGAATCGAAATCAACTTTGTCCTTGCTGCTAGTCATAAGAGGTTTCTACAACAGATGAGTAGTGGAGATGTCATCTGGATTTCCTTTCCAAATGAAAACAAATCTCAGCTAAACTATACATAGATTTGTGATATGAATTGATGAAAATTTTACCAAGATCATTGTGTTACAGATACTCACTAGCACATGTACCGTTGATTCTTTTACCGTGTACTTACCCGGTTTCTGACATAGGTACTCCTGGAAGAAAAGGAGATCAGTGGAGAAGAAATCGAGTATATACTGGATACCTATCCAGTAGATACACCAGTTAATCGTGTTTTGGACGAGGAGAACCCAGGAAGCTTGCCATTTTTTCATGAAAAAGTGCAAACATTTGCTCTCACATCAGATACCTTATCAAAAGAAAACCTGCAAGAATCTGGAGTTGCAGTGCAGCCAGAACATTCACCAACATAAAAATTTTCACATTTTAGCTGCGGGGAACGGAGCTTTCTACTCAAAATGTTTCAGTTAGGCATTTTCATGAAAACTTTGGCTATCTTGGGCTAACTGAAATTGGTAGAGAGGGTGGAGGATATGAGTTTGATTATCATATCTGTGGCATCACAGAGTCTACACTTGGGTCCATTCTTGGACATACTTTCCCGAGTCCCAACCTGCGTCGCATAATCTCTTTTACTTCTAGGTGGTGGTTTTGATTTCGTATGTTATCGCGCAGAACTCGTGCCTAGATGTAACAATTTGTGAAAACGTAGTGTCAAAATTTTCCCTTTATATCGGTTTTAATTAACCAAGAAATGACCCCCTGTGATACAAACATGTGCTTAGCGTGTCTATGGTACAATATCAAAGTAAGATGCTGATAAGCTAGGATTGACTTGCTGTATTTATTATAAATGAATTTCAAGCCTTTTAATTTATGTAACTCATTTACTGTGATTGTTTTTATGAAGCAATTATAGCATATGGAAAATAATTCTTTTTGGTAAAGGGCTTTAACAGCTATGGCTTCATTTATGGTGTTAGCGATTTCATTTTTCATTTTTTCTGACCATAATGCCTTTCTCCGGTAGTATGTGGTAGCAGCACATGAATATTGATGAGCATCCTGTAACTGGATAGGTTGTGAAGTGTGTCGATGATGGAAAGTACAACAATGACTAAGCCTTTTCTCATACTAGATGTGTTGGTTACATAAATTCTTTGTTTCCATAAAGCTAGTGTCTCAACGATGGAAAGTACGACAATAACTAAGCTGTTTTTAATGCTAGATGTAGTGGTTACGTAGATTCTTTGTTTGGATAAAGCTTGACTCCCTATCATGATAACAGTAAATATCTGGTGTGGGAATAAGAGAATGGAGGGATGGAAACGAGTAGGAAATATCTGGTGTGGGAAGAAGAGAGTATAAATAAGGAAGAAGAAAGAGGAGCTCTCTCAAACATCGAAGAATTTACATTTTAGAATTCCTTTCTTTTATAGAAATGAGCTGTACATCCCATTCTATGTTCCTTTTTCATGATTTCAACAGTATGTTAACTCTATCTTCTTAGAGGAGACCCAACTCCCCAGTACTCTTTATCTTCCTGTGGTTATATCGCTCACTCTGGTAGCAGCTTCTTGGTAGCCGGATTTGAGTTCAATCCCTCTTTAAGCGACAAGGTACTGTCAAAGATACTTGATAACCAATTGTCGCCTGAATCCTCATAACCCACTCGTTTGTTCGACTGAAGATTATTGGTTCGCCTGATTTTCTCAGCAACATCGTCATTAAAAAGAAAGTGGAAATACAGTCGATTAGTGCCTTAAGCGGGTGGTCTCAATACCTGGACGGTAGTGGATCTACACGTCGAGCTTAACACGACCTGATTTCTTCTTTTTCATCACTTTAGGTGGATCGAGTCTTTTCGGGTTTATTTGTTTTGGATTTCCATGTGTGAAATTATCAGCAATTTCATATTTAGGGTTGTAGGTCTAACGTGTCACTTCATTTAAAAGACAAGTCGACCCAAACACAACTCAATATTTCCCGCGTGTCTATCTTGTGTCAAGAACAGAAAATGGTCTCTTTGTCACCTTAAAAGGGTTCTTAGATCAACCACCACCTTCTACGCATTTTAAAACTTGAAAATATAGCTTTAAAATAAAATTGCAAGAAGTATAGTTTAAACATCGAGGCCTCATCCCACTTTTAAAACAAAAAAAACTTTTCTTCAATACAAGGAAACCTCCTTAGTGATTTCTTGAAATTAGGTCTAGCCATGCATAAGCTCTGTTGAGTTGCTGGTGATTGTTAGGACTGTAACAATTAATAGCCATGCTTTACTTTTCAAGAGAGAGAGAGAGAGAGAGAGAGAGAGAGAGAGAGCATCTCACGCTCACAGGCTTTACACTTTTCTTTTTTGGCTTTTTCTTGCTTTTTGGCTTTTCTCTTTGCTTTGTAGTTAAATATACTTGAGAATCTCTTTCCTATCGACCATGATCGACTTCCATATATCTCAAGTAAATGGGATCTCCATGAAGTTTGCGTTGCCTTTCTCATATCATATTTGGTAGGCACAATCTTTTGGCCTTCTCTTTCCCACAAGCCTCTTCACTTGATTCTTTTTGATTAAGGGTCGAAAAGAGAATTAGATGACTCACAACATCATGCTTTTGTGGCTAATTTTGCAATAATTACATATTAAATCTTGCATTAGTGAAACAGTTAGCCAACTAAATATGTTTCTTAACAAAATACCTTCCGTCTTAAAAATATATTCCGTCATCGTAGTTTATGCAAGCAAAAAAGAGTGTGTTTCTACAGAATTTAAATTTGTTATATTAGAGTTGGGAAGGCGTTGCAGCATTTTTGTATTGTGTGCCGGACGCACCGATATGGTGCCTTATTGTCTGGTTGACTGTTGTTCGTGCATTCAAACACAGCATAAGGCTTAATTGACCAATATGGATGGGTAAGACTTCCTTGACTAGGGGGTGCATCGGTTCGATTGAACCGAACTGGACCGAAATAACCGAAAACAGAAATTGACCGAAAGTATTTCAATTTGGTTCAGTTCTACTATTTGGTTTACTCTCTATGGCTGGATTCTCTCTCTCTCTCTCTCTCCTCTCTCTATATATATATATATATATATATATATATATATATATATATGTGTGTGTGTGTGTGTGTGTGTGCATATATATATATATATATGTATATATAAATATATATACCATATATATGTATGTATACATGAGAGGGTAAGAGATGCTAATAACCTCTCATGTTAGACATTGTTTGATCATCACCACCGTCCATTCAATCAATTGGATGGTGGTGATCACGATGCCCATCCCACGTCACATTTAATATACTATAAATGGTATCGATCCTCATATCGATGTAAACCACATTTTGCCAGGATGTAGTGAATCAATTGTAGAGAGGGTTCCTACATCATGAGCAAGTGTAGGTAAAGAAGCTAGTCCTCCTATATTGTCACCCGAATGTAGTGAACAAATTGCAGAGAGGGTCTTCATATTTTCAGCATGGATGGATGCGGTGGTAAGGAAGCTAGTCCTGGAAAATAAGATTTGTATTAGTTCTTAGAATATCAAAACATTGATCGGTAAGCTAATGGAGGTAATATAAACTATTATTCGAAAAAAGTTCTTATCCTATGTTTACAAGAGATAAAGTGGGTTCGAGGAAAAGCAAAGGATATTGAGGATACAGGTTTTAAATTATCGCACTCAAGAAAGGAAAAAACTCGAAACGGAGTTGGTATTATTGTAAATAAAGATTTAAAGGATAGTGTAATAGACATACAACAATATGGTGACTGAATCATAATGTTGAAATTAGTGCTAGGAGTAGAAATTTTGAATATAGTTTGTGCTTACACATCCCAAGTAGAACTAGAAGGTAGTATACAGACGACTTTTTGAAAAGAGTTAGATAAAGTGATTTAAAGAATTCCACAATGAAAAATGATTTTTTTAGGAGAAGACTTAAATGAATATGTTGATAAAGAAACATTAGAATATCAAGGTATTCATAGAAACTTTGTGTTGGGAATATAAATGAGGATGGTGGGGAGATTTTAAATTTTGCTATGGCATTTGATTTCTTTATAATCAATACAATCTTCAAAAAATGAGATGACCATTTAATTACTTATAAGAGTGGCTTATCACAAAAACAAATTGATTATTTTATTTGTAGAAAAAAAGATAAATCATATTGTAAAGATTGTAAGGTAATTTAAAGAGAAAGCTTAACAACCCATCATCGACTTTTAGTTTTATTTACAGGTAAAACAGTGAACAAAGAAGAAAAGAGTACATCAAGCTATTGAGACTATATGGTGGAACCTCAAAAGTGAGAAAGAAGGTATATTTAAAGAGAAAGTCCTTCAAGGAAATGCTTGAAATTATGAAGGTATACCTTGTGATATGTGGAACAATATGACTACATATTAGAAAAGTAGCGAAAGAAGTGTTAGGTGAATCTATGGGAGGCATACTAGCACAAAAAGAAGCTTGATGGTGGAGTGAAGTGGTGCAAGATAAAATCAAGGTAAAAAAATATGTTACAAATTACATTATGCTAAGAAGACTAGTGAAACTTTAGAAGCTTATAAGAAAGCAAAGAAAGAAGCAAAAAAAAACCCTCAGTGAAGCAAAAGTTAAAATTTGAGAGAATTTATATAAAAAACTTAACTTAAAAGAAGAAAAAAGAGATATTTTTAGGATAGGTAAGGCTGTAGATAAGAAAACTAAGGATCTTAATTTTGTTAGATGCATCAAAGACGAGGATGAGAAGATTCTGGTAGCTAATGATGATATAAAAAATAGATGAAAAAAATTATTTTTACAAGCTTTTTAATGAATCCTCCCATAGCTACAAGTATTGACTTAGGAGAGTTAATCAAATAAAAAAAGTATATAAACCACAATTTCTACTGACGTACTTAAAAGAATGAAGTAAAAAAGACTCTTAAACATATGAAGGGTGGTAAACCATACAATATTCCTATAGAAGTTTTAAAAATCCTAAGAGAGATAAAAATCACTTGGCTTACACGACTATTTAATGAAATATAGAGAAACTAAAAGATGTCCGAGAAATAGAGAGTGAGTATACTTATACCCATATACAAGAGCAAGGGAGACATCGAAAATTATGTGAATTATCAGGGTATCATGTTAATAAACCATACTATGAAATTATGAAAAAGAATTATCGAACATGGGTTAAGAAAAATATAAAGTACAACAGATAACCAATTTGGATTCATGCCAAGCAGATTTACTATTGAAGTGATTCACCTTTTGAGACGTCTTATGTAACATTTTAGAGCAAAAAAAAAGACCTTCATATGATATTTATTGATATAAAAAAAGTTTACGATAGAGTACCAAGAGATGCTTTTTGGAGAACCTTGAAGAAAAAAGTATCTCATTGACTTACATAAATCATATAAGAGACATGTACAATTGTGCAAAAATATGCGTGAAGAATCTTGAAGGAACGACAAACTTCTTTGAAGTTAATATTGGGTTACATCATTGATCAACTTTAAGTTTATACTTATTTATAATGGTGATTAATGAGTAAGATGAAGTGCCTTGGTGTTTGTTATTTACAGATAACATTATGTTAGTTGAGGAGTTTATGAAAATAGTTAATAGAAAATTAGAACTATTGAGAGAAACATTAGAAAGTAAAGCCTTCCGACTTAGTAGAACAAAGATTGGATATATAGAATGTAAGTTTGATCATTTGGTTACTTCAGAGGACATAGAATTTAAAATTGGCATACATTGCATCCCTAAAAGAAAAGTTTTAAGTACCTAAGGTAAAATTTTCATAATGATGGAAGAATTGATGGAAATGTTACTCATATAATTAATGTAGGTTGGTTAAATGGAGGGAAGTATAAGGTATTCTTTGTGACATGAAGATACTATTAAAGTTAAAAGTTAAATATTGTAGAGCAACAATTAAACCTGTCATATTTTATGATTATGAGTGTTGGTAAGTTAATCATGTACAAAAGATGTCTATGGTAGAAATGAAGATGTTGAGATGGATGAGTGGTCATACATGGAAAGACCATTTACATAATGAGGTTATTAGAAACAAATTGTGAGTGATACCAATAGAGGATAAAATGAGAGTATTGTTTAAGATGGTTTGAATATATAGAAAGAAGATCAAAAGAAGCGCCCGTAAGAATATATGAAAAACTAGATTTTTGAAAGTATTAAAAGAGGTAGAGGACGACCACAAACGTGTTGGAAAGAAAGATTAAAGAATGATCTAGCTTATGTTGAGTTAACTGCTAACATGGTACATGATAGGGCTATGTGAAAACGAAGAATCCATGTAGCGAACCCCGTCTAGTATGGAAAAAGGCTTAGTTGTTGTTTGTTTGATGGTTGGGTTCCTTATGATCTACATGTCCAACTTACTAGATAAGAGAGCATATAATTCATTGATCCACATCTACATAAGTACATATATACGGCATATATACATATGTTGGTACATAGATGTATGTACGTTAGACATACATTAATTAGTTGGTGTACATATATTTAATGCTTAAAGGGTTTCATTGTTATAATAAAGACTGGCGGAAAGTAAGCTATTTTTCCGACCTTGTAATAAGCTCATTTTACTGAAACTAATATAAAAATCCTAACTTGATAATCACAAGCGGGGCTTCCTTCACATCATCGAGCACAAATTAAGCTCATTTTACCTGGAAGAACACATTCAAATGGAAGTTCCATTTTGATAGGTTTCTTTTCTTTAATATTTTCTTTTATCTTCTTTTGGTTCAAAGCAGAATTGGAACAGGAACTGGAACTGGTTTCAAATTGTAAGTGGAATCAGGTGTGAACCGATTAGGCTACAGTTCATGATTCCAGGTAAACTTAGTATCAAATTAGTAGTTCTTCACTTTCACTTTTAAATTAAAATCTTCATCGTTGGTAAAAAGATAAAAATTTAAGTGGATTTCAGCATGAGTTAGTGTTTGCGTATACCAATCTCTCTCTCACACACACAAGAGAGAGAGACAGGCGAAAGCCAAATGCGTGCCCTGTCCATTGAACTCATGTTATTCAACTAGTGAGTCGACTTTCTAGCCAGGTGAGCTATTGCTCGTTGTGTGGATGTCATGTTTTCTAGTCATAAACATATTTATATTAACAGATTAATGAGCCTAATCCAACCCAAGATCAATACACACCATTTCCATTTCTCAGCTAATTTAAATTTCACAAGTAGCTTATGATTGGCTCATCAGCTTAGTGAACTGAACAAGATTTGGCTCGAAACAAGCAAAACTGAGCCGAGCCATGAGTTGCTCAGCTTATTAACTAGCTCTACTGACGTGACACCTAACTTTGTTTTGTTTTTCACAGTTAAGGCATCATCACAGGCTCTGGGGAAAAGCCCGTGATGGCGAGCTGAAAATTTAATGCCATACCTGCATGGGATTGCTCTGATATTTTAGTACCAAGATATTTACACACACATTAATATAGGGAGTAATATGTTTGAGGAGTTTTGCATGATTCTATCAATCCAACCACGGGTGGTCACCTTTCATCACCTTTTACTATTATTTTACTAATTTAAACAATTTTTATCCGTCAAAACTATCGTAATCAATACTAAAACCACCTAAAAACTTAAATATTTATATATAAGTAGTTTTGGGGTTAGTGATGGTGGTTTTAATGGGCAACAGACAGTTTTAGACAGTAAATGAGTAGTAGAAGGTAATGGAGCATCGCAGCTGGTGGTTAGATTGGTGGAAACTGGTGGTTAGATTGGTGGAAACATACAAACCACTCATTTGAGAAGTGAGCACTCCCTCTCCCTCTCTCTATATTATATATATAATATCTATCTATTTATCTGTCTATCTGTATATATATATATATAGAGAGAGAGAGAGAGAGAGAGTGGGAGAGTAAATGCAAGTTACTGAGTGTTATATATTTGCTATTTAAAGGAGGGCGGGTGATTTCATGTAGTTGCATCTGTATATCCTTCAAGAGAAAACATAAATGCATTGAATCAGATATTGGGGTTGAGATTTGTCATCCTTCAATTAGGCCTTTTGCAAGGAAAAGGCCCAACTATGGATTCGGTTAGGGTTTTGACCGGGTCATTTATCTAATACCGGCTAAGACTCTGTGCTCCATTAGTCGAGATTTGTGATCCAAATACTAATTGCATCCAGAGCCAGGTTTTCTGCTTATTTGCGTATATCTGTTGGAAAACAACTATAAGAATCTTATCATTATGTAATTTTTTCTAAATATGGATTTGGTCTTCATATCCAAATCCAGATCTGATTATCCTATTACTGAATTGTTGGATGAAGACCATACCCGATCTGAATTTGGACCCTTTTGCACCCCTCGTAAGGCAAGCGGCTCTTCCTTAGTTAGTACGTCTGGTAATGTAAGCCACTAGGGGTGCAAGCGAGTCAAGCAGCCTGACCCAAGCTTTCTCAAGAAAAATATAGAAAACTGGATTTGATCTTTTGAAGCTCGATCCGACCTCAAGTTGAGCTCGAGTTGCTTCCAAGCCAAGCTTGGGCTTGCTGGTACTAAGATGGGGCAGCTCACAAGCCTAATCGAGCTTTATAATATACAACAACAACAATTGAGCCTTTTCCCATACTAGATGGGGTCGGATATAAGGATTCTTTGTTTCCACATAGCCCTATCATAATTTGCACAATCCGTAGTAGGTAAGTCCGACAAAATTTTATGCTGGCTATCGGAAGCCTAATGCAACCCTCCTCCTTTATTCAGGCTTGAGGCTGGCCATGCAAGGGTGATCCCTTATATGGGCGGAGTTAATTGAGCTTTATAATATAAATCATAAATTTTATTTATATTTTAAAAGTTTTAGGTATTTGGGTTTACCCACATTTATTTTAGTTAATTCATGAGCTCAACATGCTCGATCTGATTGAAGCTCATGGAGCTCGACCTCTAACCAAGCTTAATCGATTCATGGTTGCACCGAGCTCAAAGAACCCTGTGGAACTGAGCTTGAGTTGTTTGGACATAACTCAAGCTCCAGCTTGAGACTGAAGATAGAGGCGCACTTAGAGTTTCAACCCGAGCTCAGCTCGATTACACCCCCATTTAGTAAACACAACAAAGAGAACTTCAGTAGAACATGACCTAAAATGAGTTTGTGTCGACTGAGAGTAAAAGAGGAAAACAGGCCCACCTTTGGATAGACCAGTTTTTGGAACGAGAATGAAATCAAATCGTACAAGCATGACACGAAACATAATCGCTGATAATATAAAACCCGAAATACACGAACCAAGGGCATGTTTCTATGCGCTCAAAGATATACAAAAGAAGAAAAGGATTCAGTTTGTCTTGACCTGTTTTTGACCTGAAGAGAAAATAAGAGGACACAAACACAACCCGAGACCCAAAATCAAATCACTACTTGCAGCCTGGCGTGAACATCACTAGTTGTCTGTCTAGTAAAGCACTTCCACCGTCAGAGAGACTGTAGGTTTCCGGTTTGGAGGTCTGCACTAATTCCTTTCCTTCCTTTTTTGACCAAGAATCCACCCCAATAAGGAACGCAGGCATTGCGTCATCGAAATCACATGGAGCACTTGGAACTGCGATCGTGTTGTGTCCAGTTCGTTCCTGAAAATGTGATGAACCTGGCACATGATGTGTCCCATTGACATAACCGAGATAACATGTATTATCTGAAGAGCTATTCGAATCCGGGTCTGGTATCGAAAAGGGCAAGGCATATTGAACTGGGTCCAACTACAGACCCAAAGTAAATCCAATCAAATCTAAAACCAACCCCAACCCAATACCTAACTTGACCCGAATTGAACCAGAGCCAAGAATTCACGTTCACCAACAGTTTAGCACAAGGAATCCAAACACAAAGTTCGTGTCGCCTTAAGTCTCCTTCACTTTAGACGTCTCCAAAGAAGGCACGTACCTGGAGTTCTTTTTCACCGTGTCTGTGTGACCCCTTAAAATCTGACGAGCCCTGTGGCTGAGAGCATCATTCCGGGAATGGACGTATTTGTCAATCTTGGTAAGGGCATATACGTCCACCGGAAAACCTTCGTAGATAAGGACGACAGCGTTTTATTACTTACTCTCCCAACTACAACTTACAGAAAAAGAACCTGTTCTCATTTATTTCGTCCATATATACCTATATATATATATCCGGTCGATCTCAACCGCTCAATGAGGTCTAATCAATGCCTGATCACGGTCGGCTAGCGAGACCCTCTCTCTCTCTCTCTCTCTCTCTCTCTCTCTCTCTATATATATATATATATATATATATATATATATATATATATATAACCCACTCACTCTTTAAATATGCTACCTTCTTTCTTCTCCCTCCCGTTCTCTCCCGTTCCACCCATTCTCTCAGTCCGACACTCTCTCTCTCTAGCATGGACGGAAGAAGACTTCTCTTGCTCTTCTCCGTCTTCTTCCTTCTGGTTACGGCTTTGGCGGAGTCTCTGACGTACCAAAATTTGTTGGTTCTCCCACTCTCGACTCCACCCGCTTTGGACTGGAGCCTACCATGGAGCGACACCCTTACTACTCAGACGGACTCATCACCCTATTCGGCCTTCACATCCAATTCCCTCCTCCTGCGACTAGCCCATCGCGACTCCCTTGCCGTCAATGCCACCCCTTCGGAGATCTTCTCCCTCCGCCTCGCCCGCGACTCGGCTCGGGTCGACTCCATCGTCTCGCGTATCGCTGCCCTACCCCGTCGCCCTCCCGTTGTCGGAACCGCCCCGAGGGACTTCTCTTCTCCGGTGATCTCTGGCCTGTCGCAGGGGAGCGGCGAGTACTTCACTCGTCTGGGCGTCGGCACGCCGGCACGTACGATGTCTATGGTAGTCGATACGGGTAGCGACGTGGTTTGGATACAGTGTTCTCCTTGCCGGCGATGCTACTCGCAGTCTGATCCGGTTTTCGACCCGAGGTCGTCCACGTCGTTCGCCGGACTGCAGTGCTCTTCGCCGATCTGCCGGCGGTTAGATGTCTCCGGCTGTAACCAGCAGCGATCCTGCCTCTACCAGGTCTCTTACGGTGACGGCTCTTTCACAGTCGGTGATTTCTCGACGGAGACGCTCAGCTTCCGCGGGGCGTCCGTCGGCCGGGTAGCGCTCGGCTGCGGACACGACAACGAGGGTTTGTTTGCGGGGGCTGCTGGGCTACTCGGTCTCGGCAAAGGTGATCTCTCGTTTCCGTCGCAGACCGGCCGGATTTTCGGTGGGAGGTTCGCATACTGTCTTGCGGACCGCCATCAGGGAAGCTCGCCTACCTCCACGCTCGCCTTCGGCAACGCCGCATTGCCTCCGTCCGGCGCAATCTACACTCCGATGTTGACCAACCCGAAAGTAGGGACGTTTTACTACGTGCAGCTTGTGGGAATCAGCGTCGGCGGGGCGTCCCTCCCGATCCCGGCGTCTCAGTTTCAAATCGCCGTGGACGGAAGCGGCGGAGTGATCGTCGACTCCGGCACGTCCGTGACGCGCTTGGCGCAGCAGGCGTACGTCGCCGTCAGAGACGCGTTCCGATCTGGAACGACCCATCTACGGCGATCCAGCACTGGATTCTCTCTGTTCGACACGTGTTACGATCTGAGCGGTCAGGATGTAGTGAGGGTGCCGACTGTTGTGTTCCACTTCGCCAAAGGCGCGGATTTGTCTCTTCCGGCGAGTAACTACCTGATTCCTGTGAACACGAGCGGACTCTTCTGCTTCGCCTTCGCCGGAACCGCTAGCGGTTTGTCGATCATCGGCAACATCCAGCAGCAAGGAATCCGGGTCGTGCTCGATACCGTCGGGTCCCGTGTCGGGTTCGTCCCGCACGGGTGCTAAATTAATTTCCGCTTTTTTCCTTTTCCTTTTCCTTTTGTAATGGTTGTCACGGTTAAATTACGACACGTAATACGGTTCTTCACACGTGGACTTACAGAAGTAAGAATTACGGGTTTAGCCTTTTTATTGTGATCATTAATTTAAGGAATTGCTGTCCAGCACTTGTTTTTGGAGTGATTTTCGCGCCTCGATTTGAGATTTCCTTGATATTGCTGCGGTCTGCGTCGTTATTGTTGGCTTCATTAAAAACTATACATACATACATATATATGTATTACATATACATGTAATGGAAAAAACCATCATATATGTATATATATATATAATATATACATTCATATATATATACATATGTGTGTAATTGAAAAAACTATACATATATATGTATATATATACACATGTAATAATATATATATATATACATGTGTATATACAACCGGCCCACATTTTCCCCAGCCCGTATTGACATCCCTGGATATTCATAAACATGTGTAAAATTGAAGGTGTATAACGTTCAAGTGCATTGTGCACAGGCAACATATATATGTACGTGCATACAGGTATGCATATGATACACACAATAATGTATGTATGTACGTTGGTATGCATGTATGTTCGTAGGTACAAACTTATGTTGTCTATGTGCACATATATGTGCTTTTATAATACATTGACAAGTATAAATTGTATAGGCTGGAGCAAATGACATTAACATGTGATGTATACAAGCACCGAGTGTTGGCTCACTTGAAAGGGGGCTCCACTCACAAGATGAAGGTTGTGAGTTCAAAACCCCAGCATGTATACCTGGCTTCTCCCTCCCCGTTATAACCAAATATAAGGATGTTCATGGTTTGGTTTGGTCAGATTCTACCCTAAACCTCAAACCAGACCACTATGCTCAGTTCATAGTTTTCAGAGAATCAAACCAAACCAAACTGAACCGATGGTTCTAGTTTGGTTCACTTCTGAATCACGGTTCTACTTATTTTAGGAATTGGACAGATAAAAAGTATTATACTCAAATTAAATTATTTGAATCTATGGTCATTTCATATGCATACGAGGTTATACAACTTATATATAAGAAAACTTACCAACTTATCTAGATTTATATCTATATAAGTATATAAATTTTATATGTATATATATAAGAGGTTATAAAACTCATATATATAAAGCTTATCAAGATTTCTCTCTCTCTCTCTCTCTCTCTATATATATATATATATATATATATATATATATATATATATATATATAGAGAGAGAGAGAGAGAGAGAGAGAGAGAGAGAGAGAGAGAGAGAGAGAGAGAGAGAGAGAGGTTGTGGTAAATGCATAAAACCCATCCACCCTTAAATGTATTCAACCATCTCCACCATTTGATTAGCATCATCAAAAGTAGAGATTTGAAAACATATACTTAAATGTTTTTTGTTTATTATTTCAACTATTTATCTTAAAAAATCAAATAATTGAGATGATAAAAATCATAAAATAGATTTGAGTACTAGTGGAGCTTATATATATAATGGTTCCATTGAACTATCATTTTCTTTCTTTCTTAGAACCGAACAAAACCAAACCGCCAATTTGGTTTGGTTCTAACACTTTGATTTGGTTCTGACGGTTCCTTGAACACCCCCAACCAAACCTGCAATATGTATACTAGTTGCATAGTGATATACACACATGGCTGCAAAATGAAGGTCACTGATATGTTTGTGGCTCGTTTTCTTGACTTGTTAATTTCTTTATTGAAAATGTGTCAAATATGTATAAATCATTGATGGAAAATATGCCAATTCCGGCTGTTGCCAAAAAAAGATTCCAACTGTTGTTAATGGTATGGAAGAAAACATGACATATTCCAACTGTTTAACACTCAGATTTAGTTGTTTAGAAATTCTGGCTGTTGTGGTCTTGTATAACAACCAGAATTAATCAAGTACAACAGCAAGAATAAGTTTCGCCTGTGCGAAAATAATTTCCCCCTTTTCCTTTTTGTATTCCGTGTTTTTCTCTTCGACTTCAACCTCTCTCTCTCTCTCTCACCATTGCTCCCGTCATTGCTCACATGTAGAGTTGCTCTCTTTCTCTCTTGCCGGTTGATTTTCCCTAAGATTAACATGTATTCCCATTTACTTTGATTTAATCAATATATTCTCATTGATCTAAAATATTTTGTCTCTTATTTGGTATGCTATATATGAGTTAAAGTCTCATGCTAAACAACCTTTTGTTCAATGATTTTGTTTCATGCCAATGCTATCTTGGTTTATAACTTGATCATTGGTTTCACGTTGAATCATCGTATGCCTATGTTCCTTCTCTGGTTTTATACACATGATGAATATATTGGTTTGACTCAATACTTCTGCTAATTCTGACCCATGTTTAATCAAATTATTTTGGGCCATGCATTTACCGGATGCCAGGCTTATTGCGACGTATGGTTTCCATGCTTGAATTTGATGTTGATGGAACCAAGTTCCCTCACAATTAGTATAATTCTTTCATGCCTCACATGGTAAACCGTTCCGTTCCTTTTGGTCAACCATATGCATTTATAGCTCGATGTAAGTGTTTGGTGACTGATTTCATGGTCATAACCTCATGATTGATTCCATGCATATTTATGCAATAACTTTGCATATCTTGGTTCATGGTCATAACTTCATGATTAATTCCATGCATATTTATGCAATAACTTTGCAATAACTAGGATAAGACTTGTTTCTCAAAGGCTTTCTATAGACTACGTGAAATGACTTATTTTTAAATTTTATAAGATAAGGAATTATGTGTTGTATTTTTACAGGATAAGAAATGACTTGTTTTGTAAGGTTTATTACATGTACCTTCCACAAATAATGAAAGAACCTTAAACTAAAAAATAGAAATGCAACAAGGTGTTAATTAACTACTTACAATAGCAGTATGTATGGGGTGCTTTGTTCATTCATCTATGCCACTTTGAGACACAATATACTTGAAATATGGTGTTGAGAATGTCTTTTCATTGTCTGGCTCATGCTTACAATGTCACAGGTGGACGTATGTAGCTTTGAAAGTAATGATAATAATAATACACGACTGGGCAAAATCAGTTTCTGTGTTGCATTAGTCTCTTGCTGTTCACTGAATAGTTGGGCTTGATTTGTATTCTGGAGGACTGCTTGCCTTCCTTAATGAAAATGAAGGCATGTGGTGGAAACCCCGATTGAATTCATATGCTAGGTTTTTAGGTCCCTTAGTGCACGTGGGTTGAAATATTGCTTAGTAGAAGGCCCTTATCAACTGTTCTACTCACTCGATGCTTGGGACAAATTTCACTGGACTAAGTGGTCAACTAAGATTGAAGAAATATTTGAATGCAACCATTGCTACAATCAGTTTGAAACATTTGTTTCAAATCAAATAGATGCATAAGATTTTGAAGATGACAATTGATAACTGTTTAGAAGTGTTTAACAATGTGGCTCTAAAAGGCGAATATGAACATACAGATAGAGATAGGTGGCCTAACCTAGAATGCAATTTGATAATATGAAAATATACCAACTATACGACATGGAAGAAAAACATGACTTTAAGATTTTGAGACACTTCTCGCTAATACCAAGGCTTCAGAGATTATTTAAATCCAGCAAGATTATAGAGTTCATGAGTTAACATACCACAACCCTAAGAGATGCTTTCAGTAAGACGCCGATTATATCATAGTCTCAAAGTATGCAACTCGGTGTTGCAAGTGATGGGTTTAATCCATTAAGAGTTTCATCTCGCCGTAGTCGAAGTTCTTGGCCAATTAGGCTAATGCTATATAATTTTTCTGATTGGATTGCTACAAAAGAGCCATTTATCATAATGATGTCCTCTCTTATAGATAAGTCAAAGACATGTATGGATAATATTGATGTGTATCTCTAACCGTTAATTGATGATTTGAAAGTACTTTAGAATGATGGAGATCCGACATATGATTCAAAGAATCATAAAATATTTCAAATGCATGTAGTTATGATATGGATGATTAATGACTTCCCTACTTATAGCATGTTATTAGGATGAAAGATTAAGAGTTATATAATTTATCTAATTTGTCATGTAAATATTGCTTGTAAATACCAAAAAGTGTATATATGAGCTGTCACTATTTTTTACCTATGGGTTATGTTTGGTCAAACAATATCTTATCATTTGAAGAGAAGTAATAATATGAGAAGTCTCCAATTTCCTTAACTAGTAAAGATATTTTATGACAGTGGGAAGGTCATGATAATATTGTATTGAAAAAACATCACGTACAAAAGATATTGCTGTCTCTATTGAGTGAAAAAAGAGCATCTTTTTAGCTTCCATATTTAAAGACTTTATTCTTGCATCTTTATTTTGATTTATGCGTAAGAAAACTTTATCATTTCTAACAAAGAAGGGTGACAAAACAAATCATAATATTAAGTCTTGAATGAACATGGAGACATTGGAATTAATGAGTGTGTTGAATGCAAAGGTATGTAATACTCAAATTGGTATGATGATCTTACCACATGCTTCTTACCAATTGAATAAAGAGGAAAAAAAAAGATAGTACTTTACAGTGCATTACGTTACCCGATGGATCTTCATTAGATATATCTAAAAAGGTAAATATGTGTAAGAATAAGTGTAAGAGCCATGATTGTCATGTTCTCATGCAACATCTCATTTTAGTGGGTATGCATAAGAATGTACTAAAAGAAGTAACAATTGTGGTAAATGAGTCGTGCATGATTTTTTGTGAATTATACTTAAGGATAATTGTTATTAAAAGGGATGCATTAGAAGATGCTATTCTTGAAATTTTGCAGAAATTGAAGATGATATTTACTCCTACCTTTTTTGTTATTATAGTGCACTTAGCCATACACTTACTTAGAGAAGTATGATTTGCTGGGCCCATACAATATCGATTGATGTATCTTGCAGAGACATTTTATTTACATTGAAGAACTACATATATAATAATAGTTGACCTAAAACATCAATCGCTAGAGGGTGTATAATACAAAGAAATGACATCTTTTTATACATGGTATTTGGATGAAAAAATCAAGACAAAAGTGAATATGTGAGTGACATTTAGAAAAGACCCAATTGGTAAAACATTGGTTGGTGAAATGAAGAAAGCAAGTAGACTATTCCTATCCAACATGCCGGCTATTGATTATTTTATATCGTAAGTGTAGTGAAGTGTGACTAATTGATTTTCATATATAGAATATATAAGATAATCTTTTCGAATCTGTATCGTATTGACGATAAAAATATGATTCAAAAAATGCTATATGAAGGGTTCATGGATTGATTCAAAGATTATGGAAGTATAAGATGAAAAGATTTTTCATGATTAATTAATTTGTTTGACTATATGCATAGGTATGTACCAATGATGTTCATTTAGATATTTTTTCATTTGGTATAGGATCTTTAAGTTTTAGTAGATGATATGAATCATTTTATATTCATAGTTATAAATTTGATTTTCGAGTGCTAAAAGAGTTCGTCATACATAAAATAGTGAAGTTTGACTATATGTATAGGTATGTATCTTATGTACTATAAAATTTTAGAAGATATTATTGAAGATTGATATTTGTCTCAACCTTCTATATCTGATTAAAGTATCTTTGGTATGATATGTAAGTTTGATATTATGCTTTTACATGCTTATGTTATTGTAGTTAGAATTGATTATCATCAACTTGCAAAATGATGATTCTAACATGTAGCATATTTGTCTTAAAACTAATGGTATTATACTTTTGCATGCTTATATTATTATAGTTAAAGTTACTCATACATCAACTTATACAATGATGATTCTAACTTGTAGCATGCTTGTCTTTAAATCAATGGTGTTATGCTTTTGCATGATTATATAATGTAAAAATTCTTTTATATCAACTTTCACAATGTTGATCCTAACATGTATCATTGTTGTCCTGTCGAGAAAACATACCTATGGAATTGTTTTAACAACAAAAAGGGTCTGCCATTAATGGGTCAAGTAGTGATATAGTCTTTAGATATGTGATACTATTTATAAGGAGTGCATTTATTATTATAAACTTATAATAAATTTATTGCAATGTTTTGTACATAACTTATTCTTTCATATTTTTAGGTATGCATGTCAAGAGAATTATACACTAAAAGGAGGATAAACGAGAGTAAGAGTATCTTAAACTTGGTTATTATATTATTTTTATTTTATATTTTAAGAACATCAAATTTGCATATATGTAATTTGCTTTTAAGATACACATGAACATGACTTACAAAGCAAAAGGAGATCTCACAAGAGAAAATATATTAATAATTGAAGAGGAAATAATTTAATATGAAACACAAGTAGAAGAAATTATTGTTACATGTCCTATACTATACTGTAGAATTGCTTGCCTCTACGGGGAGAAAAATAGCTAGTGTTAGTTTGTTGTGGTGAGGTGGTGGGCACTAATTACAAGAAGTTGTTGCATGTCCTTGATTACTATCTTAAGATAAATAAAATTTTTCACTTTATAAAATATAGAAAGAAGAAAATGGAGAAGAGTGTTTGAAAACATATGGGATAAACTTAAGGTAATATTGTTTCTAATTATATATACATACATGCATATCCCCTTTAATTCATCATACACACATATGTGTGTGATCTAAACGTTCTACATTTTGATTTTATTATAGGCCAAATTTGACTTTCTAAATCATACAAGACTTTAACTTACATGATTAAAAGGTCTTGTAAAAAGTATTTACACAATAGTTTGCATGCCCTTGGTTGCTACGTTAAGATAAATAACTTTTTTCTACTTTATGAGACATGAAATGAAGGAAATGCAAAATGAGTGTGAGAACATTTGGTATCAACTTAAGGTAATATTGTTTCTAATTACATATGTTTACATACATATCACCTTTAATTTATCATATATATTTAGATATATGATCTAAATATTTTACATTTTTATTTTACTGTAGGCCAAATTTGATTTTTTAGATCATACCAGAAGACTTTGAAGTTTCAATTGTCACGATGAAAAGGTCTTATAGGAAATATAAAGAGGTTCAAAGATTATACAAATGATATTAATTTAAGATATTGAGACCCATTCATCACATCTTCATGATGTTCTCCAGAATGTATAACAAGGAAACTATATCCTTAATTACACATCATTACAATCAAATAAGGGTATCATATTTTTGTTCTTTAATAAATTGTGTCAAAATTTCATGTGTGACTTAGTTAAAATATGTTTAATTAATGATAGTATTTTCTGTACGTGTATAATATAAGAAAAAACTTACCTAGACATGAAGATCAATGAAGTAACTGCTTACATAAACTATTATAAAGATAAAAAAATGAGAGATTTTTTTGATGAAGAAACTAATAGGACCTGTGTAAGCATTAAATACTTTAATTTCTTATATTATGTACTTAGAAAATTTTTATAGTTTATCGTATAACCTGATTTTTTTCAATAAAATAAAGTATTTGAGAATATGAAATATTAGTTGTTAATCGAGTTAATCGCCTATCACTACTTCTTTTAACAAGGTAATGGAACATGTCTACGTCAAGCATCATGACATCTATGAGAGAGGTTTGAGTATTAGTGTACTCACAAAGACAAGTAGAACTAATTCTAAAAGCATCATAGAACGTCCATATGTTCTAAAAGCAATATGTTTGCTAGTGATATTATTATTAAAGTGATCAACTTTAAAGTATGATTGTTTCATATATCAAGAATGGAGAATCACATTGAAAATTTGGTTTTACTTGTAATGTCGCCATTTAGTTCAGCATCACAACAAACACATGTATTAAAAACATATTTTATATATTCTTTGTTTATGTTATTCTTAACTTAGTTATTTACTTTTTCTTTTGATTTTCAATTTTCAAGAACCACAAAATCACAAGTAGCCTTAAAACCAATCATGCGAAAGATAGGCTGAATGAGTAGTGTATTAGAATAGGTTTACATATTATGCCTATCTTGGAATTGTCTGATTAATGGACGTAAAGTCTTCCTCTTTGTAATGTATATAAAATCTTGATTTTTGTATTATAAACTTTTCATCTTTGTACTATAAGTACATGTAAACAAAGCAATACAATATTTATTATCTTTTATGTATTCATAATTGTGATTCATTATCTATTATGAAGTTTTTAATGTGAAATAGTTTGTTGAAACCTTTTTTTACAAGTGTCGCTATAATTCTTTATACATTTACATGTATGAGATTTGTTTATACTATTCATAAAGTTTGTAAGACCACGAGTGATCCTGAAAGGGACAACAATGAAAAGAAAAGACAATAATCTGAACAAAATGACTATTTGCTCAATTAAGTTAAGAAACTAGTTTGTTAGTGTAGGTTTTGTTGTGCAATCAAGTTTCTCCCACTTAAGACATTGATACCGGCTAAATTAATAAAATTGCTCATTTGTTTCAAATATGTATACAAGTCAATTTTATGATATTAAAGTTAGACAAGCATATGCAAGATGAGCCATCATTTACTTGGCATGTTTGCAGCTTGTCTTGGTATGCATGCACACCTATCAGCCCAATAAAATAATGAGCCAAGCCACAAGGAAGTAAACAAAACTAAAACTCAAAAGTTGTAAATATGTTGAACATGAAAACATCACCATGACACATGGGATGCATATTCATGATGTTATATACATATATAGAGAATGAAAATTTATGTAGAGTCTCATAGTGATTAATTTATTTGCTACCATATTTTGTAAATATTTTATATTTTAATTGTATATGGAGAAATTACTTCTAATGATCATATAGCATATTTTAAAAAACACCAATGTCATGATTTTTGTGAATCTTGACTACTATATTTCTTTGTCGGTGTTGTATTTTCTATTTCTAATCTATACTCCTGTTTGACCCACATACTTTATAGTAAGCATAACTATTATTTGCATACACCAAATTGTTATTCATGCACCCCTAGATATTTCCCCTCATTTTCACTCTTTGCTCTCTCTCTCTCTCTCTCTCTCTCAAGCAACTCTTCCCCTCTTACAACCATCGTTACCACTGTCACCACTAGACTTAGTATTATGTAATGTCACTTTCTCCCTCTCTCTTTGTTCCTTTGCATATGTGTCGTAAAGCAGATTCAAATGAGACATGCTTGCTCAGAGAGGCAAACACACCTAAGGTGCATTCGTCCTCTCTCCATCTCCTTCTCTTCTCTCTATCTCTCTCAAACTTAAGTGTGACGAAAGGAACGCACTTAGGGTGAATCTTCCCTCTATATTCTTAGTTTCCTTCTTAAGTTACTTTCTTCCCTTTCTTTACATGGATGACTAGGTGGGAATATCTAAGCAAAGGTATAATTTTTGCATCATAGTGTTTAATTTATTTGCTACCATATTTTGTAAATATTTTATATTGTAATTGTATATGGAGAAATTACTTCTAATGATCATATCAAAATATTTAAGAGAACACCCATGTAATGGTTTTTGTGAATCTTGTCTACTATATCTCTTTGTCGATGGTGTATTTGCTATCTCTAATCTATACTTTTTGTTGGCCCACAAACTTTACAATAAGGATAACTATTATTTTCATACACTAAATTGCTATTCAAGCACCCCTATACTTTTTATCCTCATTTTCACTCTTCTCTCTCTCTCCCATCACAAGCAACTCTTCCCCTCTCGTAGCCGCTTGTTAGCCTTGGTATCATGTAATGTAATTCTCTTTCTCTCTTTGTTCCTCTATGTATATACCCTAAAGTAGAATGAGGCATGATTGCTCATAGGGACATACACCTAAGGTGGATTAGTCCTCTCTCCATCTCCTTCTCTCTTAGTTTCCCTCTCTTCTCAACCTCTCGTGCCTAAGTGTGACGAAAAGAATGTACCTAGAGTGATTACATCCCAATTGTTTTTCTCTCTACATTCTTAATTTTCATCTTAAGTTACTTTCCCCTTTCCTTTATGTGGATGGCTAGTTGGAGATATCTAAGTGGATATATAATTACTGCATTAGAAAAGTTAAAACATGCTAAGGTGTTCATATATAGAAGATGCCTATGCAATTTGAAATGACAAAGGGAGATGGATCGTGAACTGTCTAAGAGGATGATCTCCAAACCTTGGTAGATCTAAATATCAACATTCGTTAGCACCATGATGATGAGGCTGGTTCTTCATGTCCATCATAGTGGCATGATAATACATTCTAATTTTATGATGACAATTTCATAGATCATGATGACGTTAATTCTATACAGGGTGACACCCTCCTATTTCAGACTTACTTCCCAGCTTTGCAAGTCGCATCGCCTAAAATAGCACAAAATGGTGCAAAAGCAAACACTAAAAGTGGTTCACAACAATGTTATGAAGCAGAGCAATTGGAAGAACAGAGCATCAGTATGGATGGCATATATTATGAGAGTTGTTGTGTAAGGTGTTGGATGACTCATTGCTGATTGCTTTTATCTAATGGTGTCAGCTCGACATCAATAGTTTACATGACATGTGTGTGATGACTTTCACTGTACACAATGTCCATGATATTCTCAAGACTTTAGATGGATGAACACCTTGTTACTTTCAAACAAGAGTTGAAGGTGGTGTGCCTTGTAAGCATGGATTTACGAGTACTTTAAACTATTTATAGTAAGTTAATGGTGTAGATGGGTTGATGGATAGCCGCGAGTAGCTAAATGGATGGCAAATAGTACTCATAGGCAGTTTTCTATATCTCACCTTTGTTGGTATCGTAAGAAGTTGGACTCAATGACAATAATTCAGGTATTGGTACTATTCATATAATTGAAACTTATGACATCCAATTGCATATTTTATGATAATATCAATATTATTTATGTCTCTTACTGTGTGTTGATTGACAATCTTATTTTTGGAGGAACTACAAAATAACAAGTGCATACTATTGAGGTACCATAGATATGTCCACTAATTTGATGTTGTAGATGTATATATGCTTGATTAAGTCATATGTAAGTTCAGTTATCATTAGCATATTTCTCTTCCTCCATTCATGTTGACTACTTAGATACATGCCAAAGGGACCTACTTATATGAGTATGACAAAGCATACATGGATTGGTGCGAACTCCACCAAATAGTCACCCTGTATTATCAAACATGATGGAGGTAAGATAATGTTCATATTTTTGTTTTTTGCAGAGTTCATTGAACAAAAATATTTATCTCAACTTGACTATTTTTTGTAATGTCATATGGAGGTTGCAGGAATGGTAAGACCTGTGGTTCACTAGTTGGATCAAGGAGTACGATAGATGCCTAGGAATGTCCTTGAATAGTGTTGCCAACACACATACCAATTGGCTATTTCGAGTCCCATTCTCACTCATCAGTCTGATGATAATGATGAAGACATGATAGGTCATGATGATACAACATCTTGATAGAATTAGGGTCATACCTATTTACTGTTATGGATGTTGAACTCGTACCTATTTGATGTATACGATGTTCAACTATGCTCTCTCTCCCATTTTCTCGCTTCTTTTGAAACATAATTCGTAGAACAGCCTTACGGAATTATATTATGAGCCAAATTAATAGTATCATAACTGAACCTAAGTCAATATGATTGAAGCATGTACATATTAACCATGCATACACATAGAGTAAAGAAATGATTTAATAATTTAACAATTGTTTACGAACAAAAAAGTGAGATCTAGTCAAGTCATATATAAAGTGATAGTATCATAAGATATAAGACATGATCATATATAAAGGAGTCATACATCATCACATACAAAATTGAGAATTAACTATCTTGAATATTATAAAGAACATTTCTTTGTCCTCTTAGTAGTAGCAATGAAAAAATTCTATATAAATGATCGTCATCTAAAAAGAGCCAATAACTGAAGACTTCAATAGTTCCAAGTAGTTGGCTGATTTTTATGTATTTAAATACATATAATGATCAATAGTTTGTATTAGACCTATTATGTCATATGGACCAAATCCAACACTCCTATGTCATTTTCTTCTTGTCGATCAGAGTCAAACCCCAAGCTCAGCTTGAGGTCTCCATGAGATTTGAGATATTGAATGCGTCTCAGACTTCATAATGGATTTGCAACTCTATCTTGTAAGCATTAAATCCTATCTTTTTAAGTCCTTTGGCTCTAGGTTGAAGTTCTCCTTGTGACACTCAGAAATCTTTTCTTATAAAGAAGGTACACCTGTTCTAGATCTCCCAATTGAAACTCCATATATTTGCAGTATTTGTTGGCTACCATTTTATACATCGCATTGCTCTTTTCAATTTTCTCATGAATTTACTGGTGAAGGGCCTTGATGTGCTTTGCTAGTGCTTGAGCATCACCACTAAAATGATCCTTTATTGGTAAGTGTGTGAAATCAAGAAGACCATAGGACTAAGACCATGCACCACTCAAAATGGTCTCTTGTCTGTTGTTTGACCTAGAGATGGCAAACCAGAATTGATGAAGAACTAGATTCCATTGTTTAAAAGATTTTGTTCAAAACCTTTTCCTCCATCAGTTTGAGGGTGAAAGTATGAGCTAAATCCAATATTAGAGTAAAGCTTCCTCTATAAGGTACTCTAAAAGTACCCTCCTTATAATCACGAATGGAGGTAATCACACAAGATGTTCCATGCAAATGAGCAACTGCTTTGAAATATAAGTTGGCTAGTAAGAGATATCCATAGTCTTAGGGTAAAAAGGAAAAGTGAAAATTGGTGTGATGATTGGGTCAGATGGAGCCATGTGGGTCCGACCCAAGACCCGCATGGGATATGGTCGAAGGCCATATGCATGATGACCACAAAGCACTCTTTGTACTCATCCTGTAGTAGGCAATGGGGGAGGAATTTGAGAGAGAAGAGCAAGGAGAGATCATGCAACAACAAAGCAAGGTTGAGAGCACCAGAATCCACATTGAGAATCTAAAATCACTAGATTTTCATGAGATAAGTCTTCTTTTCTTCTTTTTACTTTTTTCTACAAGAAACTGACAAACGACGACTGATTGGCAAGGAGAGAAGGAGCACAGACAAGCGGTGATTCTTGTGGATTGTTTCCCGTCTCATATAGCCCAATATTGCCAAACCCGAAAAGGGAGAAACCTCTCCCTTTTCTTCACTTTTTTCATGTTACCAAGGAAAATGGTCAGTCGGCTAGTGGTGGATTGTTTGGAAAAGAATCGGCCGAAAACCACCGATTTGGGTGATCAAACTGACAGTCGAAGGGGGTCGACACTAGAGTGTTGTGTCAGCCTATTGTAACACTAGGCCAAACATAGACCAATGTCCTTTGAAGAGATATGGATCTGGGGTCCAACATGGGTCTTTAAAACTTGTACCAAGATCCAGTTTTAGTAAACAAAATGGATCTAGATCTTTTTATTGGATCTATATTAGGTTTTTGAGGTATTTCAGGCCCATTTGATATTCGATTTTGATATGTTTGAACCGGTGGATATGTAGTTGAATATAAAATATTAATATAATATATTTTTATCATGATTTAGAGATAGTTGAATATAAAATATTAATATAATATATTTTTATCATGATTTAGAGAGTAAATCAAGGTGATTAAGAGGGATTGACATTATGATATTTGGATCTGTATGGAAGTTTTAGGAAGGTGTATGTGTTCTCCCTTTCCATATGCATGCTAGAGATAGTTTTATTTGTTTTAAAATAGTGCATGAGATTATGAGAAGTTTGTTAATGCTTTGAAATAATTATATGTGTGTTGGTTTATTGAATAGAATTGGAAATGCTTTATTGCGTATATGGCTGCATTGCACGAGTGTGGTAGTATGCAAGTAAACATAATAGAATATATATATATATATATATATATATATATATATATATATATATATATATATATATATATATATATATATATATATATATATATATATTACATAGATTTTATTACATCTTGAGGCTTGGCTCAACACTACCAGTGAGCCAGGTGGGAGTTCAACTTCCAGGGATGCTAGGTGCCCGTTTTACTCAAAAAAAATGTAACGGTTTCGAGCCCATGGGGCGGTTCGATTCTGGGTTCTAGGTAACTCAGAACCGAGCATATCTAGGTGATGCAATATTATATGATGAAAGAATTTGAAAATGGCTTGCATAGTAGTGCCTTATTGAGAATGTGGACACTTTATGTCATTACAAGAGGCACTATACTAAGTGTTTGAACTCATTAGAAAAAGCACCATAATTAGTGGCTACTTGGTATCTCATAATGAGTTTGGTAGCCCTTGAATGAAACTCATTGCAAAAAGTACCAATGCAAACATAAAGGTGCAAAATTTTCCACATTCATAACTAGAGAAAACTTCAGAATGGTTATGGACTAACTGCAAACTTTTCTGCAGCACTCGAACATGATGCCATAGAAGTTAGAAGATAATTTAACAAAGTAATAAATAAAATAATGAATACAAATTGTGTATTGATATTTTGCACATACTCATGAAATAGACAAGAAAATAGAGTACAAGGAGACTACTCCAATAGTATAAAGGGAGACAATCTGGTTTTGGTTCTGATTCCAGGATGGTTCCTTAAAAGTATGAACCATAACCAAACCAGGAGTACCTGGGTCTGGTTATGGTTCTGAGACCAATTTGGCCGGTTCCGATTACCGGCGGTTCCAAAGTCAGTTTGGTTCCAGTTCAAACCATCAAGCCGGTTCCGAACCGGCCATGTCTAGCATCACCTCTATTTCCCTTAGGTTGTATGTCACACTACAAATCCTGTGCCAATCGTTAGGTACTTTGAATACATTTTCATTCTATTTTATTTGTTACCCTGTAATTATGGCATTTATGTTTTGACTTATATTCATGCTTTGATTTTGATGTTTTTCTCTTTAATTATTAATGTCAGTATCTTGGAAAGACATTATATAGTCGTTCGATCAATTGGAAAAATAAAAAAAAGCTACTATGAGTATATACATCGTGCGTTTGAGTTTGAAGCAGATGCTCAAGTTGAAATTAACACAATGGTTGTTCGGGAAATTGTAACATGAAAGGACCGATTGCTACCATGGAGCGCTCATTCAAAATCCCGCAAAACCAAAATAATCCAGTAACCACCATTATTTGTGCAACAACTCTTGAGGAAAGCCCGAGAATGAAAGGCACATTGTATGTAAAAAATTTTCTCACTGAGTTTGGTTACAGAGATATTATTGACCATCCCAACAAAGCAAAAGGGTGTACTTGAATGGAAGCCATTCTCATTGAGAAGATATGCAGTATCCTCTCGAGATATAATATTAGCTACGAGATTCATGATCCTTGTTTATCCTCTTAAACTAGCTCTCCGGATCTTAAGAAAATGTGGCGCATTAATAGATTAGAAGTTATAGACCCATCTAAACTGTGGATTGTTCTTGGAAAGTGTTAGATGATGGCATCCCAGTTCGACAAAAATTGCAGCAACGAATGGACCACAACAGTACTTCTCGCCCGATGTGCAACTGTGCAGACTCTGGTTCATTGGTTTTTAACGAGCGATGCTGTTAAGGATGTGTTTGATCGTATTAATCTACAATGGCCACAGTCAACTTCATTGAATGTCCACCTTCGAGATTGATGGTCTCAAGTTGTTCAACACACTCTTCCAAGTGGAAAGATAGCTTAGCACTATATGTGTTCAACTTTTGAAGAATCTGGCACGCCAGAAACGATAGTCTTTTGCAGCAAAACAACTCATCCTATAGAGATCCCCCATCAACACCTTAGTTGTGATGTTGTGTATCTCGATTGCCATGTTGTGTAATTGTTTGAGAGATCCCCCATAACACCTTAGTTGTGAAGCTCTGTAGAGATCATCAACACCTTAGTTGTGAAGATTGCAATAATGGCAGATACACAGTTTACTCTGATATGTTAGTTGTGTATCTCGATTGCCATGTTGTGTAATTGTTTGAGAGATCCCCCATCATTTATTTTGTACTGCGTGCTCTAAAGAGCTTCTGTACATTCATCTTGATTAATGAAAGCCTTATGTTATTCAAAAAGGACACATATCTTGATATTTGTCCATTTTCCTATGTGAATCCTTTGAATCTTGTTCAGTTCTTCTGGTATTTTTTTTCTTTTTTAACATATTCGTGTGGCTATCTCCTTCTCTCTATATGTTGGGAGTCCCTAGATGTTACAAATTCAACCAAATTATTTAAATACAACAACTAAGCCTTTTCCCGTATTAGACAGGGTCGACTACATGGATTTTTTGTTTCCACATAGCTCTATCATGTGCCATGTTAGCAGTTAACTCACAATTAGGTAGATCATTATTTATTGTTTCTTTCCAACACTTTTGTGGTTGTCCTCTACCTCTTTTAATACTTTTCAAATTTAGTTTTTCATCCCTTCTTATAGGTTTTTCTTCTGATCTCTTTTTATATGTTCAAACTATCTTAAATGATATTCTCTCATTTTATCCTCTATTGGTGTTACTCCTAATTTGTTTTTAATAACCTCATTATGTATACGGTCTTTTCTTGTATGACCACTCATCCATCTCAACATCTTCATTTCTGTCACAAGACATCTTTTGTACCTGTTGATGGTTAACTACCCAATACTTAGAATCATAAAAGTGACAGGTTTAATTGCTGTTGTATAATATTTACCTTTTAACTTTAATAGTATCTTCTTATCACAAAGAATACCTAATGCTCCTCTCCATTTTAACCAACCAGCATTAATTCTATGAGTAACATCTCCATCAATTCTTTCATCACTCTGAAGGTATTTAAAACTTTCCTTTTACGGGATTCAATGTATGTCAATTTTAATTTCTATGTCCTCTGAAGTAACCAAATGATCAAACTTACATTCCATATATTTTGTCTTTGTTCTACTAAGTCGAAGGCCTTTGCTTTCTAATGCTTCTCTCCATAGTTCCAATTTTCTATTAACTTTTTCCTTAGACTCTTCCACTAACATAATGTCTTCTGCAAATAATATACACCAAGGCATTTCATCTTGAATATGTTTTGTTAACTCATTCATCACCATTATAAATAAGTATGGACTTAAAGTTGATCCTTGATGTAACCCAATATTAACTTCAAAGATGTCTGTGATTCCTTCATGAGTCCTCACACATGTTTTTGTACCATCATACATGTCTTTTATAAGGTTAATGTATGTCAATGGGATACCTCTTTTTTCCAAGGTTCTCCAAAGAACCTCCCTCAGTACCCTATTATAAGCTTTTTTTAGATCAATAAATATCATTTGAAGGTCTTTCTTTTTTTCTCTAAAATGTTTCATAAGACGTCTCAAAAGGTGAATCGCTTCAACAATAGATCTACCTAACATGAATCCAAATTGGTTCTCTGTTGTACTTGATACTTATCTTAACCTACATTCGATAATTTTTTCCCATAATTTTATAATATGACTCATTAACTTAATACCTCGATAATTCGCACAATTCTTAATGTCTCCCTTATTCTTATATATGGGTATAAGTGTACTCACTCTTCATTCCTAGGACATCTTTTGGTTTCTTCATATTTCATTAAATAGTCTTGTGAGCCAAGTGATTCCTATTTCTCCTAGTATTTTCCAAATTTCTATAAGAATATTGTCTAGTCTTATCGATTTATCACCCTTCATATGTTTAAGAGTCTCTTTGACTTTATTCTTTTGAATATGTCGGTAAAAATTGTGGTTTATATACTTTTCTGATTTGGCTAACTCTCCTAAACTAATACTAACATCTTTATTTTCATTAAAAAGCTTATAAAAATAGTTTTTCATCTATTTCTTATATCATCATTTGCCACTAGAATTTTTTCATCCTTGTCCTTGATGCATCTAACATAACTAAGATCTTTAGTTTTCTTATCTCTAGCCCTAACTATCCTAAAAATATCCCTTTAACCCTCTTTTGAGTTGAGTTTTTTTATATAAATCCTCTCAAATTTTAGCTTTTGCTTTACTTACGGCCTTTTTCGCTTCCTTCTTTGCTTTCTTATAAGCCTTTAAAGTTTCACTAGTTTTCTTAGCATAATGTAATTTGTAACATGCCCTTTTTGCCTTGATTTTATTTTGCACTACTTCACTCCACCACCAAGCTTCTTTCTGTGCCGGTACACCTCCATTAGATTCATTTAACACATCTTTCACCACTTTCCTAATATGTATAACCATATTGTTCCACATATCATAAGGTGTACCAACATAATTTCAAGCATCTCTTTAAAGGACTTTTTGTTTAAATATATCTTCTTTCTCGCATTTAAGGTTCCACCATTTAGTCCGAATAACTTGATGTACTCTTTTCTTTTTTGTTCATTTTTTTATTTGTAAATCCATAACTAAAAGTCGATGTTGGGTGGTTAAGCTTTCTCCTGGAATTACTTTGTAATCTTTACAAAACTCTCTATTTTTTTTCTACAAATAAAGTAATCAATTTATGTTTGTGATAAGCCACTCTTATAAGTAATTAAATGTTCATCTCATTTTTTGAAGATTGTATTGACTATAAAGAGATCAAATGCCATAGCAAAATTTAAAATCTCCCTACCTTTCTTATTTATATCCCCAAAACCAAAGTTTCCATGAATACCTTGATATCCTAATGTCTCTTTACCGACATGCCCATTTAAGTCTCCTACTAAACAAATCATCTCCCTTTGTGGAATCCTTTGAATTACCTTATCTAACTCTTACAAAAAAACTTTCTTTATACTACCTTCTAGGCCTACTTTGGGTGTGTAAGCACAAACTATATTCAAAACCTCTGCTCCTAACACTAATTTCAACATCATGATTCGATCATCATATCTTTATATGTCTACTACACTATCCTTTAAATCTTTATTTATGATAATACCAACTCCGTTTCGAGCCTTTTCCTTACCTAAATACCATAATTTAAAACTTATATCCTCTATCTCCTTTGCTTTTTCTCTAATCCATTTTGTCTCTTGTAAACATAGAATATGAATCTTTCTCTAAATCATAGTATCTACCACCTTCGTTAGCTTACCAGATAATGTTATGATATTTGAAGAACCAATACAAATCTTATTATCTAGAACTAGCTTCCTTACCTCTCTCATTCATCCATATTGAAAATGTGGAGACCCTCTCTGTAAATTATTCACTACATTTGGGCGGCAATGTAGCGGGACTAACTTCTTTACCCACACCCGTCCATGATGTGGGAACCCTCTGTACAATTGATTCACTACATCCAAGCGAAAATGTAGTGACCCTTGCTTACTTATCACTGCATTCGGGTTCTACAGCTCGTCGCTAGGCGGAGACGCCCTAAAGCAATGCTCATAATTTGTATAATCCATGGTATAAAAATCTGACAAAGTTTTACGCTAGCTGTCGAAAGCCTAACACAACCCTCCTCCTTTATCCGGGCTTGGGACCGGTAATGCAAGGGTGATCCCTTACATGAGCGGAGTTAACCAAATGATTTAAATAAGGAGAAATATTAATCCACTTGTGTAGTTGATGACAATTTATCCTTTAATCATATGGAAACATCAGTAATGAGCTTCAATGAAATTTTCCAGCATAACCAACAAAAGAATAGCTAAAACCTTAATGGTTGCAATATCACACAATTGGAAACCTTGATAAGGAGGCATCTGATGGCAAATGGAAGTCATCGGGTTGGGTCAAAATAAATAGACCCCGATCCGACCCTTATTTTCTTCCATGAGGGCCCGACCCAAAATCCTCCTAGGTATGATAGATTTATTTTGATAGATTTATTCCATAAAAAGACTGACGCCTTAAATATGCACCCGATAAGCACTAAAATTTATCGGGTATTCAAGTTTTGGTACGATAAGCACCCGATAAGCACCCAATATGCACCCGATAAGCACCCGATAAGCACCATGATGGGAAATGAATTGATCTTTGACTTATTGGTACGATAAGCACTATTGCATCTAGGAGGTCATAGATTCAAGTTCAAGTATTCACATGTTGGCTTCTAATTTTGATATGAATGTGAAATATTAAACAAATAAAATTTAGTTTAATCACTAAATTTTTTAAAGAATTAATAATGTTAAAGATAATATTTAAATATAACTAATAATATTAATTTAATGTAAAACATCATTTAATGAATAACATATTAAATAATATTACTAATCAAAGTAATATTATCAAAAAATTAATTTCATGATTGATATATAATATTAATTCAAAAATATATTTTGATAGTTTAATAAATAATGATGGTTAAATATTGATGTAAATTTATAATTTTGTATAAACACAAAGCAATAATGAAAATAATTAATATAATCAAATTAAAAATTATTAACTTAATAGCCTAGCTACATCACCACCAAGCTATGTTTTTGTATCTACTACGTGGATAAGAGCGAAAACCAATTATGATTTGGACCAAATTGATGCATTTTTGAAACATGAGGAAGCAAAGTGAAGGCCACTAGTTCATATGGTGTTGAAGTGTTTGCCTTCACCACAAGATACTTCTTATCTAAGTTTTTCCTATATAATATCCACATATTATTCATGTATACATTTATATGTATTTATCTATATAAATATTTGTATAGTATGTTAATGATATATATATATATATATTGATTGAATTATATCAATGCATCTCACTTATGTCTACTCATTATTTTTTTTGGTGATAATGAGTCCTTTAAATCTTTTTAAATTGCACTTATGCCACTCAAAAACAGTGAGACATAAATGAGCATGTCACATATGGTCTGATTTCTCTCTCTCTATGTATAATTATTAAAGGGTCAGGTGAGGCTGATCTGGACCCAACCTGACTTTTGTCAAGTCACTTTGAGTCAAACCAAAGTCGATCCCAAATGCTGAAATCCTCACCCGAACAGGGAATTTTGGGGTAAGATTCGTGTTGGATCCAAAATTGGCACCCCTTACCCCGTACGTGAACCCTAGCAACCAAGGCCAATATGACTTCAATCTATAGACGGGCCTGACATTATTACGGGTCGCATAGAAGCTTCACAAAGATTTTCAGGCATAGATTCTCGACTGATTCTTAATTTAATGTAGTATAATCATATGATGCAAATCATTATACAATGGCTATTATGGTCCATATAAATTGCTTCAACATCATATACGGGATTGAGAGTAATTTTTAAGTTGCAATCCTAGAATAATATTTGATTCCTCCACGCATCGCATCATATTATAAAATTTCCATTTAATTTTAGAAAATAAGAAAAAAACCCAAATAAGTATGATATGATAAGATGCTATACAATATATATATATATATATATATATATATATATATATATATATATATATATATATATATATATATATATATATTGCAAGGCCAAAACTGTATTGAAAAAAATGCTTTCTATTTGGATTTAGATATCCAATATATGTTTCTTTTACATATCCACATTTGCAAGTTCCACTTTCATATATATATATTTTTGAACACTTTATCCTGTGGGTAGAAATTGCCATCTGCGCTATAGGTGGCAGCTGCAGGCGTGAAGGTAGAAACCAAGTTGTCATCGTCCCTTTTTGGTCCAGGCCATTTCTATGGGCTGCTTTTATTACGTCCCATCTAATTACAACAAAACACCAAAAAGCGAACCCTATGAGTAAAAGGGCCAAAAGATCACTCGATCTTGTTACATATTATATTATATTTATATGCATAAATGTTAAAGATATTAAAATGAATATAAATATAACTTAGGACATATCTCTGAATTTCAACATAAAACACAAGGGTGAAGAGAGGTGAAGAGAGAGTTGTTGAGTTGGAGTTGGAGCCCGTGAATAAGCGTTTATTGCAGTGAAGCGGACGCCACGTCTATACACTAATGACTGGCCGCTTTCGCCGCTCTCTCTCTTCCTGAAAGAGTCCCTTTTGCCTGTCGTTCGTCACACGTCGACTCTTTTTTCTCCTTTCCTTCTCTCTCTCGACTAGAGAGCCAGGTGAGATCAATGGTAAAGGAGGGAAGAATGCGTTCGGAATCATTTAATTTTCGGCTCAACTACTACGTTTCAGACGTTAAATTTTGAGCTCAACAACTTTTCTTTCTTTCCTTTACTTCTCCTACGACTATGTGTTTGTAAGAGAGAGAGGGAGAGAATGGTTGATCACCGGATCGCAAGTTCCGCCCTCGCTCCATCTTGAATAGCCACTATTTTCGGCAGGTTGGGATCTTCTTGTTCTTTTCTCTTTCGTCTCCTTATATATATATATTAATCGTTCAGCTCCATTACGGAAATTTCCTTTCAAAAGGAGTAGATAAAGAGCGAATTACAGAATTATTTTCCTTTTCCCGTGAATATGGTGCAAAGGAAATCTAGCAGTGATATGTTGAACTATGACAGGGTTGGGAAATGAACCAAGCTGCATCTGGTGCTAAGCTCCAACACGAGTATGCAGCTCGTTAAGTTCATTTTCACTCGGTCATATGCATGTTGTGTGTTGAAGGAAGTCAAACCTGCACTTCAGTAAACGCCATTAAAGGAGTTTGAAGGAATAAGTGACGTTGGAAAATATAATCCACAGTTTCCTTCGTTTAATTTTTTTTATTTCTTTGTTATTATGACTTGTAGATATGGGCAAGAAGGTGAGTTGGTTCAATTCGGTGAAGAAAGTTTTCAGGTCGTCTTCTTCGAAAGACAATGAGAAGAAGGTAAGAGCGATTACTCTAGACTTGTTTTAATTTTCTATGTTGTTGGTTTTTTATTTCTTATATTGTCATGTAGCTGGTGCTTCAAAGTGCCTAACCCCCTCTCTACACACACATACTCTCTCTCTCTCTCTCTATACACACATACATTCTTTCAACCCTTTCTCTGGTTAGAGATTGTTTCGATCATTTTAAGGCACTTTCTTCAAGTTACCTATATAAGAATGTAATTAAAGAATTACATAATAATGTCGTTTTGAAGTTTCACTAACTCATGTAGCATTCACCTTCTCTCACTACGATCTCTTCTCGTCTTAAATGAGCTGCAAGGGAGACAAACATGAAAAGTTTAATGAAAGGAGCACCCAGAGCTCAACCGGGCTCTCTGACCCCACACAGTGAGGTGGCGAGTTCGATTCCCCGGGGTTGCATGAGTGACCTCTAGTATACGAAAAAAAACTGTTTCTAAAGGGAAGAAAAGAGAAATTAGTTTAATGAGCGGAGCCATGAATAGGCCCCACACAGCTGCTTTCTTCTCGTTTGACATCAGTAACAGGCACTCGTCTGCAAGTAAGTTTTGGCCCTCATTTACTCCACCTATAGCTAAGGGTTTACCTTGCATAGGTGGTCGGTCCCAAGCGTAATAAAGGAGCACGCTAACATGACAACGTTAGGTAGCAAACAGTCAAGAGCCAACCTAAAACTTTAACTTTGTAAATCTTATATATATATATATATATGGGGAATTGCAAAATTCTCTTAAGTGTGCGTGGGTGAGAATAATACTGCAGTATTGAATAACCTCTCTCTCTCTCTCTCTCTCTCTCTCTCTATATATATATATATATATATATATATATATATATATATATATATATATATATATATATATATATATATATATATATATATATATATATGGGGAATTGTGATCTCTGTTCTCTACCAAAATTCTCTTAAGTGTGCGTGGGTGAGAATAATACTGCAGTATTGAATAACCTCTTGCTAGGTCTTGGTGTTGCCTTACCAATTTCCCATAAAAAATGGGAAAACCTACAAGAATGAAGGGGGTTAACGGGGAAAGATCCCTCCCTAATCCCTCGCATTTGGGAACTCAAGAGTTCCCACCATGTTCGCTTACAAGAACTTTCATGATTTTCAAAGATCTGGATCTATTAAAATATTAGATTGTATGACCGATCTCGAGTAAAACTAGATTTAATTACCTTTGGAACATCCATTAGAAGTGAAAGAATAGACTGCGCTTTGATCCACTGAGACTAACAAGTAGCAACCTAGTATGTAACATCTCAAAAAATTTAACCAAAGTATTAACAAGATGAGAAAAATAACATTCTAAAGCATGGAGCCTTTCCTGTACAATTTTTTTTTTCTGCAATTATTTTTCGAAGAAAATGCCATCTTTTCTCTTCGGTCATAATTTATAGGCCTAAGGAGCTTCAAATATGTTTAAGTATGGATCTGCCACACAATCCAAAAGGGACAGTAGTTGCCCTTCCATGTCCATTTCAGTACCCCCCAACTAGCTGTATTTATTATCATTTAGCAGCAGTGTGGTCCTTTCCTTTACCTAGAATTATTGAAGGGGATCATGCAAATTGGTCCTTCCATGACATTGCCAAATACATTTCAGAAAATAGATGCTCTGAGTTCCAGTTTTTTGGCTGTGTCAGGCTGCTGGTCGTCGTCATCCGACGCTCGCAACGAGCACCGTCCATCTACCTGATGATCACATAGTTGTCTTCGTGCTGGAAACATGGATAATAACCTAAAAGGTCTGTGTTTATGTCAAACAGAAGTAACAAAAAAAGGGGTCGTGTTCGGGTTCACCTCTGACACACCAAATGGCACAACACGAACACCATCCTTAACTCAAAATTGTCAACCCTAGGTTTGGCTATTATTCAATTAGTCAGCAGTTTGATTTCTCCTGGTGTCTTCTTTCTTTGTATGTTACAATGGGAGGCCAAATGCCCAATATACACACACACACTAATGAACGAAGCTCACTGACCTGATTATTCTTTTGTTACTTACCGCTGTTGAGTCTGTTCTTACTATCTTTGCAGAAAGCAACACCTCATAGATGGCAAACAGATGCACCCGAGCCAGTCTTACCGACCCACTTCCCCTCCCAAAGTTCACCAAGAAGAGCTTTCGCTGGAGACACCACACCGTTACCGGTGGTGGCGGTGGACGAAGGCAGAATCCGTGCCGTCGCTGTAGCTATGGCTACTGCCGCTGCAGCGGCTGAGGTTGATCGACTTGCTACGGTTGGGCGACAATCAAGAGGAGATCAAGCTGCGATCCTTATTCAATCTGTGTACAGAGGGTACCTGGTAGGCATATGATCATTTAAGATTACCATCAATAAATCAATGAAGAACATTACGCTTGCATTGGTTAAATGCTAAGTTGAAACTAATATCCACCATCGATGGTCTGTTTCAGGCAAGAAGAGCTCTTCGGGCACTAAAGGGCCTTGTGAGACTTCAAGCACTGGTTCGCGGGCACAACGTGCGGAAGCAAGCCCAGGTGACCATGAGGTGCATGCAGGCCCTAGTCCGGGTACAAGCCAGGGTTCGCGCCCGCCGTGTCTTGATTGCCCAGCAGAAGAACAGCAACAAGTTTGAGCACGTACAAGGGGACCACTATGTTGATCATGACGATGGTGATGGTGATGGTGATTATGATGATGATGGTATTGACGATTATCCACCAAGCTTAGAGGTGGATAGCTGGGATGGGAGGCACCATAGAAGGGAAGGTGTGAGGAGAAAAACCTTTCATAGGAAACATAATGCTGTCATTGAGCGTGAAAAGGAGCTTGCTTATGCTTATGCTCAACAGGTATGCTCACTTTGCTCTACAGGGTGTGAGTTCGCATGTGTGTGCGTGCGTGCTCATGTGGTTGTGCATGCACTAACACCCACTGCGCGTCCGTGCATTGGAAAGTTATTTTTTTCAAGTTAAGCCTTCTTGATCAGTAGAGCATCGTCGGCCAGAAGATCCGATGCCTTGTAAGTTACAGGTAGGAGTGGCAACTTTGTGTTTGGGGTCACGTTAGTGCCGGGTTATTTTGAGCTCCCATGAAATACATGTCAACATGACCAATATAAACTTTCATGTCATTTTGTGTGGTCACAGACGCGGATTTCCAGGTTTGTTGAGTTTACGCCAAGATTTTGTGTTGTGTTTGAAATTGAAAGTGATTTCGTGCTTTTGGTCATTGTCACGTCTTCGTGTCAGAAACGTGTGACCCTAATAGACCAGATATACGGGTTGAATAGGCTAAAGGGTGGTTATGTGACTCGTCTCACCAAGTGAACCATGCACGAGCATGAGCTTTACGGGCTTCTTGGCTCTCTCTAATTATATATAGAGGAAGTAGTTCATATGGTTTCGCCGTTTCAATATCAGTTGTTACATTCTACTACTCCTTCATTAGAAATATACTACCACAGTGCTTTTATTTAAGTTTTTTTAAGTAGTTTTGATAATAAAAAATTAGTTTTGACTTATGAAAGATGGTTTTGAGTAATGGAATAATAATTGAAAGTGATGAAAGGTGGCAATACATTGAAACGATAAAACCATCTAAAATGAGCTATTGAGTATTGAGTACGGGTTCTCTCTCTATATATATTTATAATCAGCTGAACGAATCTATTTGAGTCAATTCCAGTCGAGTATATACGATTGTTATGAAATAAAGTTTCCACAAGATTGATGAGGTGAACTCATCACCGGTTTGGTCGTTTCTCTTCAAGGGCATTTACATAATATTATTGATTAACCTGAATTCTATCCGCCGCATTTCAGCCATGGCATCCTGAATCCAGCTACGGAGAAAATTTCTCAGCTGCGGATTCCGGTAAGACACAGTGGGGTTGGAACTGGCTTGACAGTTGGATCTCAAGCCGGCCATATGATGCTCGCCATGTGGCACCTGATGGCTCTTACTTCACTGCCACCCACACTGATGACATGTCAGAGAAAACAGTTGAGATGGATATTGCCAGGTCAGCATCCTATGTGGATGCCGGGAACCAACGGAATCCAGTGAAGAACTTCAGGCGGCCACCAGGCCTCTCGCCGGAGAGGGAGGTTTCTTCGAGCCATGTGTCAGCAGGTAAGGACATCCCTGCTGTGAGGGTAGTGGTCCCTACACCCAGCTACATGGCAACCACGCATTCGTCCATGGCGAAAGCCCGCGCCGATGTGCCCCACCGGCATGCCCCATCTTTAGCCTACACGTGTAAGCGTCCACCTAAGCGGGTCGGGTCTACAGGAGACTCATCCAGTTCTGGTGGAGGCAGTGGTAGTGGCGTACTAGGAAGCCAGATGCAGCAGCGGAGCTCAAGCACCAAAGGGGTGGGGGGCATCAGGGTCAGGACCCATGGGTTCACAGGTTATAATGCTGACTCAAGTGGCGGCGAGGAGAGGACTCCACCTTCCAGTGGCACTGACCATCGTAAGGATTTCCGGTAACCAAGTCTCTTAAGCTGATGATGAAGTGATTTATGACAATTACTTGTAACAATCAATGAAAAACTGTTCGCATTAATTTAGAGAGCCAAGTTCACTGGTATCTTGGTGTCGCTGAACGGGAGTCCGGGGACACGGATCCAATTCGAGCCCTGTTCAAGATGGTACTGTGTGGTTCGGTCCAAGCCCGAACCGAGGTCAAGTTGGCTAGGTTCTGTTTGCCCACCTGCATGCAACATACATGTCATTCATGAGTCATGCACACCTCAAAGTAAAGTACTCCTTTGTTTATGGTGTGGTCTGTGTTCTCAATCCTTGGCATCTAATTTCATTCTGCAAGTAATTAATGAAACCTAATTGGAAATCTCTATCACATTTTCTCCTTTCCTTTTATTTCCTTGATGTTGATGATCATGAAAACCATGAATTTTTTTCTTTTGAATTTGTCAGATGGAGTCATCTTCGGCCAGGTATCGGACTTTCTACGCCTTGCCGGAAGTACTTGAATTAATTCATATGGAGTATTTCTCTAAGTTGGATCTTCCACTATCACCAATTAGCGATATTGATTAATGAACTAATGCAAAACGATGGAAATTTTAAGAGTGTGAGAGGGTGACAGTTGAATGACATGCTGTTCTCTTCAATATTTGCCATCGAAAAAGATCTCGAATGACTTACCACAGAAGGAAATTTAGGATCTTCCCGAAGAATTGACTCCTACGCAAAGATTGCAGGATCACTTGGTTATGATCACGGCAGCCCATCAAGTTGGGAGCCAGTTCACATTTCCTTTTGCGAGCTTCAATCGAAGAACTGGATATTAGTATGGATCTTGTGGCTGAGATGGACGGAGATCTACGTGAACCCTCTATTGATTGAAGAAGTGGCTGCAATCGTCAACGACATCCTGTGGTTTCTTCGTGAGTTTTCTATAGTTCTTTTATTTCCAGCAACCTAGTGGCCGGACTGCGACAAAACAGTACTAACGGACAGATCTCTTTGTCATGAATCCAGAGACTACTTGCATGAGCCATGAGATGGCCGGAATTGGTTGAGTTTTTATCCAAAACCACCTAGGTTTATGTCTCCCTTTTCTCCATTTCGTTGAGATTTCTAGCCAACCGGTGATTGGATGACGACGATATTAGTGTCATTGGATAGTCATCTTAGAGACGAGTCCAAGAAGTTCGCGGTCCTTCACCACCATGGCTAAAAATCTGCTGCAAATGGCAGCCGGAATAACCCTAGAGAGGTGGTTTCCGTCGTGTCTGTTTCAGCAGATTTTTGGGCTCGGATCGGTTCAGATCTGTGTCTAAAAGAGTGATCCCCATTTTGGTATTTTTGCAATTTTAGAGTCGTTCGAACTCTTATTTACACAACATTTTATCCATTTGACTCATATCTGAGTAAGTCATAGTTCTATCATATTTTCATGTTTAGTTACTGATAAAATTAAGCTAAATTTAATGGATAAAGTTGGATCAAAGACCCTCAATGAGATCTGATCAGGGTTTTTTTTTGAATGATTTTGAAGTCGTTTGGACTCTCATTCTCCAAAGGTGTGAAGCACTAGACTCATGATTGAATATATTATATTATAATGATTTTTATTCTTATTTAGAAAAGAAAATAAGATCTTGTCAATACCTTATTATGGTTCTTTGCCTCCCAAGATGGATCTAGGCATTGTTTGAGGTACGTAAATAAGTTTGTGCCTATATAACAAGGCACTGTGTTATTTTGCTTGTTCGCTATTTGTGAGCTGTGTGCGTGCATAGTAGGCTTGCACAAAAACATTCTCTCGAGGTGAATCGTGGGCAATGGCGGATCTACGTAGAGGGGTGGGGGCGGCCGTTCCCTCAAAAATTGAAATTTTACACTAAAACCTACCTTTTACAGTGAATAAATGATTGAGATTCATGTTTCGCCTCCCCTAACACGATGAAATATACATGTCGCCCCCTTCAACACTATTTCTAGATCCGCCACTGGTTGTGAGCATGGTTTATGACAAATGGAGTGAGAGTAGCCAGTCTACTGGACTCTGATTTTGACGCTATGTTTATAATATGAATGTTGTTGAATGTGTAATTCACCAATTCCAACTTTCACCTTTGAGTAAATTTCGACTTTTAAAAAAAGCCGAAAGAACCTCTTCCAGTTGTTTTAAATGCTGGAATATTTAAACAATAGCCCGAAAATTATCGGACAAAGTTATTCCAACTATAATAAATGTCAAAAAAGGACTCAACAACTTCCAAGAAAACAAAATAACAAACAACTGAAATTAATTGAAGAAAATCCAAAATAGAATTAGCCAGAATAAAATTGCTTCCAGCTGTCCAAGAACAACGGAGAAAAAGTAGCATTCAAGCTAAATTATTTTCGATTGTTATTACCGAGGTAACTAGTCTCTCAATAGCTGGAATTAATAGTTCTATTTCCAGTCCGAAATATACTTTTGGACTGTTATTTGTATTATTCCAACAATTGGGAACAATCTAAAAAGGACCCAACTACAAAAGCTATTTGCGCTTATCATTGAAATATTTTAAATATAATTATTACTAAAAGCAATTCAAAATGCTTAGAACTGTGTCAGTCCAAGACCTCAAGAATGTCAATGGGAAATATCACTACATAGTTAAAGCACTTTATTAGGCTGGTGCAAAGGATTCATTTACCAATGGATTCTCCCCCCATGAAGGGAATGGATTAATCTCTATATTCCAAAAGAGTGTTAATGGCTGGCAAGTAGGTTGTACCCTGAGAGTTTGGCATGGTAAAAGCAAGCTGGATCATGGAAGGTACTCGCCAACCATAAGTTCAAATGGAACTGGTGGAGTCAAATCCTGGAGGATGGTATAACATCCTAAGGTTATTATTGAATCCTCTTGAATCGATGTGACAAGGATGATCAGCAGTAAGATTCAAGGTAACCCTTTTCGTAAAGATGGCAATATTGACCCAACCCAACCTGACCCAAACGAGGTGGAGAATACCTGAACACAAAACTGATCGGGTCAGGTTAAGATGTCACAATCCACACCTGAGCCGATATTTGCACCCGTGTATATATATATGTTTGTATACATACATACATCCATATATAGAGAGAGATAAACTGAAAGATGCTAGACACCATCTCGTACTGGACTCCATCAACATCAATGCGGGATTCAAGGCCATTTAATCCACAAGGGTACATTACATACTACTCAAGAAGAGTGCATTGACCAGCACCATTGGGTGGACCGAAATAACGGTGATGATAAGAGAGTAATGTCTAACCTAGCCGTCTAGCAACTCCTACTCTCTCCATATATATATGTATATATATGTATATATATATATATGTATATATATGTATGTATATATATATGTATGTATATATATATGTATGTATGTATGTATGTATATATATATATATATGTATGTATATATATCTATATATGTATGTATATATGTATGTATGTATATATGTATGTATATATATATGTATGTATATATATATATGTATGTATATATATATATATATGTATATATGTCCATATATGTATATATATATCTATATATGTATACATGTATGTATATATGTATACATGTATGTATATATGTATACATGTGTGTATACATATATATACATGTGTGTATATATATATATATATATATATGTATATATATATATGTGTATATATATATGTGTATATATATATATATATGTGTATATATATATATGTGTATATATATATGTGTATATATATATATGTGTATATATATATATGTGTGTGTATATATATATATATATATATATGTATATATGTATACATACATCGGGTAGATGTATACCTGTCCCTGATCAAACCCATTGCCATCCTTACCTTCTTGTAGAGGTATACCTGTCCCTGATCAGACCCATTGCCATCCTTACCTTCTGGTATGGAGGCGGATAAGTGTTCACTGTTGCTTATTAGAAATTTTGTAGATTTTCAGATCGATTGGATTCCAAAAGATAGGAACAAACTACCGCAACTTCTTAACTTCTTATTCTTTTTGTTGGAAGGATAAACCTTTCGATTGGTGGCCCCCTCTGTATATACGCTTTCTTTTAGTGCTTCTTATATGTAATAGGTATTCAAATGGAAAGGGAAAAAAAGGTAGAGGACCTAAGCGTGTAAAGGCAGAGGATGTGGTAAGTCCCCTCCAATAGCTTGGACATGATCAAAGACACTCCGTGGGAATCTAGGGCTTTGGGATTCATACTATAGATTTCAAGGTCTGCCTCCTACTGAGTCTTCCAATGAACAGTTGGTGGGAAAATCACTTTGCAGACCTGTATGACTAACACAATCCTTGGATCTACAGATAAATGCTTCTACTAGCAGAAAGCTTTGCAGTTAACCAGGACATGGAGAGCTCCAAACTCATAACAGAAACATCAAGGAAAGAGGTGGTGGCTTCTGTCATCGGGATTCTCTCAACAACTTGCAAGGCATAGGTTGATGGCAGTCATCCTCAACATTCTTGGGGAAGTCTCTGACTATGTACTAGGGAGAGATCCCTGTGGAAAGGAATCACTTATCTTTAGCAAGATTCATAATCATCAACACACACAAACAATCACAGACGCTACACTGTCTGGAGGAAGAAGTCATTGATCAATGGCCAACCTTGAGAAAAGATAGGTTCCTAACGGTTTGTTATGCACTCTGACCTTGGAACAGACGATCGAAGATTAGAATTATTTCACCATGCAGATTCTGAATGCAGATATCTGCTCAACAAGAACGCAGACATATCAACAGAGGCTCTTAATTCCTTCCAATTGGCAGTGGCATTTACACTTTTCAACCCGCCCTCTGTGCAGAGCACTACCAGGTTCATCTTCTCGTCTTTAGAACTGATCTTTTAGTATTGATTGTCTGTCTCATTCTCACTGTGGTAACTGCTTACTTTTGTATAGTTTTTTTTGGCTTTTGGATCGGAGGTGCTGTAAACCGGCCTCATCAACCTCATTGTATATAATTCTTTCGCTCTGGTTGGAGTCTGGTAATCCAAAAACGAAAACGTTACCGCCATTATTTGCCCTCGATTTTACAACAATCAAACCTTAAAAATAGAAATATAGACATTAGATTGTATTTAGCAACGAGTTATTTGCTATATTGATGTATTTAATTTGGTTCAAAGATGAAAACTGAGAGAACTTGCTTAAAATTTGTTCATGCATATCAGCCACTGATATTCATGAACTTAAGATCATAATCAATTAAGCTTGGTCAAATTTATGACATACAAAGTAAATAATGCAAAATATATACATATAACTGAATCTAGCAAGTTGGTGGTCACATACGTGCAAATAACAATATGAGGCAAGATTTCCCACGATATATTTTCCCTACATTTACAAATGAAAGAATACATAAAAGAGATGTGCACACCATGTGCCAAACCATTTCTGATCATGTTTCGCGAAGCTGACCATATCATCACGATATGAAACAGTTTATTTTGTAGGAATCGTCTCCTGAATCAGCAAAAACCAATATGTAATGGCGATTTTATAAGATCTGAAAATTATAACCTTTTAAAATCATTTATTTAGGGACCACATAAAATCCTTGACATGCATAGGCATCCGACAATCCAAGAGTCAACTCCCACTTAATCAAGGGTGCATATACATATATGAGAGGCTAGCTGTAGCTCCAAGCTAGCGGATACCACCACCATTATATCTGACAAACCAATAGAAAAGGCATATAACAATCTCTCCGATCTAATGGCTTAGAAGCAGCTCGCATAGAAATATATATACATAGATAGAGAGAGAGAGAGAGGTACATACTCAATCTCATCCAAGTTTAAACCACTCAAACATCTCCACTTCCACCATTCATCGGCACGATCAACGGTCGAGATTTAAAATAAAAAAAGTAAATTATATCATTGTGCATTAAATTGAAATATAAAAAATACAATAATATAATTTGCTTTTTAAATTTAAATCACCGCCTTTAATCGTACCGATCAAACGATAAAGACTTTTTTATAAATTTGAGCATGGATAGAATTGAGTATACACCACTCTCTCTTTCTCTCTCTCTCTCTCTCTCTCTCTCTCTCTCTCTCTCTATATATATATATATATATATATATATATATATATATTATATCATTGATCGGATGGTGAATATTGAGTAGATTTGAATATGGATAGGATTGAACATATATCATATCTCTCTCTATATATTTATATATGTGTGTAAAACATATATGTGCACATACATACATATATATATACATATACACACCTATTTGTGTGTATATAATATATATTTATATATAGTGAATTGTGTGATCAAGAAACTAATAGTGGTTGTGGTGGTACCAGTATGGTCCCCTGGGAGTTTAGAGGGTCCTCGATATCAGACGTTCTTCGTTTTCAGCCACACAGGGGAGATAACAATTTTGGAGAGGTTTCTGCCATGAATGCACAAGAAAATCTAGCTGTCCATAGCCAGCCACATGTTTGTTTGCTCTACGCAACTTGCGACCATCGCCAACCAATTCTCGCCACGTAGAGCTTCTTGCTGCCATCGATATCGCCTTCATATGTGCCGTTATTGCAATTCTAAGCCCACCAAACACACCCGTAAGAATAACTCAGCCATTTGAAAGCATGTGCTAGCACTGAAGCAGAGAGTAGGTCCTCAGTGAAGATGGGGTGTGTTTCGTCGAAGCATGTGGAGCCCATGGACGTCTATCGACCGACCGGAGCGAGCCTCGCCCTGTTCAGCATCGACACCCTCGAGGAGCCATGGCTGTTAATTCAGAAGCAGCAGCAACAATCATACAAGGGAATTGAAGTGCCAAAGCCCATATTGGAGAAGCTCAACACCTTAGAGCAAGCACCTGATGCACCTCACTCTTGGACCGAGGTAAGCAAAGCGTTAGATGACCTGAAGCCTACACTTGGGACAAAACCTGAAACCCGAACCCCTCCCGAACCCGAGAAACAGAACCAAATGGCTTTAGAAGAGAAGAAACCAATCAATAGGAAGCATTCGTTCCACACACTTGAAGAATTGGATGCTAAGCTCAAACAGAAGCCAGAGCTTAAGACCCAACAACAACCTATAAACGGCCAGTCTCCGGCGAAGCCGATGGCGGTACCGATGCATGTACCGGAGTCTGGCAAGTCCAACAAACTTAAAGAAAACTATTTTATTGTTATGGACCGGTTACAAAAATCCCAGGAAGGAGGTTCTGCACCAAAAATCATCCGGAGAAGGAGGGACCCACTCGAGGGCCTTTCGGAGAAGTGCCCCCCTGGTGGTGCTGACGCTGTGGTGTTATATACCACGACACTCCGAGGAGTCCGGCGCACTTTTGAGGACTGCAAGCGTGTCAAATCCGTCATGGAGGGGTACCGGGTCATGGTGGACGAGCGAGACGTCTCGCTTCACTTGGAGTACCTGACTGAGTTGCGGGAGCTGCTCGGTGATGGCGCCAGTGTGCCGAGGCTGTTCATCAAGGCAAGGTATGTTGGGGGTGTCGATGAGATCGTAGAGCTCAATGAGAGAGGCAAACTGGGTGAGATGCTCGGCACAGTGGGTTCAAAGAGCGAACAAGTAGGTGAGGCTTGTGAGGCTTGTGGTGGGCTTAGATTCATACCTTGTTTGGATTGCAGTGGGAGTTGCAAGGTCTTGGATGATGAGCAATCGTTCGTTAGATGCACAAGGTGCAACGAGAATGGGCTCATCTTGTGCCCTTTGTGCCATTAGTATTAGTAAGAAAATTGGTCGTGCTTGTGCTGTGATTCAAATTTATTGGCTTGAATTCCATAATCAGTTGGTTTATCATGGTTCGCAGATATGTTTTAGAGCACGAAACCTTCATTTGAAATTTTTAATTTTATTTTGTGAATTTCAATATATACTTTCTTGGATAACAGGCCTACATCCATTATGTAGTTTCTTATGATGTAACCTCTCTCTCTCACACACACACACAGAGAATATAGTATGGTGATAATGAATGAATAGTTTTGTTTTTCTGTACTAAATTTGACATGACTTGACAAATCTTTGTATTTGATTGTTATTGTTATTTTGTGTAAAGCAAGCACAAATTATTCAGAGAAACTTTGTGACTATGGCCACGAAACGAGCTAGATGAACCAAGCATGGGATGTCTGTGGCTTGTTTTTTTGGTCTTAGTTGGACTGAGCATTACCTGAGATCACTGTGAGTTAGATGGGCTGAAGATGAGTTGGGTTAAGTTGAAACATAGTCTTTCAACTATTATTTCTGGTAGACAAATGAACACTTGCCTATTTAAGTTAAAGCATAAATCCTTGTAAGCCACACGATAATAGCCCACTAGCTGGATTAGCATGGTTTCCTAACACACACACAACTAAATAAACCATATTATATGAGCTGAGACATGAAGTTTCCACGTTCATTTTGCACAGCATGACGATCCAGCTCGTGTTTGGTTCGTGTAGGTCACAAACCGAACACAAACAAGCTGGATGTAATTGAACCGGGCCAAACTCAACCATGTGCCTCGGATCGCCTCCTAGTGTGCTGAGTGCACTGTTGATATTTCCTTTCATCTAACTGGTTCTTACAGCCAAACAACCAATCGAGCAAGAAGTTATAATCTGGTTCGAGTATGATGTCTCACTTGAAGAATTGGATTTTCACACTATTCCAACCTCTCCTCATTGTATATCCGCCGCTGCCTAAGGTTGTTTGAACAATTCAAAATGTGGCCAAACAGGTGAAAAGGAACAATATGGTGAACACTCTAAAGATGGATAGAAAAAGCCTAAAGTGTTGGAAGGAAATGACAACATTGTTGCAGTTGTATAGAGTTGAAAGATAATATTGAGACAAAATAGGGCACCAGTGACAAACATTTAAGGAATGTGACAAAGTTTTGGCTTGGTTTTCGGTATTTCAGGACATTTTTTAAAGATGATATAAATCCTCAACTTCCAAAAATGTAGGACCCAACCAAGTCCAAACAAAAATTGAAGTGTGATCAATTGAATTATAGTAGGTTAGGGTTGAGTTCATACGTTTGACATGATTTTCTCAACAAAACTCCAGACATGATTGTTTCAGCCACCATGTGTCCATCCATTGGATTTTGCATCTCTGAAAAAGTACAGTATAATAAAATATCAAATATTCATTGGATATTTTGATATCCAATTGATGTATTTTGCTATGTTACATACTTTGCTATGTTGCACTTAATAGTATTTTTTTACTATTATGGAGATAGATAATTTAGATTAATAAGCAAATAGTAAAATTATAAGATCCTTTGCTTGTTTCACAGGATAACTCACTTAGTTTCAACTAGAGATCCATAACCAATAACGTTTGAAGAAACCACTTTGAGCTTCCTTTGCATTTAATATTAACTACTACAAGTGCCAATAGATAGATATCATTATTCCTATTTCATACAACTACACACAACTTTCCTCTAAACACACCTTTCAAATAATATCTATCAAGACCAACAAAGGGTCAAATGCCTGATAAATAGCCTCACTTCTATATATAAATTAAAGATACATATAAAGAAGGTTATTGGCTATTATGGACGGTACGATGAGCAATGTTGGTCACTTGTCAACTCCGAAAGTGATCACTGACAAATATCAAGTTGTCTTCTCATTTTACAAGAACTTAAAAGTTGGTTACTAATACCATATTAGAGTACTCTCTGCTTCTTTTATATTGCATTCAAAGCATTCTCGAGATTTTCTTCTTCATCTTCTTTCTCTCTATAACATTATTGGTATGACACATGTGCCCCTACCTACCTTTTTATTTGCACTTGTATTGTAGATATCGATCATGTTGGGTTATCAGTATTTCTCATTGTACTTCTTTGTTGTTTATCAACAATAGACTAAATGGTTCTTAAAGTCACTAACACATTTATGTTATGATTTTCATATCTTTATTTGGAACATTTTTATGCCTCTATACCTTGAAGCATAAACATAAAAGCCACCATTATTCTTGCACTTAACTATGACCCTTTGCAAATTATTCTTCTCATACTTTCAGTCAAAGTTCATTAATACATATCAATCTCTCACAGCATTTGTATATAGTTTTAAAACATATTCTCTCCCATATATGTGTATCCTTATTGTTGAACATGCTTCTCATGTGATCCTAATGGGCTATGCACATAATTTTCAAATATTGACTTTCCTAGTTCTTGTATTAGGTCTTTCATTGAGAAGAACATTTCGAGGCAGCTAGATTTTAAACTAACATTAGGGACAATGATATCTTGCTTTATAAGTATCTTTATAAATGCTTCGATGATGCTATTGGAGATGAGAATTATGGGTATCTAGTCATTGGTGTACTTTTGAGATAAATGAAGGAATGGTAGTGTGAAGTTCGCAAAGAGTGTTTAAAAGAAGTGGCACATAGGCATGTCATATTTTTATGAGTTTTCATAGAGGAGGGTGGTGTTGATGTTACTATTTTGTTGTATTGCATATATGAAAGATAGACCCTGTCCTAGTGATTATTGGATGTTCATGTCAAACATGTATTTGCTCATCTTTACTTGATGGAACATAGCATTGATACTCCTCTTTATGATATTGTCAACGATATTTCTACCGCTAGTGTTAGACATTGAGCAATCAACTATGAGAGATGTATAGTACGTATGTTATCATTATGATGTATGACATTTTCTAATAGTAATCACAATATCTTTAAATGTGATTATATTATTTAGACATATGTTTTATTCAAGTTATGAGTAATCCTCTCTTGTGCTACTACTTTTTTATAGATGTATATGATCGATGACTCTCCAATGCCTCTTACATTTCCATCTTGTCAACGATATTGACATGAAAGCATTAAAAATTAGAATTAATTGTTTCATGAATGTATCGAGATATATATACAAATGATTGTTTCATGAATATGTCAAGATATATATACAAATGAAAGGACCATAAGATGATATTGTACACGATATTGAGGATGTTGAATAGATGTTATTCGTAGTTTGTACATGTAATTGTTTTTCAATTTAAATGAAAGCTTGATTTCATAACGGTTGTATACATTATAAATTGTGTTTAATTTAAAATAAAGAATATAGTTGCAGTTTCAAAAAATACCTTCTTTTCCAGTATCAAAATTAATTGCTTATGATACTTAGTAAGCCGATCAATAGAAAATTGTATTGACAAAATTTATCATCCATTGGCCTACTCATGATTCTTCATCCTGGCATTTTAGTTACATGTCAACTCTAAAAGCTGAAAAATATTTATAAATTCATGCCTACAATTAAAATATATAACTTAGTTATTAAATTATAGAAAATAGCTATATAAAAGATATTATAGCAAACAACAATAGTATAAGTTCTTATATAAAGCATAAAAGTATGTTTACTAAGTTGTGCCTCTAACTGGATACCTTTCCTAGCTGCCTATATAAGTACATTAATGTTGTTCCATCCTCAAGCATAACTATCAACCCTCCAAACATCAAGTAGATTATTGACGCTCTATCTCTAGACTTATTCTGATATAATATATAATCTAATTGATACAAATATAATAAATCTTTATTTTTTATATTGATTCTCCTTTTAAAAAATTACTTCAAAACACCTCAAATATAATGGCTTGACTTAATCTCTCGCGCTACTTCATCGATACTCATCCCAACATATATCATTCAAAATGTCTTCATTGCTTCTAGCCATCATCTCTTGTGACAAGACAACAAGTTGTTTCTATATTGGAAGACCAAGTATATTGTGGACATCGTGAATTGTGATACTCATCTCAGCCCACAGCAAATTCAATGCATGATTTGTAACTTTATACAACAAACTTTTCTGTCCAATTAGCTCACTCCTATTTATAATATCAAATCAATTATTGAGCCTCACATATATTCTCTTTACTAATCATATTCTACCAATAGCATACATTGTATAGGTTGTTACCTCCTTTCATATTGTTTGCACATTCACATGTACATAATTAGTTGGAATAGTGAGTATTAATGTTAAATATATAATTTCACTAAAGTCAAAAATTAATTGTTCTTATCAGAGCTTATAAGCAATGTAACCTTCAAAGCTAGGGAATAATTTGTTCATTCATCCTCACTCTCGACAATATCAATCTTAGCGTCTTAGGTTGATATATCCCCCTCATAATGTAAAGGCATGACTCCAACAACGTTTGCATCTGCCAAAATGTCTTCTTCTCCTCATTGTCGTTTATAGGGTTATTTTCTGTATGATATGGTATTATGTCTCCTAGAAGAAGTAGTAATATTACATCCTTCTACTCATGCTTTATTAGTCATATCTGCATAGCAAAAAGTAAAATTAGTTAGTTAATTCAAAACAAGAGAGACATACCGAGGTACAAGTCTCTCTTGGTAGGAGGCATGGCTCAGGTGCATCTTGAAACAAAAACCTTATGGATTTTTTGGCGAAAAACTAACTATAAAATAATGAAAACAACAAAAAATGACAAACTCAAAACCAAATCAATAACTTACAACAACAAATCACTTAATCTCCCTTTGAATTTGTCTCCTATTTTTTCTTTTTCTTCTTTCTTCCTATTTTTTCCTTTTCTAAAGTATTTAGATTCATTTCTTTGCTGCAAATGGATATAGATCGAGCAATAAATGGATGAGAGAGTGAAAACGAACTGAAAAAGAGACGGGGGTGGTAGTTCACATAGGAGGAGAGAGAGAGAGAGAGAGAGTCTAAGATAAAAAATGGTATCCCAATATACCGAAAATTATTAAGGGTATTTTAGAAAATACAAGAAAATGAGATGTCCAAATAGTAAAAAGGATGTATGCGTATCAATAGTGTAAAATAAAAACATATCAAAAAAAGAGGAAAGAAGAGTTGTAACCGTACAATAATATGTGCAACCTTAAGCAAGGTCTCAAGTTCGAGTCTTGAACGTTGAAAACCAGTGCTTGGCTCGACCTGGCTCCAATTGGATCAGCTGGGATCCTTGTGGGCTTCCGGATAGAAATTTTACTTGCAAACATGACATTCTATGTGGCTAAGTTATAGTGGCATATCAAAACGACAGGAGAATTATCATTTGGTTCATATATTAATAAACACAAACAAACAGGTAGATGACACAAAGCCAAGCTAAACTGTCGAGGCGAGAGGCCACAGATAGATACAAAATGCGGTCCGGCCCCAGCCCTTGTGGGATGGGGAGAGTGTAGGTTGGGCCGGGCTGCATTTTTTATGAGCCTCTAAAGTGCTGGCTCAGCTCGAGCCTTCCAGGGCCGTGGGTTGGGCCTGCACACACACACACATATATATACATATATATATATATATATATATATATATATATATATATATATATATATATATATATATATATATATAGTCTTTCGATTACATACTTCATTGTATATATATTATATATGTATAGTTTTTTCCATTACATGTATCGATGTATAGTTTTTTATTACATGTGTGTGTGTGTATATATATATGTATATATGTATATATATATGTGTATATATATGTATATATATATATATAGTTTTTTATTACATGTGTATGTAACTTATTGAAGCCTAAAATGTTGTGTTTGGATTTGGATTTTAAGTATATTTGGTTTGGATCTTATAAACCCAATCTAATATCCAATGAATCTGTGTGTTCCTGTGAACTAGTCCAGTCCGGCCCGTGTGAACCCCTGAGACCATATGGGTCGGGCCATTTGAACCAGCTTCAAATATGGACAGAATTCTCTGGTCCGGTCATGAGTTTTTCCAGGGTCGGGCCGAGCCTTTGAACCAGGCCCATTTTGACATCTCTAGGCACAAAACTATTTCCTCGTCTCTCTGTTGCCGACCCACATAGTAATGGAGGACTATTCGACTAAAAGCAGACCTTCTCCAATACTGAGGCTAGATTAGAATATGTAGATTCTTTAGAATGTCCATAATCGAAACCCCATTATTCGGTTCGAATAGGCCCATTCCCCATGTTCTGATTTGATACGATTTGAATTGATTATAACAATGTCAGACGACGCATCGAGAAAAGCTCTTTTTTTTAACAAAGGGAAGCCCAAGCCTTTACACCCGAAGCCTGCAGCAAGGGCATCAGAGTCTTGCCAATTGAAATAGGAAAGCTATCATCTAAAGCAATTCTCAGATCATTAAATGAAAGCTATATGAAACGATAGGTTGCATGAATTTGGTATAACCGATCACATCACACCAAATACCCAAATTTGTCAAAGTACATTTATTAAGAACCCCATAAAACAAGATTTCTTGGTAAATCAAGGAAATCACCGATCTTCCATTTACAATAATAACATACTCTGAACCAGGAGTCGGTCAATTCTAGAGAGAGACTAAAACAAACGATAATATATATTGTTAACACATATGAACAAAAAAGGGGGTGGAAAGAAGCTTTCTTCCTTCTCCCATCCACCATCAGCCGCTGCAATGTCAATGTCCTAGAGACCCTAGAAGGCACTTCCAAAGCCCTCCTTCCCCGCTATTAGCAACCAAATATTCACAAAATCTCCCCATATCTTCATCCCCCGCACCCTCCCACTCCCCACCCACACACACACACACACCTTCTACTTGCAAATGCTCCACCACACTCCTTTCCATATTAGCTCTTAGATCCTTCCCTAAGCAGATAACAAAAGGGAAAACCTTTTTCTGGCCAACCTAACCTTAGCCTGACCCTCGACTACACGCATGCCCCACAGTCGGACTCATGACCCTGAGCTTGAAGTTTCTTTCAACAAAAGAGAAGCATGACTCCACGCAAAGGGCCTTTTTTAGTTTTTTCCCACATAGAGGTATACACTTCTGATAAGTTATCACCAAGTTAGAACCCTTGCCCCCAATCACAAATTCAATAAAAAAAAGGTAGAGAACACCACCAAATCTTGGAGGTTAATTTGAATCGCCCCTGTTTCACAAAAGGGGCGACTCAAATGAATCCATCTCAGGACCCTGCAGGAGTCTTCCATTCATGTTTCATTCTATAACCGCATTGGCCACTTCGATTTTCATACTTTTTACCTCTTCACATGTGTAGATGTAGATCTTCCTCACAGTCCTACAGAACTCCCTGACATTAATAAAAGAACCAAAAGTATGAGACCATTTTTGCCACCAAATCAGACCCATTTGCTAATAGAACATAAACTTTAAGTACTAAAATTGTTGATTTCAGTGCAAAAAAAAAAAGAAGGGAAAAAGAGTTCAAGGGAACACTTACTGCCATGGATAATCAGCAACCAGCATCATATCACCTTCATCGTCTGTAAAAACAACCTCCCATTTCTTGTTTGGATGACGTAGCTCTCCGTTGATATCAAACCGCAGCTCTAACTCGGATATGAGCTCATCATAGCCATCCAAGGTGATCAGATCGACGGCCCTACCAACAGCTATACCTTGCATGTGCACCTATATGAGCAAACAAACCATTTCAAGGGAATATTTACAAAATTAAGAAGTATTTTCGTTACTTATAGCAAACCTTAGTTCGGCTCCTAGTTGGGAAACTCTGACAGCTCTGTATTTCCTTTGGTGATTGTTGTGTTGTCTTCTTTACTTCCCTTGTTAATTTCGAGTGCTCAGACAGAATGTCTGAATCAGCGCATTTAGCTTGACTAAGTACATCATCAACAGCACAAGCAGTGCGAGCGGAAGGTTGCGGCCAACTGTCTGGAGTGGACGGCTTCTCAATCAACTGAAACCCAAATAATCTGCATCCCTCCGATTTGGACTTCCTCGGAACAGAGTGTTCAGTAGAGTTTGTAGCTGGGCTCGAGTCGGTGGCTACTTCAACACGAGAATGCGGCATTATTGGTGAATGCAGCTTCATCGAGTGGTCACCATTAGAAAAGCGTGAGACTGCAGACCATGGTGATTCGATTTTGCTTTCTTCTGATTGGAGGACATGCATTGGCACTTGCATTCTAGGTGACAGGGTTTCTGGTTGGCTCATGAAAATATTGCGACCATCTCTAACCACGGAATGATTCCTCTTAGAACACCAACTAATCTGAGTCTGGTTAGCATCTATCTCGGTTGCGACGCTTGATGAGGGCAGTTCATGGCTTTGGGCAACACCTGGATACCAATATGATGGTACAGAGTCTCCCGGAATTTCGCAGTTTCCTGGTAACAACTATACAGTTATTACCATCAACCTAAAACCGAACCTGCGCTTCAGGATAAGAACAAAGCAAAGAAAAAGAGTTTACTGATAAGCGATAGGTCAATGGGTGCGTGAGGTCGCTTGTTTTTCTGTGTTACTGGCAATGATGGAGCAGGAGCTGGAGAGGCCGAGCCAACAACGGGTTCTATCTCCCATGGAGATACTCTCTCCGGTCGAGGCATGGTAGATGGTTCGTCCCACTGAACCTGAAAGCCATACGTAGTTGAATAAACGATAATCGCAAGAACACACAATTACCACCAAATGTAGGGACGCCAAATCAAGATCCCAAACCTTGAGAGACCTCCACTTTGAATCAGCCCACTGCGAAGCGACAGGTTCAGCAAATCCAACAATTGTGCCAGTGAACCTGACAGGAGAATGCAGAATAAGCAAGATTAAAAAAATTATAGCAAAATTACCCATGACACAAAGAGCACCCACATACCTTCGTTCTGGAGCTTCTTCCCCTTCAAATGTCATCTTAAATCTGTTCCCGACTGTGAATCCATGTTTCAGGGAGTCCAAATACTTGTTTACGCCAATAATAAATTGACTGGTCCTGTGTTGCCACAAAATCGAAGAATACAGTCACGACAAAATGTCGACTTCGATAAGCCCTGATGATATTAACCTCATGATAGGCTAGAGAGTTATTCCCCATCATTCACTTGGAAAACCAGAAACCAAAACAGCTGAGTAACACACGAGTTGCAGCAACCCAGTGCTCTGACTAAATCAGTTATCAAGTTCTCAAAAGGTAAACAGAAACTCACAAATAGAAAGAGATACCTTGGTTTGTAATAAACCGTAAAGAGGGTCCGAGAGACAACAGCATGAGAAGCTGTTGCGAGAACCCCAAGATGCATACTGTGGCTGGATATAACTGAGGTAGGCATGGAACTTGATTGTTTCGAGAAGCGTCTAATTCCTACACGGAGCTCTTCGTTCTCACCTCTGAACATTTAAGATTCATATTATCGAAGAAGCAACCTAATAATACTCCATACTTCATTTCATAAGCCCCCGGAGAAGTGAAAGCATAAAATCGAACTGCTTAGGGATTGAAAAGCATGGTACCTAAGAAAAATAAAGGCATCTCCTGCAACAAGCCTCTTGGATGTGACAAATGTGCTCCAACCAGTTGTTAAAAGATGCCTACGTGGTTGACCTGTTGAAATTATTCATATTGTATCAACAAAAAGCGATATCATATTACTGAATAAAAAAAGCGATACGCCACAATCATAGAATAATTTAATATAATGAATAATAGACAATAAGGTGTAACGGATATACACTTCTTTTAGATCCACTCAGCCAGAAATCAAAATTTGTTGTATCAACACTCACCATGAATTCGCTTACACTTTCTTTAGCAAATCATGTAATGAACAGCACTTATATACCTCTAAATATATGCTTAAAGCGCCACTCGTAACCATGCAAGTCCTTTGCAACCAACTCCTGAGTAGGTGTAGGCTGAGACATGTCCTAAACAAGGGAAGACCAGCAAATTATAATCATGTAGCCAACCAGAAAGAAGTTAAAATAGTTCCGCTGAGTAGTCTAGCTAGTATGATGGTAAGATGCATTCATTAAACTATTACGTGAAGGAAAACCTTAAAAGACTTGACACAAGGTGTGAAACCAACCAGAGGTGGGAGACAATCATTGGCATGCCTTCTAAGAACAGAGAACCCTCCGTGAGTGCTTGTATCAGAAGCTGTGAGAATTTTGCAGAAGGAACGAACGTTGGGTTTTGAAATCTCAGGCAGGGGCTGATCAGGACTATAGAGCTCAGCTTGCTGCAAACAAAAAACACAAGTTCAAATCATCAAAAGGTTGACAAAAGCAGCAGGCACCAATGTGGCTATGTATATATATACGTGCAGCCCGTCTGTGTGCCTTGAGGAAATGACAAAACCAGTACCTCTGGTTCGGGCAGTAATGTAATTTGTGCAAAAACTTCATCAGTTTCAGGTTCAGCCTGCACATAAATCACACATTCGTGAGCCATAGAGTGGAGAAAATTAGCATGTAAATGCAAAATAAGCAGATACCTTAGGTAGATTACCTGAAGCTGAACGTTGATAACACGGCAGAGTATCTTTGAGGGGAGGTCAAACAAAGGAATCTGCTGATCTAGACCTTGATTTGTTGAGGCCTCAAGCTATACAAACAAGGAGCCCATCCCAAAAAAAGCAGCATATTCAAAGTTATACTGGGAAGGCTATTTTTTAAACAATGAAATGAGCTAAACCATTTGGTTTCCAAATGTGGATGCAGCAACGTGGTGGAACCTTTTCCAATCTAAAAAGCCAAAAGCTGAGAACATGCTGAACTCACCTGCTCCATGTGACCCTGGGGAAAGTAGTAGACACGCTCTGTTTCACGAGGTATCATAACAAGGGGGCCAGCACAAGCATGCCATAACTCTTCATAAAGCAATCGCTCCATGGACTTGTCTGAAGATGAAAAAGAGCGGTTTACAAAGAGAACCAAAGTCTAAGTAAATTCTGAAAAAGAAGAAAAGCAGGGAAATATAATATGAATCACTGAGGCAACCTTGCTCGGAGATATAAACCATGGCAACAAATCCAAGAAATGTTGCTGATTTCCAAACACCAATAATAGAGGAGAGAAAGGGGAACAGGTCCAGATATAAAGCACATTAAAGCCACTGTTGGTGACCATATAACACCAACTGCTTAGCAAACCCAAAAATAACTCAAATTTCAGAGAACTCGGCAATCAATAATCGATTCTAAATGGAAAAAGTATAAATACTTCTGGCTTCTAATCATACCAGGGAACCCCAATAACGAAATTTCCACAGAGAGCTCGAGAGAGGGAAATGTTTGAAAAGGTTATGCGTATTAAATGAACAAGGACCGGCATCAGTCGCTTGCAAAAAGAAGGGCCTGCAAGGAAGCGTATATATTGACCGAAAGGGAAAGATAATACATTCATAGGCTCCGAGTGAATGCTTTAACGACGAAAACATTAATTCGTTATAGAAAAGGGAGAAAAAACACTAGACCTCATAGAAGTAAAACATCCGCCAAAAAATACCACGACTCGTATCGGTATTAATTCCCTGAGCAAACAAAGGAATATCAACTCCAAAAATAAACAAACTTGGTATGCTTGTGTGTGTGTGTGTGTGTGTGTGTGTGTGTGTGTGTGTGTGTGAGAGAGAGAGAGAGAGAGAGAGAGAAAGAGAGAGATTTTATTCTACCCAGAAGACAAAGGAAGACAGATAAGAACCGGAAATGACACTACGAACTCCAAATAGGAAGCGAAATAAAGATTGAAAGCAGAGAGTACTCAGATGAAAAGTATGATCCTGGAAGAGAAGGAAACTGAAACAAAAGTATGAAGAACCGGAAGCATGAATTTCCACCAATGACTCTAAATCACAAGGATCTCAACTCAGCACGCAAGATTTCCGGGAAAGAAAACAAGGATAATTTTTCAAAAGGATGATTAGACATAAGATACCCAAAGTCGAAGCCGCACAGGAAAATACGTTAAAAAACCTTCAGCTAGAAGGATTTACTGTGCGATAAAGAATAAATAGTGTCGGTGAAAGCAAAATGATCGATTGAACGACGAACCGAGCGACACTAGGAATCCATCTTACAACTTACTGCATAACCATCGAGGTTAAGATCGAAAGAGAATAAACGACAGGATCGGGAAACGAAGTAAATTCCCATAAGAAGCTACTTAGCAGCGAACCAATCGCGAAAATTCTGAGCTAGTCTTGAAGCAGGAAAAAAGAAAGATTGGAATCGAAAGGCCAGCGACTCATCCAAGTTAACCGGTTGGAAAAGTTGACTGGCGTTAAAGCTCAAGCGCGAGGCATCAATCCAGATAGCAGCACCCCAGCGACTCATCCAAGTTAATCACGCGATTAAGTTCATCAGCGCCGCGGATTCAAGTAGAAGCCACTAATCTTTTAAAGCGAGCGGCCGAAAAAGCTGACGGACGTCAGCACGAAAGCGCCAAGCGTCCAACCGGAGAACGTCCTGCATCCATCCTAGTGACTCAAGCTAATGAACACGCGATTAAGCTCATTAGAGACGCTGATTACACCGGAACCCAACATATCTTCTAGCGAAATGCCAGAAAAGCTGACCGGGAGTCGGCACGTAAGCTTAAGGCCTACGGTAAGAGAGCAATAAGCCGGTGACTCAACCAAACCGGAAAACCAGGGAAAGGGAGACACGTTACCGCTCACGTGCGCGTAGTTTGAGAGATTCTGCCTCGAAAGGCCCGAGACGGGCATTTGACCTTGACTTTTGGCTCCCTCAGCGACCGTCTTTCCAAACGCCGACGACGTCGAGGTAGGGCTGAAGCTGTCCAAGTATGCCATCCCTCACCGTCTGATCTGCTCTCTAAAACCCTAACCGCTCTCCATATACATTCTCTCTCTGTCTCTCTGGCGTCGCTTCGAATTCCGGCCGCTGGCGTTATCGTCACCGAAGTAAATGCCCGATTAATTGCCGATCAGTTAGCTTCCGTCACACAGGAAACCGCTCTCTTTCATCTGAGGAAGCACAATTTCCGAACTCTCTCTCTCTCTCTCTCTCTCTCTCTCTCTCTCTGTGTGTGTGTGTGTGTGAGAGAGGGCAAGACGAAGCACGAGAAAAGGAAGGGAAGAAAAACAAGGCAAAATGCGATCCAAAAGCTCTGCCCCCTCCTTTTTGTGACCGTCTCTCTCTCTCTCTCAAGGGGTTAGGAATTTAACCCAGGGTTAAACTCTAAACCCCCATCGTGGTCCTTTCGGGTCTGATTGAAGTCAGCAAAGAAGACCTCTCTAGGGTTGGTGGGCCCCGCACAGTACGAACGATAGGCACCGCTGCCGGAGAACGGTCCCGCCAATCACAGCCGTTTCGCTTCGCCGCCGGAGACGGTGCCCCATTTATTGCCCGTTTCCCGCGGAAGGAGACGGAGTCGTCATCTCTTCCTGCCGTTACCGTTTCACAGAGAAATCATCCCATGTATGCCATTCGCACTTTCTTTTCATGCAGCGGCATTTTGTCCGTCGATAATCGTTGGATTTCTGGATCGACGGATTGAGCTTTCGCGGACATCGGGCATTGTGTACGGTTTGTTTGGTTTCCTTTCGTCAGTCGTTTCTACCCCTAACTCTTTTACCTAATTCCATCCTCGTCCACCCAAATATATCCACCACGCTTGCGCATTCGAAACGGATATTTCCCACAGTGCCCTCAAACTTTAACGGGAATGACCCCGTAAAATTGCGTCCGTTGGAAGGATAACATCGTCATGCACTCTTGCTGTATTAAACGCCATAACCTGCAGACGTCAGCTTACGTTGGGTACAGGGGTATGATTGTCTAAATAAAATGTAAGGTTACTCTCGCCATTTTTCCAATGTTGAAACGTGTCGCGAGAATCTTCGATCCTTTTAGATGGTCCTCACGTTTGGTTCGATGAAGGCGGAGGAGTGCTCCACGTCATCAGGACCATGGATGACGTGGCGACACAGAGGCCAATAATGACGCCACGTAAATTCACGGACACGTGGAAGCACGTGGGATTATGTGTACCCTACTTTCAATAGGTGACTTGGCCGAGTGGCCCCCACGCACTGGGACCCACATGATATTTTTGCTTTTGTTGGTCCCTTCTGTCTGCCACGAGCCATCTGGGATTTCAGGTATGTAAACCCGAAATCTACGAGACACGACGACATGAAAGTGGACACGAAAGAAACAAAAGGTTGTGGACAAGTGACTCTGCATGTGCATCTCGGGCTCTCTACGCCTCCGGTGTTGCTGATTACTTTGTCTTTCCTGGTCGTCGTTGTTTGTAGTTTTTTCTGTCATTTAGTCAATTTGCTTAAAATTTTATCGTTTCAAATTGGCTACTTCGTGCTTGTTGCTTCAGAACAGGTTGACACGACCACAAGCCATCGTGTTGTCATTGTGGTAGCCATCGACGCATACTTCTTCATGTCATGTCATGTTTGTGTTGAGTTCCGTGTCGAAAGTGCAACCCTTATTCCAATCGTTCTCATCGTGGTTGACACGACCACAACCCATCGTGTTGTCATTGTGGTAGCCATCGACGCATACTTCTTCATGTCATGTCATGTTTGTGTCGAGTTCCGTGTCGAAAGTGCAACCCTTATTCCAATCGTTCTCATCGTGTTTTACTTCCTCTCGTGCCGTGCATCTCGTTTTACAAAGAAAAAAATCGAATTGTTTTCACAATTAGAAACTTTGTACAAACACTTTCTAGTGAACAGAAAATTAAGATTTTTTTTTTCAAATCGCCCAATACTGTAGGCCTGAAAGCAGCCGGGCTCCTATTGTTACCTCGAGAGTACGAAAAAGTTCAAGAAATTTCAGATTCGGACGAAATTAGACTTTGACTTTTCTGGAACTCGGGACTCCCATTGCCACCATCACGGGTGATGCGTGTGGTCAAGGGTCAGACCATCCATAATCACCCGCTTTGAACGCCTCATTCGTCCTGGAGTCTCAGTCAAAGGGTAAATCAGTAATCTAAGTTTGGTTCAAGTTCTAGTAGAAAAAAACCTGATAGTTCAGTTCACGGTTCCATGGAAACCAAACCAAACCAATAAAGAGAAAGAGAAAAAACTCGTATAAGTTAGCTTCCTTAGGTGGTGCTAATAAATTCAAACAAATCTCAATCTTCAATTTTAAATGATGAATGATTGATATCTCAACCAAACAAATCTCATATGGACATTTTTGCTTTTGAAATTTTAAATCTCAACCATCTATATCACTTAAGATGGATAGTTGAGATTTGTTTGGTTTTTTAGCATCTAAGCATGCTAGTATATACTAGTTTCTCAAGAGAGAATCTCTCTTTCTCTCTATATGTAAATAATATATATATATATATGTAATGTATGTATATGTGTGTATATATATATGTATATGTTTTTGTATGTGTTCACATTTTATATATGTATATAAGGTAATAGTTGTGTGTGTTGGTATGTGTTCACATTTTATATGTAGATAAAGTTATAAAATTCATATATATTATATGTATATAAGGTTATATAAACTTATGCCTTTATAAGTTTATATATATATGTGTGTGTGTGTGTGTGTGTGTGTGTTTATAACCATATATACATATAAAATGTGAAACATACACATGCACACACACACACACACACATATATATATATATATATAGTTTATATACTTATATGGATATAAATCTTGGCAAGTGTATAAGTTCATATATTTATGACTTTATAACCTTATATACACAAGACCATAGATCCAAATAATCTGATGACATAGTACATCATATTTAGCAAAACCCTTAAATAAGTAGAATCATAGTTCGAACCGAACCAAATCAGAACCTCCGGTTCTGTTTGGTTCGGTTGTGGTCATAACATGGTTCCGTTCGGTTCTCTAAAAGTCTAGAACCGAGACTAGAGGTTTCGTTTGATATTGAGGTTAGAAAAGAACCAAACTGAACCTTGAAAACTCCTACTTATTAGTAAATCATTTTCTCAGCCATACGATTACTCGAAATGGTGGGGCAGGTCGAGTATGTGTACACCTACACCCAGCCCCGTATCTGAAACTCAATTTCGTCTACCCAACTCCCTTATATAGAGTGGGAGCTGATTACATGAATCCTGATCCAGTCCAAATCGGCCTCCTACACTAAATGACTAGGAACAAAACTCTACTGGATCCAATATAGTCTGACTGGACCCAAGTAAGGACCCAACTCATACACATCCGTGTGAGACCCTTAAGTCACCCGCAACTCAATAAAAAAAAACCTAAAATATATAAGCTGCTCCTATAAAACATCTTCAAATAAAAACCTCCCCGCACGCACCAATGGATTATCGGTCTCGACCCGGTAACACAATACACCCTACCAATTGAGCTAACGCTCAGGTATGTTGATAGATTTCATCAGTACCATCACAAAGTGGGAGCAAGAGGTCATTAGTTCGATTCTCCAAATGCTCCAATTATTATCTTATTTTCATTTGTTAAGATATTCTATAGATAGCTACATTCTTAGTACTTCATGTAGCTAGTTTCATCATTTTGGGCCTATGAGCGAGTTGCATATGCTTGAAAGGCTCTGAAATATTAAAAAAAATCAATAGTTATTGATTTTGCTTAGTTAGGGTTAAATGTTAAAAGGACCAAAGTTCTATGCTTCAGAATAGGGATGGTAATATTAACCGACCTGAGCAAGTCTGGGTATGGGGATAAGGTTTCAACCTGTACCTGACCCAATACTTGCCCAAACCCAAACCCAATACACTATATTATATATATATATATATAAGTCGAGTATACCCGAAACGGGACATGTCTATTTTTTTTGGGTCTCTTTATGTGAGGGTATCAGTTCGGTACTCTTAAAAGGGATTCATGGATATCTTCGGGTCTTGAAATTCGAACTTCTGGGTTGGCGCATTAGCATACAATTCCCATAATAAATAATCGTGTTTAAAGGATTAAATACGATTAGGGGCGATATTACTGAGATACTTTAGGAGAGGCAACAAGTGGAGTGTCAATCACGCTTACTGTCAGATAATTAATTATTAATGAAAAATTAAGCAGCTTTTGGTTCGTCCTGCACAGACAAGACGAGCAAATGTTCAGTGGGAGTCCAACCTGCATATCGCTAAATTACCCTTTGACTCTATTAAATTACTACGTTGTTCTTGGATATGTTAAATTGCGGTTTAAACGATTTTTTCTCGCACTTTTAATTTTATCTGAAAAAACCATGTTTTACACGTTTCGAAAGTTTTTTATTACTGGAAATAGTTTTCTTAATTTGAAGAAGAAAAGTTAATAATGTACGAGTATCAAAAGCTTTTTTCTTCTTAAAACCCAATCTTGAAGTTTTTTTATTCTTAAATGGTATTTTTCAAGCTTTTAATTTGGATAAAAATATATTGAAGGCCATATATATTACAATTTTCATGGTTTAAGTCCTATTTTTCATTAAGAGCTATAAGTTGTTGAACGACGGTGACTCTCCACTGCTTATAAGCTTATGAGCTCTCCCATGGAAGCTGAGCCATTATACAATGCTCACCCGCTCACACAAGAGATCTCATCATACTAGAGAAACATCCATACGTTTCTCCTCTTCATTGGCTTATTTTAAGCACATTTTTGGGTTATTTTTTCAAGACATTTTTTTTAATTCAAGTTGACTTAAAACATCGCATTCTTGATAATTTTTTTTATTACAAGAGGAGGCCCAAGCCTAACACACACCCATACATGCACCCTTTAGAAGTCAAAGTCCTTCCTCACTACCAGCAATGACCCTAGAACGCCCTCAACTTACAAGAGGAGGTCGAAGCCTAACACACACCCATACGTTTCTCCTGCAAAAATTGACAAGTTTTATTAAAACTCTCTTTTTTTTCCTTTTCTTTAATTACTAAGGGAGAAAGAAGCCCAACATCCACATGACTGCACCCTCTCGGTGATCGAACTCTCCAACATTAGTTGAGGAGTCACCAATGTTGTTCACTCATGCTTGAGCATTACTTTTCGGAAGCATAAGTATAATCACAATTTCTTTCATTTTTTTTTTAATTCTTGAAAAACAATAGGCGGCTGCTATAAGTGGGCATGCTAGAGTATATAAATATATATACACACTTTTACCTTGTCCCGTTTGCCTTGACTCCTTGGCACTCCATCCATGAGGGAGAGGGGAGGGAGAGGTAAAACGAAAGAAAACCTTAATCACTGATAGTGGAATTGGCATGTTAGGAAAATAAGAGAATTTGAAAATGTTTATGAAATCTGATAAAAATTAGAAAAAACTTTCTTACTGATTTAATTTGAATAATATGATTATGATAATCTAGACAACATTATTTACTGCACAACATCATATCAATTTTCTCGCTCAAATGATCAACTAGGGATTCTTGATGTAATGCTGATAGTACCCGTATGTGATACTTTAGTGTGTGGATCTAGACCTAGAAGCATCATACTTGATTTGGATTAGAATTATAGTTAAATAGTGGACTTGGATTTAGATCTAAATTGTTTTAGGATCTAATTAGTGTAATTGTGTCTTTTAGTTGTTAGTATATTCATGAGAATAGGTTTTTTCCTCACTGGCTCCTAGTTTATATTCATTTGTTTGTGGATTTTGAGTCCATGCATGAACCATCTGTTGCTCTTAGTACTAATCTCTTGCTGAGACATGCAACACAAGGGGCTTGACAGCCAGAATTGAGAATGAAAATTTGTCAGGAACGGTTCGTGAAGATCTCCAATGAAATGAAGAAGATTCACGGCCGGGCCCTTTTCCTCCTTCCTTCACCATCATTGGTGGTCATCCATGCCCGATAACTCTGGTAACTGATACTTACCATTAGTCTGTGTTAGTTCCCACCATCGATTGAACAATTTACAGAGTAGAGGCAATGTCACTCTAGTTTCACCTATCATATATTTAAGCATGGAGATGTTGTAGGCCTTGCAGTAGCTACTGTAAGACACATCCAAAGTTCCTGAGTTGAAGAGATTTGGAAGAGCTTGGGACGATAAAGTTTTGGAGAACTTTATTTGGAACATGGAGAAGCATTTACGAGATGTCAAGATCTTGGATGTACAACTAAATGGTTATTGCATCTCTCTATCTCGATGGAGATGCAAAACTATAGCGACGCATGAGAGAGGAAGCCATAGATGAGGATGGAAGACTGTTGGTAAGAGAAGCTACATCGACAGTTCATGCTAAGCTTCTCGAGTTGGCAAACACACCTGAATCTACTCTAGTTGATGCATATAGGAAGTGTGAGAGAGAATGTGTGCTAGTTCAACACGACTTTTCTTAACGAGCATGGTATTCAACACGACTCTCCTTAACGAGCATGGTATGACAAAGTCGAAAAAACTATTTCAGTTTGTCAATGACCTGCAAAATTGGGTACAGGTGAGATGTGTTGATATTAGCCACAAGATGTTTATACATTTATGACATTTGTTGAGGGCCTAATGAACTTATGGCGTTCTCGAGGAGAAAAGAACTCCACAAGTTTGAGGAGAGGTGATAAAAGACTCAAGGGTGACACTCAATCCAAGGACATGGTCAATGGTAGATGGCGGCTCCAACCAAACTCGTATAATAGAGGTGCGCGACAATATTTAATTCCCATGCCATGATAGGAGACCTATACGACTTTTGGTTGCTTTATTGGTGGCGCACACACATGAGGGAATATCAGAAGTGCAAGAAGCTAAACATTATGATGATTAAGGATTAGGTAGGATCAAGCATTTAAAATAAAACCATACTTAACCTTGAGAAAGAAAGATTTTGTGAGAGCAACCACCTTCCAATCCATGAACGCGTTGTGATGCCATCGCATTTGAGACTTGTGTACATGAAGGTGTGCATCGATGAGTGTATGGTGCACAATGGATAGTGGTGTTATATATTTGATTATATCGACAAATTGTACAAGGATATTGGGCACATGATTTATTGTTTCCAAGAGTATATTAAAGATGATAAACGCTAATGCACAAAGAATAGAGAGAGTTGTCATGTTAGTTTAAGTGCAAGTTGGTTGTAGGAGTGGCACCTTGGATTTTATTGTGACCGATTTGGATGATAAAGATATGTACCTTATATATGATTTTTTTGAGGTAGGTACATGCTACGGTGGTACCACATCTTCAAGGTTTTGTGATCACTCATCTTGAATTTGACTCGTTGTGACTTTTATCGAGAGACCAAAGAGAGCTCTAGAGAGGATGATTGTGATGTACTTGTTATAAACAAGAGAGGAGTTGTCTTGTAATGTCACCCTATAATGTCCCTCAATATGATCATGAACAAACAAGGGAGGAGTTGTCTTGTATTTTGAAGCAAGTTATGAACGCTGTTGGAGAGAGAGATCACCGATGCAGTTGATCTCATGAACATGAAGTTACAAATTCAGAGCACATAGACGACATTGCTTGATCTTGTTGACAAGGTTAAGCTTCAACGGGAGATAAATGTCATAATATGCTGTTCAAATGCTGATAACACTCGCACGTGATCCTTATGGCATGAGAATTCATACTATGAAGTGCCATAATTGATTTGGATTTGATTTTGTTTAAAGTCATTTAGGTCATAGTTAACTAGTGGATTTGGATTTGGATCTAAATTATTTTAGGATCCACATTAGTGTCATGTCATAATGTCCGTGTGATTATGTCTTTTCTATATTTTGGATCCTAATCTATATAAAGATACCGGTCCCATTGTGAAGAGGATTATGCCATAATCCATAATTGAAAATTCTTTTGCTTTCCATTGATTCGAGAGATCGGTCTGAGAGAGAAGAACCGGGATGGTGCGTGCGAGTTAGTGTTTTTCAGCTGGTTGTTTGAATGGCAGTCAAATAATGTCATCACGAGCAGACTTGGTGCCGAATTGTACCATAAGTTTAACCAAGCCTTCTCCCACATTGATCGATCAAGGAAGACAGCTAGAGCATGCACCATGAAGAAGTCGCCCATTCTAATACTTAGACGTGCCCAAACTCCAAACTTCTTTTATTCTGAATATCTTAACCCATGGTAAAAGATTCAACCCACACAAAGTTTTATACTTCTTGTTGACTGCCCTCATCTCCTTCATCAGAGTTTAGAATAGGCTATGTAAGGGCAAATCTGATCATGGCCAGAGTTGAGACTGTAGAGGCAAGGTTGTGAACTGTGGACAGGGGCTGAAGCATCTAACCTTGCAGCCGAGTGAGGGCAGCAAGGTGCCTTCGATTGAGAACAGCTGTACAACCGAGAACCAACGGTGGTGATTTGGTCGTTCCGGCATCAAGTGGCAGCCGGACCATCTCGTGGAGACTGGTGCAGCAGGGAGTTCTGTATTCAGGTGTAGTTGTAAGTCTTGCAGAAGGCGTCATCTTCAAGTTGCAGCTGTGTGCAACTTCATGTCCTGCGGCTAAGTGTAGCCGTGTGCAGTAGTGTGATCTGTAGGAGGTTCAGCCGAGTGTCATTGCGTGTGGTGCCGACACTTTATTGTAGCCATTGCCTCACATAATAGTGCAACCGATTCCTACAGCAGTATACTGTAACTGTGCGTGCAAAGGTCTAGGTGTGTGTGTTATGTTCTTGTTTTAGAACATCGATTTGTGATGGTTTTAGCATGATCCAGACTCCCTACACACTTGACATGTGATTTGGATGAGCCAAATAGTAAGGGGAGTCACGAGCAGGGGCTATCTGCTGAGGAGCGTGCACAACGAAAAGAGAACACGTTCCGAATTGGGGCTGATAGAATCACGTGGTGATTCTAGCCATCACGAGCCGATGAAAGCGTCGAAAAATTTGGTGTCAAAATTCGTCTCGTAACAGTTGGTATTATATATATATATATATATATATATATATATATATATATATATATATATATATATATATATATATATAGAGAGAGAGAGAGAGAGAGAGAGAGAGAGGGGGGGAGGTTGCCTTCCTATAAAAAATGCATTCTCCTACTCATCCTTTATTTTTGGGAGATATGAGTTTAATAAAAATGTCTTTCATGTGCCTACAAGTAAACGACCAATATGAGAATGAGTTATGAGAAACAAGCATTAATTGGTCTCTCTCTCTCTCTCTCTCTCTCTCTCTCTCTATATATATATATATATATATATCATTTGTCAAGTGTCTACTTTATTTTATAGTTTTGTCTCCAGAAAAGCAAGAAAGAGCAAATGATAATGTTAGATATGCACTGGCATTGGGCACAAATGCCTTTGATCCACCTATCTCTAGGGGTGATCTGTTGGTCAGCATTCATGTATGAGAAACAGATCATAGCTGGAGATAACGTGTTCCTTAGGGTGGACACAAGGACGAAGTATGGGCTTTTAGGATGCTGTGTTTGCTGGATTTTCGTGTCTAGTGTTACATTGCCAGCGATTTGGTTTTACAGCCATTTTCAGGTCATGCATTATTTCTATGTTAGAAATAGGTCAACCCAAACACGATCTGATAATTTGTTGTCACTTTGGATGGATGGAAACAACGGGGTATTTGGCTCCCACTTGTGTCGGGTTTTTCGTGTTGTTTCTTGTATTGTCGTGTCTCTCGGCTCACCAAGTTGCCCTTAGCATTACTTAATTAGATCATAAAAATATATGAGATATTTCTGGTTGTGGGTTTTAATTAGCATGATCCCATCTGATTGAGCTAGTTTATCTATTCTTTTCATGTCACAACCTTATAATATATCATGATTATAATGATGCATGAAGATTAGGCACAATGCCGATCAACCATAGGGTAAATCACTACAAATCAGGCATCACCGACTTATTCTGCGAGTGGAGGCCATCGAAAGACAATAACTCGGCGGAGAAAATAAATTCTTCAGTTCTTTCTATATGATGACACTTTGGATCTAATATTTTTTTTTAAGAGGAAATTAAGAAATGAACAATGTGGCCATATTGAAGGATAATTTAGAAGATTAGGTGGTTGGGAGTCTCCCAAGAAGAAACTAAGGGGAAGGACATTGATGCTTTGCTGCATCTTATGTGGGTGTGAGCCTTCTCCTTTATAGAAAATTATCATTTTAAATCCCCAAAGCTTGAATTATTCAAAAAATCATACTTTTTAAGGTGCATTGGGTGGTCATGCTTCATCCTTCACACCTTGCACATTAAGCTAATACTTATTTATAGTCTTTCAAAGATGCGGTCTGGGTGGCACCTTGGCTCAAAGCATTTCTTTATAGGCACCATGAGTTCATGGGATAAAAGTTTTCTCAAATAAGTTAAACAATATATTTTAAAATCTGGAAAAATGAAAAGGAAATCACCGTCCCGACAAGTGGAGGGTGGATCCACTGTACCCACCATAACCTATATTATTCTACTAATAACTGTTAATTAGCACCACTGATAGGCTGTTTTCGGGTGAGAAATCGAGGATGGGAGGCTGATAAATAGTTGAACCGACCATTTTAATTCCCTTAATGCATGACAATCGGAGGCGAATCGATAAGCTGATACAAAGCAATTAGTGTTAATAAACATCATTAGCTGGGTGTTGATGGCTTACTACCAATGCCTTAAGCTTCCTTAGGGAAGAAAGTAATGAGAATTACATTAGTTTGGCCTTCGATGTACGCTGAGAAAGTCTGCTTATGTGCTAATGGCATTCAGTGGTGGACCCACTTTAGGGGAAATCTGAAAACTTCCTCAATCTCGGAAAATATAAGTGTTTTGTAGATATAAAATACAAGTGCACTTTATACCCAAAAAAAATCCTGAGTCCACCATTGATGGCATTCATGGAGACTTGCAACAATTTTTTGGGTTTAACCATCTTGACTGTTAACTGTTATTTGAAAGTGACACCATTATTGGGCTAGTTCACAAGGGCCTGGCCACCGCCACCGCCGCCGCTGCAGTATCTGCAGAACAAATTGTAGACCCAGTACAACTAGTTTAAGGACCCTAAATGATGGAGTTCTACATTAAGTGGTCCTAACATAAACCTCTCAAGGTTGGTGTCTCTCAATAATAAATTAAAATGTGATAAGCTTTTAATTAAGAAAGCATTTCCATTGCTAGTCACTCGAGTAGGTTCAACCTTTTCCTTTCATTTTAGATCTCTAGCTCGGAGCAACGATGAACCAGGAACAAGAGAGAACTCTGAAAAGGATCTGATGTGAAGGTTGAACTACGTTGTAATAGTAGACATGGCTGAGGCGGTTTAAACCGGGACTGAACGGGTCAGGAACCGGCTGGAACCTCCCCCTTTAAGCTACATTGCTGGATTGTCAACTTGCAGTAGAAGGAAGCGCCCACGGGAATCGAACCCTTGACTGGCTGAGCAGCCCTTGGGGATATGGACCTCTCCCTTTGGGCCATATTGCGACCTTATGATAAGAAGAACCCTCCAATTGGTTTTGAATAATCTTTGGATTAGCTTTTGTGAATCACAAGAGGCAGGTCGTGCCAGGCAGAACCCAATGGATGCTGACATTGCTGATGACTCTCCATGTGGACAAGCCAATAACTCGATTAATTAAAATTATTCATTGCGGGGGAGCAAAATGATTGATTGAAGTGAGGATTTCAAACACCCACCCCACCCCATGTAGTCACCAACTAGGTTTTCTGTGATTGGTATCAAATGCAGAGTCCTTTCTGCTGCTGCTTTTAGCCTTGCAAGACCAACTTACTAATTTTATATATATATATATATAGAGAGAGAGAGAGAGAGAGAGCTTATGTTCAAGAATGCATGATTGGCGATGGAATACAGGTGATTACTTGTGGGAACAATTATGAGCACCAAGAATTTTAAAGCATCAGTGGAGTCCTCAATTGTTTTTAATGCTTGATAAAGGTTTCTTATTTATGGATTCTGGGTTGATAAAGCAACCGAAAAGAACACACTTGGGCTACACTTGAAAGGATTTAGTACCTAAATCACATTGATGTACCACATTACTATGTATTGTATCATATCGTATCGTAGTAAATACAAGCTAACACATGACCCACATGCATGAACAATTGGTGTCATGTAAGAATGTTACTTGACTACTTTAAGGATTTTATTACATTTTGAAAAAGAATAGTCATTTTTGTATAATATCTGTTGCATTATGTGCAAAAATGAGATGAGTAGGTCTACACATGGCCGGTTGTGGAACTTCTGGAACCGTATCCCAAACCAGAAAAGACCCGGTTTGGTTTCAGTTTCAGTTTCTGTGAAACCCGAACTGTGTTGAAACCGGAACCGGTGGTCCATAACTTTTAAACTTTTTAATTTTACAAACAAGTTTATGCTAAGATTGTTTAACATTAAGCTAATTCAGGAACCAGCTCACCTTGTCATAAGTAAACAGAAGCAATTAAAACAATAAGGTTAGATTAAAGGCCAACGAGATGAAAATAAACAACATTGGGTCAGCTTGTTTGCTTCATTTTCCAGCATACTTTTCATATTTTCATTTTAAGCGAAAGGAGAAAAAAGGGAAAACTCATAATCCCGTGTCACCGTGTCTTTGACTGTGTCTTTGTGACTTGGCTTTGAACACACATATAGTGAACTACAAAGCGTAGCTACTAATAGAATAGTGGGTCTAGTAAAAGCAAGAGTAGTGCCTACAACCTCACGGTTTACCATATAAAAGCAAGGCAAAGAAATTGACTGATTTCCCCCACACAAAAGCCGGGTGAATCCTAGGTGGGAGTCATCTATTACATTACAGGCTTCATGACCTAAGTGCTCCACACCGGACATTTACATGCGCACCGTGCCTACTGGTCCGCTCCCATTGCAAGTGGACCATAAATTGATCATGATGGTGCCAAAAGCTGATGGCTGATATGTCTCTCATACACATACTATCTATCTATGTATATTTATATATTTATATATGTTGTGCACAATCCTATGTTTTGAATGGTTTCACCACTTCGACCACCGCTTTTGCGGATTAAAATCATTGGTGTTGTCAAAATCACAAAACAAATTATATTCGCCTACATGTAGGCTTTTTAGGTGATGGTAATGATGATTTTGATTGGTGAAAGAGTTTTTAATATTGAAGTAGTAGTGAAAAGTGATAGAAGATGGTGAATAGTTAAAGGAGTAGAATCACGCGGACGGTGTTGAGCACAGTGCTCAATTGAGCATGGACTACTGGTATCGTTGCTTTGTATGGTTTCACCACTTCGACCATCAATAAGCGCCCTCCATCATATTTTACTACTCCACTCTTTAAAATCGCTTTTTGCCAATTAAAACCATCGCTGTTACCACCATCAAAACCACAAAAAAAATCACAAAACAAATTATACATATACATTTAGGTTTTTTAGATGGTTTCGGCGGTGATAATAATGATTTTGACAGGTGAACAGTGGTTTTAAATGATAAAGTAGTATTGAAAAGTGGAAGAGGGTGGCACCAATAGCCAATAGCTAAAGTGTAACCACCATCAAAACCACGCGGAAGGTGTTGTGCTCAATTGAGCATGGACCACTGCCCCCCTCTTTCTCTCTCTCTCTCTCTATATATATATATATATATATATGTGTGTGTGTGTGTGTGTGTAGTATTTGCATATATTATGGTGGTGTTCATTCTTATTTATGTGGATGAAACAACCAAATGTTAGAACCAATGATACCAGCATATTTGCTTTAATAAACCACGAGGTTTGATTTTTAATACAATTGCAGATCAATGGATTACAATTTCTAAAGAATGATGCAGTGCTTGCGTGTATGTAGTAGGACTTCCCATAGAACATGGATTCTATACTATGATTATATAAGAACTACAGATTATAATTCTAGATGGAATTGTTTCTGTTTCTGATGATAAATAAATGAGGCACTTCCTCATGATCCTATGTCGTGCTTTCTTGTCTTGGTTCCGATTCTCTAATTGAAGATATTCTTTTTTATTAGAGCCCATATTAGATCTTTACCTTTTCCTTTCCATTTCATATGTCAACCAATCACTTTATCCAATCATAATTTTGTTGTGAAAGCTGTTTCAAGTTTATGAACTAGAGCATTCAATGTTTAAGATTGCAATAGACTAGTGGATTGCCAATTTTTGTGCTCAAAAAATGAGCCAATTGCCGTAGTCACAGACAATCATGCACACACCCATGCACATATAATACATACATTCACACATTTATATATATGTATGTATAATGTATATACATTATTGATGTTGGTGAATCATGTCTTCTTGGTGCAATCTTTTAATTTGAGTGGATCTTATGATATTTGGATAGAAGAATATGCTGTTATTCCTTCTAATCATCATTGTTATAATAAACCATGCATGACTTATAGAGACGGAACCTTATCGTAGATCATCAAATCATGCCATATAATGTATATACATTATTGATGTTGGTGAATCATGTCTTCTTGGTGCAATCTTTTAATTTGAGTAGATCTTCTGATATTTGGATAGAAGAATATGCTGTTATTCCTTCTAATAATTATAAAACCATGCATGACGTATAGAGACGGAACCTTATCGTAGATCATCAAATCATGACATACTTGATCCACACATTCTAATTCAATTCACGATCGATACTATCATTCTAATCTACCCAAAGTTTTGAAGGAGAACATGTATAAATAATTTATGTAGAAGCATCTAAGATCCATTTAGAGCACTGTTCACGTTGTGCAAGTCAATGTGTGTGTGCGTGGAGTGAGAGAGTCCTTTTGAAATACTTAAAGGATACAAACTACAAAATGAAACTTAGAACGATAAAGGAAAGCAGGTATATGAAGTAAGTGAGGGGCAACTTTACTCCCACTAACTTCATATTTTATGAGTTTGCACATATGAGGCGAACATCCATGCTCCTTCAGACCTAGAAAAGAACAGTTGCAAAGTTTCCACTTAGTCATGACGCCAATAATGTACGTTTACAGTCTTAATCAACCATAGTTAAGCACAGAAAAGCCATTCAGCCCCTTTATTATGTTACAGCGGTGGGAGGCCGAAGCCTAACACGCACACACACATACACGCCGACGAATCAAACTCCCCACAAGCGACATGGAAGTCCAAGGACGCAGTTGGATTCAGGCTCAAGTGATCCATTGAAGCGATGAGACCTTGAATGCAGGGACGTCAGAATAAAGATGAAGAGAGGGGATCCGCCCCAATGGTAAACTAACCAACCACAAGAAGGAAAAACAGAAAAATCAACACTTGGAGACCGGGGACGACACCAACAGACACCACCCTCAACACAATATGCGTTGGTATGATAATCAAAAGGACTCTTAATCGAGCTACATTTCATGACTGCGAGTGCTTTGAAGCTGGCTTATTATCAACAAAGACTGGCTTCAGAACCAACTATATTAGCTAGGGTTGTGCTTTGCTGCTTTCATTACACACAACTGCAAGCGAGCTATTCAATGATATGCTTAACCCATAAAACTCGCAAGACCAAAACTGCAAGAAAATCCCTTCTATTCTACCGTTGCAATTGGCATACAGAACCTGCCAATCCCTCTACCAACATTTCAGGATGCACAACTGCTAGTGGAACATCACTAGCTATCAACAGATGGTCCTGACCAGCGTCCAGCTTGACAAAGTTAATGTGCATAGTCCTTGAAATGTGTGTTTTTTTTATCAATATGTCAAGGATAAGTACATATAATAAGCTTCAGAAACATATCAACATCCTCCAGTATACGTAAGCATCCATGTTGATGATAACCATACCTTTCAGCACGGCCTGTTTCAAACCCATCCATTCAGCACGAGCCATCCTATCCTTGGGATATCATTCTGCAAAACCATAGCTGACTTTCAAGAACACCATTATTTCAACATCGATCTTCAGAGATCATCTCATTTTCTCCCCAAATAGTTTACGTATCTCTTCGGCTGTTAGTATAGGGTGTTCGTGACTTTGAGGATTTTTTATCGTGCTTCAAAATAGTTCATCTATCCTTGAAATGCATTTTGAAACACAACGTTTGGTACTTCATTTTGTGGTTTCCCAAGAGAGCGCATCATCTCAGTTTGGAATCACTGAAACTATTAGTTGGCAACTTTAGCTCTAAATGACTTTTCAAGAAAAACTTCAGTTGTTTGAGTAGTACATGTGCATGATTTTGATGGTACAACACGCCGTCTTGAACTCAGAATTCCCAACATCATCATACAGAAAGTGTAGCATTGAGAAGCCAAGGATTTGGTTGAACAACTGCACTTTGCTAAAAACTGATGAATGAGTGGTGCTGCACTTATCCTCTGCCACTACTCATAATAGAAAATTCTCATTCATTGATGGGAATATATTTTCATCTCCTTGTTTCATGTTCTAAGCAGAACCATTAGGGTGCGTTCGATACAAGGTTCAAGTGCTTCTTGTTTCATGTTTCATTATCCATCAGTGGAACCTGTTGCTGGAGTGAAACTGTATTTCTACAGATCCAAATTGAGTCAAAAACTTCAGCACCAAAGAGGAGGTGGGCCACAACAACTGGATCCAGGGGCTTCAAATGAAAACCCAAGCGCATCTTCTCGTGTTACACCTCACGTGAAAATTCAAGCATCAGTACCACTGATGAATCATGTTCCACATGAGTCTAGGCCTGCAATTCTAGTACCAAGGGCCTAGCACCATGTATGAAACACACCCTTAAGGGCCTGTTAACTAAACTTCAGAACGGGCATTTGTGATTCCAGAACAAGACAAAAGTGGAATCCAAATTACCAGAAGAGAAGAAGGTCCAAAGGAACCCAAATTTTCAAATAAGGTGACATGAAGCTAGTAATGCCATGGAACTTCATGTGTTGGTCTACAGAGTTTCAGGAACAAGTTGCCAGAGCTCCATGGCAAGTTCCTTGGAGTTACATGACGCAAATAGTCTTAAGGTAACTATGACAAACATAAACGGCACCTTTCACCAACTCTTATCCACATTTTGAAGGCCACGATCAAATATTTTCCCACTTTAAGTAGGATATGTTGATTTTTGGTCTTCATTGTAATCTCTGAGATTATACCCCGCATCTTACTCCAAGAAAGCAAGTTCATGTTCTACGATTTTGTTTTGGTTCCCTTTACCGTTTTCTGGGCCTCTTATAATGCTCATCATCCAACTTCTTTACTGTTTTACGAACTCCACTTCAACATATCTCGAGATACCCAAACCAACCAGCTTAATCTTCTCTCTCTCTCTCTCTCTCTTTCTCTCTCTCTCATTTACCACATTAAATTTTTCTCCAAATCATCTCAGTGGGATCGACCTTTTCCTTTCTTTCACAGACTGCACCTGGAAGTTCCATAACCAACACCATCTCTGTTTTATTAGACACAACCTATGAAACGGGAATCACAACCTTCATGATGCAAGCTAATGCTCCAGTGTGACACCGATTAACTTGGCCGGTCATCCCTTGCCTATTTTGCCTTCATTAAGAATCTCCTAGTGGACTCATTTCTAGGTATAACTACGGACAAGAAAAACTCCCGCACGCCTAATGCTGATTTTCTTTTCAAATCCACATTAAAACTTCAAAAATAAGAGACTAACCTTACAGAATCTGGAGCTACTTCAATGCTACCGGAAAAGATGCTAGACTTGTGTAAAAAAGAAGAAAGAGCAACGATCGTCTCTTTCCTTACTGGTAGCATATGAATACCTGTTATTGCTTGAAGGAATACTTGATGGGCAAGCCAGTCATTCAAGATTCACTAGGGCTCGCTCTAAGCCTCATTCCTCCCACTTTCATACCACCTGTAAATATCGTTGCTCGACTTTGGTCTGTCAGTCTCGATGAGGTGACCTTTCTTCCTTAGTATTTTGGTCATCCTAATTCTCCTTCTATTGCTCATTTTGTTTTGGGCTTCTCGCGAATTGAGGTATCGAAGACCTTCTCTCCCCGGTTCCTATTTTGTGATGCATCCCAGTCACAAGGTTCAACCTAATAATTGTTGAACCTTGTCTTGCTTGCCATTTCAGTTTTAGACAAGGTCTACCTACTATATCGTAGATATATATATTGGTCGACGGGCTCAATAAAGAAGGATCTCCTTTTCAATTCTTGAACTTAAATTTCTTAAAGGAAGACTTCAAACTTTGTTGCTTGATGGGTCGACCACTGTGAAGATATGGCTCAGCTTTGTTCTATGAATACCAACCGAGGCATATAAACTATGGCATAGATGCAACTACCAACAACAATCCAAGGGCTTATGGTGTCTAACGCAAACACTCTCATCAACACTCTATCTTTTTTTATGAATCACTCTCAACGGTGGATTTCTATACCTCCACAAAAAAGGCCTTTGAAATTAACTCCCTAGATAAGAACCATTGGAAGTAGGACGAGATTAAGGATAACGAACACATCTTCTGAATCTTGCCAACTAGTTGACATGAAGGATTTATCTCACTGACTCTAATCACGAGGCCGTTCGTGAGGGACCTTGCTCCTCCCATGAATCTCCCAACAACCAAACTTCGTGTCATCTTAATCATGATCTACAAATTTTGACACACCCTTTAAGGGATCTTCTTTGATTGTATTTCATGACATTTTGTCATCTATGATCCATCACCTTAATGCAAAGCTTTTTTCTGCTGGATCCACCTTGAACATGATGATTTACGTCTTGTACTTGGTGTACACTCTTTGAGTTGATTGACGTATCCCTTGAGTTGGAGAAGTTGGTGAACGAAGCCTCTAGTATATGCATCCAAATCCATAAACACCTTAATGATCCTTATAACTGCAAGCTATCCGTGCAAGTCCAACTAGCTAAACACGAGGAGCGTGTTTGTTCTTTCTCTCAACAAGTGGTTAGAGAAGCCCCCGGTGGAATTTCTACTAAATTAGTGGAGGTCTCTTCGTATATCGACGAGTTTAAGAGTAAGAGGTTGGTCCTCCAAGATGAGATTGATTTTCTCCAGGAGCAGCTTGAGACTCTTTACATTGCCATCATGAACTCTTCGTTGAAGCTTCTCAAGTCCAATTGGATCTCAACTTTCTAATGTCTCAAGCATCCGGTGCTAGTGAAGGCGTAGTAATAGTATCTCTAGAGCTTGTAAGAGCTACACACCCTATTGGCTAGGTAGGAAGTCCTCGAGAAGGATGCTCAACTCAATACCTTCAGAACTGATGGCCTCAAAAGACATTATGGAAACTAAAAGGAGTTTTCTAGGAGATGTTAGGGTCAGAATAGATTGGTTAGGGGAGGGAGTGGGGTGGAGTCATGAGAGTGTGTTTGACATCATCATTTCCTTCTTTAATAACTTATTTGAAACATCCAATCATATTTATTCGCACATACCTATTAATTTGCATTCCTTTATGTTTTAGCTCCTTGCTTTTCATTCTTCCATGACACATGGTAAACCCCACCACCACTTGTGAATCCTATTGCCACCTCAAATACTAGGTTGCACAATCATGTGAACTAACAGTGATAGCGATAGGACGTGGGTTCATCTAGTGGGCCTTGACCTTACCTTTTTCCTCTACTGTTTTCACAAGAATTTGCCAATCTTCTTTCCCAAAGCTTGAGTCTTCTTTCTCGCTTTTATCTCCATCTCCGTACTTTGGAGGATTTAACCCTATATGCAATCTTAATGATGGATTACCATGTATCCTATATCATTGATTCAAAATACTTTCTTCTCGACCCTATTGTATCTACAGGCGAAGGTCTTAAGATTGTTGAGGAAGACTTATCTATTTATGTGAATTGTTATTGGTGCAATCACTTCCTAAAAGAATTCCACACTAGGCCAAAAGCTTATGAGGAGTACATCCGCTAGCTCAACTAGTTGAGTGCCTAGTAAGTTGATGATTGGCATCGATGGAGAGTTTTTCGTGTAATCGAGTTATCCCAGATAACTTTTCCTATAAACCTTAACCTCCTCCTTAATTTCTTAGGATTTTGATCGACCAAAATCAATTGTTTTGCTCTTAAGGTGGGTATGGTTGTCTCACTCTTCTTGACATTTATGTAATCACCATGTTCCTTGTGATGACTTTGAGCTCCATTCTCTTAGGTTCTCCTATTTTTTTTGGTTCTCTTCCTACTCCAAGAATCTGCCTTACAAAGGGTTCCTAGAAGCCAATACCCATCGCACATGGTGATCGACCAAAATCAATTGTTTTGGTTCTCATTAGTTGTTCAAACGATATAGTGATTGCCAAATATATAACTTTCCTTTTAATTACAAGAGGAGGTCAAGCCTAATACAATGCATCCTTCAAGAGTCGAACTTCCCACCAACATCAATAGCGCTATAGCATCTTGTGACTAAGGTAATGCTCTCGGTGCTAAAATATAAAAAAAACTCTCCCTAAGAACTATGCCAAACATAAGAACGGTGACAACTTATGAGCTATGTGTGTGTGTTTTGCGGCTCCTTAATTTATTGAATAGTACTTTGTGAACAATAATGTATCAGGCAGTGCATTCATGCCCATGCATGAAATCGATGACCATCATTGTTTCACAAATTATGTACTATGTGAACATGAATGGTCGTCGAACCAACCAGACTTAATGAGCATCTTGGTTCGCTTACCAGCTCCATAAGCAGAGGCAAACGTTTTTTAATCATTGAGAAAATGTTTTTATTTTTCTTTTATTTCATTTAATTAGCTTTTCTCTAAGAAAAATTTTGAAATTCTTCTTCTTTTTTATAGTAGAGAAGAACTTCAAGCAATGTTGGATCTACTTTAGAGTGAGGTGAGACATGCTTCTCACTCAAAATTTTAAAAAATATCAAGTTTATTAATGTATATAGGAAAATATAAGTATCCCTCATCCTAAAAGAATTCATGAGTCTGCCACTGACTTTAAGACTCAATAAAGATAAGGATACCAAAGGCCAAGTTATGCTATCTTGGAGGCATTTCAAGGAGATAAACTTCCTCTCTTTTCTATTTTACATTAATCATTCTTCTTTTCTCCTTGTACCTCCTCTAAGCACTATTCTTAGATAGGTGGTTTTTATGGAGGGTTTTTTAGGAGCCTCCAATTCGGATGAAGGTCCTTCCTATAGGACCTTAGTTCTTTCGATGAAAACCCTCCTAGCGATAAGATCCCCTCAAGAAGAAATTCACACTCATAAACCACATCAAGAACAATCAACATAAATATAGTGGTCACTCCAACTAACAATGATGTTGTAATCATGGATGGACTGCTTCCAAAATCGAAAGGTTTGCAAAGACTTGCAAAAGATCATTAATTACCAACTTCTGCGAGTCTCTTTAAACCTTCAACATCTGAAGACATCATATCAAGACTGGAACACCTCGCACAACAACAAGCCAAAGCAGTGACGTATCTCGACAAGTTTCACACCTCCAATTTGTGGGAAAGCATAGACTTGTATCGAGAGGCTCATAAGCAAATTGAAACCTATGGTGTGGCTTTCTTTCTTAGAAAGTTGCCTAAATGATGTCTCAACTTGCAACTCTCAATAAATGCATTGCCTCATGCTACCAAGAATTAATAGTTGTCATTGCTATATAAAGAGGAGTTGTGGAAATTATGAGTCCTCGAACAAACATATTTGATGTCCATCTCGAGCAACCTCATACTAGAAGAAATGTTGATGTTATCTAGAGATCGTGAGAGCCTCAAGAGGTAGTATAAAGAGTGTCAAATGACCATTGTCCATGACAAGCTTACTTGGTGGGGAGCTCTTTTTGCTTTTAATAAGACCTTTTATTCATGTTAGACTATCAACATGTGATCGTTTCATTCTTTGTAATTCTTTTTAATTCTTTGATTCTTTATTCTTTGAATTCAATAAATACATTGTCTCTCCCAAAATGAAGATTTCTTTAAGTACTTATCATTTATGCACCTCATATATTCTTCTCCCTCAATTCTTGCTAACTTATTGGCTCCTCCCAATAGGACCTCCGATATTATATAGGGTCCATCTTAATTGGGAGGCCACTTATCAAATTGCAGGTCTTTCACAACTGTTGGAAAGATGGCTTTCCATACCGGGACCCCTTCTTAGATTTGCTTTGCTTGAACACATTTATTATACACTCAAGCGACTTTACGTTTGTTGGCCAACAAATTATTTATAGTGATCAAATGATCCTCATTTGCCGAATCAAGTTCCATCATAACCAATTACAGGTAATCATCTAGTTATAGATCATTCTGCTTTGCCACCCACAATGATTTCACATTAATTTCTATTGACAATACTACATCTTGTCTATATGTCAAACAAAATGGGATTAGACTAGTCGCTGATGTCTTAGAATTCTTGTAATCTCACAAGAATTTTAGCAAAAACCTCATGCTATTTTCATGGGTTATCCTTGAAAGACTTATTGATCAAATTGATAATTACTTTACTAATGAACTCAACTTGTCCATTTACTTGAGCATAATAAGGAGTCAAGCATATCAACCTAAATTCCAAGCCTAAAGATGATGTAATCATTAATGAATTTAATCACATTATCTTGTGAAACACCCTTTATAGTCAAGGCTCCAGCCCATTTGGTAGAGTAGTTAGTGGCCACTATTATGAATGTATAGCCCTTAGATGATTTTGAGTGAATCTTTCCCATAATGATCATGGTTTGATGATCAAGTGTAGTTTTGGGGTAGATACCTTTTTAGAGGGCTGAAGCATTGACATTGTTGGCAACCCTTAGCTTAGTCAATGCAATCTTAATACATGATAGGCCAATAGTATCCATGGTGGTATATCAACCATTTCATTTTCAATCCTAATCGGTGCACTACAAATCCCTTCATGAACCTCGGTCATTACTATTTGAGCTTATGTCAAAAACATTTTAGCAAGAGGCTTTGATGACTTTGCTTATATAACTCGCCATCTAAAAGAACATAGTTTAGTGTCCTCCATCGAGTTTTGAAGTTTGAGCATTGGGATGAATGATTTAGGCATTGGACTTGTTCTTCAGTTGTTAGGTGTTTTGGTTTCTCAACTCTCTTCCATAATCGAGGCTATAGATGGATGTGATTTGTCTTTTATCTTGTGACCCTAGGTAGATTGAGCCAATCTATTCGCTATGCAATTGTCATTTTTCGCTATGTATGACAATCTTATCTTGATAAAGGCCCTTATAAGTTAGAGCTATAACAATGGTAATTACCATATGTTGGTTGAGAACAAACTAAGAATCACCAAAAACTACTAACCTTTTTACACCAATGGTTGATAATTGGCCCAACAAATGGATTAGGACTTGATATACTGTTTCATTATTGGTGAGAGTTGATTATGGAGACATGATAAGCGTTCCCACATTTCTTGTTGGGGATATGGTGCGCAAACCACTTCCCACACCTTTATTAGACTTAGAATCATCTAACATCATCTACCATGATTGTTCAATGATCATACTCTATACAACATCCAATGGATTGGATATTTTGATGCACACAAAATGTGTGGGAAAGATCACTATGACCTATCCTTTGACCACATTGAGGAGTAAGTATTTTAAGTCGAAAGAACAAAGTTCAATCACCCATTTTACCAATTTGCCTTAGAGTGCCGAACAACAAAGAAGATCATAAAATTTCAATTTTGGAAACTACCGGTTCTTCAATAGCCAAGAGATATACTCTAACTTCATGCATGCGTGATACAAGGACAAACACAACTTTTTTATTAGAAAATATTGGAATTCAATATCGATAAGTAATTGATTCATAGAAAATAGCTCGCATGGTATTGTCATCGGTATCCTATGCCAAAAGGGTACCAATTAAATTCTTCATAGTAGCTATATACAACTTCAATGATTTTTTGAAAATAGGAGGCATTAACGCCGACAGTTTTGCTATATTTGCTTTGATTCTCTCAAACATATGTTGTTATGATCTCTAAATGAAGTCATCAACATCCTTCAATTTGAGCAATACTTAGGATCATCTTTCCTACCAGATTGGCAACGAAACACCACAAGTAATTGACCTACCCGATCAAACTTCTAAACTCTTTTTTGTCCTTATCTTTTATACGTCAACTTTGATTTCCCTCTTGTGTACCAAAAACCTAGGAAATGTCTAGTGAAAACTGAAAAGGTACACTTATTAGGATTCATTTTCAAATTTTGTCTATACACACATTGGAAAGCTTGCTTAAGATCAAACACACTTCACCACAATAATTGGTCAAAATTTCCATGTTTCTCTCGATCAAATTTCAAGTTGTAGAAAATACAATTTGTTGTTTGTTTATATATGGGCCCATCATTTTTAAGTCCAAACGGTATAACTATCCATTTTGTAGATTTCTAATACCTAGACATTTGAATGCTATTTTTTGTTTATCCTCATGATTTACCTTGATCTGATTATACCCCGGAAACACCGTTCATGAACGATAAAATTTCATGGACAGATGCTACATTAATTAGCATGTCAGCCATTGGTGTCACGTACTAATCATTGGGCATGGAAAAATAAAGATTTCAATAAATGATGCAAACTCATATGTTTTTATTTTTCTTAACCACGTGAATAATATTAGACAACCAATTTGCACATCGGGTTGTCCTAATGAGCTTGGCTTCAAAGAGGCACTAAATCTCTTATTTGATCATCGGCCCCAAGTTGGTTACCTATGATGTCTCACTCCTGATTTCAATAAGATCGTGAAACTCAACTAGGTCTCGAGGTAGACCCGATGTTTCATGGTATTCTCAAGAGAAATAATGCTTGTACTACTATAATAATCTAATTAACCGTGACCGATTCTATTAAAAAAATAAGACTCACCTTTGTCAATCTAGTTGTTTTTTCTGAACTCTGATTCAGTTCTATCAGCAGATCAATAAGAACAAACTCAAGTCATCTTTTTTATTAGGACAATTGAATTTTGCCCCTCCTCCATGGGCGGTACAATCGATCATACTGATAGAGGCTCTTCTTTTCCTCCAACCTTTTTTGGGTTACTTGTCATAATCCTCTGCTCAACGTAAGTGACCTCCAGTCAGTGGAGGCACTCCATGATTGCCTAGGATTGGATCATAAGTCGGCCTGATAAAAAATGAAACCCTAAGTTATTAATTGACAAGATCTTGCACCTTCCAAGGCTTTAGGGATAACCAACAGGCAGACCCAAGCCGAATAGAATAACACTTTGGCTACATGGACATCTATTGTAAACAGATTGTCCTCAACATTGACGACTTCAATCATTTCATCTTACCAAAACATCAGCTTTTGGCATAATGTTGATGATATACAATGATTTGTATGTATCGAATCCCTTTTAAGGAGCAATGAATATCCTAGATTGGCATGAATCGTGAAGAGTAGGTATTTGAGGTCCTTGACTCTACTGTAAGCTCCATGGATATTACTCTTACTGTGACCTACGACTCCTCTCGAAAATCAGAATCTTTAGGTTAGTAGGAATTACATCGAAAACTATTCTTCTAATTTACCACAAGGTATTGTGCAACATTGCATTCAACACTGCATCTCCATCGATGAATACTCTTCTTAAAGAGCAGCTATCTACCACAGCTTGATGTATATTGGACATGGGTACCTTGTAGTGGCCTCATGTGGCTTTTCAAATACTATTTGCAAGTCAATATCATTAACCAAAGCCGCCTAACCTTTGCAAGGAAGTCATCATCATCAGTGGGTTGACCATGCTCCACAGGGGCAAAACTTGCTAGGAGGATAGTAACTAGCCCCTCGAGTGGATAAAAGATGTCATTACTGAAGTCCTCATTGGCTATGTAGGTTCCATCCGAGAAGTCTTCATCTTTGGTGGCCTCATCTAAAGCCCATGGGCTAATGACTTGAGGATGTATAGCATTCATGGATTCATTATCCTGTTGTGCTATGTTTGGTTTTGTAGGTTTTTATGGGACCAAGTATATCTCTATTAGGTAAGTCATTTGCTCCATCACCTTTAACTGAAGCCTTCTCTTTAGGACCACATTGGGCCCCATTGTTAGAAATTCACGAATCTTTCTCCCCCGCTTCCTTCATATATACTCGTATTCTTTCTCTCCAAAGGATAGTGAATGTCTGTATCGTTTGACTAGCTCTCTCTTGATTGACATCACTAATAGCTTGCCAATTCTTTCTTCATTTATTGAGAACAACTTCAATCCACTCATCAGTCTCTTCAAGCATAAAATAAGGGCACCTTTCAGATTTTTTCTTCAATACATACTTCTTCATGATCTACCATAATGTGGGTCTCCTTCGGTGACCCTCATGCAAATGGGTGCTCGACACTTTCATCAGGGTTGAGGCAACGAGGGATTGACTCTTGTTGTTTGCCTCTTCTTCGCCTCTGATGGTAATTATGTTTCGATTCCTCATTAGAATCTGATGGAACTCGAGGACAAATGGGTAGATGCTCTTCGTTTGGCCTACTAGAAGGTTCATTGAGTTCTAGTGTTCGCCTCCCTTGTGCTCATCTTTGAGCATGTCGTTTTTAAGTTCAAATGGGCTGCCATTGGTGACATCGAGGGGATCTTCTCGGCCATGAGTTCTCCAACCACTGATTGGCCCTTGGATCGACCTAAGATCTGATCATGAGACCTCACATCAATGTATGATCTCTTTTTGATATATGTAGAGTAGTTATGACATCCTACACAAGTAACTTGACTGCTTGAGGAGGAGGTCGTTGACAGCATCATACCAACATATTTGATCTGACTCTATCCTCTTGGTTCTCCGTTTGCTTGCAGCATCTCAAGCTAGATCCATCCTCTACAAGGTTGTCACGCCTCTCATGTATGTCAATGAGGCCTTCATCTCTCCCATGGGACACCTTTGGTTCGTTGATAAATAAGTTGACCACACAATTGGATTGGTCAAGGTACATCTCGTTCGTCATTGATCCATCATTCCTTCTTCGACCTCGAGTGATCCATTTTGATTCGACGCGGATCTAAATTGTTGTGGTATTTGCGACTTACTGCTTCAATCCGACAATTTTCGTGTACCATCTACTATGATGATACAAAATGGCAACACGAGATTGTCTTCAGCTATGATAGATACGATAGGGAATGGATCTGCATTAGTCTCAAGCTGCTTCTATGTGAATTTGAGGCAGCTTCTTTAATAGTATATCAAGGGTGCCTAGAATATGGTTCACCTTCATCTCTCGATTTACCAACTGAACCAAGGTAGGGCAAAAATGATATGTCAATACTTTCTTGTTTTTTATTGCAAATAGTTTTGAGTCAAAGCCACATATTGGGCCTCTGTGAATTGCATTTGGCAACGAGTGACCAAACTATGAAACTTCTCGAAGAAGACTTGGACAATTTATTCAACCTTCTATTAGATATTTATTAAATCCATGTGAGTAGGTTGCAAATCAATCTTCTTGTATTTGAGTAACTCTTTTTGCATCTCCTCCCATGTATGGATTGACCCCATCTTCAATCATATATGCTTAGCCTATTAGAGATGACATAAAAAACTTTTATGTAATTCACTATCACCCATCTCTCCGAACTCAAGAGTGAACTGAGCTAAATGTTCACCTACGTATTTACCATCCTGCACCAAGAAGGTCGTAAATTTCATCTTGAAGCTTCTCAGAATAGGAGCAAGCCTATCAATCCACTCTGGTATGGCTTACAGTCAACTTCAGTATTTGACGCTCGGAGCTCGATTTCGAACGCATTCAAAAACAAATCGATAACACCATTATAGTTCAAAGGTGCATCCTCGAACTCTATAGATAGATTTGACATTTGGTTGTCTAATATATGATGTTGTTGGTTGACTGGTGGCAACTATATTGGGTATGACCATGGTGGATGCACCTCACCTTAGTATATAGGTCATTGTGGTGAAACTTGTGGATTTACTCCATAGATTGCGAAGGTAGAGGAAACCCACACATGTATGAGCCGTCATGATATTGGGTGCAAGAGGCAGGACCACGGGTTCAGCCACCTGGTATGTGCCCCCAATGTATTAGTCATGCACTTGGACTTCCATGAGAGTTATATAGGGTTGCCCCATGACAGAAGCGAATAAGAAGGATGAAGTCGACATCAGGTACCCCACTTGGGCCATCAAGTCGAGAGGCCTCCGAGCAATATTAACTCGTATATATTGCAAATCTGGCTCATGAGCAATACTGACTTGGGAATGGTATGACTTTAAGTACCAAAAGTCGGCGATCTCTAATGTGGAACTTGAGCGGTTGCATAAGTAGCTTGCCTCTTCCTCTTAGCTAGCATGTCTGTCTTGTTCTTGAATGGTGGTTAGCTGATTCATGATCATAGTGGGCATAGTTTTCGCTATTTGATGAAACAATATACCTTGGAGATCACTGAACTATCCCTGAGTTTTAATCGTTCAAAAGTCATTTCATCGTCTTATCAGAAATTCAGAGCAAACAATGTGTTTTCCTTTTGAGACTGCGTTGGATGAAAGAAATAAGCCAAATCCAACAAATCGTTTGGGCATGGCACTCATGAGCTTTGGACTTGTGAAGGTGAAGCATGATCCACATCAATGCTAGAGGATATCGTCAAATACACTCAATCAAATCGAGTATGCATAAATTGAGTGATTTGTCTCATTGGGTGTGTTTATCGTAAAAATTGACAACTCAATTTGAAGAGAAGCTAGTAGAACCCACTAGAATGGAAGCATGATATGTGGGGTATGTCACATAACTTTGGTCCTCGTTCTCAAATGAAATGATGGATAAGGCTTCAAGAAACGAGAATGGGTTCCCGAGAATCCGACTGCATATCCTGATTGTCGTCAAAATCACCCATACGAATATGATAAGAGCACTCTGTGTGCTCGGGTGCACGTCAAAAACACTAAATTACAACTACTCCTAGAAAAGCAAAGAAAAAGAATAATGCAAGAAGAAAGTAAGAGCTGTGATTTCGTTGATCCCTAGCATGGGTTACACTGAACGTAGCTTATCTTCAAGAGGCATTGGAAGTTGAGCAATTCATGAGGGTTTGGAAACATAGGATCTCTTGTCAATGCAACTTCATGCTTTTTCTTTGCCTCAATGAGCATTTGTATTGGACGAACGTTCGAAGATTCGAAGTGGCTTAGCACAATTTGAACCAACTCCAGGTCCCTTTTGAAATGCCCCTAGAGTACAACCAAACAAGCCCAACACGTATAACATTCTCTATCAAATGATTTTAGGAAATGGAAAAAGGGAAGAGAAATAGGATAGGAATTCAAGAGAGAGAAAGAGACATTAGGAAGAAATTGGAAATTACAAAACTTAACCAATAAGAAACTTAAGAACCAATGTCTACCATCACAAAGCTTGAATTAGCATCTTAAACATGAAGCCTTGATCTCTCACTACTTTACAGCATTGAATCCAAACACATCATCATAAAAAGGAGCAACTCCGTAATGTCATGTGCACCTTTAGTGGATCATCAATTGAACAATTGAACAATTTAACCGATCTATGCTCCAAAAAGATTCAATTTTTTCAGTAGACGGACCGAGAATTGATATGAATATAAGAATTCAAAGGCAACTTCCTAAACGGTGGATAATGAATGCATAGCTGAAAAGCAGTAAATATAAGAGAAGAATTTTATTAGGACCAAACGCATATTTGCTTTCAACAATTCAGTCATTGATATGATATAATATTTGATTGTAAGCTCCCCTTTCCCGCATAGGTATGCATACATTCATTTTCTGTGAAAAGATGATAGCCTACTAATTTTCACAACTTTCACCAAAAAAAGGTTCCACCTGAACAATAATAGAAAGTAGGAAGTAGGATTAGGCCGAGGCATTAGTGTGATACTTTTCAGAATCATTACGAAAGAAGGGTATTAACATGAACCTGGCCATGGCAACTAGTGATATTCAATTCAGTAGCAAATTAACAGCAAAATATTAAATAATATCACAAGAAAGAAAGCCTTTAGAAATATTGCCCATGAACTTGCACATCCTATTTCGTGATAAAGTGTCTTTGGACATCCAGTCACTTGTTTTGCTGCATTATCGTCACCACTCGATAGTCATGTTCCACATGCAACACATGTATAGAAGAAGCTCAAGTGCAGTCATTGCATACATTCGAAGAAATCAAAATAGGAAGGGATTCCACCTTTTACAACCTAGTACTCCAATGACGGCCGAATTCACCTTTACTTCCTTTGACAGTGTTCTTCATCATTCACACCACTCAACAAAAGCTTTTCATCTCGAAACATCACAAACGAGAGGGACTAACTTCACGTTAGAAAAAGAGAAGGCATAATGCCATTATTCTCTTGAAGGCCAGAAATTAACACCACAAGAAAATTAACTACTTCGCTCAGAGGAAATCATACACCAACCCTCAGAAACAAAAGACGACAATAAAAAAGACATGAAACACAAATAACGAACTTCCACCAACCCTCAGAAATAACAATATATTCAAATCGGAGACAAAATTTCACGTTCTTACAAATAAAAGTTAATTTACAGCTCTTTTAACCCCACAAATGGGCTAGCATACAACTCGGGCATGTAGGGTAGTCGCTACCCAAGTACCTACACCCCATCCCATTTGGACTGATACTGACACCCGTACTCGTTCCCAAGTAAACCAGCGTTACTGTAGTATAACCTCCACTTCATGCAGCAAAAGTATGTGCTACAAATAAAAAACCATCACATGACATGTAGAAGACTCACAAAAATCCATCTGGTTGAACCTCATAATGGATTCCAGACCAACCAGCCATTTAGAAACTGACCACTTCACAGATTGTGACACTGACCACTTCACAGATTGTGACACATAATGGATGTGAAACCAACCAACCATAAAGAAACCAACTTCTTGACAGAATATCTGCTAAAGGGGAAGTTTCTTTCTTTCTGATTTTTCAAGAGACCAAATGCAACACATCGAACAGCATCCTGCTCCATTTTCCTAATCATCATTAACGGAAGAAACATGTGTCAGCTAATAACTGCAATTTGCTGTTAAGCTAAGAGAACCTACTTATCAGTAACTAAACACTGTAAACAGGTACTGCTACTTTTACTGCAGAGGACAACACAGGAAAACCTATACAACAACAACTAAGCCTTTTCCTATACTAGATGGGGTTGGCTACATGGATTCTTTGTTTTCACATAGCCCCATCATAATTTGTAGAATCCATGATAAATAAGTCCGACAAAGTTAGCCTCCTCCTTTATCCGGGCTTGAAACCAGCCATGCAAGGGTGATCCCTTACATGGACGGAGTTTCAATAGTTCTCTGACCACAAACAGTAGACAAGGATCCACATTTTAATAGAAGTAACTCCATACAGTCGCACATTGACAAAACAAACCAAAATTTATGCACAAATGTTCCCTCAAACATAGTCACGAATACATGCAACTAAGGTTCAATATGATCCATTTGAAAAAAGAACCTCAACAAGTCTAGATGATTCATACAACCACGTTATGTTATCAATAGCACGCTATAGCGGGTGACCCTTAGCGGGCGACCCGCTAGGGCCGCTAAAGCACACAGACTCTATTTTGGTAACCTGGTTACTTATTGAATCTGAGCGTGTCTCTCTCTCCCACGGCTCCTAACGACCCAGACTCTCTCTCTCTCTCTCTCCCGCGGCTCCGCCTCTGTTGTCCCTCTCCCGTATTCAGAAAGATGTTGCCCTTATTTCTGATGCTTCTAGATGCTCTTTTGAGGTACTTTGTTTTCTCAAGATATGTTTCCTAATTCAGTAATGTCTAAGACGTGAGTTCATTTGATGCTTTTGTTCTGGTGATTATTTCAAATTTTATCGGTTGTGTCCCCCTATGTTGCAGCAGTTTTGTCGTTGGTTCATTTATCTCAGCTGGTGATGTATTTGGTAGTAGTGAGCAATCAATGGTTTCAGAGGAAGCATACAATTGCAAGACAGAGTATCAATATTATTTTATTACTTTGTCTGCATCAATAAGTTTAATTAATAGTGAGACTTGTGGCAGCCAGCTTAATGAAGCAGGTGATGAAACTTTTACCACATCGAGTGTTGTTTCAAAATCACATCCTGAGGGAAGTGGTATTTGCTTTATGGTTCACGGTAAAGTATCATTGGTTTCTTACTTGAAGGAATTGGCTTTTTATGTAAGCCATTCAAGGAGTATGTTCGAAAAGAATAGAAACATATGAGCATGAAGAAGGAAATGTTGAGCATAATACATATCCTTGACACCTTATGTTTGTTCTGTAATGCCTTTATGAGCAGATTTAGGTAAATTTACTTTCTCTTAGGTTGTTTTCTTTATTTGTTTTTCTTTCTTCTCTAAGGCAACTTCTTGTTATAATGCCTTGTTTGCAGTTTCTTGCATGTTCATGATCTTGCTTACATGTTAGTGGAATGTCTTTTGGTGCTTATAGAATCAGATGATGTCATTGTAGTGACTTACCTGTAAAAGACCAAGAGAGAATGCGTAATGGATTTTTTCTTGTGGAGAAGGCTGCTTTGAAGATCTCTTTTATATCAGATACACTTTTGGAGGTTTGAAGTCTTTTTTTTCTTTTCTTTTTTTTTCTTTTTTTGAATCGATATATGGGGTTAGGCATATCCCTACCAGATTCACATGCACAATTATGAAGTCAGAGCCTTCAACTTGAAAGTCCTTTCAAGTTTCTTCCCCAGCCAGGAGAATGTGGTTCCACGTGCTTGGAGGTTTGAAGTTTAATGGGACATGGCTCATTACTATCAATTTAGCTTGAGTAGTACACTGAATACATGTTAGGTGACTTTTTTAAGGAAACCTTGAGTTGTATCAAATGTATAGTTTCAAAAGATTGGATCCAACCACAAGAACTGAAGTTTCTCATCTCAACTCTCTATGGTGTAGGCTTTTCAAAATATAAGGATAACCAATTGGACAAGGTAATATATTTGTGATGGTCTTGAGGTTGACTGGTTTGAATTTTATATCTGTTGATGCAAGTTCTTTGCAGTTCAAAATGGAAGGCCTTCAAAGTAGCATATATGGCATTTGATCTCTTTATAGTCAATACAATCTTCAAAAAATGAGATGAACATTTAATTACTTATAAGAGTGGCTTACCACAAACACAAATTGATTACTTTATTTGTAGAAAAAAAGATAGTGTGTATTGTAAAGATTGCAAGGTAATTCCAGAAGAAAGCTTAACCACCCAACATCGACTTTTAATTATGGATTTACAAATAAAAAATGGACAAAGAAGAAAAGAATGCATCGAGCTATTTGGACTAAATGGTGGAACCCCAAAAGCGAGAAAGAAGATCTATTTAAACAAAAAGTCCTTCAAGGGGATGTTTGGAATTATTTTGGTACACATTGTGATACATTGAACAATATGACTATATATATTAGGAAAGTGGTGAAAGATGTGTTAGGTGTATCTAAGGGAGGTGTACCAGCACAAAAAGAAGCTTGGTGGTAGAGTGAAGTAGTGCAAAATAAGGCAAAGAGGGCATGTTACAAATTACATTATGCTAAGAAAACTCGTGAAACTTTAGAGGCTTATAAGAAAGCAAAGAAGGAAGCGAAAAAGGCCGTCAGTGAAGCAAAAGCTAAAATTTGTGAGGATTTATATAAAAAAATCAACTCAAAAGAGGGTGAAAGAGATATTTTTACGATAGCTAGGGCTAGAGAAGAAAACTAAAGATCTTAATTATGTTAGATGCATCAAAGACGAGGATGAAAAAATTCTAGTGGCAAATGATGATATAAGAAATAGATGGAAAAACTATTTTTATAAGCATTTTAATGAAAATAAAGATGTTAGTATTAACTTAGGAGAGTTAGCCAAATCAAAAAAGTATATAAACCACAATTTCTACCGACGTATTCAAAAGAATGAAGTCAGAGGCTCTTAAACATAAGGGTGGTAAATCGGTAGGACCAAACAATATTCCTATAGAAGTTTGAAAAATACTAGGAGAAATAGGAATCACTTGGCTCACAAGACTATTTAATGAAATATGGAGAAACCAAAAGATGCCTAAGGAATGGAGAGCGAGTACACTTATACCCATATATAAGAACAAGGGAGACATTCACAATTGTGTGAATTATCGAGGTATCAAGTTAATGAGCCATATTATGAAATTATGGGAAAGAATTATCGAACGTAGGTTAAGACAAGTATCGAGTACAACAAAGAACCAATTTGGATTCATGCGAGGCAGATCTACTCTTGAAGCGATTCACCTTTTGAGACATCTTATGGAACATTTTAGAGCAAAAAAAAAATACCTTCACATGATATTTATTCATCTAGAAAAAGCTTATGATAGGGTACCGAGACAAGTTTTTTGGAGAACCTTGGAAAAAAGAGATATCCCATTGACATACATTAACCTTATAAGAGACATGTACGATGGTGCAAAAACATGTGTGAGGACTCAGGAAGGAATGATAGACTTCTTTGAAGTTAATATTGGGTTTCATCAAGGATCAACTTTAAGTCCATACCTATTTATAATGGTCATTGATGAGTTAACAAAACATATTCAAGATGAAGTACCTTGGTGTATGTTATTTGCATATGACATTGTGTTAGTGGAGGAGTCTAAGGAAAAAGTTAATAGAAAAATGGAACTATGGAGAGAAACATTAGAAAGCAAAGGCCTTCGACTTAGTAAAACAAAGACAGAATATATGGAATATAAGTTTGATCATTTGGTTGCTTCAGAGGACATAGAAATTAAAATTGACACACATTGCATCCCCCAAAAGGAACGTTTTAAATACCTAGAGTCAATTTTTCAGAGTGATAAGAATTGATGGAGATGTTATGCATAGAATTAATGCTAGTTGGTTAAAATGGAGTGGAGCATCAGGTATTCTTTGTGATAAGAAGATACCATTAAAGTCAAAAGGTAAATATTATACACCAACAATTAGACCTACCATGTTTTATGGTTCTGAGTGTTGGGCAGTTAATCATCAACATGTACAAAAGATGTCTGTGACAGAAATGAAGATGTTGAGATGGATGAGTGGTCATACAAGAAAAGATTGTATACATCTAAGTCACACAGACACTTTTAAGAGGTGGAGTATCGACCTCGATACGGGTGCAACACCGATACCGACATTGACACCGTGTCGATGCAGCATGGCAAAAAAAAATACAAAACTTTTTTTTTTGGTAACTCACAGTTCTGTCGTCTATGGTATATTTATCCTTGAGAACCTGATCAAAGAGGGAGTAATCCGTGAAGACGATGAAACTGAAGCCTCTTAGTCGACTTGTGACCTTATCTCCCATGATGACCACCTGAGTTACCTCACCATAGTTTCCAAAATGCTCCTACCTCACCATAGTTTCCAAAATGCTCCTTCAGCTTGTTTTCCATCATCTCCCATGAAACTTCGTCGATGAACGTAGAAAAATATCTCAACGCGGACCTTCTTCACTTCCTTTTGTGTGGATATTCCACACTTCAAAATCTGGTATCAATTTTGAAATTCGGGTCTTTTTGGATAAATGGGTCCGAATAGTGAAGATTGATTTGTGTATTATGATAAAATTAGTAGTTGTTTATAGTTTATGTGTTTTGCTTTAATATAAAGTTGTGTACTTGCTATTGTCATATACTTATGTTAATTGATGTCTCACTTGTTGCAGCTTGAATATTATATATAATATATAATATTATATACCCTAATCGTGTCGCCGCACCCAAAATTTTTGAAATTTGCCGTATCCCGTACCCGCACCCATGTCCGCACCCGTACCCACACCCGTGTGACATAGGTATACATAATGAGGTTATTAGAAGCAAATTAGGAGTGGCACCAATAGAGGCTAAAATGAGATAATATCGTTTAAGATGGTTTGGACATATAGAAAGAAGATCAAAAGAAGAACTTCTAAGAAGGTATGAAAAACTAAATTTGAAAAGTATTAAAAGAAGTAGAGGACAACAACAAAAGTGTTGGAAAGAAACAATAAAGAATGATCTAGCTTATTGTGAGTTAACTGCTAACATGGCACATGATAGGGCACTGTAGAAACAAAGAATCCATGTAGCCGACCCCGTCTAGTATGGGAAAAGGCTTAGTAGTAGTTGTTGTTGTTGTAGAATATAACTGTAATGGATATATTTTCATTAGTTAAAATTATTAGTTACTAATACATGGTTTCAATGATGAAGAATGTTATCCTATTGTTGTGACAATGCACTTTCTAAAGTAAAATTGTTAAATAGAACATTTTGTGTTTGTTAATTTTAAAATAGTTTAAACTTCTTTCTAAGAATAATGCAATACGGCTGATATGTATCATATCAGTCAAATTGTGTAAGTTCAATCATACAATCTGGGACAAGGACTGATACGGCAAACCTTGGTTGAGGCAAGGCACCCCATGTTGTGGATTTCATGCTAATCTTGGAATTTTAATGTTTCTTTTGTTATTAGTGTGAAATGAGATACACAAGGTGGTAGCAGCATCGACTTCGTGTTTTAGATGTAACGAAGCACAACGTTCACAAGATAACAAAATTTGTAGATGAATTGCCCAACTTTTACTTATTAATATTAATCTATTGCTTCATCCGAAGCGCCTAAGAAACTGCTAGATAGCACTTAACCACTTAAAGGGGTCAATGACAAACTGGTGATAAATGCTATTGGCAACATAGGATGGAAACACACATACATGTAACCTGTGCAAAAAAGAAGAAACTTATAAAACAGCAGAAACAACAGCACCATCAAACACCTCCATGCTTAAATTGATTGAAGGAGGGGCAAAAGACTAACCTATTATCTGGACATGTTTCTTCAAACACAAAGTCAAGAATATTTGCAATCTAAAAGTTCAACTTATTCATTTGACAAAACAAGCTCAAGAAGTCTTCAATTAAGATAACAACGTACTGGCCGCAGACAAGCATGTTAACGTAAGCCATGCAAGAAGGAATAAATTTACCAAAAGAGCAGAGACAGAGACAATATCATCGTTATTCATATCTAAAGTTAAAAAACAACAGAGATTTAGGAACCCAAAGCTCTTCAAAAGACAAAACAAAAATGTGATTGATTACCTAGACTAGTGTTATCTGAATTGCACTGTATTGTATGATATGGTGTAATACATATCGCATCATTATACCATAGTGTATCGTATAAGATACATTATGGTACATTATGGTTATGTATCGTGCGATACGATACGCCTAAGCCTTTATAAAAGGTTTGATAAATGATCAGTAGAGAATAGATAACAAAACCAATTTGACATGATCAGTAGAAATATTTCCTGCAACTACTAAATGAATGATCAAGAAAAGCAAAAGCAAAAGCAATAACAAGTTTTGACATCTTGCCAATGTAACAAAATAGAAGAATGTATTTTCACAAATTAAGATGTTTTATGGCACAGCCTCCTGTCATACGCGAAGGGGTAGCCTGTTAAAACTGTTTAGAAATGCCCAGCTCATAACCAGGGAACAGTGAGAATGCCACTGCAAATAATAATATTAAATTCTTTAGCAAAGGAAAACATAAAGGCCTTTCAAAGCACTCCTACAATGTTATTTCAAAGATAATTGTGTACCAACAAAGAAGAACTGAGCTGCTCTTTTTGAAGTGTCTCATAAACAATGGGGTTGAAAAGCTTGGTGCTAGGCCAACATACAGGTTACCAACATGACCAGCCATGATTTCAACCATCACCAGGAGACAACAAACATATTCCAATCTTATTGCTGGAATAAGTGCCTAATCTAGTGCAGTGTCTGTCTCAGCTTAAGTAACCAGCCACGACAAGCAGTTAATCATGTGTAGAATTATCGTGATTTTTTCTGATTTTTTTCAAATTTTTTAGTATTAAAAAATGATATGATGTGATACAATACCGATAGTAGACCAAAACAATACTCGATACAATACAATATGAACAACACTGACCTAGACAATGGAGCAGTTGTACATGCTGCAGAGCTGAAGTAGTGCAGCCTGATTGGCAGGATCCAGTGAGCCTTGTATCGTAGCTGGATATCTTCCTGGTGATTGAGCTGAAACCCTTGCCAAATTTGTTATCACGTACTCCTTTATATCTTTAACATCCTTCACAATGTCCTCTTCCTTTTTCCCAGCATTATAGAGATTCACAAAAGATGCAGTATAACCAACAGCTTCACCTATATCTGGAACTTCCGGTTCATCATCCACTCTCTCTTGCTCTGGATGTGAAAGCAGAGTAACAATACTGTCGAGCATTTTCCCCCATAAAATTAGAATAGGTTGTGAATCCTGTAAAAGGCTAGGAGATTCGCACAGAAGTCTGGTTGAAGCAACAAGACACAGCTTCACCTCTACGGCACCTGTTACCAACTTCAGATTCGGTATCCACAATTGTTCCAAAACCATCATAAAAAGGTTATCCTGAACCGCATTGATGGTGTTAACAAGAGTCGTGTGGCCATGTTTCACTAAGAACAGGGACATAAATATGAGGAGAGACTTTATGAACTTTATGGTTCTCTGCTTATGCAAACGTAGAAACAGAGAATTCCAAATGTGAGTCACAAAGGGAGATAAGATTTCGTAGCTCAAGTTTTCTACCACCGTATTAACAATGTAGAAGCCGTACTCCTCAGTGCGAGATACATTAATAAGCTTTTGAAATATACCAAGTACCTCGCTTAGCCTTTGGTTAAGCTCTGCGGGAGCCTTCTGGAGGTAAGCCTGCAGCAACCTCACAAGTGCCGGAATATTCGCCTGCCTCACCCACAACTCCGGTGATAAAATTGGAACAAAAAGCTGCATATACGTAGCAGGCAGAGGCGGTCGGTTAATGCCAATCATCTGAGCAAAGATTTGAAGAGCGTAGGGCAGAAACTCAGCAATGTCCTCCACCAATATCTTTTGAAGAATGTCAAAGAGGCCAGCTTCCAAAGTTCGTATCAGCGAAGGATCCTTCTCGCAGGTTCGCCTAACTAGTGCTGCCACGGATTCAAATAGGTAGTGATTGAAAACCGGGTTCTTCGGATTCTTGCAGACCTCATTCAGTCGCGTCTTGAGACCAGCAATGCACGCGGCTGCAACGTCTGCATTGAACTCCGCAACTCCAAAAGCCCTCATTATACACTTCATGGCATACTGATTCTCCTCAGACTCCGATAACTGGAAAACATTATACAAGTTGGTTATTAATGAAATTAAAAATGGTGCGATATCCAAGGCATTGTACCGTGGCCGGCCATCATCTTTGACGAGCAATAACTTCTCAATGCAATTAGCAGCATAGGAATGAACCACATTTGATTCCGCAGTCAAGAATCTGACAACGTGGGGGATGAGCTCGAGCGCCAAATTCTTCGGAATTCGGCTGCGAAACGTGGTGAAGAACTTCAACCCATCGGCCTTGAGCATCGGCTGCGAATTCACGTCCGGGAACTTGAGTTCCGGCTCGATCACTCCTTTGAAGAAGCTCTCCACATCCACAAGGTCATTGCTCGCAAGCGAGACCACCAAGTATATCGCGCAATCCTTCTCCTTCCAATTCGTCGCCGGATTCGCAGAGTACTTCTCCATCATGGTCTGCACTTCCGCCGACACCAACACCCTCACTTGCTCGCGGTAATTCGTTACCAGCCCTTTCACAAGCTCACACGCAGTCCTCCTTCTCGTGTCCATATCGCTTCCCTCGATATCCCTCCTCACATATTCCACATAATTCATCTCAAACAATTCTTCATCGTCCTGGCTAACCCGAACGTTCGGTATAACGATGCTCTCACAGATCAACCTAAGCGTCTCCTGGCTCGAGAACAACGTATGATCGACGCTCGTGCTAATAGTCGTCAAGAATTTTATGGCGGTAATCGTGAGCCTATTTCGATTTGGCATCGCAGAGACGGCTACCAACAGACTCCAGACTGCGGACGCAAATCCAGGAAGGAAAGGACGGAATTCCTCCTCGTTCTTCTCCATGTAGAGGTTGATGTTCTCGCAGACCGCCGAGCGGAGCTCATCTGCAACCTCACGGCCGCCACCGAATTCGTCATTGTCAAGAACCGGATATGAAATAGCGAGATACTTCTGGAACTCGCTCATCCATTCGTTCATATGATCCTCGAAGAACTCCGGAAGCTCCTGGAAGTTAAGAGAGAAGAAAATCCGGCAGCAGAGTCGCTGGCACTCGAACCACCGCCGGAAATCCGCACCGGAAGCTCCAGAGGCAGCGCCGGCGTCAATTAGACGGCCGGTTTGGAGGAATAGCTCAAGGAGGGGGGCAGCGAAGCCATCAATGCAGTACTTGAGATCAAGGAGGAGATCATTGGTTCTGTACCGGAAACGGAACTTCTTGAAGATGGAATTCGCTGCGGTGAGGACCCCGGACACGGCGGAGTAATCAGAGGCAGCGGCCGCCGCCCGGAGACTGGAGACAATCTCCGGGAGGAGTCCCGGCCACGATTTGGGAAAATCTGATTTTCCGATGACGGCAAGCGACTCGCTGAGCTGTCCCTGGATGGGCGAGCGGGAGGAGAGCATGAGGCCGACGATCAAGGCCTTGATCTGCTCTTTCTCGCCGTCGGAAACGGCTGGAGACGATGAATCCGTCGGGGGAGACCATCGGGATTTGAGATGGTTTTTGAAGGCGACGGAAGCAGCGAGGCGCACTTGATCGAGGCGGGAAGGATCGGTGAGGAGGCGGAGAACGTTGAGGGCGTAGCCAGGGCGGTCGGCGGCTTCGGCGAGGTACTCCTCAGCCTGCCGGCGGGGCTGCCGGTCAGGCGAGAGGGTTTGGAGGAAGCACCGGGTTAGGATTTCTAGGGTTTCCGGCGACGCGTCCATCGTCGATCGAGATCGAGCGGGAGAGGTTTTGAACTCCGGATGGTGCCTAGCCTACTGCAGCACTGCCGGCCCCTCCTTTATGGGTCGGGTAATTCGGGTGATGAGAATCTTATTCAACTAGATATCCTTAATAACCGTGCCTTTTCCTCTTTCTTTCTTTTTTTTCTTTTCTTATAATTATAATGAGGGACAGCGGGTATCAAACTCATCACCTGCAACCTTTGAGTTTCACCCCTAACCAGGTGAGCCGTTGCTGTTTATGCATAGACCTTACAAATTGGGTTGGGTTTTGGGTCACTCTGGATTCAGGTCAAAATGGAATGACACACATGCAACCCAATTTTTGTTCGAGTCATTTTTTAAATCTGGACTGACGTGGGTCAAGTGTGGTCAACTTCATCTCGATCCAATATATATAACAATATTCTTATATTTATTTATTTATTTATTCATATCTTGTATTTACTTGTATAATACATATATCGTAACTAAGAACCACACAAAAGTGCACAACCATCCATTCTCAAATGCACTTAACCATCTCTAACATTTATTTGTACGATCAATAGTGGAGATTTTAATTTAAAAGTTAGAAACTTAATGCACCAAATTTCTTATCATGTTGATTGAAAGGTAAAAATATTTAAGTGGATTTAAGCATAGATGGGTGTGCAAATGAGTTATGCTGTCATTATAACCTATATATATATATGTATATATGTATACATATGTGTATATGTATAATATCCATATTATAATAGGGTTGGATTTTTCAGACATATTTGTTTGAAGTCTTTGGAAAAATGTAGTTCCTTTAGAAGCTTTGACAAACTCGGACCAAACAGGTGATCCGAAACCAAGGATGTGTCATTCCAACTTCCAAAGTATAAGAAATTTGATGATCCAAAACCAAACCTCACTCTAATTGTGGCCATCTACATAAAATTTGATTCAACATTGTGCTTCATCTTCTGTCTTTTAGCATTTAACTAAGGGCAAAATCATTTTATCATTTTCCTTCGATACTTTTGAAGCTCTCCTTTACCTCTTCTAAAGTGTTTGCCATCTTATTTCTCACACCTTTCCACTAGAGCATTGTGACCTTTTCTCCAAATGTAAAAAACACCTTCAGCATTATTTGTCTGCATTTGTCTTTCTTTTATTTCTTCTTGCTCTTTCCAAACTCTCATATTTCTCTCTTTATCTACCCCAAACATGCCCTACCCATTTATTGGTGTTTTCACCATGCATGTATGATATATATATATATATATATATATATATATATTCAGCTTTTCAGTTTATTCAATTTTCAAACCTTAAAAACTGAATCGACTGATAAACTATTTTTTTATAATAATGCAAACTGAACTCGAAACGATTTTCAGTAGAACTGAACCGAAATAGAAATTTTTGTTTGGTTCAGTTATTCGGTTATATCCGAATAATGATCACCCCTAAAGACTGAAAAGAACTGAAGTACTTGAGCCTCTTGGTATGGGCAAATAGACGCTCGGTTTCAGGTAAACAGGAATCTGGATCCATAACCAAACCAGAACCTGGCTGGTTCTGGTCTCGAACTAAAACTGTCAGTTTTTGTTCGAGTTGAAAATTGTATAAAGCTTTATTGAAAAAATAATAATAAAAGGCAAACCGCTGATTCTGGTTCCATAGAAGGTCGAACCAGAACTAAACTAGGAGGTCCCCAGTTTGGTTATGGTTTTGAATACCATACCAACCTGCTTCCCACTTGTACGGCTCCAATTGAAACTGCCAGTCCAATTCAAAACCGGACATGTCTATGGGCAAAGGCTTGGCATTCATTTATTTAATATTTTACTTATCAATAATTTGATGATTTACGATTTGGGTATTTTTATTGTATTAGATTAATGATCACCTCAATTTTTAGGTTGACCATATATATATATATATATATATAAAATTCATGTGCACATTCAGATTGAAATCCCTTAAAGATATCTACCGTTGGATCTTCAACAGTAAAGATTTGAATTTAAAAAATATTTAATACATATGATCCTTTTTATTGGAAAGTACAAATTACTTTTAATTTTTAAATTAAATTCTCTATTATTGATGATTGTGATCGAATGATTCAGATTTGATTTGAAGTATGCATACACATACTAATTTCTCTCTATATATACAGAGAAAGTGGATGATGCAACCTGGATGAAAACCCATCTTGACCGGTCATCTCAACGATCTTAGATGAAAGTCGTGCAGCTCCTTATAGTCTTAATTAATCCTTTCTGTCCAAGCCCTAAACCATGACATTCCTCCCTTGCTCTCCTGTTTCGCCCTCTCTCTGCCTTCCTCTCCCGTTTCACTCTCCCTCCCTCTCTCTCATTTTCTTCTCTCCTCCTTTTTGTGGCTCTCTCGCGCAATTATAGCATGAACTTCATCTCTCTCATTCCGCCCAAGAACCACATCTCTCCTGAATGGCCCAAGAGGTTGCATCTTCTCCCCCTTTCACTTTCTCTCCCGTTTTTATCGCTCTCCCTTTTCCTCTCTCATGCAGCCGCAGACGAGCAAGAACTACATCTCTCCAATTCAACCTCTCCTATGAGCGAGTGGCTTTCTCTCCCTCTCCTATGGTTGAGTCGCTCTCTCTCCCTCCCTCTCTCTTGCTTAGGTACGAGGATCTGGTCACCATTAAGAGTTCTAAGAGATCAACCTTCGTTTAAATATTTGGTGGATGCACTCTTTGCTGTTTCGGTTACATGATATGTTTCTTGCATTTCTTCTTGATTAGAATACCGGTTTCTTGCAACCTTAGCGTTTGTTCCTGTGGTTCTGCTTGTCGCAACGTTGCAATGGATGCCTTTCGCTCCACGCGACGTTCGCGTCCCACCTCTGCGTATGTGTGTCCTAGGCTCCCAGCAGTTAACGCCTTGTTCATGTGGTTTGCTTGTCCCAGCAGCATTGGACGCCTCTGGCTCTGCGCGACGTGTGCTTCCTAGCTCCTCAACCTCCTTTGCATGCCTCTCGCTCTACGCGTCCCGGCTCTTGAGAGGTTCTGCTTGTCCCATCTCTTCTTCCATCAACAACCTCCTTGGGCAACGTGTCACAAAATATATCTTTTTCAAATGAGGCTACATTGTTGTTGCATTAATGGTGTTTGTTTTTGTGACTATTGGTGTTTTTGTTTTTGACTTTGAAATTCTAAATTCATCCAAAAAAATGATTGATAATAGAAAAGGAAAATAAGTATCAATTGGGACTGTGAGTTATGATCAAAGTGTTCCTTCAAGTTGAGGATCAACAACAAAACCTTCAGTTTCAACACCTCGTGATGATGCATCATTATGGATATACGTGTAAAGGAGAGAATCATATAAATGTGGTGGAGGTAATACATATTTTATATGTAAATTTTACAATATGAGTTTTATAGTATCATATATTGAAGTGAAGACACATATTTTGAAATTATCAAAACATATATAAGAGTATGTCCGAATGTGGATGAGAATTTATGAAAACAATTAATGAAAAGGAAGATGAGTATAAAAAGAATAATGAAATGAGTGAAAAATGAACAAATATTCCATTATTTAGTGGATACAAAAAAGATTTAGAAAAGAAAGTTAATGCAAAGTGAGTTTAAAGGTTTTAGATAAGTAATTGAAAAATCATTTAATGTAGCTAGAAGAGAGGAAATTGATAGAAAGGTTGGAAGATTTTTTTTTTCAAGTTCACTTTCTTTTAATGTAGCAATAAATCAATATTGAAAAGATCTTGTCACTTCATTGACTAATTGTAATTTACATGGTTATATTCCTCGAAGTTATGAAAAATTACGAACCATAATTCTTAAAGAAGAAAAAGCCAATATTGAAGGCTTTTAGGACATAAGAAGTTTTTATGGGAAACTAATGATGTTTCTATTGTTTCTGATGGATGAAGTGATATTCAAAGGCGTTCACTAATTAATTTCATTGCTTATTCAATTAGTGGGCCAATATTTTTGAAGTCTGTTGATGTATATAGAGAAATTAAAACTGCAGGCTAGTTCAAAGATTTATTTATAAAAAAATAAAAAAGGCTGGTATAATTATAATTAGTATTATTTTAATTGATATTAACTACGCTACAATGATATGTAAGCTTTAAAAAAATCACTTGATATCAACCAATGAGCAGGTAAACAGTAGCATCGAGCAAGCAATGAACGGTAATTTTTTGCATAAATAATATTTTTTTGGCGTAAATAGTATTTTTTGCTTAAAAGTATCTCTTTTTAATAGACAATGATAAAGCTATACGCCGTGAACTAGCACATGATTTGAAAAACTATAGTAAAGAAGCAATGTTCTTAAAATAAGTAAAAGAAATTTGAGTGTATGAAAATAAAGAAGCAAGTTACTTACGAATAAGTAAAAATTTAGAGTGTATGATATACTAAATTTATTGAGGGTGCATATGCTTACCGTCTTAATTCTTAATTTAAGTTTAATTTTTGGTTAAATTAAAGTTTTCTTTCTTATATTTTATATTTATTTTTAATTTAATTTTTATAAATTTTATTTTCAAATTAATATTTATACTTATAAAAAAAATTAAAATAATTTTATCATTAAATTTTTTTATAATTTCATTAAAATATTATCCAATTGACTATCAAAGTAATTTTTTTTGTCCAATCAAAATTCCTTTAGATGCTTATTTGCATTATAAAGCGTTAAATAAGTATTAAATTTATTCTAATAAATATTTATTTCTTTTAAGTAGATACTTCTATATTCAATAGATTTTTTTTTTTTATTTCTAACAGATATTTAATTTTTATTCAGTATTTTCCCATAAGTACAATTTTATAAGTTTTTTACTCCATAAATTTCTATTGAGAAATAAATTAAAAATGTTAGAACAAAAAATTAACGATATAGACATATTAAAAACTTTTATAAATATAATTACTGGCTTAAAAAATAAAACTATAAATATTAAATTAAAGAAATAAATTAAAAATGTTAGAACAAAGTAACGATATAGACTATATTAAAAAGCTTTATAAATATAATGATTGGCTTAAAAAATAAAACTATAAATATTAAATTAAAAATAAGTAAAATATAAGGATCAAAATTTAATTTAATCTTAAATTTTTAGTAAATTTTTATTATGTTATTATTACATTATTTAAAAATTCTTAATAAAACAATTTTAATCAATTTTGGAAAAATATACACGATTCGATCCTTGAACCATAAATCTAATGGTATATTAATAACAAACGTTTCTACAATCAATTTTCAAAATTTCTTACATCCTGAACTGGGAGTTTAAGACTAGCGCATATTCAAGACATGTTATAAATTCACTTTTAAGTCCATCCAAGCATCAAAACATGTTCAATAAATGTGTATTTAAATCGAGTTGTTAATTTAATTATTTTAATAATTAATTATATAATAAATTGATTTTATATTTGAATATATTAATTAAAAAATAATTTAAAAATAATATGTTTTATTTCATAATATAAAAAATTATTTTTATATATTAAATTGTTAAAAGATATATAAATTGATTAAAAATTTATTTAATTAAAGACAAAAATAATATTGTTTTATTTCATAATATAAAAAATTATTTTTATATATTAAATTGTTAAAAGATATATAAATTGATTAAAAATTTATTTAATTAAAGACAAAATAATATTATATTTCTAAAACTTTTGAAATAATTTATATCACCAAACTTTAAACTTGTGAAAAATTATTATAATATATTACATTTCATATAAAAATTAAAATATAAATTATCAAATATACTATAAACAGTGAAAAAAAATTTCAAAAAAAAGTTGTTAGCACAATAAAGTAATCTACCAAACATACTCTTAATAACATCAAACAACTTAGAAGTAGAAAAAAAAATATTGATAACTTATAAAGCGAAAGTTTTAAACATTTTGACAAAGTTTTATTGAAATGTTATCATTCTCAAAAAAAAAATCATCTAAAATTTCCTTACAGATTATTAATAATATCTATAATAACTATTAAAGTGTTTTAGAAACATAAAAATATTAAATATATAAATTTCCATCATTTAGAATTTATTTAAAACTAAAATACATAATTTTTATAAAATATTATTTATCACATTCCATAATATTTCAAATCGAACTTGTAGATATAAATGACAGTTTTAAAAGTGTTTGCTTTATAAAATATTGTTATCACATTATAATATTTCAAATCGAACTTGTAGATATAATGAAACAGTTTTATAAGTGTTTGCTTATAAGATATTCAAATAGAATGCTTATAAGACTCATAAATACTAAAAAATTATGTGTATATGTTTATTTTAAATATTTTATTCATATTTATTTATCATTTTTACAAAACCAGCTAAGTAGTAATTACATTATTTTTTGATTAAATTAAATTTTTTGTGTTTATAATAGTTTACATTTATTTTTTAATTTAGTCTTTATAATTTTTTACTTTTCAAATTAATCCTCATGCCTTATAAAATATTTTAAAATAGTCTGCCACTATTAAGCACACATGTTATAACTTTTTTGTTATTAATTTAATTCTTATTATACATTTTTATACATAATAAAAAATAACATATAAAAAAGCTCCTATTAGACAAAAAACAAATACTTTCTTTGAATAAACAAACACATACTAAAATAAAAAAGTATTTATTGGACAAGCGAGAACCTACTAAGAAGAAATAAGCATTTGCTATAATGAAGAATGTATTGAATTGGCGTTTTATGGAGAAAATGATTATATAAAGAAGTTCATGTTTAATAAAGAAATATTTACTTGGTTTTCATCAATTGATGTTAATATAGTAGTATTATAACAAAAGTTAATAACTTAATTTATTTTAAATTTTTTTTTATAAACATAAAGACTAATTTGAAAGAAAGAAAATATAAAAATTGAATTAGAAATGAGTACAAAATATAAAATTAAAATTTTAATTTAATTTATTTTTTTAACACTTACATATAGTATTCATAAGTGTGAAAAAAAATTAATATAGTGATAATAATGTTTGAATTTTACTATATTTTTTAATATTTAATAAATAAAATATTAAATAAACGAATAAGTGCACATAATATTTTAAGAATTTAAAAAATATTTAATACATATGATCTTTTTCAATAAAAAGTACAAAGTACTTTTATTTTTTAAATTAAAATCTCATTGATGATCGTGATTGAATGATTCATCTTGATTTAAGTATGCATATACTAATTTCTTTCTATATATACACAGAAAGCGGATGATGCAACCTAGATGAAAACCCATCTTGTCTGGTCATCTTGCGGGTGCGAGTGCGGGATGCAACCTAATTTCATCCTCGTCCTTGATGCATCTAACATAATTAAGATCTTTAGTTTTCTTATCTTTAGCCCTATCTATCCTAAAAATATCTCTTTCATCCTCTTTTGAGTTGAGTTTTTTTTATATAAATCCTTCTATATTTTAGCTTTTGCTTCACTCATAGCCATTTTCGCTTCCTTCTTTGCTTTCTTATAAGCCTCTAAAGTTTCACTAGTTTTCTTAGCATAATGTAATTTGTAACATGCCCTCTTTGCCTTGATTTTATTTTGCACTACTTCACTCCACCACCAAACTTCTTTTTGTGCCGGTACACCTCCCTTAGATACACCTAACACATCTTTCACCACTTTCCTAATATGTATAGCCATATTGTTTCACATATCACAATATCACAGGGTGTACCAACATAATTCCAAACATCTCCTTGAAGGACTTTCTGTTTAAATATATCTTCTTTCTCGCTTTTGAGGTTCCACCATTTAGTCTGAATAGCTCGATGCACTCTTTTCTTCTTTGTCCATTTTTTTATTTGTAAATCCATAACTAAAAGTCGATGTTGGGTGGTTAAGTTTTCTCTTGAAATTACCTTGCAATCTTTACAACACGCTCTATATTTTTTTCTACAAATAAAGTAATCAATTTGTGTTTATGATAAGCCACTCTTATAAGTAATTAAATGTTCATCTCATTTTTTAAAGATTGTATTGACTATAAAGAGATCAAATGCCATAGCAAAATTTAAAATCTCCCTACCTTCCTCATTTATATCCCCAAAACCAAAGTTTCCATGAATCCCTTGATATCCTAATGCCTCTTTACCGACATGTCCATTTAAGTCTCCTCCTAAATAAATCATTTCCCTTTGTAAAATCCCTTGAATTACCTTATCTAACTCTTTCCAAAAAGCTGTCTTTATAGTACCTTCTAGGCATACTTGGGGTGCGTAAGCACAAACAACTATATTCAAAACCTCTCCTCCTAACACTAATTTCAACATCATGATTTGGTCACCATATTGTTGTATGTCTACTACACTATCCTTTAAATCTTTATTTGTGATAATACCAACTCCGTTTCTAGCCTTTTCCTTACCTGAGTACCGTAATTTAAAACTTATATCCTCTATCTCCTTTGTTTTTTCTCCAACCCATTTTGTTTCTTTTAAACATAGAATATGAATCTTTCTCCAAATCATAGTATCTACCACCTCCATTAGCTTACCGGATAATGTTTCGATATTCCAAGAACCAATATGAATCTTATTATCTAGGACTAGCTTCCTTACCCTCCGCATTCGTCCATATTGAAAATACGGAGACCCTCTCTGTAAACTATTCACGACATTCGGGCAGTAATGTAGCAGGACTAACTTCTTTACCTACACCCGTTCATGATGTGGGAACCCTCTCTGCAATTGATTCACTACATTCGGGCAAAAATATAGTGGCCCTTGCTTACTTATTGCTACATTCAGGCTCTGCAACACGTCGCTAGGCGAGGACGCCCTAAAACAATTCTCATAATTTTTGTAATCCATATTATAAAATTCGACAAATTTTTATGTTGGCTATTGGAAGCCTAACACAACCCTCCTCCTTTATCCGGGCTTGGGATTGGTAATGCAAGGGTGATCCCTTACATGATAATAGTAAGTACACAACTTTATATTAAAGCAAAATGATAATAGTAAGTAAACGGTAAACAACTACTAATTTCATCATAATACACAAATCAATCAAAAGAAAATCAGAATCTTAATATTTGATAAATGAAATGAATCTGTACCTGATAAATTATAGATCTTCACTATCAACAATATTATCAACTGAAGGGACTATCGAATTAGTGAGTTCCATATTAAGGGTATGTAAACCTTGGTTGTCATCTAAATGATATTCTTTTAGATTTGCATCCCAATATTTTGATGCTCCTTCACTACAATATATTCAAATAAATAATAATAAAAGATCAAATATAATCATCATTATTAATAGAAAAGAAAACAATGTCGAAAGTTTAGTAATTAGTTACTTGTACTCATCATTAGGTTGTGAAACCAATCTTAGATTTGAATGAACATAAATTGAATCTTGAGCACGACTACTTGAGAGATTGTTCCTTTCGATATTGTGAATTTGAGAATATAAACTTCAATTCCTTTCACAACAAGATGAAGTAGTAGGTTGAGATAATAGTTTTGATGCAAGCTTTTGACAAAAAGGCATCTCAAATCAATAACATGCCCAACAATCTAGTGGATTTGGATAATCCCTTGTTTTTAGTGCTTCTAGCGAATCAAGTTGGCACAAAAAACCTTTCCATATTTAGAATTTACTTGCCTAAGTAGGTATGAGTCACGATAAATAATTTTCAAACACATTTGCCTATTCTTTTCTATTTTAGGACCACTTCTCTCATGCAACCATTTCTTCCCATAATATCTTGGATTTAAAGAATGTGTTAAATAATGCAAGAGAGTGTTACTTTTGTCTCATCTTGAAACTAATATAGAATGAACATGATCATAAAACGATGATATTTCATATTGTTCTTTTTTGTCGTGCTTCAAAATTATTGACTCAAACTTTTTAATCATGATATCCTATATTTCATAAACTTTATGTTGGTTCATCTTTATAAACTTCTCTCAACATCTCCTAAATAGGTGTGTGAATTGAAGAAAATATGATACCTTATCCCACCATAAGAATAATAGTCTTCACTGTGTAGGCCCTTGCCTGATCTTCAACCTTGTTACCACGGTATAAATCTCATCTTGATCAATAACCATTTGAACCAATGATGTCTTGATTGTGTTATCTTTTTACCATCACAATCAAAGAAGCAAAACATATTTCTATAACCTTCAACAACTTTAAATGAGAATGTCTATTAAATATGACTAAAATTAAATAGTGATTCATTACAAAATTCCTTATCTTTATACAATCTACTACTATATCTTTAATCCATGAACACAATTCATATGCACGAAGATTATCTTTATCTTTTGATGGCTTATATATATGAGAAAGAGTCAAATTTAAATTGTGAACAACACAAGTTGTCCAAAAGATGTGTAGATAATAACCTTCCAAACTTAACCCTACACTGTCACAATTAGTTGTATTATCAGTGATTATTTGTACAACATTATCTGGTTCAACACTCTTAAAACTTATATAAATAAATCTTTGAAGTAGCCTACAGCTTTAATTTCTCCACATGCATCAATATACTTCAAAAATATTGGCCCTAATTGAATAAGCATTGAAATTAATGAGTGGACACCTTTGAATATCACTTCATCCATCAGAAACAATAGAAACACCATTAATTTCTCATGAAAACTTCTTATGTCTTAAAAGTCTTTCAATATTGACTTTCTCTTCTTTAAGAATCATGGTTCGTAATTTTTCAGAACTTAGAGGAACATAACCATGTAAATTACAATTAGCTAATGAAGGAACAAGATCTTTCTAATATGGATTTATTGTTACATTAAAAGGAAGTGAACTTGAAAAGAAAAATCTTTTAACCTTTCTATCCATCTCCTCTCTTCCAACTATATTAATGGATTGTTTGATTCCTCCTTTAAAACTTTTAAACTCACCTTGCATTAACTTTATTTTCTATATCTTCTTTATATCTACCAAATAATGGAATATTTATTTTTTTTTCACTCATTTCGTTCTTCTTTTCATACTCATCTTGCTTTTTCATTAATTGTCTTTATAAATTCTCATCTATGTTGGGACATACTCTTATATCATGTTTTGATAATTTAAAAAGATATGTCTTCACTCTAGTATATGATCATATAAAACTCATGTTGCAAAATTTACATATAAAATGTGTATTACCTCCACTACCTTGATATGATTCTCTCCTTTACGCGTACATTCACAATGGTGGATTATCACGAGGTGTTAAATTAAAGGTTTTGTTGTTGATCCTGAACTCGATGAACACTTTCACTGGAACTCCGAGTCCCAATATACTCGTTTTCCTTTCCTATTGTCGGCCATTCTTAGGATGAATTTAGAATTTCAAAGTCCGATTGAAAAACAAAAATACTAATAGTTAGAAACACAAACAATATTAACATAACAACAATGTATATTAATAATAAAAACAACATAAACAACATTATAATTGATTGAAAAACATATATAGATGACAATAGCGTGAATTTAAAAAGACATACTTTGTGACAGGTTGTCGAAGGAGGTTGTTGGTTGAAGAAGAGTTGGGACGCACAGAACCAAAGGAGGCTGAGGAGTTGGGACGCGTAGAGCTAGAGGTGTCGACTATTGGGAGCCTGGGACATGGAGAACTAGAGGAGGCTGAGGAGCTGGGACGCACACATCGCGTAGAGCCAGAGGCATCCACTACAATGTTGGGGCAAGCAGAACCACAGGAACAAGGCATCGATTATTGGGAGCCTAAGACATGCAGAACCAAAGGTGGGACGCGCATGTCACGCGGAGCGAGAGGCATCCACTACAGTGCTGCGACAAACAGAACTAGAGGAACAAACGCAGAAGAGGTCGCCCGTAGAGCATTGGTGGACACGCAGAGGAACAAATGCGTGGGAAAAGCAGAACCACAGGAACAAACGCAGAGGTCACTCATGGAACGTTGATGAACACACAAAGAAACAAATACATGGGACAAGCAAAACCAGAGAAACAAATGCAGTGGTCGCCCGTGGAATGCTGATGGACACGCAAAGGAGGTAGCCCGAACACTGATGGACACGTAGAGCCGCAGAGGAACAAACATGTGGGCTACTTTTATACCAGACGACCTAAAAACGTGGTCAAATATAGACCTTGACACATTTATCGCACCTCGAATCGTCTATGACACGTTGATCGTGTCTGCAAAGCACCACATGTTAGTACCGCACCGACACGGAGTCGGTGTTGCACCAGTGTTGGGGCTGACACTCCACCTCCTAATTATATAATATTATATATATTATATATATAATATTCAAGCTAGAACAAGTAAGACATCAATTAACATAATACATGATAATAGTAAATACATAACTTTATATTAAAAGCAAAACATGTAAACGGTAAACAACTACTAATTTCATTGTAATATACAATTCAATAAAAAGAAAATCAGAATTTTAATGTTTGATAAATGAAATGAACTTTTACCTGATAAATTATAGATCTTCGCTATCAACAATATTATAAACTGAAGGGACTTTCGGATTAGTGAGTTTGATATTAAGGGTATGCAAATATTGACTGTCATCTAAATGATATTCCTCTGGATTTGCATCCCAATACTTTTATGCTCCTTTACTGTAATATATTCAAATAAATAGCAATAAAAGATTAAATATAATTATCATGATTAATAGAAAAGAAAACAATTTTGAAAGATTAATAATTAGTTACCTTTAGTCAGCATTAGATCGTGAAACCGATCTTATATTTTAATAGCCATAAACCAAATCTTCAGCATGACTACTCAAGAGATTATTCCTTTTGATATTATGAATTTAAGAATACATACTCCAATTCCTTTCACAACAAGATGAAATAGCAGGTTGAGATAATAATTTTGATGCAAGCTTTTGAAGAAGAGGCTTCTTAAATCCATAATATGCCCACCAATCTAGTGTATCTCGATAATCCCTTGTTTTTAGTGCTTCTAGTGAATCAAGTCTAGCACACGAAAACTTTTCATATCGAGAATTTACTTGCCTAAGTAGGTATGAGTCACGATAAATCATTCCCAAACACATCTGCCTATTCTTTGCTATTTCAGGATCTTGATTAAGAGTACGCCCTCTGCTCTCTTGCAACAATTTCTTCTCATAATATCTTGAATTTAAAGAATGTGCTAAACAATGCAAGGGAGTGTTACTTTTGTTCCATCTTGAAACTAATATAGAATGAACATGATCATAAAACGATGATATCTCATATTGTTCTTTTTCCTTATGCTTTAAAATTGTTACTCAACTTTTTTAATCATGGTATCCCATATTTCATAAACTTTATGAAACATTAATTCATCTTTATCAACTTCTCTCAACATCTCCCAAATAGGCTCTGTGAATTTAATAAAATATGATACCTTGTCCCAGAATAAATCATTAAGAATAATATTCTTGACTGCTTGGGCTCTTGCTTGCTTTTCAACCTTGTTACCACTGTATAAATCCCAACTTAGATCAATAACCATCTGAACCAATAATGTATTGATTGTGTTGAATCTTTTTACCATTACAATCAAAGAAGCAAAACATGTTTAAATGGTGATTCATTACAAAAATTTTTATCTTTATACAATCTGTTGTTATATCTTCAATCCATTAACACAATTCATATGCACAAAGATTATCTTTATCTTTTGATGACTTACGTATACGAGAAAGAGCCAAATTTAAACTGTGAGCTACATAATGTGTCCAAAAAATATGTGGATAATCACCTTCCAAACTTAACCCTACACTTTTACAATTAGTTGTATTATCAGTGATTATTTATACAACATTATCTGGTTAACACTCTTAATAACTTCTACAAATAAATCTTTCAAGTATCCTATAGTTTTAATTTCTCTAGATACATAAACAAATTTTAATAATATTGGCTCACTAATTGAATAAGCAATTAAATTAATGAGTGGACGACGCCTTTGAATATCACTTAATCCATCAGAAACAATAGAAACACCATTAGTTTCTCATGAAAACTTCTTATGTCTTAAAAGTCTTTCAATATTGGCTTTTTCTTCTTTAAGAATCATGATTTGCAATTTTTCAGAACTTGGAAGAATATTACCATGTAAATTACAATTAGCCAATGAAGTGACAAGATCTTTCCAATATGAATTTCTTACCACATTAAAAGGAAGTAAAGAAAAATCTTTCAACCTTTCTATCCATCTTCTCTCTTCCAACTACATTAAATGATTTTTCAATTGCTCTTCTAAAACCTTAAAACTCACTTGCATTAACTTTCTTTTCTTTTCTGTATCTTCTTTGTATTTATCAAATAATAGAATATTTGTTCATTTTTCACTCTTTTCGTTCTTCTTTTCATACTCTTATTACTTTTTCATTAATTATCTTCATAAATACTCATCCACATTCGGACATACTTTTATATCATATTTTGATAATTTTAAAAGATGTGCCTTCACTCTAGTATATGATAATATAAAACTCATGTTGCAAAATTTACGTATAAAATATGTATTACCTCCAACACCTTCATATGATTCTCCCCTTTGCACGTACATCCATAATAGTGCATCATCACGAGGTATTGAAATTGAAGGTTTTTTTGTTGATCCTAAACTTGTAGGAACACTTCCACGAGAACTCCTCGTCCCAATTAATACTCCTTTTCCTTTCCTATTGTTGGCCATTTTTAGGATGAATTTATAATTTCAAAGTATGATTGAAAAACAAAAACACTAATAGTCTGAAACACAAACAATATTAACATAACAACCATGTATATTAATAACAGAAACAATATATATAACTTTATAATTGATTAAAAAACAGATATAGTCAACAATAACATGAATTGAAAAAGACATATTCTGTGACAGGTTGCCGAAGGAGGTTGATGGTCGAAGAAAAGCTAGAACGCGCATAACTAGAGGAGTTGGGATGCACACGTCGCGTAGAGCCAGAGGCATCCACTGTAGTGCTGGGACAAGCAGAACCAGAGGAACAAGGCGTCGACTGTTGGGAGCCTGGGACACGTAGAACCAGAGGTGGGACGCGCATGTTGCGTAGAGCCAGAGGCGTCCACTGCAGTGCTGCGACAAGCAGAACTAGAGGAACAAACGCAAAGGTCACCCGTGGAATGTTAATGGACACATAGAGGAACAAATGCGTGGGACAAGCAGAACCAGAGTAATAAATGCAGAGGAGGTCGCCCATGGAACGCTGATGGACACGCAGAGGATCAAATGCGTGGGACAAGCAAAACCAGAAGAACAAACGCAAAGGAGGTCGCCCGTGGAACATTGATGGACACACAAAGCAGTAGAGGAACAAACACACTGGCTTCTTTTATACTAGACGACGTAAAAATATGGTCAAATATAGACCCTGACACATTGACTGCACCCCCAATTGTCTAGGACAAGATCAACGTGGATATAAATGATATTGCTCTTGGTGTTAAAAGGTAAATATAAAATTGTTTTTAATACATTGCTATTAATTATAAGAAGGATCATATATTTCAATGTTTAATACATGATATTGCTCAAGTATGCTCAACTTGTCGTGGTATGATGAACATCCGAGTATCCAATTCTTGTCAAACAATCAATTGATATTTTTATCACTTTCTCAATAGGGTTAGTATAAACTTATTATAATATTACATTATATGCATTATGAGTCTTGCATTAATATGACTTATTAACTTTATCTTGCATTCTAGTCTTGTAAGTATATGATTTGGGCAAGGGATGTTAAAAACAACTAAATGCATGCTCAAAAGGAAGAAGATATTACCATCGTATCACACTTGCCATCCAACATATGCAATAGGTATCGTGAGCTAGAGATAGAGATTGAGGCTACAAAAACCGAGTTATGCCTACATAAGGCAAAGAAGAAGAGGTGTAAGGAGGCAATGATTGACTTGTTTGAGGAAGAATACAAGTGACGATATGTTTTGTTGGATATGCTTTTGTAAAACCATTACTTTTCCTTGTTAGATATTTTATATGTTTTGTTGGATATGGTTTCCTAAAAACCATTACTTTGTTTTTTGGATATCTTATATGTTTTGTTTGATCAACTCTCATGATTGAAGCAATTGTTAATGCATTGATGAAACCAACTCATTTCTATGACTTTATTTGCTAGAGATTGTATGAGCGGGATGACATAAAGATTATGGTGTTGGGTCTCCAACCATCTTTGTTGGGTCTCCAACCACTTATTTGACACTCACACGTGGCTCTCTTGTTGTATGTGTGTCAATTAGCTTCAGCTTCCTTTTGTAACCAAATCTCTCTCTCTGAATCAGACAAAATCCACACTATGTTTGATTAATCCACAAATCAAACATGTTGAACCATGGTTTCTTGGAACCATGAACCATGGTTAGTCTACACGTGATAAAGGAGGAGGATTTTTTACTCAGGTCAGATCCGAAGTTGGCGAAGTTTGTACTCAAATTGGAATTTAAAACAAGTTATGGAGAATCACCTATGGTTCTAAAGTGCAAACTCGATTATTGAAAAGTCTAACTAAAATAGCTAGCTAAAGCATTTGAATAATTAATAAAGACAACAAGCAAATGATATGATATGTGCAATTAACACTTTTGCTACTTTACATAATCCGTAATAAGTTCCATTAGACCGAACAAATACTGATATTCAAGCTCCAGAAACATTAGCTAATGGCTGCAGATCAGTGAATAAATCCATGAGATCTCTCTTGCGCATATTGAAAGTGAGGTGAAACCACATAATTACCAAACAAGATAGCTAGCTAAAGCATTTGAATACTTAATAAAGACGACAAGCAAATAATATAATATGTGCATTCGCCACTTTACATAAGCCAAAATAGGTTCCATTAAACTGAACAACAACAATACCATGCCTACAATTGTCGAAATAGATTGCATGAGTCCATAACAAGTATAACTTCAAGTTCATCATAACATGAGAAGTAAATGTAAAAGGACGTGCGAGAGCTAAAACACCATGACAACTCTACTCCTCTTTATATAGCTCGATTTCCTTTTAAACTACCCGTTAAGTGTAAATACAAAGGGAGTGATGTATGAAATACAATACAAACATAAATGTATTTATAAAGAAAAATATATGCATATATCAGATACTTTCTTGCAATTTCTTATATCATGACCAACATCATTACATGCACTGCACCTTCTAATTGGTTTATGAGGGACCACATTTGAAGAGGCACCTTAAAAAAAGAACAAGATGCAATAAGAACAAATGCGTTTATTGATAATCTGTGAATCACTTAAAATGGAGGTTTTGAAACTTACATTCTTTTCAAGCCAGAAGGGCATGTGCAGAATCATGACGCGAGCATTGGCATGTTCTGCAAATCCTAGTAGGTTTACTTGCATTAATAACCGATTCAATTAGTTTGCCACAACCCTTAGCACGAATTGGGTTCCGATCACACAACAATTTCATTGCTCATAGTACTATCAGATCTTATCATTGTTGTTGCCCCAGTGCTTGTAGGATTTGCTCCAATATTATCACTGTGAACTTTATCGTCAATAACAATTCTTCACTACTTAATTCTAGCCCTATATTTCTTCATCCAATTGATATTGATTATCATGTGTATTCTTTTCTTTGGAAATAATATTATCCGAGTTCAATCTCCTTGCTATATTATTGCTCATAGAACATTGAGTTGCATCCATAGTTGACTTTACATTAATATAAAACAAAATGGTAAGTACACATAAATATAATATATTTTGAAATAAAACAAAATTATACTTAACAATATAAATATAAGCCACAACAAGACAATCAAATAGGCAACAACACAATTCTAAACCATACAAGTTAAAGAAAAGACCATGAAAGATACCATAAAATAGGCAATAGGGTGAACAAATATGCAACATTTACGTTAGGTTAATGGTGACCAAGAGACGCCACTGATAAGGGGTTATGAAACTTGAGTTTTTTTTTGCCAAACTGATCTTCGATCCACTGACTATGAAACTACCTACTCGCATTTACAATGTTAAATAGTCATCATGAAATGATAGCATATATAATAGTCACCTATTCTAATCAAGAAGAAATAGATCATGTAACCGAAATAACAAAGAGTGCATCCACTAAATAGTACAACGAATATCGATCTCCTGAAACCCTTAATAGCGGACAGATCCTTGTACATAAACAAGAGAGAGGGAGAGAGAGAGAGAGAGAGAGAGAGAGAGAGAGAGAGAGAGAGAGAGAGCACTCGACCACAGGAGAAGGAGAGAGAAAGCCACTCGTCCATAGGAAAGGTTGAGTAGGAGAGATGTAGTTCTTGTTTGCTGCATGAGAGAGAGTGATAAAAAAGAAGTTTTTCCCTATGCAAAAGCCCTCTGTTGGTAATCGTGTATGAAGACAAACACATCTTCGTCTTTTTCTTCTGTTCTGCTTCCACGCTTGTAGTTGACGACCCAAGGTGCATTCAATCTTCTTTCACATTGCCTCACCTCGCCGTAAAGTGAGTCCGCCGGTACTTACGAGAATTGCCAATGATGACGTAGAAAATTTTCGCATGCATTTGGACTATTTCCCTTCTCATTTTTCACATGCACACTGTTTTCATCCTCTTACCATATGTCAAAGACTCATGAAAAATGCTAATAGAGACAGAAAATTTCTGGAGTCATAGCGAGTTGTCAAGGTAGAAGGATGAATCCTATTTCGGGTTTACACGGCCGCATCACGATGGGAATGTTCTCTAGAAAGAAGGATGATGCCAATGTACCTGGAAATGTTCGTCGCAACATGCCACCACATATTAGGTACTTTATTGCAGTGCATCTTCGAAATGGCTCAACTGGGTTGCAGATCCAAAGAATTAATTTGATTTTAGATCATATAATTAGGAAAGAGTGCTCACCTTGAGAAGGGTTTAGAGTAGATATGATGATTATAAAATTTATTTTCTTTTATTATAATTCTTTGTTAGAAGGAAACAAAAAAATGATTTAGCTTTTAACACAGAATTGATTTCTATAGAATCTAAACGATCCATGAAACCAACTCCATTTAGTATTGAAAAAGACACTGCCTTTTGTCACTGTGTTGTAGATTGTGCTTAAAGCTTATCAAGGGACGAGTCATATCTTGCATAGTTGGCTTTACAGTAACCACTAACGTACTTTTGTCCCTCACTTTGTCTGCGACCCGAACCATATACAGGAAATCATTGTTCGGTGCCGACACTTCTGTTAACCATTCATCACATACTTACACAAGTTACATTTGCCGCACTTTAACATCCTCTATCGGCCAACCCATGACCCCTGGCTTTCTCTATAAATATATAAATAAATAAATAAATAAAAATATATATATATAGAGAGAGAGAGAGGATCCTACTCTTACTGTTCACATATGTTCGATAATTACTTTTACGAAACCTATATATGTATATATTATAGAGAGAGATTAAATCTTGACTACTATTGATGTTGCTCGCTCATGTTCGATTATTGCTTTTAAAGATACAAGTGTAATATATTAGCTTTCATATATTTTCAAAAAAAACTTAAGAATATTTAAATTATATTATTGCAACCAAAAAACAATAGACGAGAATGCTAAAGGTGGGAATGATCCGATTTATATATATTTCATTTGACACCTCTTAGGCATCACTATATAGGTCCTCCTGCAACAAGTGCATCCCTGTAGTGAGATTGTCAATGGAAAAATGACGGTAACTATAGTCCAAATGAGCATGGGAGAGTATGTGTGCATCACGGAGAGAGAGAATTACAAAGGTAAATATGATGTGTTAAAGTTGCATTATGCTAACAACATTGATAAAATCTAAGAGGCTTATAACAAGGCAAAGAAAGAAGTAGAAAATGATGTCAATAAAGCAAAAGATAAAGCTCAACCCCAAAGAAGGTGAAAGAGATAACTTTATAAAACTAAGGCTAGAGATAGGAAAGCTAAGGAGCTTTCTTTGGTAGATGCATCAAAGATGAGGACGAGAAGATTCTAGTGACAAGTGATGATATAAAAAATATGAAGAAAAAAAATCTTAAGTTTTTTAGTGAAAATATAAGCACTAGTATTAGCTCAAAAAATATATAAATTATAATTTCAACTGACATATATTCAAAGGAATGAAGTTAAAGAAGCTCTTAAAATTATGAAGGCTGGTAAATCTGTATGATCACATAATATTCCTATAGATGTATTGAAAAACATAGGAGAGACGGGTATGACTTGGCTTACAAGATTATTTAATAAAATATAGAGAAACTAAAAGATACATGAGCAATGAAGAAAGACTATAATTATACATTTATACAAGAACATTCTATTCTACACCATATGTTGCTTGCAAGAAGTTTCCCAATTTTCTTTTTTCTAATTTCATGCGTCTTTCTCAAAAGTAACTTAGTGTCCTTTCTAAATTATTTGACTACCACTAAGCAAATTATTAGCCCAACAAGGAACATAATAAATATCATGAACCAAAACTTTTATATCTGCCTTTATTTTTACCATAATTACTCTCTTTTCATTAACCTTTACTTGATTATTATCTCCAAGTCAAACGTGTGGCTTCACTATATTATCAATGGTGTAAAATAATTCTTTATCTCCTATTATAGTTACTGCAACCACTGTCTATAGACCAAATATCATTTTTATTGTTATTTGCATTCACATATGTCATAAAAACATTAGCTTCTTCGTTTACAAAATTAGCATTTTGTTTTACTTTTTGTAAAACATTCAAATATTTTATAAAAGTAATATTGTTTTCCCTTGAAAATTTATTTAAAGGTATCTTTCTTTGTTTCCACCTTTCTTTTCCTCATTAAAGTCCACCTTTATGTTGCCTCTTTCATAATCAAGAGTACTATTTTGATAGCCACCTTGTCCTTTGTCTTTTCCTCTTCGTCTACTCCTTTGATCATTGAACCCTTCACCATTCTTTTCATTCCTTGTAGTTTCAACCCTAAACTAAAATTCTTGTACACCGATATTTTCTATTGATCTGTTAAATCTTTCTTCATGTCCTAAAAGTGAACCCATTAGCTTATTAATAGTATAAATAAAAAGATCTTTAGATTCTTCAATAGCTGTCACAACTTCATCAAATTTAGGAGGCAAACTTCTTAACACTTTTTCTAAATTTTTTTATCATCAACATTCTCATGAAAAGTCTTTATATGATTAATAATAATATAAAGACGAAAAAAGAAATCCTAGACTAACTCTCAACCTTTCATAAATAAATGTCTCTAACTCTGTGTAAGGTCTGTAGTTTTAACGTGGTTACCTTATTGTCTTTTTGATATTAGTGCTTAAAAATAGTTCATGCATCTTGTGAAATCTTAGCATTTGCAATACATGAGAATATTGATGTGGCACTAGCATATTGTATCACGAGATCATTCTTTCAAGATTCAAACTTTCGTTTTTTTCTTTTTCTTCTTAACCATTCTCCATCAAGTCTCATAAATCTTACGAGATAAATAAATATCTTGATTCCTCAAAAAATCATAAATTTATCCATTAAACTATGGACAAGAAACTGCAATAGATTATACATGTTTCGATTATTTATCATACTAAATCCTTCCTAACTTTACTCTTGCTTCAGCAACCCCGATGCTCGGATACTAGGAATTGTTGTAATATATACTGAAAAAGCTAGAGGAAAGAAGAAAAAAGAAGATAAGGATATATTTTTCTATCACATATAACAAAATAACAAACGTACGTATATTTAAAGAGACAAAAAGATAAATAAAAGTTAACCCAACTTCCAACGATTTCTCTACACTCTCTAAAACTTCTCTACGTATATTAAAAAAATAAAAATAAAAAATACTCATGACCCATCTCCATGAGGATCCAACATGGTAACATTAACATCTACTGATTTGACTCATCATTTCTTTCTCCTCTGGTTTGGACGTACCGAATGGATCGATAGACATTCAGCGTCATTCTCAATCAACGAGTGCAGTAGACGCATGGCTGCACGAATACATGATGCACATGTATTTTGTCATCTCGTCGTCTGATAGTGAGTGAGATTCATTGTATTTTCTATTGCGAGACAAAATTTACCTATGGTGGCCATAGTTTAGTGCCGTTCAATGACTAAAAATATCATCCAACGACACTAAAAATATGATCACCACAGAATAAAAGAACCTTGCTCCGGGCGGGGGCATGCATATTGAGCATAGATATGCTTAACCTCTGCTTGCCTAGATCGAAATAAGCAGTTCAAGCTAGCATCAACAGGTAGAGGTGTCCGGCTTGGATCCGGCGGCAGGTTAACTCGGAGTCGAAACCCTCCCAGACTAGAGCTGAATCGCAGTTGGAGGACCGCACTGTTCGGTCATGGTCATCGGGGAACCAAAGTGGAACTAGAATCGGCAGTTCCAAGTGGTTCTGCCTTCCGAATCTAAAATCTTACCTTTATTCTATGAAATTTTCAAAATAAAACCAGAACCAAAACAAAATGGGCTTAAAACTCAAAAGTGGACCTGGAATGGATGAAAGCTAAACTGGACTCAGTTCCAGAGGGAACCAGTTCAGTTCCAGTTCCAACTTTTGGTAGAACAAAACTACCCGATTGAGCACCGAGAGCATTAGCTCATCAGCGGGGTGCTTAGAGCTGTTGCTGCTGGTGAGGAGTTCGACTCCCAGACGGTACACAATGTGTGTGTTAGGCTTCGGCCTCCTCTTATAACAAAAGAAAAAGAGAAATTACTCGATTGAAACTAGTGATCTTGGTTTACCCAGAACCAGTCCATCTAACATCTGGTTGTTAACTCATTTAAGCTTATTTAATTGGGTATATCGTGTCTAGTACACATGCATTAGAAACCACACGAAAACTGGGTTGACAGGTACAAATGTAGTCAAACAGTTTAAGAGTGTCCAAGTTTTAATAAGATGTTATCTTTTACTTTACATGATCAAGAGTATTTTTAAATAATAACCAAAAAGAAAGTTTAACTTTGATTAACGTGCTCGTGTTAGACTCATCAATTCGGAGCTTGTGTAGCTCACTCAAACATCTAAACAAGGTGAATAAGACCGATTCCTGCAGACTAGATGAATCTGAAACAGCAAGATCCATTTTCGTTATTATAAAAAAGAAGATTAAAAGAAGGCTCAATAAAGCAACACAGTATAGGAGATTTCTTAAATGAAAAATATAAAATCGTACACAATAATTCACCTTGAGAGGTCATCTCCTATAGAGACAAAGCAGCTAATTGCTGAAAGGAATGTTATGCTCTCGTTTTCGACATACGAGTAACTTGGAACAGCAAAAAAAATTATCCACAAGCATTAAAATCACTCCATTCACCGCTCTTCACACGTTCTCATTCAATTAGAAAGAGAGATGGAAGAGGAGAATAAAAAGAAAGATGTTACACGAAGTCAAACGGCTACCGTGGTTTATTCTCATGCCCAAAAATCACTCTCTTGTCTCTATATATGTCTTGTTCTTTACATTTTGGTTGTTCTTCACATTTATATATATATATATATATATATATATATATATATATATATATATATATATATATATATAGAGAGAGAGAGAGAGAGAGAGAGGGAGGTGACAACAATAAGTTTGGAGCTTCGTGTTGGTTTTTAGCGCCTGTCCTTTATCCCGTGATGAACAGAAATAGTGAAAAGAGTGCGTAGATGGAGCGTCACATGCGCATCGCTTACGACCCTTGCTAATAAACTTAGTCCTTTTTATATCTTCCTTCTTCACTACACGGCACATTCATACGAGAGAGAGAGAGAGAGAGAGAGAGAGAGAGAGAGAGAGAGAGAGAGAGAGAGAGAGAGAGAGAGAGAGAGAGAGATGGCTGCACTGCATCCGGCGGAGCCCAGAGCCACGCCAAGGCTGGCACTCTACTCGCTACCAACAACCCAAAAGCTGGAAAACACTAAACCAGCAGGGCTGGTTACCCCGCCACTGCATCCACCAGTCTCAGTCCCATTCCTTTGGGAAGAAGAACCGGGCAGACCCAGATCAGCCTGGATATCTACGGCCATGACCAGTGTGGCGAAAAGGTGCCTTGTTCTTGATCCACCTCCAAGACTCCTCAACAACCCTCAAACCAAAAACTCCTCTTCCATCAATCACAATTCTAAACTAAAACCAAGTATTAGCAGTCTTGATGATGATGAAAATTCTCCTAATAGTGTTCTTAGTTTACCTTATTTTGTGGAGAATTACCCTCCAAAACTTGGTATCGAGGAATACCCACATAATGAATATGGTCATAGTGAATGTATGGCGATCATGCTTCATGATGAGTATGGTAAAAATGGTCATGGTGGTGAAAGGATAGGTTGGTTGGTCAGATTGAAGATGAATTGGATGAATGTGAAGAAAAAGAAGAAGGCAGTGGCTGCAGCAGATGAAGAAACTGGGTTGGAGTTGGTGATGGGTTCTATTAAGGGATGTTGCGACGGTGACGATAATGGTCATCCAAGTTGCAGCAACGATCCTAAGATCACGAGGGTCATGAAGAAACGAAGCATCACCGTTTTTCCGTTCATGGTATTTAGACTCTCTCTCTCTATATGTATACGTATATATACATATACATACATATATATACATATACATACATACATATATATATATATATGTGTGTGTGTGTGTGTGTGTGTGTGTCTGTGTGTATATCATTCTCAGCCTTCAGTAGATTTTGGAACCAAAGTAATCATTTCTTGAATGGATTTAAAAAAAATCATGTTATATGTTCTACTGGGAAAAAAGTAAATAATGTTGTCGGTAAAAGCTTGGGAGGTGTGTGTGTATATATGTGTGTCTGTGTGTATATCATTCTCAGCCTTCAGTAGATTTTGGAACCAAAGTAATCATTTCTTGAATGGATTTAAAAAAAATCATGTTATATGTTCTACTGGGAAAAAAGTAAATAATGTTGTCGGTAAAAGCTTGGGAGGTGTGTGTGTATATCATTCTCAGCCTTCAGTATATTTTGGAACCAAAGTAATCATTTCTTGAATGGATTTAAAAAAAATCATGTTATATGTTCTACTGGGAAAAAAGTAAATAATGTTGTCGGTAAAAGCTTGGGAGGATCTGAAAGCTAAACTTCATTTCTTGTCATTCTACGACGATGGTATCATGAAATAGAAATTATATATTTACATAAATTTGTTTCTTTTATTTTAAATAGCTTTTAAGTAATTTTTAATAGAAATAACGCTGAACCTCTTTTTCATATTCTTTTCTCTTCTTTCATTGTGAAAGCTTTTCATTGTGAGAGAAGATGTATTTCCAATTTCTTAAACTATCTTAAAGGCTCAAAATATGTAACTTTCCTTTTAGTTACAAGAGGAGGTCAAGCCTAATACACATGTATCCTTCAAGAGTCGAACTCCCCACCAACAGCAATAGCGCTATAGCATCTTGTGATTGAGGTAATGCTCTCGGTGCTAAAATATAAAAAAAAATCTCCCTAAGCACTATGCCAAACATGAGAACAGTGACAGCTTATGAGCTATGTGTGTGTGTTTTTTGCAGCTCCTTAATTTATTGAATAGTACTTTGTGAACAATAATGTATCAGGCGGTGCATTGACGCCCACGCATGAGATCAGTGACCATCATTGTTTCACAAATTATGTACTCTGTGAACATGAATGGCCGTCGAACCAACCAGACCTAATGAGCATCTTGGTTCGCTTACCAGCTCCATAAGCAGAGGCAAGCTTTTTTTAATCATTGGGAAAATGTTTTTCTTTTTCTTTTATTTCATTTAATTAGCTTTTCTCTAGGAAAAGTTTTGAAATTCTTCTTCTTTTTTATAGTAGAGAAGAACTTCAAGCAGTGGTGGATCAACTTTAGAGCGAAGTGAGACATGCTTCTCACTCAAAATTTAAAAAAATCTCAAGTTTATTATTGTATATAGGAAAATATAAGTATGCCTCATCCTAAAAGAATTCATGAGTCTGCCACTGACTTTAAGACTCAATATGGTGAATCGATGAGTACCAATGTCGAGAAAGAGTTACAATTTATAACCATCAAGCATGCCCAACTACTTATCTGGGTCGTCGAAAATATTTCTCTGGTTTCTTTGCTTTTGTTTGATTTTACTTTGTAATAATAATTATGTGATTAATAATATGACTGCTTGTGTGCAGGCAAGTATATGCAGGAGTCTTAAGCAAGTGGTCAGCCCAAGGAGAAAGAATGCAACAAATTCACGAATGCCGCGTACATCTCTGTTGCTTCCCCCAAATGGATCCATTGATTAACCGTAGTGTAAATGTGGAGAAAGGACTGCGTCACCAAGACACACGAGAATGACACCAAGATACGTCATTTTGTGCATTTTTCTTGTATGAATCATTGCCTTAGGAGACAGGCATAAGTTGAGTCTTCATGCCGTGACGTAACAAGGAAATATAATATAGTTTTGGTTGTTCTTTTTATTTCCCTTTTTTCTTGTTCTATGCAGTGGGTCAATCATGCACCAATCTATGGATGACTAAATAAATCACCAATGGTTTATTTTATTCCTTTAATTTTTTGCAACCTGAGGCTAGATTTATAAATACGAGCTGGCCCGCATTTTAAGTTGGGCAAGAAATAGTTGGCTATTTGTATATATATTTATATGTATATATATATGTATGTGCATATATGTATATATATATATATATATATATATATATATATATATATATATATATATATATATATATATATATATATATTTATATGTATATATGGGGGTGTTTCAGCTGCATTAATGTGTCTTTGTGCATAGTCTTTCACGAATATGTTCACCATCCCATCTTTGAGAACAATGATAAAGGTTTTAATTATTTTACATGCATATGATACATTAAATGTAAAGTATAATAGCATAACTATACTTTTAATTCAAATCTCTTCAAAGATCAAACAGTAAAAATGTTCCTGTAATATATATATATTGTGTCATATACCATTTGACACGTGCATACTTATGCTTGTTCTTTAGTTTTAAAGGATGTAAGTATAATAAGAGTGTTCTTCTAATATTTTCAAACACCATCATAACTTTTTAAACAACATTCAGTCTCCTCTAAAAAAAGTTAAAGATAAACCTGAGTATAAAGTGTTTGATCTACCGGAGGCAGCAGGCCTTGCCTGGTGAGATAACGCTTTGGCTTCAATTAATGTGCAATGTTGGGGCAGGATGATAGCTACTATAAAAGTTTACGGTTCCAATAGTGACATTCGACAACCTTCATGAGGTGGGTTCCCTTGTTCTAGTTGTTGCTTAATGGGTAGTTGGGAGACACTGATACTTTGACTATATGGGAGTCCCACCTTCCCTCAATCTCGATGACATTAATGTCAGTTATTTTAACTTATATATGCGAAATTAATTTCGCTTTTTTTCTTTTATGTGGATTTATATATCTCTAGGGCAAAGCAAAATTATCCCAATACTCCAGATCACCTGAAATTTTCTCTCTGCCAGTTCTTTACTTATCATCGACTGTTCTGCATCATTTTTTCGATGACCCATGACTTGAAGCTCGATTAAATACATGATACTAAACCACTGTCTCATAGTGTTTCGAATCCGATCGAAAAAGGAAGAAGAAGAAAAAAAAGAAGAGAAAAAGAGAGGAGGAGGTTGATTCGAAGAGGGTTTGAGTGATTTGGTGGAGTACTTCGCTGATTTGATATATTTTTGTCATTTATTTGATGAATTGATTTCATTTTTGGTTGAAATCAAAACAAAAAAATAATATGAAGTTCCTAACTCGAAATGCAACGCAGACAAGTCTCCCCAATTAGGGAGACACATCTCTTTATTGGTAGAAGACGTGACTCATATGCATCTCCCTTGTTGGAGAGGTCACATCTTGAGTTGGGAACTCGATATTATTTTTTATTTGCTTGTTCTCTTTTCGTATGTTTATTGATTTTTTTCTTTCTTTATTGTTGTTTTTCTTTTTCTTATTATTGATTTCGTTTTTTTTTTCAATTTTTTTTCTTTCTTTCATTTTCTTGTGCAAAATTCGTAGGAATATATGTTGTCCAACTGTGAAGAAAGCAACAATACTAAAAATGAATGAAATATTGGTCCTCTTAATAAAGAGATATGTCAAGAGAGAAAAAGACCTTTTTTCGAATTGGGTGGAAGAGGAGAGAGAAAGAGATGAGAGTAATTTTGATATTTTTAAAGAAAAAAAAGGCATGTGAATAGTAAAAAAGATGTGTAAATAGTAATGTTAAAGTTTATGAGTCATCTATCTTGTGCTTGGCTCATCCAGCTCACTGCTCTTGTCAGTATGAACTTGGCTTTGTCTTAAACGAGCAACCGACGCAAGCCAACAAACAAGCAACAATCTATTGACAAAGATCGGGAACGAACCCAGTTGGACTTACAGCCCCATACTCCTCTCTCTCTCTCTCACACACACACACACGCACACACACGAGGTTCAAGTATGAGGATAGCAGTGCAACTCTCACTCTGGGTGAGCCAATGCTGGTTGTTAAGAAAAAAAGAGAAGGGAAATTAGAGAAATCCTTTACCCATTGAAAACTAGGAAGGATGGAAATCTTAGACGAGTCGTGGAAACCCAATCAAAGAAGTCCATGCTCGTGTCAGACGCTAATGACACGAAAAGGATTTTGTATTTGTGACAGTCCGTTCTTTTACAAGGATACGAAATCACACGCTGCGACCATAACACGAACTAAGAGAGTGCTGCTTCGAGCATGACGTACCCCACACGAAGACAACTTGAAGAATTCACGTTCAATGAAATGACAAGAAAATATATAAGGTTGGCATGTTCTTGACACGAGCTTGAAATGGCATGACACGAACATGATCCGAAACGCCAAACTTCAATGTATATCAAAGTTTGAGAAAGATAGCTGTATCTTCGACTTTTGTTATTCAACCATGACGCAGAAAGAGACGTGCCAAGTCAAATGCAACCTAAGCGTATGCTCATGAGTGGCCGTCGAATTAAGACCTTGTGTTTCAAAATTTCAACTTTTTTCTCCCCTATCATTAATGAGCTACCTGAATCATTGACTTCAAAACTTTTTTTTAAAGAGAATTTTAGCTTTATCTGCTTACCTTATCATCAATTAAACTGCCACCTTACTTCTTTGAGGGTTGTTCTTTTCCATGTAAAGTCTCTCTCTCTCTCTCTCTCTCTCTCTCTCTCTCTCTCTCTCTCTCTCTCTCTATCTATCTATCTATCTATCTATCTATCTATCTATATATATATATATATATATATATATATATATATATATATATATGCTGTCACCTGTGAAAATATTGTCATACCCACCTTTCACTTTTAATGGCATGTGCGTAATAAGGGTATCACTTACATGAATATGCATTGTGAAACATAGGCTGCATTAAATTTTCTTGTATAGATAAATAGATAGATAGAGATATATATGAAAAATCTATTATTCTCGTCATGTTATATATTTAATATATTCTTGAATATCTCAACCATTTATATAAATAGAATCATGGCTACATTCAAAAGTTAAAAAACAATAAGCATTTATGCACTTCACACGAACTTCATCTACATTATACCTCTTATTTTTGAACTCAACCTTTCATTTTTTAAGATGGACTATTGTGATTTTAAAGTCAGACAAGCATATTATAGTCATCCTTAATATAGAATGTGGTAAATGTACACACCTATCAATACTCAAATCCACTTAAATATTTTTAAAGTTTGATTTGCATGATCTATAGTGGAGTTTTGAATTTAAAAGTAAATAATACCGTTATATTTTCTCTACTTTGCTTTTAAAATGTGCATTAGAAGTTTTTCAAATTAAATCTTTAGCATGTTAGAAATGTTTAAGTAGATTTAAGCATGGATTAAGATGCACAAGGACTATGCTCTCCTATATATATTTATATATTGCAAAAAGCACATGCCTAGTTTTTATTTATTTATTTTTTATCTCAATCATCCATTTTCTTGGTTGATTGAAATTTGTAAGGTAATAAACACATTAGACTTTTCAATATATATATATACATATATATACACACACACACACACACACATATGAATCCTGCAACATCCAACAAATGTATACTCATGCATTTCTTTGCTTTTGAGGGACATCAATGTTATTTAAAAAGTTCATATTTGAAAAAATATAAAAATTTATTGTACTCATGCCTTCTTTGCCTCTGAGGGGCATCAATGTTATTTAAAAAGCTAGTATTTGTAAAAATATAAAAAAAACTTATTGTACTCATGAATTTAAAAAGTAAAGAGAATGAATGAGTTAACATTATGGGAGGTGTCGATTATAGAACGTCTCTCTCTCTCTTTCTCTCTACACTAGCTCACGCAGACAAGCCAAGCGATCAAGGTGAAACCCAAGGTAGAAAATGGACCCGAGCACATCGTCATGGTCATCGAGATATGAAATTGATACAAGGAGCAATACATGAAGGGAACGGGAACGCGAGCTAAGCGAGCATTACAGCAACTATGATCCAATTGGCTTATGATGAGATTTACTTAGCAAAGCTTTCGGAAACAAGGACCATCCCCTTGATTGGCTTCCTTTCCGTTATTTTACTTGTATGTTCATCATGGTCTAATACAATGTGTAGGCCAAGTTCCACAAACGGGTCCCAAACTTGATTCAGGCACCAAACCGGCCAGGTGACCCACAAACCGGTCCTGTCCCAGTCATTCAATTCTAGTAGCATGTGGACAGGATGCTGATCTGCATTATTCCAAATAGAAAATCCCCAAAACTAAAGGAAAATAAATCATGGAGTTAGTAATCTGTCATTTTAGAAGTATCCACATTTTCCTTGAGGAATAAGAAACAGTGAGCCTCTGAATGAATACCAACAAACAAAAAGAAAAGTAAAAAGATGTTAATGGAAAGCATTAACGAGAAACTTTGAAGAAATTTCTGGGGAACATGATGATGCTTGCCATTCATTAAATGAAAGCTTAATCAACTTACCTGGGGTTTGGCTCACAATCCGTAGGTCACGAGCTTGAATCCCAGGGTTGTACTACATGTAATGGATGTCCGTCCACCTAACGAATCCAAATACACTAGACTGAAAATCTGAATTTAGTTATTACTTGGATCACGTTATTGGAGCGTCCGAGAGACGCATACAAGAGATTCTTCTCTGCAAAAACATTGCACACAAAAAAGAAAAGCTTCATATAAGAATCCACAGAGAAATAACAAAATTGATCCGAAACTGCTACCGCAAACTGACTTGAGAATGCAAAATTGAGAACATATAATACCATTTTTTTGTATTTTTTTCCAAATATAACCTGTTTTTCTATTCTAAGTGATCATTCTATAGTAGATAATGAAGAACTTATCACTCTTAGTTCTTGGATTCAGGAAATCCGCAGTAACTTAAACAACAGAGAGGGCAATAGCTTGCCTGGCTACTGACAAGTTGAAGGTCATGAGTTCAATACCCAGGGTGTGCATCTGCTTTGGCCTTCCTTTTGTATCCAAAGGAAAAAGTGACACAAGAAAAGCTTTCTGTATTCGCTAAGTATTGGATTTCACTCGGCCAACTCTGGATATCCAAATTCGCCAACAAATATCACTTTTGTCATTTCTATTGGAAAATCAGGAATAATATTGGTAGGGGAGGAATTTTTGAGGAACATTGCCATTTGTAGGGAGCAAAGGTATGGTAGAAGCATCTCTACCACTTCCCATTTGAGGGTAAGACTTCCATTTAAGTATTAGCACAAAGAACAGTGCCCATTTGAAGTGACATCAAGGAACAAAGATTCCGTTCCTTCCAAAAGACAGTTTACTTCTCTTAATCAAATCTCCTCTCTAACCACATCCAATCAAAGATAATTTATTACGAACAGAAAGGAGCTTATTGCAGAAAGCGAAAAACCCGACAAGAGGACTTTTGAAGCCATTATTCACAGGTTTTTTTTCCGTCACTCCTGCAACAGAAATGAACAGAAAGACTTGTTTTGTTTGTTGATTTGTTGTGGAATAATCGTCATTTGGCTTTCAATCAAATAGCATACCTTCCTCGAGGAAGTTTGTCAAGGTTGCAGGAAATCACGCAGAACAGAAAACTAGAGAGATCTGAGAGATCGTATGATTGATTTAAAATTGTGCGAGTCTAAGTGAAACGGCTTCTGCTTGTGTTGTCTTTTTGGTTTCTTTTGTAAAACAATAATTGTTGTATTAATTAAAACATTTTCCCTCAAAAGAATGGTGGATGAAATATAGGTCTTCCTTCCTTATTGCATGCTCATTATGAGAAAGGCCTTATGATCATTACCATAACTGAGAGTTATAAGATTTCTTAGAAAACTTTCCTCAGGATTGTATCTAGTATTAGAAGAAGAGTACCGACAAAGAGCACAGGTATACGATACGCATATAAGCAGATAGAAACTTGGGCATGATTCGTGCATATAATGAGCTTCCAAGCCCATATAGAGAACCAGTTTTTTACATAAAAGAAATGGGAACAGTTAAGGTGGAACACTATACACCAAGCAAATGTATCACATTACTTTGTTCCCTCAAGAAATCTTCTTTTTCTATAAAGAGAAAACTTGGAGTTGGCCCCACTCCGTTAATGCAAAGAACAAGCATGCACTTCTCTATATATTGTACAAAGCTAGCTCGATGCAAGCTCTTAGAGATGATCAATAATAGAACCGACGCATCTGGATTCATGCATCTCCACTTCGTAGACCACCATTGCCAAGCCCATATACAGAACCAGTTTTTTACATAAAAGAAATGGGAACAGTTAAGGTGGGACACTATACACCAAGCAAATGTATCACATTACTTTGTTCCCTCAAGAAATCTTCTTTTTCTATAAAGAGAAAGCATGGAGTCGGCCCCACTCTGTTCATGAAAAGAACAAGCATGCACTTCTCTATATACTGTACAAAGCTAGCTCGATGCAAGATCTTAGAGATGATCAATAATAGAACCAACGCATCTGGATTCATGCATCTCCACTTCGTAGACCACCATTGCAATGGTAGAGGACAGAAGAATAAGGAAGGAGACTGTTGAAGGAAGTCCATGACGCGATGTAAATGTGATCAATACTAGTTAGATTTGTAGAGGAGGAATTCATTTTACTTGCATCATAAAAGTGACACGACACATAAAAGGACGGAACCTAATTGGGCTTGTGATTGATAGACATCAAAGATGTACTAAGCTATGAATACCTCACATGCTATGTTGTCGATTGTGTGCGTATGTAGCATAGCTCTCCTCAGAGCTATGTGATCTAATACTGGTTTTTAGTTCTTGTTGCATGATCAGTTTAGTTTATTGAATGATCCTCCTAAATCTCCTCTATTGACCTTTTCCTTCATTCCTTAGATATCTAAATTACAAAGAAAAAGCTTTGATTTTCATTAAAATATCATTCTTTGTTCTGGTTTTCTTGGTTGTCACCTATTCGGTATTTATCGTTTAAATTGAAGAAATAGGTTAACTGGCTTACTTTTTTGGAATTAATTGTTATATCTTTTTTTTTTCATTTTCTTTGTGTACCGTTTAATCCGCATATGTGGCGCTTTAGCCATATAAGGGGTCAAGCGAATAACGCTATTTACAGATGCATTTGAATAACCATGATCAGAACAAGCTTCCATATAGCATTAAATAACGCTATGAATGCACTAAATGGTAGCATGTTGCATATTTACTTGAATAGTTTCACTTTCCCAAACTTAATTTAAATACCGGTACTTTTGTTCGAAAGCATATGAAAATAATTCTTTCACCTCTTTCATGTCACAAGGACCTTATTGTCCTCATTATTGATATAGGTCATTCATTCTCTAGTCTTAACTATCTTAAAAGTAATTCTTTCATCTTCTTTTGAATTAAGTTTTTTACACAAATTCTCACAAGAGCCGACCCCATCTAGTATGGGAAAAGGCTTAGTTGTTGTTGTTGTTGTTGTATACAAATTCTCACAAGCTTCGGTTCTTGTTTCACTAACCACCTTCTTTCCTTAATCCTCCCAATTTTCACGAGTCTTGATTTTATAAGGTCTTATAACAAGGACTGTCTTTGCAATTTGACATCTATGCTGTGGCACTAACTCTTCTTGTAAAAGGCCCTTAAATTTCATACCATTTGGGGCCTTACAGTTGATCGCTAAGAGGGATTGCTCCAATGAAATTCTCATAACCTGTAAAATCTATAATAAAAAAGTAACTGAGTTTTGCTCTCATCATCTACCCTCCTTTGACATTCGGGATTGGGATTGACAACAACACAGTTAAAGAAAGAAGCTGAAGGTTTCTCACAAACCCATCAATGAGAGTACTGATTAGGGATGACAATGTGGCGGGGTAGGTTATGATCGATAAAGCTCAACATCAATCAAATTTTATATCTATGCACTTGGTAAAATTAGCTAAGTTAGATGTAGAGAATTTTGGTATGAACATCCCTCCAACTGATTCTCAACATTTATACATATATATATTCGTTATGAATGTATCTCTCTGAATCCTGCTTGCCTTTTTCAAAAGAAAAAGATATGTAGTTGGTTGAGTCATATTAGATACGTCACCTCTAAGAGGGTGAAGTAATGAGATTCCTTTTTCTACAAAACGAGGAGGTTGAAGCTAGTGGGCATCGTAATCATGACCTTCTATTTGTAAATTGACCCCCCATCAAGGAGTGCTATTGCTCTTTATGCAAAGATGTGTTTTGGATTCAACAAAATTTTGTTGATCTAAACCCAACACAACAAACAGTAATCTAATTCTTGGCTCTGAATTGGGAATCACAAGTGAGATAAGTTCTAATTCACTCATCCTTTTCAATTGCGGGCTAACAAAAGATGCCCTAGGAGCCCATTTTAGGCAGATATAAATACAAAAGAGAAACCCCGATTTAGAAGTATCCACCATGTGATGGGATCAAATGTGGTAAACATATGAGTCAAGCAGTGAAGAAGGGTTCTTCCGTTTATTCTAGCTCATTTAGCAGTCTTCTACGAACACGAGCTAGTGTTTTAAGGTTGCTATTAACAATGTGAAGTAAATTTATTCAACAAATTGTTGTTATAGATGTTGCTATTTGCACATGCTTTTGCTAATCGCACACCCTTGACTCCTCCTACCCTCCTATACACACTCCCAGTTTTCTCTCCTTTTAATTGTCGTTCCCCTGCCACTGCTATCCTTCCTCCTGCCACAGCCATTGTTCCTCCCGTCACTGCCATCATCTGTTTCGATCATTGCCGCAGGTAACCTCTCCCTCCCATACTTCTCTTCCTGTTCTCTTCTCCTACACGGGAGAGGGACATCTGCAAGGTAGGCATCCCTTTCCTCCCTCTTATCCTCTCTCTCTTCTCTTTGCACTTTTCTCAGAGGTAGACGCTCCTGCAAGCATCTATTTTTTAGAAGCACATGCTTTCGGCTGCATCTACTTGTTCCAAGCATATACACCTCAACACGCCTGTCGTGATAAACATGTTTGCCCTGGTGCATCTATTTTTATCACTTTTGTCTTAGTCTTATCCTCTATGACCAAACACATCTGGTTTCCTCAAATATGGCTAGTCATTAAAAAAGTTAGGTCATATAACTACAATTTCAAAAGGATTGGAACACAATAAGGGAAGTGTACACCGAGGATATGTTCACGGCTCCAAGTAAATAAAAGAGGAAGTAGGACATCTTGAATATGATGATAATTGAATATGAGACTACCTCTCGCTAGCAGCACATATCAATCAATATGATTGTGTTAGCATACGAGGATGAGGTTTGTTATTCACATCGTGTTTCATAACATCATAACAAGGTTGACGCCATCTTGTGATCGAGATTTTGATACAATAGATAGTGAAAATAATGATGATCATGATGAGGAGGGTGCCATGGTCAATATTTCTCTATGTCCGGATTTACTCTTAACTTTTGAAGGCCGCGTTGTATATAAGGTGTGGCAGGATCATGTAAACTCTAAACATAAGTGTGATGATAATTAACATCATGTTCTATCTTGAATATGATTATAATTGATGTGTATTGCATAAAGCTTGCATAGTATGATAATCAACTAGAAGGAGATTGTTTGCTAGTCTAGGGGAGATTTATTGTATGATGTGTTGGTTCATGCATTGCACAATGGTTTAATCAAATGTTTGGCATACACTAATAATTTTCTTATGTTGTAGGGTGAGATGGCTATCACCCTCCATAATATCTATGAGTTTCTTGGCCTTCATATGGATGAACACCTTGTTACACTCATACATCTAATGTTAGCACAAAAAATGAAGTTGTTTTAGTGACCCTTCTAAACATGAGTGTCAAGGATGTGAAGGCAAAAATAAAGTATAAAGATGTGAAGATGGACTTGCTGTGAGAAAGATCTTGATTGCACTCCTCCATACTAGAGGCACAGGTAATCTTATATCTTTTATACCATATTAGATATCCGCTCTACCAAGACAAGCCCAAGAAGAGGGTGTCAGTTGTTAATATACAGTTGTTGCTAACAATGTTCATAGAGTCAGGGAGTATGGCTCAAGTGTAATGATGCTCGCTTATTTGTACTGATAATCGAGTAAGGATTCCCTCGCAAAGTCATGGTGACTTATTAGCCACCCTACTCAACTTTAGGAAATAATTGCCTTTTCTAAACATAATTGATACATGCACACCCTTTTTACTACATACACCTCATTTTTGTCACTTTTCCTAAAATACTCATGGTCATTTTCAAAAATCACAAAACACCATTCTTGTTGAAAACTGGATTATCTCTCCTCCTATGTGAACAAACTTCCAATTCCCACTTTCTTCCATTTCTTCGGTCATTCTTTGCTTCCCGCTTCATTTTAAGCAACATATTAGGAGATCTATAGCTATTTCTACCGAAAAACAAATTAAATCTATTTCTTCAGTTGTTTCGAAGTTGTATTTGTCGATTTATTGAGGTATGTTATTGATTTTATTTTGTTTTATCAATTTTCATTTGTTTTTCAATATTTTTTGATGCTTTTTTATGTTATTGGGCACGAGTAAAACTTGGGTAGAAACAAATGAAAATGAAAATTGATATGACAAAATAACATAAAAAATCAATGAAAATTGAAGCATCAAAAAATATTGAAATAACATGAAAATTGTGCACACCCTACGCAACGTTGCGTGGGTTAGAGACACGTACGAGATGCGTCTCCCATTTAAGAGAGACATGGTCCAGGCACGTCTACCACTTTGAGCGAGATGTTATTAACCTCATAAATAAAATTTTAGATATGACTGATAGTGCACAAGTGCGAAGTTGTAACGTCACCGCTTCATGTATGAGACACAACACAATGTCATATGGAGGATGCCCCATAAACGACAACAAGGAGAAGTGGAAGCTAACCCTCCTCGTTACGAGGAGGATACATCAACTCCATATACTAAAATAGATATTGCAGACAGCGAAGATGAAGGATATTATGATATGTCGGGATTACACCTAAGCTTTGAAGGTCACATTGTATATAAGATCTAGGAGGAACAAGTACTTTAAAACTTTAATATAAATTTATATAAATACTCTCTATACACGTACTAATATCAATACTCTATATTCTAATGTATTATGTAAATATATATATTTATAGGTAATACGAAAAGTTATAATAGCTCATATATGTTACACTCTGGATAGAGTTAGGCTAGTAAAGAGGACAGATGTTAGACTCGAAAATTGGGTTCACCTTGAAGATATGAATGAGTTGATTGAACAATCAGACTTACTATACGAGATGATAGATCATGCACTATTTACTGCTTTTATCGAGTGTTGGCAACTAGACACAAACAATTTCCATTTGTCATGGGTGAGATGACTATCACACTTCGCGATGTCTACGATATACTTAGTCTTCCAATGGATGACTAACTTGTTGCCTTGACACAAGAGATGATGGTTAGAAGTAGGAAATAAATTTTAGGTGATATGATGAAAATGAGCATCGATAAAGTCATATGTGAGATCTAGTCCAGTCATTATATTTGAAGTGCTCCAAACTAATTTTTTAAAGAGGAGAGCATGTAATAAAAATAATACATTATGTTATTTGTTGTATTAATTAGGGTGCATGTTGTATCATGATAAGTCTAGAGATATGGTGCCAATAATGCTTGTGAATATGTTGGACATACTTCTTTCCTTTAGGTAATATTGTTTATTATTGCTTATATTATGTTTAGTTTAATTTTTCTTCAAAAATTAACAAGTTATATGTTTTAATTTTAGACATGAATTTCTAAGTACGTCCCAACTTTTAGAGCGACTATGTGACCAAAATGACACGATGAAGAACCATGAGTAGGATGATGGATGGGTAGTATGTCACAGGCAATCTCTTGTTGATTGGTTAACTCAATATCATAAGCAATTGGATTTGATGACGGCAAATTAGATATTTTGAATGTTATATATTTGTATATTATATATTCTTATGTGCTATTTTGTATAATGGAGGTTGACTGACAACCATATAGTTTTGCAAAATTCATGGATTGTAATACATAAAAGTTATCATGACAAATGCATTCGATAAATAAATATTGTGGAGCATTATATGTCAGATCGCATAGTTTATTAGTTTGGTCGGCGTTAAGGCATCAGCGACAACACCCTCTATTGCAAAGAGAATTGTGAAGTCACATGCTTATAACTCATAATATGAGTCATGTGATACGACCTAGGAAGCTCAATACTCACATTGTTTTGAGTTTGAGCATTTTGGAGTTTCATCACTGTACCTATACAAGTGTGACGAGGTATACATGGAGTGATACATTCAAGGAACACAATGAGATTTTAATAGTCAATTATATCCTGCTTGACCTACTCTGATAAGGCAAGATGATACATCATTCTACATATAAGTAAACAAATCAGTATATTTCTATTAGAGATTTTTTTTTCAAAATACTAACTTTTCTCTGCTTAATTTCTTATACCACCGTATGAGTCAATACATGAGATACATGCAATAACTTTAGACATTCAGAGGTTGTATTACGATTGTTGGCGAGTGATCCTATGTTGCTGAACCTCATAAAGACATATGAGCAATGCCATGAATGAATCCATCAGTTGACACTTGATGATAATGATGAGTGACATTTTTTGTTTGGATCGTATTTGGACCTTAATTTTTAAATCTGAAACATTGTATTTGTAAATGACTATTGTAATAAAAGATATTTGGGTGTTTTGCGACATACATGATTGTAATGAAATGTCATACTCTATAAATCAATATAATACATGATATCCATTCAAATCCTAAAATCATGCAATGACATATACAAATGGACAATAATTGACATTTAGTCATCGCCCTAAATATCATGTATAACATTATCTACTAATCCTCTCAATTATATATACAAGTCAATATGTTCTTTAAACATAGTTTGTGAACTCTCAATACTTTCATTTGGGTAACTTTACAATGATGGGAATATAGGAGGCATCGAAGAACTATCAACCATGTATATTTATGAAAAAGCATAAAGAAAATAGATAATTAATATATTCAATCTACGAACTATTGCTATAACGTAATGAAATATATAGATATTATGCTAGCAACTAAAAAATATCGGGTAGCATGATGATAACACATGTACCACACATCTCTCACAATAGACTGCTGAGCTTTTACATTAGTGGTAGAAATGTCGTCGACCCTACTATAGAGAGTAGTATCAACGCTACATTCTATCGAGTAGTAATAAATGATCCCATATTAGCCATTGCTATATAATACTGACTAGGGCATAACTCATCTCTCATTCATTCAATACATCGAATAGTAACATCAACACCACCATCTTTTACAAAAGCTTGTGCATATATGTGACACCTATGTGCCACCTCCTGAAGCACTCTCTACGAGCTTCATGTCACCCCTCTTCTCCTTGTCTTGCAAGTATATCAATGGCTCTGTAGCCACAATTTTCATATCTAATAATATTTAATAAGTATTTATGAAGATGCCTGTAAATTATGGTATTACCATTTCATAAGTTGTTTCGAAGTCAAGTTGTCTGAAAATATTTTTCTCAATGGTAGAGACATGATCACAACTTTTTCAAGAGAATTGGCTCATCTTGATAGAGGCATTATGTCCTCAACTATGTATACACCCATGCCTTTCTATGCGAGGTAGTCTTGCTTGCATGCTCTCGAGCTAAAAAGGCTTGTCTAGTAGATTGGTTAGATGGTCTCCTTTTAGGATGATGAATTGTTGGTTCTTGTATAGTAGTGTACTCATGATTAATTACTCATCCAATATCTTAACAAATTTCTTGCATTGTGGATGATTATGTAACGTTCTTCAAACGGTCTCCATATATGTTCATACATCCTCTCCTACTTGAACGACAATAAATGTGGTATCCTCATCAATGTCTAGCTTTTTCTAAAAATAATTGATAATTCTATTGAAGAATCATATTTAATAAGCTTAGTTTGTGGGCACAAGGTAAACCATATGAATGTTGTAAGTTACAATGATATATTCATATATCTGACCCTACAATCTTCACACGATTGTATTCTTTTACAATAGTATCAAGAACATGTCATGATAGTATTCTCTAAAGGTTCATAATAAGGTCTTCTGTCACATCAACATAATACATGGTTAGAGTTTTTGAATCCTCAAATGACTTTTTCAATTCTTTATTATGTAAGTTTATGAAGAAATATAATTGTTTTCAAATTGTGTCAAATATGTCGGTTGAGGTACTAATAAATACTTTCAACCTTCCATAAGCACTTTTCACTTTGAGAAATATGAATATACAATCATTATAATTTGAAGAATAGTAAGTGACATAAATGCATTAAAAACCAAATTCCTATTAGTCGTCTGAGTACCATAATGAAAGACCCTATTTGTTCATGCCGAGACAATTCTCTCCTTGTACGAGTCCAACCACTACTATTTAACGTAAGAGAGTAAAGTATAAAATTTTCTTCACTTTAATTCTATTACTTATACTGCATCTTGGCAATTGTCATAATCTAATGAGTTGACGACCTTCCTCCAACTTACAACAAACGTACTCACCATATCTTTATTCCTTGTCAACTTTACAATAAAAGCTTCAATGTTTTGTGCTATATGTCATCTATACAAAAAGCATTTTATATCTTTAAAAATTATTTAAATGATATTCACCAAAGTCAGATCACGATCACTACACATAACACATGACATTTTGTTTTGAGTACATAACTCACACACACCAATACCCAAACATAATTTTCTTACTTTTCTATACTCATAAAAGTCAAGGCTATGGAAAAGTTCTTAGAGGTTGATGTGAACCCAACAACCTAAGGAAATGCATCTTATACCTATAAAAAATATTAAAATATATAAACATTAATGATAGTAATATAAGATAGATATTACTACACAACAATAGGATACTTATATGTTTGTCTTATGTGCTGTCAAATTCCAATACCTATGAAAATGCATGAAGTAGTTGCATTAAACAATGATGCATAAATACAATGTCCCTAACAATATCCATATAAAGGGCCTTACAATGTCATGTATGATAATGGTTAATGTTTAGATCATACATTAGTTGTTACTAAACACTTCGAGAACCATGATTTTTCTTCCTAATTTTCCTCCTTGCATTATAAATATACATTACAGTCAGAGCTACTCAATATTCTTACAAAAGCATGTTCATCATGATACAACTCTAAAGGGTGGTTATGTGCCACATTCACTACATGCAACTTTCAATATACATCCACTCCACTCTCGCCTCTTGATAAAAAGGGACAACCAACCGTTTTAGTACCCGTTTACCTTATACTTTCAACATTAACACTACGATTTTACCTATACTTGTTACTCTTGTCGTATGTAAGTCATTGCTTATTAGGCCTTTATTCTTCGAATAACTAAAACCATAACGATATTATGCTTCCTTCTAACTAGTCTTACATAATCAATAAGTTCAATATGACTCCTAAATTTATCATCAATGGCAAACACAAGGGAATAGTCTAGTCCATCACCCTCACAATCAACAAATTCATCCTTTATCTCTTTCGTCAACCAGTTAATAAATACATTATCTAGTGTACTGAAACCACTGTCACAATCCTTAGTCATTTTATGATTAGTATGTTGATCCATCAGCATCTTCTAAAAATTGTTTCCATTGTAAGTGCTTTCGTTCGAGTTGTTTGTAATTCTACAATAAAAACATAGATACCAAATACCACGACAAAAATTATTTAGTTGAAGGAGACGCGAGATATGCATGTCTCCATCTTCAATGGAGACGTGACTCAATCGGGTCTCCCTTGAGGAAGGAGATGTGGTCCAAGCATGTCTCACCATGATGAGGGACACACATATACTGTGTTTCTCTTCGCGGTTCAAGCCATCCTCCGATTTTGTTCAAAATCAGAAATCATCTTTGAATATTTGAAAAAACAAAAGATTTCAAGAAAAGCATGAAAAATTCAATAATCTCAGAAAAAACAAAAATCAAGAAAATTGGTGCATCGATCGTCTCTTCAATTTTCTTTTTTCGTTTTTGTTTCTTCATTCGTTTGACTCCAACTAGGTTCATAAGTAACTAATTTATGATGATTGGTTGTAAATAATCATATATAACTTATCAACAAATGAAAATCGAACGAAAAAAGACCACCAGAGGAAGAGGGAAAAATCACTAAATTTTAGTGTGGAGAGGAGAGAGAAAATTATGCAAGGGTATTTTGGATATTTATAAAATTTGTGATGTGTATATAGTAAAAGGGGTGTGTAGATAGTAATGCCTAAATTTCTTTGAGTTAATATAATAAGTTTATTATAATGTTTTATCATGAAATATCGTATGTATTTTAAACATGCATTTATGAGTATTTTTCGGCCTTTAAAATGATATGTAATCAAAATGGGTTGAGAGGCAACCTCGAATAGCTAGATAGATGGAAAATGTTACTCATAGGAAGCTCGTATATTTTGTCTTGCTTACTATCATAACAAGTTAGAACTCATGGCAAGAGATGAGGTATAGATGTATGACTCAATTTATTTTATAAGTTAGATAGTTTACAATCTTGATGATATTATTTATCTTTTTTGTTGTAGATTGATTAGCTTCCCTATTTTTGGAGAAATTATATCATTGATATATCATGGTTGTATTTGTTGGTTAGATGTCGTGAATGTGTATATACCTTATAGAGCCATTCATCAGTTTGGTTATCAATATCGCATAAGTCTTCTTCCATTGAAGTCGATGATTTGTACATAGACTAAAGAAGTTATATGCATACAGAGTGGAGTAAGACCCATAAAATGAGTTTTGAGAGGCATAGACCTCACACTGCTTGGATTTGTCACAATATTTTAGCATTAGAAAGGCCTACCCATATGAGTGATAGATCATACATGGATTATTACATCTTTCACACTCTTCAACTTTAGTGAGTTCATCACTATAACGAGTCACTTCCTCCACCAAGTAGTCACCGTACATCATTGAATTTAGTGCAAGCGAACTAGTGTTTTGTTATATTGTTGATAGGGTTGATTTTTACGTACTATTGCTTGTAGTGCAAGGGTGGTAATGCATGTTATACATCGATTTGATCAAGGCATATGGTTGATGCCTAGGAACATCATTGAGTATTGTTACTGATATATACATTATTTAGTTGTGTCCACTTCTACTCTGGCCCATTAGTCCCATGATGATGACGATGATGACAATGAAACAACAAACATTGATTAGGGGTTGTACTTAATTGATATAATGACTTTAGATTTTTTTCCAGATCTACGATGTTCAATTATGATCTCACACTCTTCTTTTCAAACACAATTAACTAAAATCCATAACAAATCGACTTATTAACTAAATGGGTTGAGAACATACCAAATTGAATTATATAATGCATAATTTCAACACAATATTTGTAATTAGGTATGTAATATACATTGAATAAAAAATACAAATCTATTTATCATACATCACTCACTGGTAGATACTCATCATTAGAAAACAATAAAAGGAATGTTGACTTAATCCTTGAAAGTATACTAATACAATGTCCCATTATATACTAATTACACAACTTGTCTCTAGCATTGACATCCACTAAGCTGGTCTACATGGAGAAGTATTTCAATCAATACAAAGTATTTCCCTCTCTATGAAAACTCAAGAGTATACATCAAAATGTGTATGTAATTCTATCAAATATCCCCTAGGAATCTTACCCCAATATGTCTCTTCTTTCTTCTTGTCTCAATAACTCCCCAACATGGCATGCACAATTATCATCTCCCATAACATCAACTCATCTTGCAAAATATAGTACCTAGCAAAATATGGTATCATAATCAAGGTATCTCATCATCATATGATGCCTCAATCATCATATGATGCCTCAATACTAGCCAATGGGCAAACATTTTGATGTGAAGAAGGACTAAGTCCCGAAAACACATCACGTTTTCAACCATAACTATGACATCTTGAAATTGGATAATTCCGCGTGAAATTAGATTTACCTCGAGAAATGCTCTTTTTTGCATACTCTTATGAGGTTTAATCTCTTGGTAGATTTCCTAGATGGTCGACCTCTAGGACAACAAATAGATAGCTCATGGAAAGATATAGATTGAGGATTCAAATCCTCCTGCAACTTCTCAATTAATTGCTTACATTGATCTTGAACAAAATGGTTCTTCAAATTCTGAAAAACTTCCTCCAATTCAACTTCCTCTCTCTATTTTGCATCTTTCTCATCGGGTGTATCAAACCATTTTCTCTCCATATCAAGCTTTCTCTAGAATTGAGCAATGGATGACAACTGTATTAGTTAGCATGCTTCTAACAAAATGAATATCTCATGACCCATGAAACCTTCTTTTCTAACATGCACAATAACATGTCATTGGATTTGAGCAAACAACTACTTCACGATTAGTTTCTTTTATAATCAAATCAAGTACGTCTATGAAACCTTCTTTTCTAGCATTATAATCAAATTAAATTTCTTGAATTATATAATTTGTAACTTAATCAATGAAAAAAGTTGGGTTCATATCATATCAAACCTCCCAATTGAGCTATCAGTAAATTCTGCCAACCTTACATGTGTAGTTTCAACCCTACACAACACCATAAAAAATATTATGTATACATACATACATACATATATATATATATATATATATATATATATATATATATATATATACACACACACACACACACATCATAAACAACACCATGTATATATACATATACATGTATATATATGCATATATATAGTGATTGGATACTTCCCACCACTACACTTCTCACTTATACCCATCCATTATTCTTTTGATTCCTAAGAGTAATAACAATGTTCTTATTTTTCTACAAACCCTTATAATTTTTTAAAGTAGATTACTATTCGCACACCCCAAATTACTATACACACTTTTTTTTGTGATTTCCAAAGGTACCCCCACTAATTTTTGAAAATTCTCATACTATCCCAACCTCATCTATGCTTGTTTCTCTCTCTCTCTCTCTCTCTCTCTCTCTCTCTCTCTCTCTCTCTCTCTCCTTTGTTGCAATCTTCATTCCTCCTTTTCTCTCATTGTTCTATAGTTACACAATGCATTAGTCAATCCCATCAAAGCTCCTTCACCTTCTCTTGTACAAAAATGAAAAGAAGTTTGAGTGCTTTATTCTAGGAGAATTCTTCCCACCACTAGTACTTCTCACTCATACCCATCAATTATTCTTTTGATTCTTAAGAGTAATAACAATGTTCTTATTTTTCTAAAAACCCTTATAATCTTTTAAAGTGGATTACTATTTGCACACCCCAAATTACTATGCACACACCTTTTTTTTGTGATTTTCAAAGGCACCCCCACTAATTTTTGAAAATTCTCATACTATCCCAACCTCATCTATGGTTTCTCTCTCTCTCTCTCTCTCTCTCTCTCTCTCTCTCTCTCTCTCTCTCTCTTTTGTTGCGAGCTTCATTCCTCCTTTGCTCTCATTGATGTTGATGCCTTGTTCTATAGTTGGCTCATTGTTCTATAGTTACACAATGCATTACTCAATCCCATCAGAGCTCCTTCACCTTCTCTTGTAGAAAAATGAAATGAGGAGAAAGAAAAGAAGAAAAGAAGTTTCAGTGCTTTATTCTAAGAGTTTTTTTTGTTTTTCAAAGGTATGTTTGTAGATTCAATCGTATTTTGCCTTTTATGTGTATTTGATGATGTCGATCAAGCAATTGTGAAGCCACGATTTGGGATAGAAATGTGATTGAGCCATATCTCTATGCTCGACTACAATGATCCAATGAAAAAAGATGAAGAAGAATAAGATTCGATAAAAGATTTATAATACCCATTTTTTGTGTCAAATTAACCTCCCAACCACAAATATGATGGGTTTTATTTTCTTTTCCTTTTCCAATTTGACGAGAATTGTAGTTGATTTTAAGGATTCATTAGTTTATTTGTTCTTTGATTCAATTGTTTTTCTTTTTAGAACGATGAATATAAATCGGTAATTCCTAAATGTGTGAAAAAAGAGACTTTCAACGGTTGTCGGTATTTTAGGTATTTTTTTTAAAAGACATGTGGGTAGTAAAAAGGGTGCGTGTGTATCAATTTGTTTTTTTAAATTATACTCATACCTCCAAAAAGTAATGAGTGAATATGTTAATGGTGGTATAATCTGAATTTCATATATATATGTGGGGAGCACATATGCATATATATTTTATGTATGTGTTAGTCGTGTAAGCGTCATAGTTCAAAATATGATTAGTCCATGTTAATACAATCTTTTTCTTGTACAAACTCAACTATTGTTGCTTAACATAGGACAATATGGGAGGAAAGTTAGTGGCGAGCATCGCTCAGTTCAATTCAATAACTGAACCAAACCGATTTAACTGATAACCGATTTTTGTTAAAATTCACTAACCGAAATCGACCCGAATTACTTAGAGATAAAATTCTATTATAGATAATTCAAGCTAATACATATTGATCGTTAGAGTAAGACTCGTCGAGAAAAGTTTTGTTTCATAACCTTTATATGGATGATTATTCGAGCTATGGATACATATAGAAATTATCTCACATATATGAGGCAATTGACATATCTAAATAATATGCAGCAAAGGTTGAAAACCAATTAGGTTTTAACATCAAAGGTTTGATTAAGGTAGAGAATTTACCTCTTTAAAGTTTTATGAATTTTATAAAGATTTTGGTGTATTGTGACAAAATACTATGTCTAAGACTCCTCAACAATTGTATGGTATAATAGAATCCTTCTAAACATGACAAGATTAGTGACATCATATGTTTACCTATTAAAAGATTTTAAGGAAGAAGTAGTATCTACAACCATATACATTTTGAATTGAGTTTTATGTAAAGTTGTATAGGCTATACCATATGACTTGTTAGTAGAAAACTATACCTAAGATACCTATGCAATGCAGGTTAATAGTACATATAAGGATCTTATATCAATCTAGAGATAAATTATATAGTAGATATTTGAAATGCATCTTTATTGGATATACTAAAGGTGGCTTTTTGTGGTTCTACATCATCCCACTTCTAAGTAATATTGGTTTTATCATAAGGATCTTGGCATAATAGAAAGAAGGAATGCTGAATTTTTTAGAAGGTTTAAGAATGATTATAAATGATAATAGATCGTCAACAATATTATAAATCTAGATGAATCATCATTTGAACCTATAAATATCAATCTAGCTTACATTCTCTCATGCAACGAATACTAAGTAGTCATAAAGGATGACACACTCCACATCCTACTAGAGGATCATAATGTTGATTTGTCTAAGGAGATGTGCTACTCAATAAACTTAAATGAGATGATTGATAATTTATCTTATTAAGAAGCTATTATTTCTTATGAGTCGTTAGACTAGATAAAGGCAAGGGATGATAAAATTGAACATATATTAAGAAACAAATCTAGGAATTGATAGATTTGCATATGGAAAGAAATGTCATTAGATATAAATGGTACTCGAGAAGAAATGTAAAGTTGATAGAACCATGGATAATTTCAAAGTAAGGTTTCTTGCAAAAGAAGTAGGTAGATTATATAGACACATATTTCCTTATCACACAATTTATATTCATAAAGATTATTTTAGTTATTGCAACATTCTATGATTTAGATTCATATCAACTAGATGTAAAGATTGCATTCTTAAATAGTGATCTTAATAAAACCATTTATATGAAGTAACTATAGATTTATGTTGTTAAAAGCTAAAAAGATAAGGTTTGTACATTAAAATCCTTATTTGGCCTAAAATAATCATTTTGTTAATGGTATTTGACTTTTCAAAATCTCATTGTAGAACTTGGGTTTGGGGCTAATGAGTTCAACCAATATTTTTATGTTTGGAGCACTGAGAGGGAGTTTTTCATTCTATCAACTTTTTTACTAGGAAAAACAATGGAATGATAGAAGTTATGACCCAACACACAAGTATCTGCCTTGCATGTGGTGGGTTTTTCGTGTGATAGGGTGGGGTGAGGCGAGGCACGGTTGACGGTGAATGTACCTTTAGATGCATATAAATATATAAATATCAATATAAATTTATACATATATATTGCATTCTTTTAGGGTTCCTCTTTCCTTCAATAATCTCATTTGATGATTGTTTATGGTGCTATGCCATCTCCCCACTAGAGAGAGTAGGAAACCCTTTTGTAGGATATTATGATATTGCATTGATTTGTATATATTGTAATCTTTCACTATTACTTTGCTTGTAATAAGATTTGAAAGTATGTGATCCTTTCAATGCTCAATGTTTTAAGGTTATTCCTTATAGACCTTACTAATTATAATGTAATTATACTGTTATTCTCACCTCTTTTTCCATTTGATTAGGTATTCCACTTTTGATGTACAAAAGTGACATAATGTATTGGCTTAGGTGTCATCTCTTCCATGAGAGATTTGGAGTTTGTTACATAGGTGTGCTAGTAGGAATTCGCCTAACCCTACCACTTTAATAGAAAAGGTTCTTTTTTTTCAATGCACATCATAAAATATTTGATTTTATGACCCTTAGATCCCATCTCCAAGGGCTTTACTTTTCTTGATTTTGAATCAAAGGCAATAGCTAACATGTGAGAAAAGGTGAATAATCTTATAATTCTGATGCACTATTGTGTTCATACAGAAAGGCTTCAATTTTCTCTAAGACAAACGACCATAGTCAATGGGGAAATTATTAGTAATGAGCCATTATCAGGTGGGACTAATGTGGTGATTGTGAGGTAGGTGTGGGGCATGAACCTTGAGACCCGCAAGGTGAATGAGAATATTTTTATAGTAGGAAGGGTCAAGTGGAGCTCCAACCCATCTTACTGTCATTCCTACAACATTGATATCATTATCAAAACCAAGCCATGGTTAAATTATATGTTCAAATTGAAAGATATGAAAGAAGCATCTTATGGCATGTCTATAAAGAATACTCGTAATAGATTATTGACTGTTGTGTCTTAATCACGAGACATATATTGATTATATGGTTAAAAAAAATAGAACAAGTCATTACAACCTCGCCCATTGCTATGAGGTCAAGCTAAGTAACAATAATTATCCTAGTGATAGACAAGATAAATCTAATGTCCTTTATGTTCAAGTTGTTGGTAACTTGATGTATATTATGTTGTCCACTAGATCATGTATCAACTTTGCTATTAGTCTTGTAAGTATATAATAAAATAATCCTAGTTGACAATATTGGAATATGTAAAAGGATTCTATGATATTTGAAAGGAACAAAAAACTTAAAATTGTGCTAGTCATATAAGCTAAAGGTAATCAAATACTTAGATGCTAACTTTATTGGGAGAAAAGAAGACAACAAATTAACCTATAGTGAGATTTTTATATTTAAAAATATGTTTTTTTTTTGTCATGCAAAAGTAGGGATGTGTACCTTTATATACATAAGAAGTTGAGTAAGTTGGTTACAGTGTGACTACAACAAGTATATTTTGGATAAACCACTTCATAGGTGATTTGAAGTTGAACATAGCTAACAAGTAAGTTGTCAAATGGTCACTTTGACCTTTAGGAGAAGAAATAAAGAATGGAGATAATAACTCTAAAAGTAAGCATATGATGGTTAAATACCATTATATCAATAGTATCCTTCAAAGAAACCATATATCACTGTCTTATATGCCTATAGAGGATATGACAGTAAACCCCTTAACTAAGGGCATATTGGAGGACTTCTCCAAGCATGTCATTCATATAGGTTTAATATATACCTAATACTTTTATTTGTATACGAAAAGTGTGCTTAGTGTAAGAAAATCACATAACTCAAAAGAGCATGAGTTGTTGTGTAGGAAAGCATTGATTAAGAGAAACTGTATAATTATAACTCTAGAAAATTATAGAGAAAGCAATATAATCGAGTAAACTACTAAATAATGGAAGGAATATATTCTACCATGAGTTAGGTTAAGCGGTCAAGCAGGAGATGTAAACTCCTAAGCATAATGCATGGTCACATTAAGCCTTATTAGAACAAATTCATGAAGTTATAAGGAGGAGGGTCCCCTTTCCTAATTTTATAGATTACTTTTAATCATCCAAAACTCCGCACATGTAAGGGATCACCCTTGCATTGCCGGTCCAAAGCCCGAATGAAGGAGGAGGCTTGTGTTAGGCTTCCGACAGCCAACGTAAAACTTTGTCAAACTTTTATACCATGGATTACACAAATTATGAACATTGCTTTAGAGCGTCCCCACCTAGCGATGCGTTGTAGAGCCCGAATGTAGTGATAAGTAATCAAAAGCCACTACATTTTCACCCGAATGTAGTGAATCAATTGCAGAAAAGGTTCCCACATCATGGACAAGTATGGGTAAAGAAGTTAGTCCTGCTACATTGTCGCCTGAATGTAGTGAATAATTTTCAGATAGGATCTCCGTATTTTGAATATGGATGGATGCGTGGGGTAAGGAAGCTAATCCTAGATAATAAGATTCGTATTGGTTCTTGGAATATCATAACATTATTCGGTAAGCTAATGGAGGTGGTAGATACTATGATTTAGAGAAAGATTCATATTCTATGTTTACAAGAGACAAAGTGGGTTGGAGAAAAAGCAAAGGAGATAGAGGATAGAGGTTTTAAATTATGGTATTTAGGTAAAGAAAAAACTCGAAACGGAGTTGGTATTATCATAAATAAAGATTTAAAGGATAGTGTAGTAAACATACAACTATATGGGGACCGAAATAATACAATAACAGGAAATTTGCCCCCTAATTTCTCTCTCTCCTTTTTTGGTTCCGGCACTTTGAGTTCTAGACCGAACTAACGTGGTCCTTTCTCTGGTGCCGGACCTGCTTCTCGAATGTCACAAATTAGTTGGACCCACAAATACGGGATGCAAATAAAAGTGTGAATGATAGATGACAATACGTCCAAATTCCAATAGTGACTGACGTAGCGAAGATGGTAATATATCCGTCTCTTCAACTCTTTGAGAAGTTGCCCTGCAACCACAAAAACCCTTTCATCTCCCCAGAATGATAACTTCATTCCAACGATGCTCATCCCTTGATTCGTTGGGAAAAGAGATATTATGCATGGGTTGGTTCCATTATACACACACACACAGAGAGAGAGAGAGAGAGAGAGAGAGAGAGAGAGAGAGAGTGTTGTTAGGGATAGAAAATGAGTATGATATATGAGAGTGTAAGTTGTTACTATATAAAATAAATACAATACCCCATATTGTATCTGGCTTTTAATAAGACTTTTTGGATTTGATACATGAAATCATACTTCATAACTAATGAAATTTGGATCCAATAAGTTGTTAGGGATATGAAATAAATATGATAACCCGATGTTGTATTTGACTAAAATAAAATCTTTTTAGATTTGATACATGAAATCATACTTCATAACTAATGATATTTGGATCCAATAAGTTGTTAGGGATATGAATAAATATGATTACCCGATATTGTATTTGACTTTTAATAAAAGCTTTTTAGATTTGATATATGAAATCATACTTCATAACTAATGAGATTTGGATCCAATATCTGGATCCAATTTGTTGCTAGGGATATAAAATAAATATGGCATACCAGATATGATATTGTGTTTAGATTTTAATAAAGACTTTTTGGATTTGATACATGAATCATACTTCATAACTAATGAGATTTGGATCAGGTATCGGTATCCAATGGTTGTGTTTTTCATTATGGTTATATCATTTATCGAAGCATAACACACACCACGGTATCTAGCTCGCCATCTACAAAGTGGGAATTAAAGGCCCTGCCACATGAAACACTCTGCCTGTGTGGTAGTGTATATTTTGTTCTCCCATATCCAGATCCAGATCCAAGGTTGGCTCACCACAAATCGAGGCCTAAGTGAAAAGTTGATATAGTGCATGCTTAGTTTGCAATTTATAAAATTTAAAGTTCATTTATATTTATTTCAATTTAATAGTCTTATTCTTTTCAATATGTAAAAGTTGTATTAATAAAGTTCTTCTAATATTTTATGACATTCTTAATTTCAAATAAGTTGTTATTAATTTCAGATAAAATCTACAATCATTAAAGTTAAAGTCATAATTTTTTATTACTTTTTCCATAAACCTTTTCACTCTTTACACAAAAACATATTGTTTTTACCAATAGTTTTCAATATAACAATATTTCTTGATAATACTTCTTTTTTAATATTAGACGTGTGACTATTTTAAAAAGCTTTAAGAGATAAAATATCTTGTTAGCAATGAAAAGCTTTTGAAAAAGAAACCACTGGAAAAAATGAAAAGTAGTAAATCTTGGGAGAGAGAGATTGAGATCAACAACTAAAATGAATAGTTCTATAAATATAAAATGCTTTAATGATGATAATAATAATAGTTACAAGTATTATACTTAAAAGTTTGAGAAAAATTTAGGCATAAAATCATAATAATGAAAGTTTTAAGACATGTGACTTCAAAATATAGAACATATTTTGGACCTAAAATCATTATAGTTAAAATTGTGAGGTTTATATGGCTTGAAAGTTAAGGAAATTTAGGTCATAAGTATAAGAGTAAAAACTTTTTGGGATGAAAAAAATTTGTATCTTCTATAAATGTATAGTAGTAGCAATAATAATAGTTTCATAAGTATTTTATTTGTGACTTAAAAATTTGAACAATTTGGGACCTCAAATTTTAAGAAAAAATTTGTGGCATTTGCGACTTAAAATGTACCAAAATCTGATGCCTGGTGAAAGTTTTGAGATCTAAGAAATTAGGTACATAGAATCATAAGAGAAAAAAAAAAACTTAAGCTAACCTACAAATTTGGGCGTAAAGCAATAGCCTTGCTCGCCTTTACTCATGAGCGGACTTTAGTCAGACTTGGTAAGACATATCTCCTTAGAATTGAAGCCATTGACATCCTCCTTTACTGATAATACGGTTCCTTCTACTCCAATCTTAAAAAAAATACTACTTGGTTCGGCCTTATACATTTCAAAAAGTCCAAGTAAATGGGCTTGGGTCAGAAGGTAAGCTTGTATCTACTATTTTAATCACTCTTTTCTCACAATAGTTGGAATTTCAAACACTCATTTGGAGCACAAAACATATGATATCCAATTTATTTTATTATCCAAATGATGAAATAGACGCTTTTGTGACGAATTATATATATATACCGAGAGAGAGAGAGATGTTTGAAGCGTGTTTTACACGACTAATAAAGTACTAATGCGCATGAACATCATGATTATGTTTGCTACTAAAGTATTCAATAAGTTGGAGCAGTTCCCTTTAACACATCGGCTGCGAAGGGGTCGAAAAAATTCCCAGTTTCTCTGTCTAGGTTTCTCACACTAAAACCGTGACATCTATTCAAATTTCCAGTCGATAGATCCTTTCCTTTCTGTCTTCTTGTAATTATGTGAGTTCGGTGGCGTCACTGCCACCGTTTTTCAAAGTTTAGTGTGATGGGTGTTCCTTGTTTCCACACAAGGAAGGGAAGAGAGCTCACTATCCATGGCTATGGCGCCCTCATCACTCTCTCCTTCTTCTTCCTCTCATTCGGCTCATTTTGAAGCAGCAGAGTGCACTACGAGCAACTATGACGAGTTCTCCATGCACAAGAGTGTGCTGTTCATGGATAGTCTCCAGGTTCTTCCCCCACCCCTGTCTCTTTCTGCCTCTGTGGAGACCGTGTGTGATTATATGGTTTTATCATGTTTGTGAAACATGATCAATTTCCAGTTTGGTCCCTCTCTCTCTAAGAGAAACCTATGTATGGTTTCGTGGGTGTTTTATGGAGGTCCTTTTGGTCTCTAGATGATATGGAAGATGCTCTCTCTCTCACACACACTTGCTTAGCAACTGCCTTTAGTTTGACTGGTGTTTTATAGGAGTGCTTAATTTCTGTGTGGTCTTCTATGATTGACATATAAAAACATCTGAGTAGTGGTGCTCTGGAGTATTTGGAAACGAAGTTTCAATTCTCTCCATCTCTCCAAGTGAAAAGGTCCATGGATCCCTAGCTTTTGTTTGTCTATGTCGCAAGGATTTTAACTCGTATATCAGTTTCTAATTTTTTCACTGTTGCTCTGTGAATGTACTATGGTACTAATAATCTTTCTTCTAACTCACAATGGTTCATGGGGATCATGACTACGAGTAGCTACGCTCCATTTGTCCTCACTTTGCTGAAACAGCAGTATTTCTTTTCTGTTGATGTTACAGGGCAGATCGTTTGCGAGGATTCAAACGAGTTAAAGAAATACAAACCTTGTAGTTGAAGTAAGGTGGATTTTTTATGGGAAATTTTGGATTACCTTTCTTTTTTGGAACCTCCAGGAACTACTTCAAGGATTTCGGACCCTCAACTCCTTCCAAGTTGGGACCTTGTTTGGAAAATCAATAGGAATTCAATTAACTACACAAGATTATAATTTGGTTTCCTGAAAAGGTAGGGAAACATCATTTGAAATGTTATTCCCAGAACCCTTTTCAGTATGAATCCTTCGTGTTGTGGGATTGGGAAGTATGTCCTCTCCAGAAAGGAATTTAAAATTGGTGGTTTTCAGAATTAGTAACCTCCTAATTACATGCCAAAATATACAGCTCCTGTATTTGCTTTTCCCCAAACACCAAAACACTGTTCACAAGCGAGTCAAAGAAGGATAACCATCTCTTAGCACCACCTCAAATACTTTGGAACCCAACTACCAATCACCATCTGCTGGTAAACTTTCTTACTAGGATGTAAACTTGAGGACCTCCTAGGAGTTGGGAAAACAACTACCGGAATTCAAGGGAAACATGTTTTTGAAGGAACACATGAATTATTTTCATCATTTGAATCGAACTTACTTAAGGATTTAGGCCTTCAACTCCCCAAAAGTTAGTTTTGTTTGGTTTGGCGATGGATTTCTAGCTAAGAATGATAGGCTAGTGGTAAAACCAGTGTTGTTCGCTGCGTATTGTATCATGTATCATTTTGGTCCACGATACGATATGTATAGAAAAATCCAAAAAATAAAAAACATGAAAAATTATGATAATTGCAAAGAATTCATATAATTTAGACCATGCTGGATTGAGGTTAAATCCATTTTGTATTCATGTGGTTGATATGTTATCTATTGAGCTCAGGTTTTAGGTTTGTCATTTTTTTCTATCAATGATCTTAATTTAGAATTTCATGGTTGAATAGCATTATGATTTAACTCTAACAATGATTGTTACAAAGAATACTAGTTCAAGTTTTACATGGATTAGTTGAGCCTCAAAGTGCCTTATGATGACCTTTGTGCATGATAATTTACATTCAGTTGTCAGTTAGTGAGCCTGCACTTTTTTTCTTTTGCAGCAACTTATGTGCAAGGTAGTCTAAATTGTATGCTATTACTTAATATCAAAATTATAAATTAGGTTGAATATCTTATATAAAAGCTCTGATTTGCTAGGAGACCACATTTAAGTAGCTAGAATTATGAAAACAAGCATGCCATGTTGAAAATTAGTATTATGCTTGTAAGATGTACTTAAGTTCATTATGTTTTCAGAGTTTATTTCTGTTGTACGTTTGAACTGAGAGAGATATTTTGAATTGGCACTATTTTGGAAAGTATTGTATGCTGATAACCTTGATATATTAAAAAACATGTTTATCTTTTTACTTTAGAATGGATGTACTATACGGGCGATACGGGTTGTATCATATGATACAAGTTCTATTGCACGATACACTATCCTATATCGTATCGTGGAGCCTCATGATATGATATGTATCACACCATATCGTAAAACAACAAAATATCACTTTTAGGAAGATATGGGCTGTGCATGGAAAACCATTGCTTTTACTTGATTTAATTCTTAATAGTAATTGATTTGGAATCATCGGATACCAAAATCAAGCCTTTTACCACACTAAGAAAGGGTACATGGATTCCAAGTTGCCACTGAGCTCGGTCTTATGTCACATTAGCATTATCTCTAAAAAAGCAAGACATGTTATATTGTTTCCTTCCAACACTTTAGAGTCCTTCCTCTCCCTTTCTAAAGTGATCAGCATCCAAAGTCTTACACCTTCTTAATAAGGCTTTATGTGGCTGCCTTTCAAAATGTTTGAACCCCTTTAAGCATGTATCTTTCTCATTTTATCTTAAATTGGTGTTACATCGAATTTGTCTCTAATAACCTCATTGTGGATTTAGTATTTATCTCTTTTGCCACACATCCACCTCAAAGTTGATTAAAACATAGACGCATAAGTAATTCAGGTGATAAGAAGATAATGTTAGAATCTATGTTATCAATAGCGCGCTATAGTGTTTTAGCGGGGCTAAAAATGCTATAGCGGGTGACCCATAGCGGGCGACTCACTAGGGCCGCTATAGCACCGCTAACAACGCTATAGCAGTCCGCTATAGCACAGTTAGCGTACACTTGATAATGCCATTTGGATTGGGTCGATTCCTTGGATCAACCCGATCCAAATTAAAGGATATAACCTAACACGACTCTCTCTTTCTCTCTCTCTCTCGCTGCTCCTACGCAGACTCTCTCTTTCTTTCTTTCTCCCGCAACTCCTACGCTAACTCTCTCCGCTATAGCGGGTGACCCATAGCGGGTGACTCGCCAAGGCCGCTATAGCACCGCTAACAGCGCTATAGCAGTCCGCTATAGCACAGTTAGCGTACACTTAATAATGCCATTTGGATTGGGTCGATTCCTTGGATCAACTCGATCCAAATTAAAGGATATAACCTAACACGACTCTCTCTTTCTCTCTCTCTCTCTCTCTCTCTCTCTCTCTCTCTCTCTCTCTCTCTCTCTCTCTCTCTCTCTCTCTCTCTCTCTCTCTCTCTCTCTCTCTCTCGCTGCTCCTACGCAGACTCTCTCTTTCTTTCTTTCTCCCGCAACTCCTATGCTAACTCTCTCTGCTCTGCCTCTGTTGTCTCTCTCGCGGCCTCGCTTCTGTTGTCCCTCTCCCGCCTCTCACCATCGTTGTTGCACCTAGCGCACAAGCAGCACACCCTCACCCTTTTCTTCAAACCCGCCTACTGGGGCTTCGGATTCGTCTGGGACGTCTGTGGCGAGCATGGTCGAAAGCGTTGGTATTACAGGTGCAAGTCTTGTGGACTGGAAATGCATGCAGGTGAGTTTGACTTCTTCATCTCCTTTTCTTTATTTGTACTTTGAGGTCTTTTATCGATAAACCAGGTTTAGCCAAATAGCTCTTCTCCTTTGGATGGAAATCGGGCACACCCAACCACTCAAAGGGCCTGCTACCCATGATTGGACTCCTCCTGCTCCAATCGCTCCTCCTACCCCGCCGAGCATAAGCGAGTCAGGCTCCAACCAGCCTTATAGCTTGTTGCTGCCTCTCATCAGCCATATAGAAGAAAATCTGGATGTTGAATTGAGCGGGGCGCGTGACGGATGCAGTAAGGGAACAAGGCCGTCGATTCCATCAAGCCTCACAGATCTAGATTCCACATGCCGCGTGCAACAGTTGAGAATGGCTACTTTCTCGTTCCACGAAGAAGAGTGCTTTAGGGATTCTATTTTGTTGGATGTGGACGAGTGTATGTTAACTGGCATCCTACCATAGGTTGCAATACTATTAGAACATGTATGGTTGAATGAACCATCGAGCTTTCTTTCTTTTTTTTATCTTTTTTGTTATAATGGGAGGAAGAAATTTAAAACACACGCACGCATCCTGTGGAGAATTATGGCGACTGATACAGTTTAGTGTTATGTGTTTTCGGAACTTTACATACTTATGTATTTACTTTACATGATCCTCTGTAGACTTTGCACTCAAGGGAGTACATAATCCTAAAGCGGCGGCAACGGTAAGTTTTTGTTGCCTACTGTCTAATCACTTCGTGCATATTCGACCTTGATGTGTAGAAAAACATTTTCTTGATGGTGCATGTGTCTTCCTAGTGATCGGTCGATTATATATATATATATATATATATATATATATATATATATATTTGTGTGTGCAGCAAAATTCCACACAAATACGTACACTAGGAACTGTTTCGTTTTCAGCTTTTTTGGGAATGATAAGGTGGGTTAGAGTTGGCATAGTCCAGCCATATATACCTGAAATATTCACAGTGTACTTGAACTCTCGACCTTAAGGTGGACTGCCAAATGCCGAATCCTTAACCATGCATGATGTTTGTCCATTATTAGAGCTTAAGTGGTATTTGCTCTATGGTTCACGGTAAAGTATCATTGGTTTCTTACTTGAAGGAATTGACCTTTTTCTTTAAGCCATTCGAGGAGTATGTTTGAAAAGAATGGAAACATATGAGCATGAAGAAGGACACCTTATGTATGTTTTGTAATGCCTTTATGAGCAGATTTAGGTAAATCTACTTTCTCTTAGGTTATTTTCTTTATTTGCATCAGGGTCTTTGGCATTTCTCTTCATTCATCATTATCAACGGCATTTGCTCTTCAACATGAAGCAAATAATCACACCAGAGCAGCTATGTGCACCGCATGTTCTATGTTTCTTGTTTGGTGGATGTTGAAACAATAAGAGCCAAAGTAAATAGGCTTTAGAGAGAGGAGTGAAATGTAGGCTACCTTGAAATGCCTATGATTTGCTCCTACTATTTGGCTGAAATTAGTTAAGAAGTTGTGTTTCTTGATATTTCTTAGAAATTATATATATATATATAACTTTTTAATCGTAAATAAAATTATACCGCTAAATCCGCTATATCTCTGCTACCGCTATATTAAGGTCGACCGTTAACAACCCGCTAACCGCTATTGATAACATAGGTTAAAATTGAAAGATAAGTATTATAAAGCACCAGGTAGACCAAGAATGTCATACGGTGTTTTATTGTTTTGACTTTGAGACGTCCATAAACATGAAGAGAAGATGACCATGGAGAAGTGAAGATGTTGAGGTAGATATGTGTTGCACAAGGAAAGGCCTTGTGAGACCTTGGTCATGATCAGGTTATTAGAGAAAAAGTCAGGGTAGCACAAATAGATGATAAAACAAAAGTGACATGGTTAAGATGATTTGAACATGTAGAAAGTAAAAATCTACTAAGAAGGTGTGAAAAATTATATGATAAATATTTTCTAAGAGAGAGAGAGAAAGACCATAAAAGTGTTGGAAGAAAACAATAAAGCTTGGTCTTGCTTTTTTGGAACTAATTGCTAATATGGCACAATGTCGTCAAAGAATCCATGTAGCTGACTCTGTGTAGTCTTAGAAAAGGCTAATAAGAGGACTCTATTCAAATGCTAGAATGGACTACTTATTTGAAGGATCAGTTAGTCACTTGAGTCCTAACAAAGGCACATACTTCACCACAAATTTCCTTTATAAGGTTGATGTATATAAGAGGACTCCTTTCTTCTTCAAGATTCTCCAAAAAAGTCCTAACAAAGGCACAAATATTGCATGAAGTTCTTTGTCCCTAAAGTGCTTTATAAAATGACAATCAGTGAAAAGCATCAAAACCGACCTCCTTGATATATATCTAGATTTGTTCTTTGTTGCATTTGATACTTGCTATTATCCTTCTTTCAATAACATTTTCCAATAGTCTCATGGTATGACTGATCAACTTGACATTCCTTTATTCTTATATATAGGTATTGACATCTTATAAGCTAAGTAATTCCCATCTTTTTCGCTAAATTTCATACTTGGATATCATTTGGTCCGGTAGATATGCTAGATTTCATGAGTTCACAAACTCTTTGACTTCACTCCTTTGGATGCACTAACAGATAGCAACGTTTGTGTATACTCATCAGTTATTTATTCCTCATAAGCTAATTTAACCACTTCTGTTTTCATTGTTTTCTAGGCAAAATATAGGAATGATAACTATATCATCTCCATAGGGAGATGAGAAGCATGTTTCAGAGGATTTGGATCTTCTGATTCTTGCCTAAATTCTCAAATGGAGAGGTTGCTTTTATTGCTCATACTCCTTGACACGACTTTTCAAGTAACCATAGAAAAGTTTCCTTTACATTGATCATTTAGTCAACGTATCTCAGCAATTATGTTTTCTCTCAAAGGTTCAAAACTATTACTACAGGCAGAGATGTAGACAGTTCTAACCTTGTTATTTTGTGCATCAATAGGAACAAGCCCCTGATCTCCACAGGATAGCCCAAGCATTTTGCCATTACACTAAGTAGTATCCCTCGCTACTAAGTAGGAGGGTTGCGTTAGGCTTCCAACTTTGTCAGACCTATTTACCATAATACATTCTACAAATTATGATATGGCTCTGTGGAAACAAAAAATCCATATAGCCGACCCCATCTAGTATGGGAAAAGGCTTAGTTGTTGTTGTTGTTACTAAGTAGTGTCCCTCACTGGTACTGGATTTATATGAGTTTTTGTCATTTTACCAAATCGCATTATTCAATCAATGAACCTCAAAAGACTCATAGAGTTGGAAGAACTTGGTTTATATTGGTGAAGAAATGTTTTCTACTGAGTCATTGGCAATTCTTTGTTTCTCTAGGATTTGAAGAAACTGAGGACACAACTCTATTCTGCTGCGGAATACTTTGAATTTTCATACGCAAATGGTGAACAGAAACAGACGTATGTATCATATGCTGATTATGTTTTCTATGGTTCATTTGTTTGTTTGTTTAGGTGTTTTTACAGTTAAGATTGCCTATTGAAATTTTTGTCATTGGTAATGTAGAGTGGTATGGAGAGCAAGTACACTTATACCCATATATAAAAACAAGGGAGACATTCAAAATTGTGCGAATTATCGAGGTATCAAGTTAATGAGTCATACTATGAAATTATGGGAAAGAATTATTGAACGTAGGTTAAGACAAGTATCAAGTACAACAGAGAACCAATTTGGATTTATGCCTGGTAGATCTACTATTGAAGCGATTCACCTTTTGAGACGTCTTATGGAACATTTTAGAGCAAAAAAGAAAGACCTCCACATGATATTTATTGATCTAGAAAAAGCTTATGATAGGGTACCGAGGGAGGTTCTTTGGAGAACTTTGGAAAAAGAGGTATCCCATTGACATATATTAACCTTATAAGAGACATGTATGATGGTGCAAAAACATGTGTGAGGACTCATGAAGGAACGACAGACTTCTTTGAAGTTAATATTGGGTTACATCAAGGATCAACTTTAAGTCCATACTTATTTATAATGATGATGGATGAGTTAACAAAACATATTCAAGATGAAGTACCTTGGTGTATGTTATTTGCAGATGACATTGTATTAGTGGAGGAGTCTAAGGAAAAAGTTAATAGAAAATTGGAACTATGGAGAGAAACATTAGAAAACAAAGGCCTCCGACTTAGTAGAACAAAGACAGAATATATGGAATGTAAGTTTGATCATTTGGCTACTTTAGAGGACATAGAAATTAAAATTGACACACATTGCATTCCCCAAAAGGAAAGTTTTAAATACCTAGGGTCAATTTTTCAAAGTGATGGAAGAATTGATGGAGATGTTACACATAGAATTAATGCTGGTTGGTTAAAATGGAGAGGAGCATCAGGTATTCTTTGTGACAAGAAGATACCATTAAAATTAAAAGGTAAATATTATAGAGCAGCAGTTAGGCCTGCCATGTTTTATGGTTCTGAGTGTTGGGCAGTTAATCATCAACATGTACAAAAGATGTCTGTGACAGAAATGAAGATGTTGAGATGGATGAGTGGTCATACAAGAAAAGACCGTATACATAATGAGGTTATTAGAAACAAATTAGGAGTGGCACCAATAGAGGATAAAATGAGAGAACATCGTTTAAGATGGTTTGGACATATAGAAAGAAGATCAAAAGAAGAACCTGTAAGAAGGTTAGAAAACCTAAATTTGGAAAGTATTAAAAGAGGTAGAGGACGACCACAAAAGTGTTGGAAAGAAACAATAAAGAATGATCTAGCTTATTGGGAGTTAACTGCTAACATGGCACACGATAGAGATCCGTGGAAACAAAGAATCCATGTAGCCGACCCCGTCTAGTATGGGAAAAGGCTTAGTTGTTGTTGTTGTTGTTGTTGTTGGTAATGTAGAGTGGTAGACACCTTGAAGGATTACACTGCAAAGGCATTGGTAAACACGGTTGATCATCTGGGGTCAATGTCATACAAAGTGAATGGGCTTCTTAATGAGAACATGACTGAAATTTCTTCAGTGGAGCTCCAAATGGATTGCATTCAACAAGTAAGCCTCTTCCTCTCTGTTATTTGAGGTTGTGCCACCATTTTGTCATTAGAGTTGAAACTTCTGAGTATATTTGGGTGGATCAATCTAATGAATATGGTGTGGTGCTTAATCATCCTGATCTCATGTCCTCAGATCTGAGGTGCTGCTGCACAAGACACAAACAAGGATCTCAGGAGACCGAATGGCAGATCTCAAATAAATGAATTTTCTGTTTTAATTCATGATAGATGGTAACTGCACCTTGATACAAAAATTATTGACCGCATAGAACCCCAAGGCTGTCTCCTTACCCCCAAGAAACCTGCTGCTTTTGCCTTATAAAATAATTTGAGGTCAAGATTATCCACTGAAACTGTAGGATATCTCAGGTCTCTAGCTTGGATTAGAGACCGAAGGGTCACAGTACTTCAAATCTAAAGGTCCAAGGAACTCAAGCACCCTCCCTCCCTCCTCCTTATTAATCCCCTGGATTCATGGATGTGTTGATCTTATGGAAATAACTAAATTACTTGGCACTTGTGCATATCAGAAGAAGGATGATTTAAGTATGCGATTTCATATTCATTTTACATTAATTGATGCATTTGGTCGATTTGTTGCTTTAGAGAATTCAAATGTGCCAAGCATTCACTGATCGAGAGGGCCTTGTTCAGCAGTGTCTCAGCATAAAATATCCTATATACCAAAAGCATTATGTATTACCAAGTAAGCAAATTCCGGTTTATCATCCTAAACCCGATTGTGCATATTTTCAGATAACTTTGTTTAGCCATGACCAAATGAACGGTATCTCAAACTAAAATGTTTCCCCCTTCTTTAACTAGAGGACAAGCTGCATTCATATTCAAAAGCCGTTGAAGTTTCCCAAGGACTGGTGACAATGAAAAAGATGAATGATGTACAACCCATTCGGGCTGGTATTACTGCAATTTCTCATGTCTCATTTAATTTCTAGCTATATAAGCCATCCAAAACCCTTTTGCTCAATGTTAAAAGACCTTTTTATTTTTTTCTCATTGATCTCGTTTTTCTTTTATTTGGTACTAGGAGTCCGGTCTACAGCAACAGCAAGACCTCCTACAATGTAAGAACAGATTGTGTTATGGAAATGTTCAATGTTATTTATTTCACAGAACATAAGTTATAGCATTTCATGAGTGCAAAAGCCATTTGGCAATGGCACGTTGACTGGGTTCCAACTAATTACCTTGCAGACAGATGCGCTCTTGGTCACCTTCTCCAAGAATGCGCTCTTTGTCACCTTCTCAAAGAACTGGAACCTTTGGCATTGCAGGTTATATGTCTGTACTGAGTTCTCACAGATTGGTTCTTTCTTTTTGTAACTGATTGGTATGTAGTGCTTCTTGATGCTTTTTGTAGCTAACAGACTATTCATCTCCATTTCAGAAAGAAAGATGGCCAATTCCTTAGCTGCATCGCATCCTCTTGCTTGTTCTGTCTCTCAAAAACCAAATGGCCCAGCCGATCTTTCATCAAGCTCAGTCAAACGAGTAAGTTCACCTTATTTTCCTTTAAGTATGAGAACCAAGGTTCAGCTTAGCGGTTAATCTCGTCTCTCTGAATTACTTGTGGCCATTAGCTTTTGTAATAACTAAATAAATGCATGCTTTATCTTCGTTTACATTCCATTATCCTGATGCACTCATTGGCGTTATGTCCCCACTCATTGGGGATAGGTGTGGTTCTGGTTCATGCCTGTTGGCACACTTTTTTTATGTTGGATGTGCCAAAAAGGTTCATTCATAGGAAACTAAGCTGAACTGCTCTGTGAATCTTCACCTTCAATCGATCCATGGTCAAGCGATTGGACTTAGAATGAGACTAACAAGTGGATCCCTACTATCTTAACCGAAGTGCCTAGTTCAATAGGTTTCAGAAAAGAAGTGACAGGAGGCTATGAACGATGGTAGCATGTTGCTATTAAGAGCAACGGAATAAGATAAATAAGCAGTTGAAGATAAAGCTTCTACAGGCACAGTAATGAAACGTAAAGTTTCACAGACAAAACAAGTAAATGACACGAGAAAGATTGAAGAACCGATTGGAGGTCTGATGGTTTGTTCGTAGAGTTCTCTTCTCTTCATGTATATGTAACATCCTTTGCCTTGTAATTTCCTCTCGAGTTCTCATCAACTAGGTCAAGCTACCGTTTTGAGAGGCAGTTGATGTTGCCTGGGTTGATTTTCTCCACAAATTTGGGAAATCTTATGTCATCTCAATTGATTGAATAACGAGCAATTAACTCCAGAACAGTTGGCCAGGGTGTCCCTTGATTTTTTTCTTAGATATTGTATCATGCTAATTGATGGCTGGCAGGTAGAATGGTGATTAACTCCGCCTAAGCCAAGTTCTCCATGACTTTTAGGGATGATCCACCGACTCCTCCATTAACATAGGAATGGTATAAACCACCTTTTATAACTAAATGAGTGCTGGGGATATTTGATCTGTCTGACATTCTACCCTACTATAAGATAGGGGCGTAGCTGCAAAATTGGCGTTATGCCAGCAGGGTTTATGTTTTGGATCAACCAATGTGAGTGTGCATTTTTAAACGAAAAGGAGATGATAAATCTACAATTCAGTGCAAAAGAGTACTATCATTGTTTTTAAGAATTTCTTCACCTTTTTAGTTGTGAATTTAGGATGTAGATGGATGCTTGAGAATGTGTAGATGACCTCCTCGTGAGGAACTATTTCAAGAGGATTGGGTGTAGCAGTGGTGCAGTAGTTAGATTAAGCCAGAGCCTGTTACAAGCCTGAGGCCGAAGGTTATCAGCTTGAAGTTTCATGCCAGGTGGTCCAAGAAGAAGCCTCACAATCGATCTTGTCTGATGTTTAATTTAGTTTGTCAAATATAATATCTTTACCTTAACCAAGTTTTACTCACATTAGAAGGTTTCGACTAAAGGGTGTAATGCTGGGCCTTCACAGGACACTCGTCCTAGTCCAGTTCTCACCTAAACATGCCCAACACCGGAGTTCTCATGAGATCTGATCATTGGTGCTGGAAAGATCACGACTTGCGAAAAGATTCAACAAAGTTTTATGGGATATTGGCTACCTAACACGAGCGTCCTTTATCCAGCCTTGGGACCAACATTGAACCCTCACCGTAACCAGTATAATCTGCGCCTCTTCCTAACAGTCAAAACTTGTATACAACATTCTTCTTGTCGTGGGGAACGAAACTACAGCTGTTGCTGATATCAATGTTTATGAAGAATATGTTTGAGAAGACATTACTTGATGGGTGTCAAACATTTACATAAAGCTGATTTTGTCTACAGTGGCCTTCGCACACGCGGAGATCAACATCAATGCAGTTGAACGCCGGTGTAGATCTGAAAACTGAAACTGAACAGCAGATCAGGAAAAGCAAAAGTCTCCTGAAATCCTTGTTGAGCATCCGAAGATCAAATGCAAACACCTGACGATATCTTTGAGATGATCAGCCGATTCTGATAATCCAACGAGTAACTGTACATTCAACAACTTCGGTGTTGTTTCTGTTGGCGATTTCATTCATTGCTTAGCAGTATATGTTTGTTAAGTATACCACTTGCCCTGTTGCAGACTTGGCAATGTGTCTCGGGCACTTTTCAGCCTAATACGAGAAGTTGAAAGTATATCTTGGAAGATTTTTATGTGTGAAGTTAAAGAATAAGTATACAGTTCAATTTAATGAAATTTTATTCCAACTGGTTTGAAGCTTTTGTGCAGCTTAAACGGAGCCCCCTATTCTGATATCCTCGATATGACTAACAAGCTTCAATCCATATTGCTCACTCTTCTGGGTAAACCAAAACCGAGCCTTTCTCCACACTTAAGTGGGGCGGCTGCCTGGATTCTTCGTCACCCTTTCGGATCAACAGCTTGAAAATTTTCACAAAAGCTCCGTCCTTTTTTAAAATTAATGCTCCTTTCTACAATCGAGTACTTCAAAATTAAGGAGATTACCATCTGCACTTTTTTATTACCCGTACTCTCTATTTTAAAAATACCTAAAATACGTCTACTGTAATTTCTCTCCTCTTCACGCTCAATTTGAGCAATTTTTTCTTTTTACTTCAACGACTGAATTTTGTTCGTTGAAAGTGATTGTTATTTTCTTTGCAGTCAATGAGTGTCGATTATTTTCTTATGAATCTCATTAAAATCAAATGAAACAAGAAGAAAAAGAAAGAAATGATTGATTCGATCTATTTTAAGATTTATCTTGGTTTTGAAATGATGGTTTTTAATAATATCTTCGTATTTTTATAGGTTTGTCTTAATTTTGGAGTTTTTTTATTATTTTAGAACATGTTTCACGGTTTTGAATCAAATGACTCACTCGTCAGAATTTTGTTTTAAAATGTGGCACAAGCGCATCTCTTTTTATGAAGAGACGTCTTTGGGTTGCGTGTCCTTTTAAGGAAGAGACACAGTGAAATAACGTTTCATCCTTTAAGGAGAGACAATTGGGTCTTGTCTCCCTTAAAGATGAGATGTGGTTTCATCACGGCCCTTGCTTGAACGTCTCTTCCTTAAAGAGAGATGTGGCTGAGGCACGTTTCTTTCTTAAGAAAGGATGTTTTCGTCCCTCATCTTTCTTAACATGTCATCAACTGAACATGTGTTGTTTGTTATGTGTTATACTTCGAACCTTATATATATTGTAAAATAGCAAACAACTCGAGCAAAAGTATTTATGATGGAATCAATTTAGAAAAAATGATGATTGATTAAAGTAATATTATATTATGATCAAGAAGAGTGAAAGTTATTGTAGTGCACTGAATGATGTATTCATTAACTAATTGATCAATGATGTAGAAGATCTATTTCTTGATTGGAAGGGTGATGGATTTGACTATTCACTCATGTTTGTGATGGAGGATGTGATTATGAGTCATAATTAGAGATGTCAAAATGGGTGATGCCTGGGAGGTCGGTCTGGCTTGGCCCTGGAAAAATGTAGGGCCGGACTAGAGAATTTTGGCTCATATTTGAAGCAGGGCCATATGGCCTTAGGGGTTGATGCGGGCCATGCCAAGTTGGCCCGTAGGAGCACAGGCCTATTGGATATTAGATCGGGTTTATAAGATCCGATCCAAATTTGCTTGAAATCCAAATCCAATCACAACGTATTAGGCTTCAACAAGCCATATACACATACACATGTAATTATATATATATGAATATGTATTACATATGTATACACATGCATGTAATAAATATATATAAATGTAATTGAAAAAACTATACATGTAGTATAGTATATATATACCTATATATATAAATAAAACTATACATGTAGTATAGTATATATACCTGTAAATATGTAATTGAATATATATATGGGTCGGCCCAGCTGGTATTGACATCTCTAGTTATAATGAACTTATTGTGTATGTAAGAAATGTTGGGAGAAAGAATAATATTGTTATTGTTATTGTTGTTCTTTGTTTGAAGAGTAAATGTGTAACAAGTAAGGTATAACTTGGGTAGGAAAGGAATAAAAAATAAAAGTTGAGTCAAAATGTTGACGTTGAATATAGGTGGATGGAAACTAAGAAGGTAGACTATCTATTTTTATTGAGAGGAGAGGGTACACTTGATGGTTATTAAAAGTTGGATGTAGTAAATGATTCAACCATTTTCTAGGCTTATATCTTGAAGGGTATTCTTTTGAAGGAGATCGAGTGGCTTTAAGTATAGTATGACAAAGAACCTCACAAAAATCATTGCAAATCGAAGCATATTTTAACACATTTGAAGCGAGTTGTTGAGGTAAATGTAAGTACATCAAGTATATTTACAATACATGGATGAAAATTAAGAATGAAGATATGGATTCTCGAAGTGTTCTAAAACAACTACTACATAATATACACACTCACTAATATCATACATGACATCGTAAAATTCTTGATACGGATATTGTCGGTGATATTGTCTTTTTACATCCTCGTTCCGTGTAACTATTACATGCATTTTCATAAGTATTAGAATTTGATAACATATAAGATAAACATGAAAGTGTTTCACTTTTATTTTCTAATGTTCACTTGTATATCATGTTTAAAAGTTATATAATTCATATTTTATAGGTATAAGATATATTTTCTTAAGGTTGTTGGGTTCACATCAACTTCTAAGAATTTCTCTTAAGGTTGAGGTGTGTGTAAGAGTTATGCATTCTAGGTAACTTTTTACGTGTCATCTAAATTAACTGTGATATGGCTTTGGTAATACCATTCAAACAATATTTTTGGATGAAGCTCACTTTTCATATAATGACATATAATAAAAATATTGAAGTATTTATTGTCAAATTAGAAATTAATAAAGAGATGACAAGTGTGTTTTATGTAAGTTGGAGGAATGTTGTTTATTCATGAGATGAGAGCACTTATAAAGAGGTAGTAGAAGTAATAAAATTGAATTAGAAAAAAAATTGTTCCTCTCTTACGTTAAAGAGCATTGGTTGAACCCATATAAGGAGAGAATTGTTTCACATGAATAGATAGGGTGATTCATTATAGTACTCATACAACTAATATGTATGAGAAATTTGTTAATGCATATATATTATCTATTATTTCTGAAATATATAATAATTGTATATTAATGGTTGCTATAGTGGAAAGTACACATGCAAGGTTGAAAGGGTTCATCGATAGATCAATTAAGAGATTTAATACAATTTAGAAACAATTATATTCCTTGATAGAGTTGTTGATTACATAATTGAAGTCATTTAAAGAATCATGAACCATCATCGTATATTACATTGACATGATAGAAGATCTTTTAGTGAACCTTCACAGAAGAGTATTATGACATGCTCTTGACTTAATTGTAAGGTGGTTCAGACTCGAACCCATTTAATTTTACATTACGATATTTACATGATATGTCATGTGCTCATGAGATCAACGAGGTCTAGTATCACATGCATGTACGGTGAGAGAGCAATAGGCAATAGGCAATAAGGCAAGCAGTGTGATGTGCCATTCAAATATACACTATGGGCTGCTTCTTCCTACCCAATGGTTTACTTATTGATTTGCAAAAGATGAGGATGCATTTCTGATGGGGGCAGCAACATGAAGAACGTAAGCAGCATTCAATTAGATGAGAGGTGATGTGCTCTAAGAAAAAGTGAAGGCGGTTTCTGTTTCAAAGACTTCAAAGATGGCAAGACAATTGATCCATGGTGGTCATTGTTTATTTGTATAAGGTTTTTAAGCCCCAATGTTTTCCTCAACGTGACCTCATGGACGTCCCTCCCTGGCTGATCACTTTCATGGGCTTGGAGAAGCCTTCTAGAGGCTTAACAAGTGATACAGCAAGGCAGATGTGTTGGAAAAGTAGGTGATAGCAGACTGTCAGATCCGTCATGGATCCATAGCTGCCTCATCGCTTTCCATGTACAATTCACAGCTGCTCAAACTAAATGGCCCTTGGAACGAAGACTCTTTCCGGTGTACTTTTGCACCAGCTTATTCCGAAGGTGTTATCAGACCAATTCCTTCCCATTTAGCCGACTTTCAGGAGTGCACGCCCTAGTAGCTCGCACATATACTTTGTCTCAGTCTGGATATGAGGTTGGCTTCAGACTTCACCACACTGCCCTTCCTCCGGTTCGTTCATGGCTAGATAAGAATTCGGGAGTCTCCCATGGGAAGTGCGTGCACCGACAATGATAAAAATCTTCTTATGGAAATGTCTGCATAATGGGATTTCCAATCAGAGCAAAGCAGATGGTTCTTCCTACCTCTGAATGTCCTCATTGCAGATTAACAGGAAGAAATGATACTCCTGCTCGATTTCTTGTTCTTTTCCTTCAGTTGTTTGGTTCAACATAGCGCCTGACTGGCTGTTGTCTCTCCCAAGCATTTCGACATTCCCTGACTGGTGTCCAGGTGCTATTTGTTCTCTCAAAAGTTGTTCGGTTGGCACGACTATTGATTTGTATACCTTCACCTTATGGAGAATTTTCAATGATGGCAATGATAAAAATCTTTCATGGCAAGAATGGGACTGCAGAGGAGATAGTAATTTATCTATCAAGTTGGCTGATGAGTATGAAATTACTAATCTTCTCAGTCTTTTGTATGTTTGAGCAGTTTTCATCTAAACATGCTCATGTTCAGTTTCTTCCCATACGGATCTTGCTCGCTCCTGGGAGTTCCTGTAATATTGTTTCATTATCAATGGAATATCCAACTCTTCTGTGAAAAAGAAAAAACCAAGGCAACACTATCCATACATACGATGACCAAGAAAGTATGATTCCGTTCAGAAAATCCAAAGAATATCAAAAGAAATAAACGAAACAACATTGTATTAGGTTGATAGATACATAATTTGAGTAGTTTTATCCTACTTGGTAAGGAAAGACTACAATACCACTAGCATACACTTATATATACATTATATTCATTTGTACGTACTAATACACAACATAAAAAACGTACTATACACAAAATGAAATGACTTACATAAATGACAAAGGCATTTGCATGGTGCACCACATTCATACCAATGGCAAAACATGATTGAAGTTAAGCCTAGAAAGTCGGAAGAAGCCAACCCAAAGACCAGCCCAAGAATAAACCAGCACCAGCAAGACTAACACCGACGGCCACTGCCAAGGCAAACTTACCGACGTCATACTTGTGCTCATCATCCCTCTTCCTTTTTTTGTTTCGGCCATCTCCATGTTGTTCACCTCTAGCTGACAACCAAGGGAAGAGTGCAGAGAGCTGATCCCATGGCACCATGGCACTGTCCTTGCATTTGAGTTGAAGGTAAATGGTCTCTAGCTGCAAGAGTCGGAACCACTGCTTGTACGCAAAGAGATGTGTCGCTTGCTTCAAGAAGAGCTTGATAATGTGTTCTTTCTCTGAATGTGCTCGTTGGGCTGCAGTTTCTGCCTCCCTTGCTCGCGTTTGGGAATGACATAGGGCCTCTAATAACTGCACCTTGCTTGCATGCACATCTAGACTATGGAAGGTCCCACTTGATTCCTTGGTGCCTTCACAGGAGTTGCTATACATGAATTCAGAGACAAAATGGGACTAAATGTCAATCGGCGAGGAAGTTTGGTTTAGCCCCATGTGTTCTAACTCTCCAAATTTCCATGAAATTTTACACAAGTAAAGAGAACAAGTCAGAGAAAAGAAGAATAGCAGAGAAACGGATTTGCAAATACGCAGCAATCAATATCACCAAAAAAAGGAAACGATAATCAAGGGATTAAAACTAAGAAGGAAAGGAAAGTTCCAGTAAGCCAGTACATGTATATCTCAAAATTATAAATATTATGCTAATTCAGGACACAAGAAACAAGCTTGATACATGATGGGATTGAACCAGTCTTCACATGGTAAATTTCAAATCAGCATCAATGCAAAAATCTACTAACCACATCTAGATGCTATAGAACTACATTGAAGATACTACACAGACAAAGTTACAAACATGATTCACCTCCTGAAAAAAATAAAGCATCAAGATCTCCAATCCGATATGAACAGAGCATTTTCTAGAACAGAATATGGATATTAATATGTGATGAATCATTTCAACTCTTAAGAAAGGCATCTGAAGTCTGATGGCCAATCACATACAGCAACTCAAAACTCCTTAATACCATAATTATCACCGATGCCAGGAAATCAGAGAACACCACTCATCCATATATGAATATATCCACAAATACCTAACATACATACATACACATAGGGTTATGAAGAGCAGGCATTCCCAGCTTTTGGGGGGCCTGTTCTACAGACACACCATGATACCATTAGTGCTGGGAAATTTGAGGAACAATCGCAACTCAGCACTAATATATGCATGTACAACAACAACAACTAAGCCTTTTCCCATACTAGACGGGGTCGGCTACATGGATTCTTTGTTTCCACAGATCCCTATTGTGTGCCATGTTAGCAGTTAACTCACAATAAACTAGATCATTCTTTATTGTTTCTTTTCAACACTTTTGTGGTCGTCCTCTACCTCTTTTAATACTTTCCAAATTTAGTTTTTCTAACCTTCTTACAGGTTCTTCTTTTGATCTTCTTTCTATATGTCCAAACCATCGATATTCTCTCATTTTATCCTCTATTGGTGCCGCTCCTAATTTGTTTCTAATAACCTCATTATGTATACGGTCTTTTCTTGTATGACCACTCATCCATCTCAACATCTTCATTTCTGTACATTTTTGTACATGATGATTAACTGCCCAACACTCAAGACCATAAAACATGGCAGGCCTAATTGCTGCTCTATAATATTTACCTTTTAACTTCAATGGTATCTTCTTATCACAAAGAATACCTGATGCTCCTCTCCATTTTAACCAATCAGCATTAATTCTATGCGTAACATCTCCACCAATTCTTCCATCACTCTAAAAAATTGACTCTAGGTATTTAAAACTTTCCTTTTGGGGGATGCAATGTGTACCAATTTTAATTTTTATATTCTCTGAGGTAACCAAATGATCAAACTTACATTCCATATATTTTGTCTTTGTTCTACTAAGTTGGAGGCCTTTGCTTTCTAATGTTTCTCTCCATAGTTCCAATTTTCTATTCACTTTTTCCTTAGACTCCTCCACTAATACAATGTCATATGCAAATAACATACACCAAGGTACTTCATCTTGAATATGTTTTGTTAACTCATCCATCACCATTATAAATAAGTATGGACTTAATGTTGATCCTTGATGTAACCCAATATTAACTTCAAAGAAGTTTGTCGTTCCTTCATGAGTCCTCACACATGTTTTTGCACCATCATACATGTCTCTTATAAGGTTAATATATGTTAATGGGATACCTCTTTTTTCCAAAGTTCTCCAAAGAACCTCCCTCGGTACCCTATCATAAGCTTTTTCTAGATCAATAAATATCATGTGAAGGTCTTTCTTTTTTGCTCTAAAATGTTCCATAAGACGTCTTAAAAGGTGAATCGCTTCAATAGTAGATTTGCTTGGCATGAATGCAAATTGGTTCTCTGTTGTACTTTATACTTGTCTTAACCTACGTTTGATAATTCTTCTCCATAATTTCATAGTATGACTCATTAACTTGATACCTCGATAATTCGCACAATTTTGAATGTCTCCCTTGTTCTTATATATAGGTATAAGTGTCCTTGCTCTCCATTCCTCGGGCATCTTTTGGTTTTTCGATATTTCATTAAATAGTCTTATGAGCCAAGTGATTCCTATTTCTCCTAGTATTTTCCAAACTTCTATAGGAATATTATCTGGTCCTACCGATTTACCACCCTTCATATGTTTAAGAGCCTCTTTGACTTCATTCTTTTGAATACGTCGGTAAAAATTGTGGTTTATATACTTTTCTGATTTGGCTAACTCTCCTAAGCTAATACTAACATCTTTATTTTCATTAAAAAGATTATAAAAATAGTTTTTCCATCTATTTCTTATATCATCATTTGCTACTAGAATTTTTTCATCCTCGTCTTTGATGCATATAACATAATTAAGATCTTTAGTTTTCTTATCTCTAGCCCTAGCTATCCTAAAAATATCTCTTTCACCCTCTTTTGAGTTGAGTTTTTTATATAAATCCTCTCAAATTTTAGCTTTTTATTCACTCACGGCCTTTTTCGCTTCCTTCTTTGCTTTCTTATAAGCCTCTAAAGTTTCACTAGTTTTCTTAGCATAATGTAATTTGTAACATGCCCTCTTTGCCTTGATTTTATTTTGCACTACTTCACTCCACCACCAAGCTTCTTTTTGTGCCGGTACACCTCCCTTAGATACACCTAACACATCTTTCACCACTTTCCTAATATGTATAGCCATATTGTTCCACATATTACACGGTGTATCAACATAATTCCAAACATCTCCTTGAAAGACTTTCTGTTTAAATATATCTTTTTTCTCACTTTTGAGGTTCCACCTTTTAGTCCGAATAGCTCGATAAACTCTTTTCTTCTTTGTCCATTTTTTTATTTGTAAATCCATAACTAAAAGTCGATGTTGGGTGATTAAGCTTTCGCCTGAAATTACCTTGCAATCTTTACAACACGCTCTATCTTTTTTTCTACAAATAAATAAAGTAATCAATTTGTGTTTGTGATAAGCCACTCTTATAAGTAATTAAATGTTCATCTCGTTTTTGAAGATTGTATTGACTATAAAGAGATCAAATGCCATAGCAAAATTTAAAATCTCCCTACCTTCCTCATTTATATCCCCAAAACCAAAGTTTTCATGAATCCCTTGATATCCTAATGCATCTTTACCGACATGTCCATTTAAGTCTCTTCCTAAACAAATCATCTCCCTTTGTGGAATCTTTTGAATCACCTTATCTAACTCTTCCCAAAAACAGTCTTTATACTATCTTCTAGTCCTACTTGGGGTGCGTAAGCACAAACTATATTCAAAACCTCTGCTCCTAACACTAATTTCAACGTCATGATTCGGTCACCATATCGTTATATGTCTACTACACTCTCCTTTAAATCTTTATTTATGATAATACCAACTCCGTTTCGAGCCTTTTCTTTACTTGAGTACCATAATGTAAAACCTCCATCCTCTATCTCCTTTGCTTTTTCTCCAACCCATTTTGTCTCTTGTAAACATAGAATATGAATCTTTCTCCGAATCATAGTATCTACCACCTCCATTAGCTTACCGGATAATGTTCCGATATTACAAGAACCAATACGAATCTTATTATCTAGGACTAGTTTCCTTACCCCCCGCATCCATCCATAATCAAAATGCGGAGACCCTCTCTGAAAATTTTTCACTACATTTGAGAGACAATGTAGCTGGACTAACTTCTTTACCTACACCCGTCCATGACGTGGGAACCCTCTCTGCAATTGATTCACTACATTCGGGCGAAAATGTAGTGGTCCTTGCTTGCTTATTCCTGCATTCAGGCTCTGCAGCACGTCGCTAGGCGGGGACGCCCCAAGGCAATGCTCATAATTTTTGTAATCCATGTTATAAAAATCCGACGAAGTTTTACGCTGGCTGTCGGAATCCTAACACAACCCTCCTCCTTTATCCGGGCTTGGGACCGGCAATGCAAGGGTGATCCCTTACATGGGCGGAGTTCACTAATATATGCATGTATTCACAAGAAAACAAAATCTTCCTCTACATACATATATAATACATATGTACATATATATATGTGTGTGTACATAGAGATTGTGGCTTATACTTAACACTCAATGGTACTCATAATGTAAAATAACAGTTCCCACTGTATTTACTCAATGCTCAATGGTACCCACAATATAAAATAATAGACCCTAGTACAACAAATCTAGTGGAGTCAAACATGTTATTGAGTACTCTCCTCCCCCCCCCACCCCTCTCCCCTCACACACACACATAGTATGTGCATATATACCCTGTGCCTATGTTAGTGTAGCTGATGATTCATTTACTAATGTTGTGAGGAATGGGTGCAACTTTACCTGGAGTTTTTATCCACGACATGGGCAGGTGGCAATAGTAGAGCAGATTGATACTGAACTCTATTAGTCCCACCAGAAAGAATTTGCTGAGGACCTTCTATATGACTACAGAAACATGTAGTACATGGTTTATGATCAAATGGTGACGGACTTAGCTTCTTCCTATCAAACCCCTCGTAGATGCCTATCGAGCTTGTCCTTGAATTAGCACAGCGGGGTTGAGGAAGATCACAGTTCTCTATATGTCGTACCGCACTCTGTGCGACCAAGGATTGCAATTCATCTTTATCAGTAACTCGCCACCATGGTCCAGCTTTGTCGGTCACCCAAGGCATTGAAATATCAAAGGAACCATTTTCAGCCTGGCCTAATTTTAGGTGGTCAAAGTCATCAAACTGCTTCGAATCTGTGGACACCTTACTATTTATTTCAGACTTCAAATTATCAGAAAAGACAACTTCACTGTTTACAGATTGACATGCATTTGCTGTTTTTAATTCTTGAGCTCTTCTTTCAATCTCAAGCTTCAAATTAGTAGTTGAAACCCTGAATTGTGACTCAGAAGCAGGATTGTTCATGTTGTCAGGACTAGCAAAATCATCTTCACTGAGTTGTGTTGCCTCTTCACTAAATGCTGAAGGTGGACTCAAATTAGCAGGTGGCTTGCCGTCATCCTCAGACTCCATGGCTTTCAGCTGTTCAAATATCAGCTCACGCTGGTTCCCATAGTTCGGTTGCAGCTGGAGCCACCACTTTGTGTCTGGGGACAGATTGTAATTGGAAAGGTTCCAATTATGTGGCAAAAGATGGGCACCGGATTGGTCAACTCCATTCCCCACATCAGCCTGTGCTTCGTCAGCTTGGAGTTTTGAAGATGACGATGGGCAGCAGGCTAATTTAGGAGCTCGTTTGGCATCCTCTTGGACAAAGCAACGGTTTGCAGTCCGCTGCCAAGCAGCCCTTGCTTCTGCTGCCGCCATCACACTTTCATTCTGCACAATCCATTACTGCGATGAAACATGGAAATGAAAAACCCTCAAACAATGGAATCTGAAAGCAAAATGGCCACAACAAAGCAACAAAGCAACAAAGCCACAAAATCAGAATTAGGATCAGTGGATGTGGTCAGAGAAATTGCAAAGCCTTTTCCCTGGATACTTAACGATGACTTGATGAACACTCAATGGACTCAGAAAGCAAAATGGCCACGACAAAGCAACAAAACCGCAGACACATTGCACCAGTCATATCCATTCTCTTTTCTATAATCAGTTTCCTTTCATTCTCTTGCTCAATTTTAGCAGAAAAGGAGTTTCCTACTATACAACAGAAGCATCAACGGTTAAGACAAAAGGCATGTGGGAATGCTCTACTGAATATCTTTCTTCTTCCAGTTTTGGGGTTCAAAAGTCAAGTGGAGAAACAGCGAAAGTATCAGAAGGGAAACACCAGAATATGAAATTTTCATGTGAACGTATGAACTAAGATGGAATTTTAGAAACCAAGAATACCAACATGAGAAAGATAAGAAATACATTAGTACATTATGAAAATAACAATAAGGAAAATGGTGAATGCATATCTTAAATTTCCACAAATATCAAGTAGATGAATTCTTTTTCAGCCTTATCAAAACCATTGTTTAAGCCATAATCTACTTCTGATGGTCTCCTTGGAAATGAGCAAGAATTGACTCACTTTGCAGAAAAACTAGTGGACCCACTTCACCAGCAAGATAAATCTTGAAGAGGAAGATAAACAAACCAGTGTTATCACACGATACGGTACGATCAGTGTTGTTCAACACGTATCGTGTATCATTTTGCTCCACGATACGGACGTATCGTATCATACTTTAATATTAAAAAATAGAAAAAATATTAAAAATTCAGGAAAAATTAGTAAAAATCAGAAAAAAATCAGGAAAAATAGAAAAAAACTGGTAATTGCAAAGAATTCATATAATGCAAAGTTTAGTACATATTGATTGTTCACCATTGAACAATTAAATTTTTTTACATATTTTGAACCAAAAAATAAAATACATTTACATTTACATATTGTAAATTTGTAACGAGGATCATTAACTAAATAATTTCATCTTCTCCTTGATAAAGATTCAACGTTTTTCACCACCTTCTGCTCCATGCAATGTTTTCTTCAGTTAGGAGTGCATTTTCTTCGTTATCTTCCATAACTGACTCATCTAATATATCAAAATTAACAAACTGCTATCTTTGTCCATGTAGTTGGCACATTTGCTAATTTTCATATGTGAGCAAAATGATGAGCTCCATTTCTTTGATTATTGAGTCTATGACACCTTAGTGATGTGATATTGTTACTTGATGATATCCTTTTTTTCTCTTATTGGAGACTAGCTTTTTAACTAATGCTTGAAGTGGTTTGAAACTGAAAGATGATAGATGGATGTTGTGGGTTAAAATCATGTAATTTGATTACTTCTTATCTCACTTCAGACTGAGTTAAGCATCACACACGTTGATCATGTTCAACTCAATGGAAGTCATATAAGGTGAACCCTAAAATAGTGAAGTTGTGAAATGCCCACTCAATGAACTGAGACAACCAAATTGTTATTCATTGTTTGCGATTTCATGAAATTAGAAACTAGTAGCAAAAATATGCCTAAAAGTTGACAATGAAAAGGGAAATGATTTTGTCATCATTTTTATTTATTCATAAATTATTCTTATTCAATAAATTTCTTATAAACTAACCCAAATTTACATGTTACATACACGACTTGCAATCCCAAACACGCATACTAGAGGATGCCTTGGAGAGAAGTGAAGAGAGGCCAGAAACCTACAAAAAAAAATGAATTTTTTTTTGTAAAGTATTGTGTCATTTCATGCGATACAGGCCGTATCCCGCTTCACCAACAAGATAAATCTTGAAGAGGAAGATTAACAAACTAGTGTTATCACATGATACGGTGCGATACGTAAACCTCTTGTATCGTATACAGGCAAATATCGTGCCGTATCATGCGATACAGGCCGTATCACAAATACAATCAACGAGACAGTCAAGTCCTTGACCAAATAAAAGCTCACGTTTTTATGGGTTTTCGGCTGCTGTTCAAGGCTCCCAAGTGTATCTTCAGTGGCTCCTCCCTCCCTCCTTAGTGTTCAAGGCTCTAAAAATCTACAGCATCCGTGCAAGGATCCCAACCCGTATACTTTTTGAGTTTAAAAAAAATTGTCCTTATTATTTTTTGGTGTTATTTGTAATTTTTTTTAATGACAAAATATGAAGTTATGAAGTGCGTAGATATGATTTTTATTGTATTCGTGAAGTGGAAGACACTCTATTCGAGTGTTAATGTGAAGATTGTGGATTTATGAAGTGCTTTTATTTTGAGATTTTTTATTGGATTAAAGTGTTCAATTGATATGGCAGGAAGGGGTATTAGGGACTCTCAATCTCGGTCCGATGATCCGGCATGGCAATGGGGTACCGGTTGAGGGAAATATATTGAAGATAAAATATTTGTTTTATGAGAAGGTAGTTCGTGGTAGAATTTTACGATTAAAATATCACCTAGGAGGAAAGAAGTTGCTTCTTGCATGGGCAGAGTTAGGAAATTACCAAAAGTCATCAAATGGTAATGTCTACAGATGATTGAGAGCATACTTAAGAGGAGACAACAAAAGGATGATTTAGAGATGTTTGAGAAAGAAGATAATGATGTTGTTGGATTGGGTGATAGTATTCCTTATGATGGTAGGACATAGGTTGGTAGTAGTAGTTCTCGACTACCAACCAAAAGAAAAAGGATTATTGAAGATGTTGTAAGTGAAAGTGATAGAAGATGAAGGAGTAGAAGAACAGATTCCTTTAGCATACAGTCATTTTTCCCTCCTAGCACTACACATGGTGCTCAACTTGTAATTCATGTTGCTATGGTTTCATAACAATTATATGACCAGACAGACTTTACAGTGGGCAAATGGTTTTATGATGCATGCAATCTATTTAATGCGCCAAACAATTTTCATTTTCAAGCAATGATAGATGCAATTGATAACATTGGTCCAGGGTATAAGATGCCTTCTTATCAAAAGTTGAGAGGAAAATTATTTGATAAGATTGTATTTGAAGTGGAAGAATATTGTTTGACTTTAAGAGAGTTATAGAAGGAGATAAGATGCACTATCATGATGAACATATGGACAAATAAGCGAATAAGGACTTTGTTAAACTTTCTTATCTATTGTCCTAAAAGACGTATATTTTTTAGATCTTTAGACATGTTAGAGGAGAGGCATAATGCAAAGATCTTAAGGTAAGAGTTTGATAAGGTGATATTCGAGGTTGGGCTAGAGAATGTAGTCCAATTCATTACAGATAATGCAACTAAATATAAAGCAGATAGAAAGGAGTTAGCAAATATTTATGAGACTTTTTATTGGACACCATGTGCAATCCATCATTTAGATCTCATACTTGAGGATATTGGTGAGATAGATGAGATAAAAGCAACAACTGAGTGTTGCCAAGATATCACCAAATTTATCTATAACCATGCTTTTTTATTATGTATACAACAACAATAACAACTAAGCCTTTTCGTATGCTTTTCTATTATGTATGATGAAAAGATATACAGATGGTGTAGAGCGCCTTCGTATAGCTGCAACTCAATTTGCAAAAACAAAAACATAAGTACTAACAATTTATAGAGTTGCCTAAAAATAGAAGAAACAAAAAGTTAAATGAGATTTCAGATACAGTCTTTAAGAGTACATTTTGGAATGCATGTGTAAGACTATTAAGGATTACATATCTTTTAGTAAAGTTTTGAGATTGGCTGATAGAGAGGAGAAACCATTTATGGGCTATCTTTATGAAATCATGAATAGGGCAAAAGAAGTCATTAGAAGTAATTTCAATGCAAGAAAGAGGGATTATATACCTGTGTGAAACATTATAGATAACATATTGAACAAAGAATTGCATTAACCTATTCATGCAGAAGCTTATTACCTAAACTCATCATTCACGTACTCAATAAGTTTTAAAAGAGACGATGAAGTAAATCGAGGTATCATTGATTGTATAGATAAATTAGTTCCTGATGAGAGTAGAGAAGATGTTATACATCGAGAGACGGAGATCTACGATAATGCTCTTCACTTGATGGACTTGCATATCACAATTCGCAACCGCACTAATATTCGCCCAAGTAAATTGTTTATCTTCATATTTAAGTTTAAATCTTATATTTATTATAGATTAAGTCCCTGATGATTGTCTTTTTTTATCAAATGTTTGGTTGAATAGGTTTGAAAGTGATTGCCCAAACCTTAGACATTTTGTAGTAAGAGTTATAAGTCAAACCTGTAGTGCAAGAGGTTGTGAAAGGAATTGGAGTGTTTTTTAATACATTCACACAAAAAGCATAACAGGTTGGAACATAAGTGGCTCAATGACTTAGTTTTAATCCGTTGTAACATGCGGCTCTGACAAAAGTAATTTTGTATTAGTTACTATTTAAAGATTCAATTCAATATTTTATTTGACTTTAATTGTTAATGTTATTTACTAATTATTTATCTTCCTTTCTTGTAGGCAATTAAAAAAGTTAAATAGGAAAGAAAACCAATTTGATCCAATAAGTTTGGATAATTTTGATATATTAGAGGAGTGGATTATGAAAGATAATGAATTAAATGCACTCCTAACCGAAGAAGACATTGCATAGATTAATTTGAAAGGATCGCAACAACAACTTCAACTCCGTGCATATAAGGGATCACCCTTACATGACCAGTCCCAAGCCCGTATAAAGGAGGAGGGTTGTGTTAGGCTTCCGACAGCCAACGTAAAACTTTGTCGGATTTTTATACCATGGATTATGGCACATGATAGGGCTATGTGGAAATAAAGAATCCATGCAGCCGACCCGTCTAGTATGGGAAAAGGCTTAGTTGTTTATGTTGTTGCACATCACTAAGGGGATGAAGATTTTGATTTTAAAACAGAAGGTGGTGAGGATCTTCAGCAAAGAGAAGATGAAGATTGTTTAGTTGATGATCCTTATTACAACATGTAAATGTATCTTTTTCAATTATGAAAGTTGTATTTTTTTAAGGATTATGCTTCAAAATATGTAATTATTTTTTTAATTATTGAATGATGAATGATGAATATGTACTATATTCTTGTATTATATGAATTCTTTGTAATTATCATATTTTTTCCTATTTTTTCTAAATTTTTTAGATTTTTACCAATTTTTTAGTATTAAATTACGATACGGGGCGATATGATACGTATTATGGACCAAAATGATACACGATACGATACGATACGCATCAAACAACACTGCAATAAACATGAAATGCAATATGCTTTTAGAACAACCAACAAATGGATAACAACAACAACAACAACTAAGCCTTTTCCCATACTAGACGGGGTCGGCTACATGGATTCTTTGTTTCCACAGATCTCTATCGTGTGCCATGTTAGCAGTTAACTCCCAATAAGCTAGATCATTCTTTATTGTTTCTTTCCAACACTTTTGTGGTCGTCCTCTACCTCTTTTAATACTTTCCAAATTTAGTTTTTCTAACCTTCTTACAGGTTCTTCTTTTGATCTTCTTTCTATATGTCCAAACCATCTTAAACGATGTTCTCTCATTTTATCCTCTATTGGTGCCACTCCTAATTTGTTTCTAATAACCTCATTATGTATACGGTCTTTTCTTGTAAGACCACTCATCCATCTCAACATCTTCATTTCTGTCACAGACATCTTTTGTACATGTTGATGATTAACTGCCCAACACTCAGAACCATAAAACATGGTAGGCCTAACTGCTGCTCTATAATATTTACCTTTTAATTTTAATGGTATCTTCTTCACAAAGAATACCTGATGCTCCTCTCCATTTTAACCAACCAGCATTAATTCTATGTGTAACATCTCCATCAATTCTTCCATCACTTTGAAAAATTGACCCTAGGTATTTAAAACTTTCCTTTTGGGGAATGCAATGTGTGCCAATTTTAATTTCTATGTCCTCTGAAGTAGCCAAATGATCAAACTTACATTCCATATATTCTGTCTTTGTTCTACTAAGTCAGAGGCCTTTGTTTTCTAATGTTTCTCTCCATAGTTCCAATTTTCTATTAACTTTTTCCTTAGACTCCTCCACTAATACAATATCATCTGCAAATAACATACACCAAGGTATTTCATCTTGAATATGTTTTGTTAACTCATCCATCACCATTATAAACAAGTATGGACTTAAAGTTGATCCTTGATGTAACCCAATATTAACTTCAAAGAAGTATGTCGTTCCTTCATGAGTCCTCACACATGTTTTTGCACCATCATACATGTCTCTTATAAGGTTAATATATGTCAATGGGATACCTCTTTTTTCCAAAGTTCTCCAAAGAACCTCCCTCGGTACCCTATCATAAGCTTTTTCTAGATCAATAAATATCATGTGAAGGTCTTTCTTTTTTGCTCTAAAATGTTTCATAAGACGTCTCAAAAGGTGAATCGCTTCAATAGTAGATCTACCTGGCATAAATCCAAATTGGTTCTCTGTTGTACTTGATACTTGTCTTAACCTACGTTCGATAATTCTTTCCCATAATTTCATAGTATGACTCATTAACTTGATACCTCGATAATTCGCACAATTTTGAATGTCTCCCTTGTTCTTATATACGGGTATAAGTGTACTTGCTCTCCATTCCTCGGGCATCTTTTGGTTTTTCCATATTTCATTAAATAGTCTTGTGAGCCAAGTGATTCCTATTTCTCCTAGTATTTTCCAAATACTATTTGAGCCTATTTGAGCCACAAATACCATTCAAAATGAGTCTCTTACTAAGACAAAACTTCGCAAACATGGCCCAGTGGGAGAAGATCCTGGAGGATCAACCAGGTCAGGAGTAATGATCCACATCCAAACTAATGCAAGCTTGAAGGTAATTCAACAAATCGGTGCTGAATTCTTGATTACCATGAAAAGTTTTCAACAACCTATATCATCTTTAACAGATGATATCGCGGTTGTAAAGATTATGAAATGATAACACAAAATTATTTATGTCAAAAAGCAGTTACTCTTCCACTTTTAATGTTGTGTTTCCCCCCAAACAAAAGTGTAATAAACCTCTAACAATTTTCAGTCTAAACTAAAGTTTCAAGAACTCTCTAAGCCCATGGACAGCATCCAAATCGTGCTTGCTCTTGCCATTTGTAGCAAAACCGAAACGTATACGCGATCAATGAAGGAATTATCCGAGAAATTCTGACCAGCAAGATCCATCTATCTGTCTTCTTCAAAGTACAAGGAAGATGGAAAAATCAAATTACCCTTAAAAACTATATAGCATCAGCAATCAGAACCCCATTTCTATCTTTGTTCCCTGGAGTAACTAACAAATTACGAGAAACTTTCGTTCCCTCAGCATATTCAACAATATAAGGGAGACTGTAATCTACACCTGAACGAGAATTTCCTGCAATCTCATCTTTAAGATGAAACAATATCAGGAAACAACATCTTCACATAATTTCCTTGTTTAAAAGATTCACGTAAAAAAGATTACATTTTTTCCAATACCTCAGCCCAATTCCTTACCGAGGTTCCATCGTCCACCATCAAAGAGAAAGCAGAAAAAGTACCACTACCAAAATAGTTTCTAATTACAACAATACCAAACAAAAAATATGTCAAAGCAACGATACCAACTATCGATGCTCCTTCAGATACAAGGAACACCCGATTATAAATGATCAAACCATCAAAAATAAAACTCTTCAAAACACCCAAATATTCACACAACACCAAACTATGTCGAAGCAAAGAGCGGGCAAAACAATGCAAAGCTCAACTCAGATGAATATGGTAATCAACACAAGCCAAGAAATGAATCACAGAACCCGCGAGAGAGAAGATTTTCAAGGGTCGAGGATTGTTTCGGCAGATCGGAAGTCTTGGAAGACTCACCGTCGGTGGTTGTCGACGACGCCCCCCCAGAGAGGGATCTGAAATTCTGCGTGTTTTATGAGGGGAAAGATGGATTATAGGACGCGCTAAGAATCTGGAGTAGGCGAAAATCTATGTGCTCCCGAATCAAAATCTCTCCCCAGAGAGAGAGACGTGCGGGGTGGGGTTGGGGTGGGGGGGAACTGTAGAAATAGAAACTCAAAATATTTCCGAAAAACAAGATTAAGGCCCTTAATGTATTTGATTTTGATGTCTGAGTTAGTGCAGATGATGAAGCTCCATGAAATCAACTACAGTAAGCTTTTTATCAATTATATATTATCCTTTATTATCATCTCAAACTTCCGGCATTTATTCTTGTCTCCAAGAGTGGGGTTATTTTATGGTGATATCTCATAATCAGGTAAACCTCTATTTAAATATGGTAAACAACCTAAGTTTGACATCTGATCATTGAGTTAATCAAGGAAGGACTCACTCAAACCCCACCATTAGACTCCTCTGAAATCGAGTTCAGTTCGAACTCGGTTCCGCCATGCCCATTTGAGTCATGGTTAGGTAATGAAATAACAGATCAATTAGTTATCTGGTTGGCACTTAGTTGACCTGATCAACATGTTGATTTATATATAATATAACAAATTGTATGTCAAATCTAACTCAACCTGAGTTCCACACAACCAAACCCGAAATGAAAACCAAGCTTTCTCAATGACAGGTTACATAGATTCTTCATTGTTATTATGTTCATTCTTTTGTTATACTAGCACTTAACTCCAGTGAACCTTTGAATGTGTCTCTTTCATTTTGTCAACCATTATCTCTTTTCTTAAATCCTATTAAAACAAAAGGTCCAATATACGATGCAAGAATGACTTGTGACATGATAATCACATTAAGATCCAGATCCAAATTCCATATTGGTATTGAGACTCCTGCCCACCTCCATTTCATTTTGGGTCTGCATCAGGTTTCTTGGTGCTACAAGCATCACTTGAGCTGAAATTTTCTCATTTGGGAAGTTGATTTTTTTTAATATATGTAGCATTGATTTCTGTAAACTTGCATTCCTATTGGCCAAAAGTTTGATTAGTGGTCCACGAAAGCAAAGTTCACCCACAGGATTTAATCAGACCCACCGAAAGCGAGCAAGTCAATAATGTCCGATTAATGGGTAAGTGCTTTTGAAAGCACGGCAAATCTAAGTGTATGTGTTGATGCCAAAAATTCAGTAGGTCTTGAGATGTTCAATTTTCATGCAAACTTGACGCCCCAAGTTTTGATTGCCCAAATCAAAATCAGATGACTCCCTAAGCTTCATTAAGAAGCCTCTGTATTTTACTTTTTATATTTCGTTCATAGGGGCCTTTGTGATAAATACTACTACAACAACAACAATTAAGCATTTTCCCATACTAGACGGTGTTGGCTACATGAATTCTTTGTTTCTACGGAGCCCTATCATGTGTTATGTTAACAATTAACTCACAATAAGCTAGATCATTCTTTATTCTTTCCAACACTTTTGTGGTCGTCCTCTACTTCTTTTAATACTTTCAAAATCTAGTTTTTCATACCTTCTTAAAGATTATTCTTTTGATTTTCTTTCTATCCTTCTTTTGATTTTCTTTCTATATGTCCAAAATTTTAACCTATATTCTCTCATTTTATCTTCTATTGGTGTCACTCCTAATTTGTTTCTAGTAACCTCATTATGTATACGGTATTTTCTTGTATGACCACTCATCCATCTCAACATCTTCATTTTTGTAACAGACATCTTTTGTACATATTGATGATTAACTACCCAACACTCTGAACCATAAAACATGACAGGTCTAATTGTTGCTCTCTAATATTTGTCTTTTAACTTGAATGATATCTTCTTATCACAAAGAATCCCTCTTGCTTCTTTCCATTTTAATCAACCTCTATTAATTCTATGCTTAACATCCCCATAGAAATAATTTTCTGAATATAAAAAATTATTTAAATGAAATAAGTTTATGAATGGAGAGAAAAAAAGCAACAGTAGTGATAGGTGTGGCAAATCAGGTGACAGGTCGGGTCACTACATGATCCTATCAAGAACACGTCTACCCGACATGCACTCTTTTTTATTTCGATCATTTTGGCTCACCATTGACCTTAGCTGATTGTATCCAAGTCAACCTAACCCAACTAAAAGACATAAATTAAAGGTGTAAAAACTATTAAAAACAGAAAATTAAAGCTTACATGAAAGAGGTACATTGAACCTGGATCCGAACACGAGAAGGGGTACGTTGAACCCGAACCCGAACAACCGGCTCGGGTTCAAGCTGGTTTTTGGGTTGGGTATGAAATTGACACCCTCATATTGGTGCCTCAATACAGTGTTTCTGGCCGACACGTGTGGTGAAACCCCAGTGGAAGGGTGATACGTGTATACCCAATTGAGGCAGACGATTTTGCCTTTGTATCGTTGCTTTCTGTTTTTTCCTGTTTACTCGCCAATTTCAGGTAAATCGTGTCAGGCGGTTTCAAGATCGCCATGTCCAAATCCTTCGAAACCAACAATCTTAACCGAACCGAGATTCACCTTCTGGTTAATGGAGGCATGCGTTGGTCGGGTTCAACAATCGAACTGAACCAACTCGAATTAACCGAAAACCAAATTATCTTTGCATTCAAAAATCGAAACTGGACGAGTTATACAAGTAACCGAACCAAATTATTTCAGTTTGGTTCGGTCTGGTTATTCAGTTTGAGCTCAATGACTTAATTCTTATTTATATATATTAGATTTGATAGATACATATACATATATTAGTAGTGCTAAATGTATAATGCCTTTTTTGGTGAATAATCTGACATGTTCATTGTTTAATCTTTCAAATCAAAGATTGAGATGATAAAACACTTTGTACTCATTATAATATAAAATATAAAAATATAATGATACTTTTAATTCAAATCTCCATTGTTGATCTCAAATATCAAAGAGTGTAAGATTATATATTTAGTGATATTTCTCTCTTTATTTATATATATATATATATATATTAAAAGTAAAATAATCAATTTTCACCTCATTCATATAACCATATCACCACTTGGAATAGGCATTACCATATTGTGTGTTAGAAATAACAATTGTGGAGGACTGAGGTAACATGCTAATGGGAGGAGGTCTTGTAACCAAGGCACTCAATTTAGTTGTTCAGTTTAATCAGTTTTGGACAATTGAAAACCGAACCGAACTGATAAATCAAATTTTTATAAAATTATAAATGAAAACCGAACTGATTTTCAATGGTTCAATTTGGTTCTGGTTTTGGGTTTGAGTCCCAAATCGCCTACAACTAAAAAATCATTAAAAATATAGAACTTTCAGTTATATAGAACTGTCAGTTTGATACCAAATTGGGTTCTTGTTCCATTTAAGATAGAACAGAAACATAACAGGGAGGTCCCTGATTTCGGGTCCAATTTAACAGCTCCGATTGGCATTACCTACTTAGTGTAAGTGTGGAAAATAGGTCCGGTAGACGAACTGACTCGGCGCAACTCGATCTAAGTCGATCATTTTTAGGTCATGACCTTACCAAAGTTCGTGAACTGAATGTGTTCATCTTGCACATCTTGGCTCAAGAAGCTAGAGATAAAAAAAAAAAAAAAAAAGAGGAGTTGTTCATGCAGTATTTGTGTAGTCAAAACCTTCACGGTCTTGTTTGGTTCCCCAGTAGATCCATAACAAGCTCTGCAACACAGGAGCTAATCAAAATGAATGCAAGACGAACTCAAAGGTGAGTTCAGATAACCACAACTCGGTTCGAAGCGGCTAGTTATGAACGAAAGGCTCGTAGGCTATTCAAACATAAGTTGTTAGTGGTAAATACAAAAATACAAACTAATCTCGTATAGGGAACAAGCTGAACACGAGAACCCCGTGTTCGGTTCAGTGTGATGAACAAGACCTCTAGCGATCAAAGAGTCTTGTTTTACAATAAAATTTGCATTTGAAAACTAAATATAACTTAATTGAGAAATAAATTTAAATAACAAGACTGCCACTAACCGCTACGAGGAAGGCATGGCTCATTGACTTGCAATATCGTTTGAGCCGAAGGTCACGAGTTCGACAGCCTAGGTCACCAATATCTATTAGGGAATTACATACCAACCTTGTCAATTAAAACTTAGGAGACAAGTCCATGGTTCTTTGATTAAGACCTTGTGTTACATTTCAATCAAATGCATCATATGTTATCAAATCCTACTTAGTGTGGGAGAAGGCTAAGTTTTTATTTTGGTTGTTGGTCTCATCGTGACCTCGCATTGGGCTCACAGTGGGGCTTTTCCAGTCAAATATCAACATCAGTCGCTCTCAATGAGCTCTGCCTTTCTTTTTTAAGTGCGTGTAAGAATTGAATGTACCCCGTGAACTCTGGATCCTGCCCAATTCCAGGTCAACCCAAAGCAACTTGACAAAATTATCAAGTCAGTTCCGGGTAGACTCAATTCCAACCGTATATATATATAACTTGATATACGTTAGCATATTTTTTTTATTTAAACTTAAATAATCCATCAACCTAACATGAATTTCATGGTTGAGATTTGTTTGAATTTATTAGCAAGTTTGTTAGTATGTATCATGTTCTCTCTCTTTCTCGCTATAATGATATATGCTCAAACCTACTCAAATATTTTCATTGTTCAATTGCCATGATTAATGATGGATATTTGAATTTAAAATAATATATTTCACTTTGCGTATTCCACATTGAATGTACAATGGTATATTTCACTTTGTAAATTCAAATATTTATTGTTGATTGTGTCAATCAAACAATGAATATCTTTGAGTGGATTTAATCATGAATGTTTTTTAGCACCACCCTCTCTCTACATATAGTGGTTCATGCTCAATTTTCATTCATGCTTAAGTCTCCTTAACCATCTCTACTTTTCGATCTATACAATCAATAATGTAAATTTAAATAAAAAAGCAACTTTATATTATTATACTTTTTGTACTAACATTTAATGCACAATGATACAATCACATTTTTAGATTCAAATTTCTATCATTAATCGTACCAATCAAACAATGAAGATGTTATAATACATTTAAGCACGGATTGGATTGAGCATATACCCCACTCTCTCTCTCTCTCTCTCTCTCTCTCTCTCTATATATATATATATATATATATATATATATATATATATATATATATATATTCCCTCCAAAGAATTTCCTTTACACAACCATTTATGGTTGGAAATACCTTTCCCGGTTTATATGCTCCCCTACATGTAATGTGATGTCTCAGGCACGATCCAGAATTGGCTCAAGTAACACTCCTTTGTGATTGCCACGACCCAATCCAACCTAGCCAGGTGGTGGACCTCCCTAATAGGGGTGAAACAGAGTTCCAGTTTCCGTTTGGTACTATTACACGTGATCCAATCCACAGAAACTCAATTGTAAGTTTGGATATCGTAGTACCGGGTTTATCTATTTAAATTGATAATAATTAACATTGTTTAACAAATGTGGGCTCAGTTTTGATTCAGATAAGTTAACAAATCCAACTCCAGGTCTCAGATCGGGTCAGTGCAAAACGAGTCAGGCTTGTCTTGGTTCGGGTATGGTTCTACAAAATCGTTTCGTTCAGGTTAAATGGGTTTACGTCCGAATACCTTACACCCAGAACCTAACCCTTTATAAAATGGGTTTACATTTTAAACCCGGCCCAAACCCATGGATCTGCCAATGAATTTGGGTCGGTTTGGATTATCGTCCGGTCCGGGTAAACCCAACTTGTTTTGATCTATGTAATCCTTCATCCACTCTTTTCTTCTATGTTATTGTTTTAGTGGGTGCTATGTGTGATTTTAAGTGAATCTTCGTGTTATTTGTGTTTCAATGGATAGGTATGTTGTTTCTGGACTCTTTGGTTAGAAGCCCATGGTGGATTGCACTCCTCTTTCTCTATATATTTTCTGTTTGCACATGAATAAACTATATATTTTCTGCTTGGAGGGATGTGTGGTTACATAAGAAAATACCATATTTGTAATGAGGTTATTAGAGACAAATTGAGTATGGTGCTAATAGATGATAGAATAAGAGAAAATCATTTAAAACCATTTGAAAACATGAAAAGGTGATCAAAGAAGTTGCAATAAGGTGTGACCGTGTGAGAAACTAGATGGGGAACATATTAAAAGAGGAAGATGAATATCACAAAAGTGTTCGAAGGAAACAATAAAGAATGATCTATCTTATATGGAGTTAACTGTTAACATGGCATAGGATTGAATCTTATCAACAAACATGACCTCATCTAGTATGGGAAAAAGGCTTTATTGTTGTTGTTGATGTCATGCTTTTTGGACCAACATTTTCATCCTGTAGCATTTCTTTGGATGCATGCCTCGTGATCTTGGTGTTTTGCTTTTGCTAACTTGGTCAATTGCAATCAAAAGCCTCCTGTTCTTATGTTTGGCGATTATTGGCCTCATGATTTTGGGGTGCTTTGCTTTTCCTGACATATTGTGAATTGTATGATGTCATCCAAACCTCGTATTGGATATTATTATTCACGTGTCGTTTTGGTGCACGGTGTAACTATCTTCATACGGTTGAGCAACAAGTAGAGCCTAATCCTCATGGATTTGGTGTAAAGGCTGCTCCTCAGGTGGAGTTACCTTTGGTGCAAAGAATCAAAGACCGCAAAAGGTATGTTGCTCACTATATATGCTGCTTCCACTGTCTGTGCTTATTTGCTTTAACGTTTTGAATTTACTACTTTTGTTCTTTTTACTTCACATTTTGACAAAAGCTGATAAATAACAGCCTTTGTTGGTTTATGTTCTTCCCTCCTTTGGAATGAGGGGACCAAATAGTTAGCTGCTGTTTCTTTAAGGTGACATATCTAGGTTCCCTTTGTTAGCCATTTGAAAACAAGTGGAGTCGGTTTTCTGTGTTGAATTCGGCTAGTACAACAGCACCTCGGCACTCAGACACTCAGCTGCAGGGTTCTACCCATACGTGAGTTCACTTGAAATGTTATATTTTCATTTTCCACCTTTCTAGTTGATGGATCATATTTGCATATGCTAACTTAACGTACACATTTCTTGATCGTGAATGTAGGTGTACAGACCCTGCAAAATGCAAAGAGCGAATCATTGATGATCACAAAAATGAAAAACCACTTTGGAAGCTGACCTGCTATGGCCACTGGATGTAGTAAGTTCTGTTAATCTATTATTAAAAGAAAGCAAGCCCCAACTTATAGTCAAGTGTGAGTGCTTTGTCACTTGTATTGAGAAGTGTTATATATGTTTTTAAGGTGGGTATGAGTATGAGTTTGAGCGTTATATATGAAATTGATTTTGTCTGGTTATGCTTGCATCCTTAAGTTTGAGTCTTGCATCTAGCCTCATAATCTTGGATGGCTATCTATAACTAACCCTGATCCATTTTCAGGCTCCCATGTGATGTTCCTGGCGAAATAAGTTGTGAAGAACTGCGAGCTGCAGCTTATGATGATGCCAGCAAGGGCCTGCCCCTTCAACTCATTGTAAGTAGAGGAGGTCACATATTTCCGCTGCTCTGATTTTAAGTTGAACACAAGTGGCATATAAAGGAAAGCGTGGTCTTCAAGTGCATAAGCTATTGCATACACTTGAGGTCATTTCTATTCAGGAATAAAAAAAAGAGCATAACAAATGGTGGTCCCTGAGAACAAAAACTCTGAAATGATGAATCCTACAAAATCTTAACCGGTGATGGCTCTTGAAAAGAAATTTTTCTGATGGAACTTATAAAAGTCCCTTCACACAGTTGCACCAAAAATTGGTGAACAACTCATGAAGATGGTTTTACAGACGAGAAAACACTTCTTTTGTGGCACATGCCTGGATACCATGAACCTTGACTATGACGATTTCTGTGATGAGAACTGAAATGCGTTGGTTTCCCCTTCTCACGAGATTGTAAATGTTCTATGTATCCATGAAGTAAATCCTTATGTTTCATAAATTTCATCTTCAGCATAATTAGCTTTTGGATTATGCTTCATTAAATTGTTCAATTCTGGTTTTGAGGTATGTAATGAAATATGGAGAAATCAAAAGATGCCCAAGAAATGGAGAGCGAGTACACTTATACCCATAAGAAAAACCTTTACATGATATTTATTGATCTAGAAAAAACTTATATTAGGGTACTGAGGGAGGATGTTTGGAGAACCTTGGAAAAAAGAGGTATCCCATTGACATATATAAACCTTATAAGAGACATAGTGCAAAAACATGTGTGTGGACTCATGAAGGAAAGACAAACTTCTTTGAAGTTAATATTGGGTTAGATAAAGGATCAATTTTAAGTCTATACTTATTTATAATGGTGATCTAAGGAAAAAGTTAATAGAAAATTGGAACTATGGAGAGAAACATTAGAAAGTAAAGGCTTTTGACTTAGTAGAACAAAGACAGAATACATGGAATGTAAGTTTGATCATTTGGTTACTTCAGAGGACTTAAAAATTAAAATTGGCATACATTTGCATCACCCAAAAAGAAAGTTTTAAATATTTAGGGTCAATTTTTCAGAGTAATGGAAGAATTAATGGAGATGTTATGCATAGAATTAATGCTGGTTGGTTAAAATGGAGAGGAGCATTAAGTATTCTTTGTGATAAGAAGATACCATTAAAGTTAAAAGGTAAATATTATAGAGCAACAATTAGACGTGCCATGTTTTATGGTTCTTAGTGCTGGGCAGTTAATCATCAACATGCACAAAAGATGTCTGTGACAGAAATGAAGATTTGAGATGGATGAGTGGCACCAATAGAGGATAAAATAAATTAGAAATAAATTATGTGTGACACCAATAGAGGATAAAATGAGAGAATATCGTTTAAGGTGGTTCAAACATATAAAAAGAAGATCAAAAGAACCTATAAGAAGGTATGAAAAACTAGATTTTGAAAGTATTAAAAGAGGTAGAAGACGACTACAAAAGTATTGAAAGAAATAATAAAAAATGATCTAGCTTATTGTGAGTTAACTGCTAATATGACACATGATAGGGCTATGTGGAAACAAAGAATCCATGTAGCCGACCCCGTCTAGTATGAGAAAAGGCTTAGTTGTTGTTGTATGTATTTTTAAGAGCATGGATCTGTCAGTACAGTTATCAAAATTTTCATGTAGTTTTTCCTTTTATTGTTTTAAATATCAAAGTTTACAGGAATCAGGACTATTGAACAAATGAAATTAATAGCAACTCTCCTTTTCCTTCTCATATAGTTATAAAATGCAAAACCGTTTGGTATGATAGTTGCATCATCATTCGTGTGACACAGGTGGAGAGGGAAAGGAATTTGCTGACAAATAGGATGGAAGAATTCGAGAACTTCATCCAGAAGCCATATGTAATTCCACAAAGTCGTGGGTCTGGTGCATCAAACTTGTTTCCTGGAACAACCTCAAATGCATCTTTATCTGAATTCAGGAATAATCTGCCTTTTCCAGGCAGTCAAGTTGGAATAACCAACTCAGGGTGTGTATGCATGATGTAAATCTAGGGTTGTTGCTTGTGCAATTATGTTTTTCTTCCTTTGACTTCATTATGCTTAGATATGAAGAAATGAATATTTTGCTAGTATATTAAAGGACACAGTATTACCATGCATTTCTTTCTCATAAGAATCCCACAAAAATGTATTTTTTCATGGTTTCTTATAATAAATTCTTTTTCTATTTTGCAGGAGTCTAGGAGGTAATGCTTTTGGTCAATTTGTTCCATCTAGTAGTTCAGTGCAACCATCTGGTTTCAATATCAGTAGTACGGCAACAGGTATTGTTGGTTAGTACACTGTCAACGATATCATTGGCCCTCACCAGGTTTTCTCTTGACGATACGAGCTGGCAGTTGGAGCTTTCCATTTCCCTTCTATTTTCAGTCAGTTTCGTTGTCTCAGCTTTTGATCCATGCCCATTCGAACTGAGTTGCCAATTATGGTACTCTTGACTGTAGAAATTGTATATAGGATCTGGTTGAGTCGCTGAACTGTGGTTGCAATGTTACAGGAGACTTGTCACTTTGCTTGTTTAGGGAAATTTTAGTGTAGTGACATCATTGATCTTTTGACAGCCACAACTGGACCACAAAAATCGTGATAAATTATGTTACTTCAGCCGAAGAGGTCCAAAGGTTGAGCAATTTGATTCTTTGTTGACCTGGGGCAACAATAGGAAAACTGGCAAGCATTTATGGAGAGTAGAAGCTTAATGTTCGACTCGAAAGAACTCTCATGTTGGGCTGCCTTAGTAGATGGCAGAGACCTAAAGGTAATCACTAAAAGCTAATCGCACTAGTTAGTATGCTTACTTTGTCTCATGTTGCTTGGAGAATGAAGGGATGGTTAAGAGTGGAACCAGGCATTAGCCATGAGTCCTTTTTGTATGTTGGTCCGCATTCTTCATGAGCTTAATAGAAGCTCAGTACTTTTACACGTTCAAAGTAACATGTTGCAAAACATCAAGACCTGTTTGGACTAAATGTTGGATGGGATGGGATGTGTTTTGTCGAGAAGAACCAAAATTTATGTTATTCCACATGTTGCATTAATAATTTGCTTGTGCTTGTACTATATATGTCTTAGCTCTACTCAATGTTACAGCATTATTTGCTTTTCTTTCTATTTGGTTCCAGTTTAACCTTTTTTCTACTGTTATTCGTGGGTCATTTGTGGTGTAACTGGAAAATTCCTTCTTACTGTTTATATGTATTCTAGGAGGTTTTCTTTCAAGGGTTGCTGAAGTCTGTTTTCTTTTCAGTGTTTTTGTGAAGTTTCTCAAAGAATGATAAGCTGAGAGATTATTCACTTCAATATATTGAGACATAAAGCTAATCCTCTATCTAATTCCTTTTGAATTCACTGTTCTCATTAGATAAGTGAATGCCTTAGCTGGAATGTTCTTGCATGTGTATTGAAAGAGCCAACCTTCGAGCTATGTTTGTGTGGGTTTTCCTTTTGATACATATATCTGTTTGTGTGATATACACATGACTGGTTCTAAGTACTCGAGTCCAATATGCACTAGTAGAAAATCTCAGACTAGGAGGATGACATCCAATGTCTGAATACCTTGAAATAGACTATTTGAAACATATATTTTTTGATAAGCAGACTAGAATGCTTTAAAAGTTAAAGGATCTCGGCTCTTTTTGTCTTACAAATTTGACCTACCCATAAAAAAAAGTGCTATAGGTTGATTCCACAGTTTTTAGGCATTCCAAGCACATCTGTATAACTAGTTATGTGAAAAATGCTTTGACAAATTTTACAGATCTTGCGTGGGGCACCTCCTCCAAATGAAGTTGCATGAGGAGTCCTCTCCCCATATTGCAGAAAGGAATGGTTTGCTATGATGCATGCTTGGGGGAAAGTCTTATAAATTATGAAGCATTTCATACTGCTATTTATACGATAAGCTGATCGTTAAGGTTGCACAACTATCTATACTAATGCTTACAGCATACGACGACCTATGTGTGTCAGTGTGTGGAAGGGGAATGGATAGGAGATGATGAGAACCTCATTTAATTGGAGTTTTGTAACATAGCATGTGCAATGAGTTCCCTGGACAACATAAGAGGGTCACTGCCTCAACCGCGGGCTGCGACACTTGGGTTTAAATCTAGCTGGGGGGCGTCCTAAGCGTGGATACCCAGATTAACAGAGAAATGAATTGCTACATACGGCCATCGCAGCGCAGCTTTCTTAACGTGTACCTGTTCTGGGTATCTGTCATAACAGTAAATGGTACCTCATACAGTGTTGTGATTAACTTGAGTCTGGTAGATGGTGGCGAAGTTATGGACGTCTGATTCCTTTCTCTATATTCTTCACTGCTGTTGGTTGCAGATGATCTTCCCTATGCTCTTTCTTTACTGTTGGTATACAGATGTTGGTCCATGACATCAAGATGTTGACCACTTTTCTTTTATTAAGTTCCAATATGTTAACAGAAATATAGAGAGTTTTACATCTTTGACAGACGAGCTTACTTATTGAGTTTTTGCTGCTACTATAGGGCCTTTTGGAACTCAGTGTCCATCTCAGCCATTTGGAAGTGCATCAAACTTTGCTGCCAGTATCCCATTTCCTTTAATTTCAAGTGCATCAACGTTACCCAACAATGGGCCAAATATCAGAAGTGCGCTGACCTTTGCCCCATCCTCTTTAATTTTAAGTGCACCACCGTTGGTGAACAATGGGCCAACAATCTCCAGTAATGGATTTTTCAGCAGTAGCCAAGAAAGCCTTAATTCGTCATCATTGTCAGCTCTGAAACTAGTACATTTATGGATTTTTATCATCACTTAGTGTTGCCTTGTTGTACATTGCCTTAATCTTCATTTAAATGGGATAGAGGAACTTATGTATAAAAGATTAACTTACTCGCTGTACTGGAACGTTTATTTTTACTGATTGTATGCAGTTAGAACCAGGGCAAAACAACCGTTCCTAAGGATATGAGTATCTGGTTTAAGGAGGAGTGGGAAGTTGGGGAGGTAAATATATTTTCAGATGAGCAGCTTGACTGGAATTATTTCAGATGTGTCATTTGACTTGGATTCCATCTCTTTCTTCCAGTTTTCTAAACTGAGAGAAAGAAATGTGTCACAATTTCCTGAGTTGCAACTTGCAACTCTGAGAGCATGTTGGTTACATTCATAGGTGTGAGGGGCTATCCCATCAGCATTTTCGAATTTTAGTTTCCAAATAACTTCCCTTTATATGTTTTCCAGAAACATGTTTAAATGGTTGATCTCTCACGAATGAGTTCAAGAATTATAATGTTAACACTTTAGGTTTGTTTTAACTTGTGAAGGTGGAGCCTTTGCGATTAGAGATACTTGTGAAAGTCAAGGAATCACTGGGCAAAGAAAATGTGTCCTTAGTTTGTCATCCATGGGATAGAGGACAGGTGTTTGAGTTTGTCATTGTCTTTTCTCTTGATTTACAAGCTGGGTTTACATAGACTGCTACCAAATATGTATGCCCATGGGTATTACACTAGTGCCAACTTGAACTCTTGAAATTTCTTTCAAGTCTCTCTCCAGCAAAAAAATCTGAGAGTAACAGAAAGAAAGGTGGAAAACCGTCAAGAACAGAGGAAAAGAAAAGAAAGTACATAATGCCATACTACATTACAGACAAGGAATAAAGAAAAAAGATGACATTTTGGAACTGTAATTGGACGCAAGTTCCTGAAATATCACAAGTATTTGCCGTAAGTGATATCTGTCTGTTGGACATGACTTCAGTGGAGTTGACCATTAAGAGAGAGAAAGAAAGAACTCTTAGATCACTTCTATGAGAAAAGAAACTAAATTCAAAATCGTGGGTCTTTTCTAATAATCGAAACTTGTATTTTTTTGGCCTTGGAGGCAAGTGTCCTAACCTTTTCGGCTATTAATATGCTAAATGTTTACATATCTCTCTCTCACTCTCTCTCTCTCTCTCTCTATAAATATATATATATATTATAGGGGGTTGACACGACCCAGCCCATGGTAAAACTTAGGATGGAATTGTGTTAAGGGCCTACGTCGGCATATCCTTTTGGTTAAATGTTGATTACTTATTTAGTATTGTGATTTGTGACATATACTCAGGTTCCAGAGGAAGAGCCACCACCTAATGTGACAAGGCATTAGTGGGGTGATCGGTTAGGATGGTGAGCTAAATCATGTAAGCCCAAAGTTTCTCCCAATTGAAGACTTCCATGGTATTCAATTTTCTGCAAGTCTATGAACTTCTTTCTGTGATCTGCACTTACAATGTGAGAGAACATGTGCATTGCAGATTATCCCACAAGTGGAGGTTTTATGCTTCTTAAATTGGACCAATCTGTTCGAAGTTTGTCTAAATTGCCTCGATTCTAATGCGCAAGCATATTGAGGTGCATTAATGAACATGGCGGTTCTACAGCATGTTGTCTCCTTGGTTTACTATTTTGAAAGGGAAACTTCATTGTGATGCCTGTGTCATCACCATATCCATATGGCGCAGTTGAAGGGTGAGTTGCATGTATTCATCTCATCCCGTGTATAGACAGTTTTTGGGACGTGTCCACGTTTGGCACATTGGATTTTAACACTTTGTATTAACATCTTGTTGTTGATTGATCTTATAGCAGATTAAAAAAATGAAGGTGCACACAGTGAGGGCATGCAAGTTTTGTGTGAAGTCTTCTCCAATTGTACTCTCTCTCTCCATGCACAAATACGTTTGTATTATAACAGTGTTGTGTAAAATACAATTCGAAGGTGAAACTGTAAGACATGATATTGCTCTTTTAGAATTGAATTCATGTCTAACCCGTAACAAATCATAAACTAAACAGATGATCCTCAGGTGGAGATCATCAACATGGAATACGAACATGCATGAACCTTTCTTGTCAAAACTCATGAATCAAATGATCCCCAGGCAGAGAAGATAGTCAACCATGGGACTTAAACATGTGCCCACATGCTTTCAGCTCTGTACCATATAGAATTAACCGTATTAATATTTCTTTTTGGAAAGTAATTAGCTGTATTAATTCAATAGAAGAATCAATTGCAATTTTTATTGTACAATCAATGGCTATTTTTAACTCCGCCTGTGTAAGAGATCACCTTTGCATGATCAGTCTCAAGCCCAGAAAAAGGAGGAGGGTTGCGTTAGGTTAGTGTAAAACTTTGTGAGACTTAACATGGATTCTACAAAAAAAACAAAGAATCCATGTAGCCAACCCCATCTAGTATGAGAAAAGGCTTAATCATAGTTGTAGTTTTCGTAATCAATGGCTATTTTCCATTAATAGAGGGTCGACTCATAAGTTGGACCTGCCGGGGAGGTGCATCTGGCTTTGGCTTCTCTATCGTACCAGAAAAGAACAAACCAGTATACGCTTAGCATAGTAGAAGGCCTGGTTTTGGTTGGTCATTTAAGAAAAGAAGGTGAAATCATAAGGTGGGTTGTTTTGGGGGAGGGTCAAACCGTCAGGGGTTGTTTGGAGTTTTAGAACTAAAAGAAATGGGTATTAGATAAAATCACAAGTTTGTAGGCACGGCTTGTAACTTATAATATTATAAAATTACGTTAGTTGGTTTTAGCAGTCATGTATGAATGCATGCATGGAGGCTGACGCGGGACCCACAAGATAGCATTTGGCATCTGTACGGACAATGAAGTAGGACCCAGCGACTCTAACACAACTGGACCAGGAAACAACACAAACATGGGACCCACATGGCTACGGGCCAGACGTTTGGTGGGGCCGAGAGCACCGTATGTGGGACCTACATAGATGGTCTTAGAGATACATGTGTTGAGATGATGATGACCGTCCATCCAACCATCAAACGGTTTTGATGAAGGGTCCAGTACCATTGCCCCCTTCTAAGCCTTTTCCCAGGTTGGGATGGGCTCAACACAAACATGGGACCCACATGGCTACGGGCCAGACGTTTGGTGGGGCCGAGAGCACCTATGTGGGACCTACATAGATGGTCTTATAGATACATGTGTTGAGATGATGATGACCGTCCATCCAACCATCAAACGGTTTTGATGAAGGGTCCAGTACCATTGCCCCCTTCTAAGCCTTTTCCCAGGATGGGATGAGCTCTATCATGTGCCATGCTAACAGTTAAGAATAGCTTTTTCTTTTTCTTTTACAAGAGGAGGCCGAAGCCTAACACCCACACATCACCCTTTGTAAATCGAACTCTCCACCAGCAGACACCGTGCTAGAGTGTCCTGCCGTTGGGCTAACACTTTGGGTGCTAATGTGGTTGTTTTAGAGAAAAAATCTCAACGTTTAAGACTTGAGCAAATGCCCTTAGCGTTAAAGTTGCTTATATGTTCCTTAACCTTACCAAAATCATTATTAATGTTTTCTTAACTTTCTTTTATATTATTTGACAAAAATGCAGATAAGTTATTCTTCCTATGCTCTCAATAGGATGGAGAGCCCACCATCTCTCTCTCTCTCTCTCTCGGGCCTGTGTTGGGTGTTCAAAATCGTAACATTTCATTGTTTTATTTTTTTTTCTTTAAATCTGGTCTTACAGTTTAGTGGTTGAAAGTATAAGGTTTTCGTGTTCTAGTGTCAAATCTGAATACTCTTATACTTTTGAGAGGTTGTTCAATCTGTATATTTTTATATTTTTAAGAGGTTCATAGATTAGATCATCATGTTCTTGGTCGTATGTGTATTTCTTTAGATGCTTAGGTTTAGTGGTGATTTTATATTATGGGGATTCGTGGTAGTATAGAAAACAATCTCGCTACTCTCTCAAGAAAGGTAGTAAACGTTTGTGCAATTTACGTGTTCAACAAAATGCTTGAGAGATTTGTTCATGAAACTCCAATTACACGTGCTCCAAGTAATTTTATGAGTATGTCATTTTTGCCACTTTTTATTTTCTCTAGTCCTTAATCACACTCGTCACAAGTACTTTTTCATAATCTAGATCCTCCATCCAAGCAAGTCTTGGAGATAAAAGTGACAAGTTAGTGGGTGTTGTCACAATTGACCCGAATGTAACATTTCTAAATCATATAATATCTTTATAAAAAAATTTGTTCTAGGGCTCGAGTTTCTTTTCACTTAGGATTAGGTACTTAGTTTGAGAATCAAGATATTGAGTAAGTGAGTGTTGTGCTGTATATGCTGATCATTTATATGAAAAAGTTGGATGTATAATAAATTCTCAAACTTAATACTAACTGTGTTACTCAAATTGAAAGTAATTTTATCACTTGATTGAGCTAAAATGGATCGTGGCATCCTTGCTTTTTGACCACTTTGAGATGTTGATCTCATTTGTTGAGAATTTGATTGATTTATTATGACTTAACTTGTATAACCACTTTAAGATGCATGTCCTTTAGTTGAGATGATAGTCCTTAAATGAGCAACAAAACAATTAAAATTGGTCAGTGAATATGGAGAAAAAATGTTATAAAAACTCAAATAACTCAATCAAATAGATCCTTTTACATGAAATTATGTTACGATCCTTTTCATTGTAATTGTACTCTTGGACATGGAAACTTTTCTATATTGGCTTATTTAGTATATTCTCTTAGTTGCTCGCTACTACTTTCTTTTTAAGGCCTCCACATATGCTTAGGCATAGGTGGAAGTTAATTTTTCTTTAAATCAATCTATATTCTTGGAAGTTTTGCTCCGTCATATACAACTTGTTTACATAAAATATTATATGTGTTCTTATAGTAAAAATAAGAAGTATAGTTGTTTGAGTCTTGTTTGGTATGGTGTATGAAATATATGATATGAGTATGTGAAATTTCACTCATCTCTCATACTTTATAGTGCATTGTTGCTTGCTGAAACTTACTAACATGCCTCTTATCTTCTTTTAGATCTCATGCCTTTTATTCATATTAAAATCAACTCCACATGCAATTGTAATATCTTTTTAGTTTTGTTTGACATACATATAGAAATAGATCTCCCATGTGAAACATGTTCTTTAATTTTACTCGCCTATTTATCATTTTAATCCTTATTTCCTCCTACCAGCTAATCACATATTCTCCTTTTGTCCTTAATATCATGAAGTTTGACTCTTTGAAATAGTTTTCCACAAAGCTAGAGTTGCTTCTTGAAAACACTAAGTTTGAGGGGTTATTGTAATAACTTCCACACTTATATTATTCATGTAAGGGATCACCCTTACATGGTCGGTCCCAAGCCTGGATAAAGGAGGGTTGCATTAAGCTTTCGACAACTTGCATAGAACTTTGTTGGACTTAACATGGATTCTACAAAAAGTAAAAAATTCATTTAGCCGACCCCATCTAGTATGAGAAAAGGCTTAGTTGTATTTTAACTACGTATAGTTGTAATAGGTTGTCTTTAAATTCTTCTTAAGTGTGAGTTTCATATGTATATCCAAATTTTTTCTTTATGATTTTCTTTCTATAATTCCAGTGTATACAAAAGTAAAAATACAACAATATTTGTAAACAACAAATGAATATTAATAATAATATTATACCTTTTGCATGGCAATGGTAAAATATAAATTTATTTCTTGAACAAAGCTAAAGTTCATTTTTTGAGTTTTAGAAGAAATAATATCTAATTTATTTTATATTTTTTATCAATAACTGTCCATGTTGTAGGGTATAACTTATCTCAACCATCTTTACCAATGGTAACTAAAAGTTACCCCTTGCATGTTCACTTTAAAAAACAGCCAGCAAGTTTAATAAGATGTCTATAACCTTACTAAATTCATTACTTCAAACAAATGAATATTTTAAGATGCACCCTTCTTCCTTCTCCTTAATACCTTCATACATAAATCTTTTAATGAAGCTTTTAAGATTGTTATTTTTATTGTTTACATATAATTCAATTGCTTAAATTCTTTCTTGTAATTTTGTTCAATTTTTACATACTATTTTTTTACACTTAGCAAGATTGACATATAACTTAAATTTTGTAAACATAATTAAGTTTAGTTTTAAGACTTATTTTTTCTTATTGAAACAAGAAGCTAAAAAGTAGTTGTATCTCTAGATTGTGATAATTGCTATAACAACTATGGTTGAAGTTTGATATCTTCAGTATTAAATAAACATTTTTTCATTTTTAATAGAAAACATTACAAAGATATATCCTCTTTGTCAAAAATCACTTTACCCTTGATGCATTACTCTTTAATACCCTAAGACTAACTCTATTTAATTGTTTACAAGTTCCTTAACTTCTGCAAAATTGATTTAGTAAAATTTAATCTTACTTTGAAAAGTTTTCATATTTCTTATTGTTATATCTCTTTTTCATTTGGGTCTATTAGATGTTTATGAGTCTTGTATAATAACTATGATTAGTAATTTATATGCCAATTTTACTAGAATTAACATTGTCATCATTTTATACATTATTACACACATTTCCATCTTTATGTGCCTCCCCAAACCACTTTTGCACCATGTTGTTCGGAACACATTCAAAACTGTACAAATGTTTTTTTCATTTAACAACAAAACATTGTAACATTTCTCACATAGACATCAAGGCCATCATATTTGAAAACTCGCCAACATTGAACTTAATACTTATTAAAATGATTAGAATTAATATACCCTCATGTCCATCAACTGAATTAAATCCCAAGTAGGAGAACCATGCCACTTTTTACATTGTAATAACCTAACTAGTTTATAAATATTTCAAATATTTAAGGATAAACTGTTAGCATGACATTTATATACAATGTATACATGTCCAACCACATAACTAACTTTGGCGCTAGATTCCAGTTACTTTTGTGATGCAAATGTATGGTTACCTTGTTATCATATATTTTAAGACGCACAACAAAAAACTAGTTTTGCTTATGAAGAGAGTTTGTATAATATAAACATCATTAGATCGAAAGAGCCGAGGAACAAACGACAAAGTCAGGAATTTTCTAATTTGATACATCAACTATTCTAGAAATATAATTTCTAATATAATTATCCTAATAACTTTTTCTATTTAGTCAAATGAAATATATACAATAACTAGTTCATTCTCGTGTGTAATTATGTGAGTTTATGCATTTTCATTACTTTTTGGAGGCATGAGTATAGAAATAAAGACAATCATATTACAATCATGTTCTCAAAAAATAATAGAGATAAGTACAAACCATTGAAATGGTGTATATGGAATTTCTAAATAATTTTTTTTAGGTTATTAATTTATAGGTTCTAAGTAGCTGACTCAAACTAAGAAACAACACAGAGGAGGGTTTTTGTTAAAACAACACCAGATATAAAATCCATATCTATACTCATTGAAACTTACGATACATGTAACATTTGAGAACCTAAACAAATCTGGATTGAGAAACCGTATATAGGCTCACACCTGCACTCCAAAAGTATATTATACATGAAGAACTCAAGGACATGATCTGGCTCTAACCTCCCCATTCTACCAAGAAAAAGATTATTATTATTACTTTGATGTTACTTTTGACAAGAGCATGTTGATACTTAAGGTAGTTAACAAATATTTGATAATGTATAGCCGAAAACCTTTTTGTGCCAAAACTGCATGTCATACTCATCCACCATGACAATGCCCTTCTCGTGCAGAGGTATGAGTAAGCTCAGTTGACACAAGCTGCAAGCTTGACAATCGAAGAAGCAAAATTCATACGCCCACACCCTTTTTTATCATGATTTCGATTTTGTTCATGCTAAAATACAAAAAATACTATGATACTCTTAACGATCTGAATCTCTCTATGTGGATTCTTTTCTTACCATCAACTATCCATATTATTTTTCCGGTGACCCACAACTTAGAGCTCAATCCAATACATGATACTAAACCATCTATCATCTCATAATGCTTCGAATATGACTGAAAAAGAAAGAAGAAGAAGATGATGTAAAAGAAGAGAAGTAGAAAGAAGGAGGTTTCGGTGATTTAGTGGGGTATTTTGTTGATATAATGTACTTTTTGTCATTTGTTTAATGTATTGATTTTATTTTCAGTCGAAATCAAAACAAAAAAATGACATCAAGTTCCCGACTCGAGATGCAGCACATGCATGCCTCTATGTTCGTAAGAGAAGCACCTCAATCGTGTCTCTTTACTGGTGGGAACGTTGCGTGATCAAGGCCTCTCTTGTTAGGGAGACATGTCTGTCCCACATCTCATGTGGAAAACTTAACATCATTTTTTTAATTCTTTATATATTTCTTGATTTTTTTTCTTTTTTTTTTCTTCTTTTTCTTTGATAAGAAAACAATAACCCTAAAAACGGATGTCATGTCGGTCGTTAGAATAAAGAGATGTGAGAGAGAAACAAAAGAGAAATCCTTGTTGAAATTGGGTGGGAGAGGAGAGAAAAAGTGATGAAGGGTAATTTTTTATTTTTAAGAAAAAAATATGTGGATAGGAAAAGGAGGGTAGGAATAGTAATGCCCCAAAGAAAATGCTTATTAAGTAAACTTATTTTTTTAACTTTTATATGATACAATAAAGAATGAAAACTTTCTTCATAGAGTTAAAACTAGCTTTCCAATCCACTTTACATGGTAAAGTGGAACTCTGGACAACCAGCCAAACTGGTTCATAACTTACTCCAACTGGCGCTAGGAGAGAGAGAGAGATGCATTTCTAAAAACATGACAGTGCCGTGCTCGTGCAGAGGTAAATAAAGCTGAGGTCCCACAAATTCTGAAACGAGGATTATTGACGGTAAATAATGACAATGGCATATAGAAGTAAATGAATAAACGAATCGTTTCAACAGCAACCAGAAACAGCACTCGCAAATTAGTCGTAGAATAATTTTAAAATAGAGCAAATTACGGTAATATAAAACAAACAGGATCTCACACACTAGTGCCCAAAAAATGCTTTGAATATTTTGAAGTTTCAAATTGCTTTATCAGAGATCGCTATAAACAAGCAGTCTTGTGAGTCACAGCCAGAGCACCAACTTCATCACTATGACTCCTTCCAAACACTTTCCTCTCTTCTTCTTCTTCCTTTTCATTACCCTCAACCATCTATTCTTGGTTCTTGCTGGTGAGGGCTGCGGGTTTGAGCCCACCATTGATCCGAGCTTGAGCTTCTTAAATCCGAGCCTGCGCCGAGCTTACATTGCTCTCCAAGCATGGAAGGGCGCCATCTTCTCAGACCCACTGAATCTCACCTCCAACTGGGTTGGTTCAGATGTGTGCTCCTACAATGGTGTCTTCTGTGCGTCTTCCATTGCAGACTCGTCTTCCCAAGTAGTCGCTGGAATTGATCTCAACCATGGCGACATTGCCGGGTACCTCCCCGCCGAGCTTGGCCTGCTTACTGAACTTGCTCTCTTTCACCTTAATTCAAATAGGTTCTGCGGCATTGTGCCGGGGTCCTTCCGCAATCTCACCCGTCTTTATGAGCTTGATTTAAGCAATAACCGATTCGTCGGCCCTTTTCCGGCCGTGGTTTTAGACCTTCCGACTCTCAGATTCCTGGACCTTCGGTACAATGACTTTGAAGGGCCGATCCCCACGAAGCTTTTTGACAAGGATTTGGATGCTATTTTTCTCAATAACAACCGGTTTAAGTTTGGCATCTCGCGGAACTTGGCGAATTCTCCGGCATCTGTCATAGTCCTCGCGCACAATGATCTCCGAGGATGCATTCCGGGCGACATTGGAAAGATGGGTACCACCCTAGAGGAGATCATTTTGATGGATAATAATCTCACGAGTTGTTTGCCTCAGAGTGTAGGAGAGCTCAAGAAGCTCACTGTGCTTGATGTGAGCTACAATGTGATTCAAGGCGTCTTGCCGGAATCCATCGGGGGGATGAAGAAACTGGAACAGCTCGACGTGGCTTACAATGAGCTCACCGGACCGATCCCTCCGGCCATCTGCGATTTGCCGGAGCTCAAGAACTTTACGTTCATTGGCAACTACTTCACCGAAGAGCCGCCGAAGTGCCTGGCTACGAGGTCGCTGATGGTGAACGATGCGAAGAATTGCATCCCTGGAAGGCCGGAGCAGCGATCGCAGGCGAAATGCAGATCGGTGGTCGAAAGAAAGGTGGATTGCGGCAAGTTTGGCTGTGGTGGTGATGGTTATCACGGTGCACCAGCGACACCACCAGGGATACATGCAACTCCTCCATTGGCAAGACCAAGGCTAGCACCTCTTCCGCCCACTCGTAACCCGACCAATTCACCGGCCCCCCCAGGTCGACCACCATCACCTGGTCACAACTTTTCGGCTGTACCAAAACCCAGATCAACACCGCCAACACCTCATCACAACCCATCGGCATCACCGAAGCCCAGACTGCCACCACCACCATTGTCGGGGTCAGCTCCCAAGATGAAAACTCATCCGCCACCGGCGTCGCTACCACCGCCTGTCTCTAATTCTGGTGCAGTCCCACCATCAACACCAAAACCACCGTTGCCACTGCTACCATCTGTACCAAATCCTCCACCGCCGACACCACGAAGTGAGCATGAGCATCACTACAGCCCACCAACTCCACAAAAAGCACCATCAGCTAAGGAGCACGGCCACCATCAGCCACCGCCAGTTGAGCACCATCACCTTTCTCCTCCATCAGCTTCGTCTCCACCGCCACCTTTAAAACAATCACCACCGGAGCAGCAGCACCACCTTCCACCTCCAACACCACCAGTAGAAAGATCGCCGCCAGCAAAGCACCAACCCCACCTACTGTCTCCACCGCTGAATGTCCATCCCCACCATGCTCCAGCCCCGCAGTCCTCTTACCTTCCACCACCACCAGCGCCAACTGCACGGAAGCCACCATCAAGAGAGGAGCACCACCATCACCCACCGCCACCATTAAAGGAATCACCACCAGTGGAGCACTACCACTCTCCACCTCCATCTAAGCAGTTTCCACCACAACCACCAGTTGAAGAACCACCACGAGTGAAGCACCATCACCTTCCACCTCCATTAACATACCTTTCACCGCCTCCACTTGTAGAAAATTCACCGCCAACAAAGCACCAACACCATCCACTGTCACCACCGCCAACTATCCATCCCCACCATGCTCCACCTCCAGGGTCCTCCATCCTTTCACAACCACCACCACCACCTAAAGGGAATAGCGAGCATCACCATTCTCAATCACCCCCAGCAAAGTCACCACCATCAGAAATCTACCACTTTGCACCACCACCACCACCGTCGCTGCCGGTTTATTCGCCACCACCTCCCTCTTCGTCAATGGCACATTTCCCACCACCAACTTCGCAAACATTTCCTCCACCACGTTCACTGCCGCTACCGCCTGTATCTGGATTTTCGTACGTATCTCCGCCACCACCCATTTACCCCTATGCAGACCGTCACTGAACCCCTGATCCTTTCTCTTTGTTCTTCATATTAACATTCTTTTGTTTCTTTCATCTTTTTCTTTTCTTCTTATTCTCTCTGTATTTCTATTTTCTTTTTCTGTGCGTTTTTGTGTGTTGCTTTCTTGTGAAACAAAAAGATTAAGGTCTGATATCAAATGCGTCTCCCTCTCTCTCCCTCCCTCTCTCTCATCTGGTGTGTACTAAACGTGGCTAGCTTCTGGTAAGGTTAGATGATATTATGAGGGTCATGAATTAAAGTAATATATCATGTATCGATGTACTAATATCTTCATGTGTTTTTGTTGGCCATTAATTGGTCTCCCAAAGAACATAAAAAGGTTCTCTTGCACAAGCAGCTCCGCGCCCGCAAACACGCACTCAAACACACACTAACACAGTCTTTCATTCACGTGAATGTGTGGGGATGCTCGCAGATATGTTGGGGTTTTAGAGCCACACAGAGGCTGGCGTGCAAACACTTCCTAATATTGATACATCGGGACCCGTTTGAACTCCCAAACTATTTGTGCTTTGGCGGAAACAGGTCTGGCGGGTGACCTTGTACGTACGAAGTTCTCGTGTTGCTTGAGCCCAATCAACGAAGCAACCCAGTCCAACCTGACCGAGTAAGGCAAAGGTCTCGTGTTGTTGACTCAGTCACGTGAGATATTTGTACTACCTTCTGCCATGCTGATGCTCCTGTCTGGACATGATTCATAAAAGGAGACATGGACTCCAAGCCAATAAATAAACCATTCTGATATAAAAAAAAAAGCGAAAAAGCTTGGTTCTTTGTGTGAAATGTTGTGACAAAACCACAAACCCTAACCCTAGAAGTGAGGACTTTTGCCTTTTGAGTAGGCTTATATATATATATATATATATAGAGAGAGAGAGAGAGAGAAATTAGGAATTGCTAAGCAAAGTGTCATCTTAGATTCTAACCATTTAATATACATGAATGTATTAAATACAATGCAAGATAAGCATCTTAATAACCATTATTTGATTGATCTTATGAATGATGATGATGACTAAGTAATGTTTAGCAAAGCATGAAATGTTGTCTAACGGCTACTTTGTCTCTCTCTCTCTCTCTCTCTCTCTCTCTCTCTCTCTATATATATATATATATATATATATATATATATATATATATATATATAAAATGCCTAGGATCAATTTTTCAGAGTGACGAAAGAATTGATGGAGATGTTATACATATAATTAATGTTGGTTGGTTAAAATGGAGAGAAGCATCAGGTATTCTTTGTAATAAGAAGATACAAGTTAAAAGATAAATATTATAGAGCAGCAATTAGGCCTGCCATGTTTTATGGTTATGAGTGTTGGACAGTTAATCATCAACATATACAAAAGATGTTTGTGACAGAAATGAAGATGTTGAGATGGATGAGTGGTCATACAAGAAAAGACCGTATACATAATGAGGTTATTAGAAACAAATTAGGAGTGGCACCAATAGAGGATAAAATGAGAGAATATCATTTAAGATGGTTTGGACATATAAAAAGATCAAAAGAAGAACATGTAAGAAGGTATGAAAAACTAAATTTGGAAAGTATTAAAAGAGCTAGAGGACAACCACAAAAGTGTTGGAAAGAAACGATAAAGAATGATCTAGCTTATTGTGAGTTAGCTGCTAACATGGCACGGGATAGGGATATGTGGAAAGAAAGAATCCATGTAGTTGACCCCGTCTAGTATGGAAAAAGGCTTAGTTGTTGTTATATATATATAAAGAGAATAGTTCATGAATACAAGAATTCAACTTAAATATTTTCAAGAATTTCAATCATTCTATCAATAAAATGAGTGATTGAAATTCAAAGATCTTAACAATTGATCTTTAAGACCAAATAGTTGAGATCTTTGAAAATGTTTAAGCATAGACACATGCCATATCCAAATCTACTATTCAAACTATGACCCAAATGAATCTAATCCAAATCAAGTGGCTTCAACTCCGAATCTACATGCTATGTGAATCACATGCGAACATTAAAAGCACCTCATCAATGTTCTGTGATAGAGAGTGAGAATTATCGTTTGAGATAGAACACAAATCAAAGTGAACAAACACCATGCCTTCTCTTACATCAAGTAGAGTTAGCTACACGGTTACTATCCTAGCATTGAGGCGAGATTATTGGGAATGAAGAACAAAGAATGGAACAATCAAATTCAAAATAATCACATAAACCACAAAAAAGATTTACATGATTTGGAGCGAGGGATTCATCCTTTCCTATGTGTACGGCAGCCACCGAGAAATTTCATATAAGATGATCAACATTAAACTCAAATAACCCCACACCTATTAACTACTCTTAAAAAAAAATGAAGATTATATATTCTTGAAGGGTGTTACATTTACACACCCTTTTTTACTATATATATATATTTATTTATTTATTTATTTTGAAATTATATTTTTTCTATTTCTCTCTCTTCCTCTTCCATTCTCTTGTTGCAAGCACCATTTTCTCGAAAAAAATACAGTCAGCATGCATCACCCTTCAAATAATGATGTATCTAAGACGCGTCTATCATTTTAATATGACATACCTTAAGCATATTTCATGCTCGATCATAAGAGGAACACAATTCAGTCATGTCATCTTTAAGATAAAAACACACTCATGATGCGTTGCTCCTCAAATAGTGACATGCCATGGGCAAATTTATCCCTTAAGTAAAAAGTGTCTCGTTATTGGTCATTGATTTCTTCTCTCATCAGAAATGCTCGCCGTGACTTGCAATTTAAAGTTTTGTTTTCTATCAATTTTTCATGAGATTTATGTTTTATATTAAAATAGAAATTGAGAATAAAAGAGAAAGAAGTTCGAAAGAGATTGATAGAAAACAAAAAAGTTCATAAAAGTCTCAAGAAAACAATTAAAGAGGATAAGATTTAGAGAGAAATCAAACGACCAAGAAAGACAATGAATGATTGTCGGAGAGAAGAAGATTAGAAAGATTCGTGAGAAGTATTGTGATTCTGATTTTGCTCTTACTAAAATCTAAAAATTATCTTGATAATGCTAACTATTTGAATCCCTCGTGCTCCTTCTATGGGTTCTCTCCTTATCATTAATCATTCCACATTATTTCTCCAATGATCCACAACTTGAATCTTAATGTAATGCATGATACTAAATCATCCATCGTCTCATAGTGCTTTCCATCCAACCAAAAAAAGAAAGAAAGAAAAAGAAGAGAAAAAGAGAGAATGGGGTCGATTCAAAGAGAATTTCAATGATTTGGTGGGGTATTTCATTGATTTAGTGTATTTTTATCATTTATTTGATATATTGATTTCGTTTGCAATTGGAATCAACATGAAAAAATAATGTCACTTAAGACGGAGCACATTGTACGTCTCAACAACGAGGGAGACGTGCCTCTCTATGTTTGTAAGAGAGGCGACTCATGTCTCCCTTGTTGGGAAGACACGTTTCTACCACGTCTTGAGTTGGGAACTTAACATTGTTTTTTATTTTTTTTATGTTTCTTGACTTTTTTCTTTTGGTCTTGATTTTGTTTTTTGTTTTTGGGTTTGCATTGAAGAAACTAACAATGCTAAAAATGAATGAAATATTGGTTGTCGGAGTAAAGAGATCCGGTGAGAGAAAGTGATGGGAGATAATTTTGGTATTTAAAAAAAAAAAGAGTGTGTAGATAGTAAAAAGAATATGTGAATAGTAATCTCTTAAATATTTTGAGATATTTGTGAAATATTAAAACTAATAATCTCTTAGAGAAGTGTCTCTAATAAGACATGAAAAACTTGATTTTGAAAATATTAAATGAGGTAGTAAATGATCATAAAAGTGTTGAAAAGAAACAATAAAGAATGATCTCGCTTATGTTGAGTTAACTACTAACATGACACATGATAGGGCTATATGGAAACAAAGAATCCATCTAGGCCACACATGTCTATGAGAACAGGTTTAGTTGTTGTTGTGAAATATTATTTCAAAATGTTGTAGCCCATGAAATAATGTCATATTTGCCAAAACAAGCTTGTGCCCCAACAGTCGTACTCAACCCCTAAGACAGTCATAGGATTACAATCAACAATCACTTACCCGTCACAAAGGGCTTGAAGATATATATTTTCTAATAAAATGGCTCAAAACAGTTGGCCATATGAACGAGATCCAAAAATCAGAAATTATTGACAAACTGAAATTGATATATATATTAATTCTGTAAAAATAAACTATATATCAAAAAAAAAAAAGTACCCAGAAAGAAGGCTGGAGAGTCTGTATATTTAATTTAGAAATTTCCGATATTTGGGGGCAGTGTCTTTATGATTTGATAAGTAAATGACAAGGTGGGTGTCAGGGGAGCGCTACCCAAGAAGCCCCATCCTTTTTAATCGGCCATGCAAGGGTGGGAGCCACGTACTTTGAGACCAGACTGCAGTATCTCTCTTTATTATCTTTTAATTCTAATTATTTTTAAATTTAATAATGACAGCGTACAAACTGGGTGGTGCCAGTGGTGGTGCTGGGCTTGTGACTGATGAACAGTGTGAAGGGTCCAGTTCATGCCCCACTATGGGTAGAGAACAGTAGCCACCAATTACTGAGTAGGTAGGTGACTGCATTATTTAGCAGAACTACTTGTTGATGGTGGTGGTGGGCTTGTGACTGATGGATAGTGTGAAGGGTCCGGTTCATGCCCCACTATGGGTGGAGAACAGTAGCCACCAATTACTGAGTAGGTAGGTGACTGCATTATTTAGCAGAACTACCTGTTGATCTGACTTCCAAATGAATCTTGATATCATCAAAAAGGATAGACCCAGACCTGCTCAAGGTTGATTGGACCATCTGACTTTGAATCCAGATAAAATTAGATTCAAGAGATTTAATCCAAGTCCAAACTGTTTATGTTTGCCAGTATGGTTATAATCCGTTGACCAGTTATTGGCTCCGAACTTGATTCAACTGTACCAATTAAAGGATATCGTAGTTTGAAGTAATGATTTAGTATCAAATTGATTCTATAGATCAAAATCGATTAATGTTTGAAAAGGCTTGTTGAAATGGATCCTCTACGAGATTACATTTATATGCTACAAAAGCACTTAACTGGCTAGTAAGTGGACAGGTATTGCCTCGGTAATGGTTGGAGCAGCAAACTCAGTTTCACCAACAATATCCTTTTGGCAATACAGAAGGTGGTTATTGAAGGCACCTTCAATCTATATAGATGTTATATGTAAAAAAAACAATCTCCGACCATGTTCATCACATTTTTCTTCTATTCTCATGCACAAAAGGCGACGAGCAAATACAAAAACAGTGGCGTCTGCAGAAATAATATAGAAAGATGCTATGAGTAGCAAATAGTATCTTATGGTTTCAGCATATTGAAGGCAATTGATTTCTCAAGCTCTCAAAATCAGCACACAGAAAAGATAATGGCGTTCTTTCAAACAACGACAATGAAACAAAACAGAGAAGAAAAGAATAAAGCAATACCCGTCCAAAACAAATTTGATCTGACTGCACCAAACACACACATTCATACATATAGATAGATACATAGATAGATAAATAGAGAGAGAGAGAGAGAGCAGTTTAGCTTGCTTTTGAAGGAAAAATAGTTCCACAGCAATCAATACCATTGTATGTTTTTATATAGGCGAAAAGATTGTATAATCCAATAGGCTCTGATTTTGGTGTTAGATACCAAACCACAACCCCCAACAATATCGGCATCTTCTCTGTGTGCGGTTATACAATACACACTGAAGCACCTAGTCTGCCCATGGCAATCCTACAATTTGAGCATTGCCAACGCTAAATAACTTGCAGCGGCCAAATCTGCTTTCGAGCCCGAACAGGTCATTGTTCTCTAATTTTCTGAACAACAACCCAACGAGCGTAATCAACCCACCTGTCAAAACACAAGTTTGTCGTGAGTGTATCTACACTCTAACCATTTGAGGAAAGGTTATTCAAATATAATGTCCATATATCTCACAGCAATGATCCCAAGAATGTGTTTCCCGTTCCGACAGCAAAGCATAATGCACTGAGGATGAGCTTTTGCTCATGCAGCAAAGGTTCCAAAATTCGTTGTTCAGTAACACCAGCCAGTATCTGGTACCTGTTTAAATGACGCTGATAGTCGTTAACTTAGCTCAAGGTAATTGAATTTAACAGCAATACAAACATTCACAATTTTCGGCACCGTAAGGAACTATTCAGCAGCACATTATTGGATCGCATGAAGCTACAACCAGAAACAACTTAGTTAAATGATGTTCCACAAGTTCATGGTCTGTTTCACACAATAAAATTTAGGTGCCATGTCGCGGACCTCGCTCAATCACGTGCTTAATGGTTATTTTAGCACTTGAGCTTCAAAAAGACGCACAAATAACAATATCTTTCAGGATCACTTTAACAAGGTCTTCAAGTATGATTTGATTCTTCGCCTCCCCATATGTTGAACTCTAGTTTTTCCAAAATATACAGAAAGGTCAAATGTGAAGCCCATCTAAGGAGTAAACTCAAACCGGATATTTCAAATCCAGAGTATGAAGAAAACTCAGTCCTATCAAGTTTTACGTTTTGCTTACCTGCTAGTTGTTTATTCATTCACGGTAGATATATCTTAGTCAAAGCATCCCAAAGAAAAGGTCGCTTTAAAAGAGCCCCATTTCGTATGAGGGTGCACTTTGTGTTAACCTTGAATGATTGAACCAGAGAGACGTTCCATATTTTCCTATCTTAGTTCATGTCTTATATCAATTTTCATATCATATTCACCAAATATTACAACAACAACAACAAGTAAGCCTTTTTTTTCGTACTAGATAGGGTCGAAGGATTCTTTGTTTCCATAAAATTTGATTTTTGCCGTGCTAACAGTTAACTCTATAGAGTCTAGATCATTTTTTATTATTAACTTTCAATACTTTTGTTGTCTTTCCCCTTTAAAATATTCATCATCCAGTTTCTCACACTTTATAGAGCTTGTCTTTAATGTACTCAAACCATCTTAAACAATTTTTATTATATCATATATTATATATAATATTAAAAATAAAAAACCATTATAAAAATATGACACAACCACATCACTCCCTATGGAAGAGGGATAGTGCAGCCGCATGTACTACATGAGGAACCCACGGCTAGGCTGCACCCCTGACTAGCATAGAGTCACGGGTGTTTAACGTTTTTCGCTAAGAAAGGAAAATGGCAAAGGTGTATTTTTTCCAAAAGAGAGACATCCCTAGATAAGTCTCGAGCTGAAAACATGATAAGATTTTTTCATCAAGATTATGGTAGAAAATGAACTTATAAAAAATCAAACAAGATACCTCAAAAAATTAATAATCCTCTTCAAATCGGTCTATTATTATTTTTTTCTCTTCTTTTTTAGAGGATTTCGTCTTGTTTAACTGCAAATTGATGTAGATCAATCAACGAGTGATCAAAGTAGACCGTGACAGACTAATGGAGGGCCGATTCGGATTTGTTGAGTTAATTGTTAGCATGACACAGGATTGAGCTTTATGGAAACAAAGAATCCATATAGCTGACCAAAACCAGTATGGGAAAAGGCTTAGCTGTTGTTTCTGTAGAGCAACAGAAGCTAGTGTTTCCACTATGTAGTGAACCTTATTACATTATCCCCTCATAATGTCCGTCTTTTAGCTGTTTTATCCAAGCAATGTAGAAAGTGATTAATGTATGGCCTATCTTATTTGATATTTTTTCATGGAAAATCATGAGTCAGTCAAGCAACAATCAAGCATGTGACTTGCTTTCATATATGAATATCATGCATACTGAATCATTAGCTCCATCAGTGCTATTCGTGTAAATATCAATTAAGATTAGCAATTACTTGCTTTTAACCCAAATGTCACCAGAAGGAGAACACCTAAGGTCAACAGACAATCAAATCATGAGGTCTAGAAACGATAAGAATCATAAATTAGCACAAAAATCACTTCTCCTTCCGTTTTCTACTTTCTTCCTGTTCATCCCATTCCTTCTCTAACTTATCTTAATTATTCCTACCTCTTCTCCTTCTAACCATTCTTCTGATTTGTTATCGAAGAAACGACTCAATTTTAAGATAAAAATATAAACCTTGAGAGAGAGAGACCAAGGTAACCGTTCGGCTTCCTGCAGTCTCTCCTTCCCTCTCTCTCTCTGTCTCCTTGATCTTACAGTATGGTTGCCATAGTGCCCATGAAAGGGTTTTTGTTCTTGCTGAGGGATTTTGGGAGAGGTTTGAATGTTAAAGATCGATGAGTGGAACGATCCATACTACGATTATGGAGAAGCTCTTGCAAGGAGGATGCTCGGAAAGATCTGACAAGCAGAGGGCATAAGATGGTGTAGTCGATGTGAGATATTTCAAGGCATTCACTAGTTACAAGATGCTGTTCGGTAACTTTAATTCAAACTGGCCAATGAGTTTAATGTCATAAATATGTGATTTCGCTTCTCATGTGATTTTCACCATGTACAATAGAATTGTTTCTTGCGATGTGTTTGGGATAACCCCATATCTTTGTGTTTTTGTATGATCTTTTCTGAGCGAAATCGTCATTCTTGCTGTTTTATTTCGATGGAATATTTAAATATCTACCTTTGAAAGTAAACCATTATAAAATTCTGCTCTTGAAAAGTTAATTTGTGGGGAGATGATTACAAGAATTTTTAGCATGGTGACCATTGGTTATTATTGCGAAGAGGGTATTGGAGAGCATTCCCCCCTCCTCCTCCCTCTCTCTCTCTCTCTATATATATATATATATAATATATAATAGTCTCTTGAAGGGTTTACTTTACCTGTTTCACACCCTTTGTTTTCTGGTACAATGGAGAGGCCATGCCCCTGCGTATGAAACTCATGTCATGACTTTGAACTTCCTAGCCAGGTGAGTTATTGCACTTTGTGCAACTCATGCCTCACTCTCTTTTTTTTCTTCCCAAATACGCCACACTCTTCTATGCACAACAGTGCACACAGGGTCCTTGTTTCTGCAAATGGTAACTTGTTCAGTTAGATTTCCAAATACTAATCTCTTTTTCCAGTCTCTCTCCGTCTAGCACGCTGGTGGTCCGGCCCTCTTTTCTGGAAGTGCAGCACCGCAGTTTTTTATGTGCAACTGAACATCCAAGTCCCCTCTCTGTTCTCTCCATTATCTTCTTCGCATTCTCATTGTTTCTTTAGTCTTCCGTTACATTGCTTTGCCTCTTTCATCCTTCGTGCCTTAGGCTTGCTTAAAGCACCATAGTAAGCATATCGCTCAGGTAATATCTGCTCTTCATTTCTTATTCATGATTTCTGCATTTTATCCTTCATTACCACGTTCTTAGCACTAATAACACGTTGCCACATGAGAAAGTTTATGTCAGTCTTTAGTAACAAGATCTGGACTCTATCATGGCCCTGTTAATGTATTCTCTTGTTTTGTGTGTGTGCCCGCATGTATGTATGTGTGTCCAGCTTCTCCAATCTAAAATTTTCGTTTACGGTCCGACTTTACTCGAACCAAACCTTTCCCCATACTAAGCAGAGCCAGCTAAATAGATGTCGCATCCATTCGATCTTGTGCCACATTAGCATTTAACTCAGTCTCCATTGATCATCATTAAGCCGTCGGGTCAGCCACAGGGTTCCTGTCTGAACTTAGACCCAGATGGTTCTAACAATTAGTTGCAGACCGAAAGACATGCACAAATTGCATGAGGAATTGGCCATGATTTCGAGTCAAACCGATTGAGCTTTCTATTGTGTAGATTAACTTCTCGGCAGCGCACCTGCATGTATAAGAATTTCATGCACTTGGGTCAATCAGGCATCTCACAACTGGACTCTCTGTTTGGAATGCGTCCTTTGCTTCCTTGGGATTAGATTCAAAGACCGAAAGACAGATGCGCAAATTGCATGAGAAATTGGCCACGATTTCGAGTCAAACCGATTAAGCTTTCTATTGTGTAGATAAACTTCTCGGCAGTGCACCTGCATGTATAAGGATTTCATGCACTTGGGTCAATCAGGCGTCGCACAGCTGGACTCTCTGTTTCGAATGCGTCCTTTGCTTCCTTGCGATTAGATTCAAAGTTGGTTTCTTTATACTAATTTTGTATCAACTATATGTGCTCAAGGTGCCGGAAATGCAACCAAACCAAGTGACTGGACTAATAGGACCCAATCAGTGTACCCAGTGGACTTATCAACCATCTGCACCGCAGCACCCACTTGCGTTTGAGCGCAGCCGGATCCAGAAAGAATTGGAGCTCAACGACAAGCTGCACAAAGAAGAGGTTTGCCTTCTTAATACTATATATATTGTCTAATCATAACATGCTAATCGCAAACAAACACACACACACACCAGTGATTCTTTTGCCAAGAATGAAAAACAAGTGAGCATAAAAGCGGATTAAGCAACTTCTATGTTTTGGCAAGGAAAGCATATGAGGTTACTACTGTTCTCCACTTAAGAACAGAGGGTAGGAACGAAGGGGGTGCCTCATTTCATGCCAACTTTGACGCCTGAATCCTTCTCACTGAAAAGTGTTTCAACTTGCTTTTGATCTTATGAAGTTCTGATCATTATCACCATTGAAGCTGACAATAGCATGTCAGGAAGAGACTCGGGAAATCAAGAAAATGCGTAACACATGGCTGGCAGACCCAAACCTCACCAGAGTAATATCTGGGTCTTGAAAATGTACCAGACAAAAGTCTGGCAGATCCAGGTCAACCTGATTTTGACCAGGACCTCAAGTTACCCGACCCAAATGATTCGATTTGCTTCCCTAAGTTGGGTCATACGTTAGCTTGCACGTGCATGCCATGTGGGCCGTTATGCCCAAACACACCAACACGGGAAAAGCTTCTCTCCGTATGAAGTGCATTTCTCAGGTACTGATTTAACCAAAAGAAGAGCTAACTTGTGTTTGGTATTCATTCGAATTTTTGTTGTAAAAGAAAGATTACTCAAATTGTGTGTGTATATATATATATATATATATATATATATATATATATATATATATATATATATATATATATATATATATATATATATATATATATATATATATATATGTATGTATGTGTGTAAAACATGTCCTTAATATGCTTGCTATTTTATATACTTTTCTATCTTCCATAAATTCGACCATTCATCTTAGTAGTTTAATAGTAAAAATACGTTTTTACTCAACCATGAGATTGGTTTGGAGGTAATTCTAGGAGAAAACTTAACTACTCAATATTGACTTTTAAGGGAGGCATACCGGCACAAAAAAATCAAGACAAAGAAGGCAGGCTACAAATTACATTATGCCAAAAAGACTATTGAAATTTAGGAGGCTTATAAGAAATCAATGAAAGATGCGAAAAAAGTTGTTAATGAAGCAAAAGCTAAAATTTGGAAGGATTTATATAAAATGTTACTTCAAGAGAAGGCAAAAGAGATATTTTTAGGATAACTAAGGATAGAGATAAGAAAACTAAGGAACTTACTTGTTAAATGCATCAAAGATTTGTATTAGATGCATCAAAGATGAGGATTAGAAGATTCCAATGGTGAATGATGATATAAAAAATAGATTAAAAATTTATTTCTATAAGCTTTTTAATGAAAATTAAGATGGTAGTATTAACTTAGGAGAATTAACTAAATCACGAAAGTATATAAACCATCATTTCTATTTACGTATTCAAAAGAATGAAGTCAAAGAGGTTCTTAAATATACGAAGGATGGTAGATATGTAGGACCAAACAATATTCCTATACAAGAATGAAAAATCTTAAGAGAGATGGGGCTTACTTGGTCCATAAGACTATTTAATGATCACTTGGCTCGAAAGACTATTTAATGAAATATGGAGAAGCCAAAAGATGCCTCACGAATTGAGAGTGAGTACACTTATACTCATATATAAGAACAAGAGAGACATTTAGAATTGTGCAAATTATCGAGATATCAAGTTAATGAGCTATACTATGAAATTATGAAAAAGAATTATTGAACGTAGGTTAAGAAAGGTATCAAGTACAATGAGAACCAATTCGGATTCATGTTAGTCATATCTACTATGAAAGCGATTCACCTATTGATACATCTTATAAAATATTTTAGAGCAAAAAAAAACCTTCACATGATATTTATTGATCTAGAAAAAGCTTACGATAGGGTGTCAATAGATTTTCTTTAGAAAACCTTGAAAAAGAGAGGTATTTCATTGACATACATAAATCTTATAAGAGATATTTATGATTGTGCAAAAACATGTGTGAGGACTAATGAAAGAATGATATACTCCTTTGAAGTTAATATTGAGTTACATCTGGGTCAACTTTAAGTCTATATTTATTTATATTGGTTATTGATGAGTTAACAAAACATATTCAAGATTACCTTAGTGTATGTTATTTGTAAATGACATTGTGTTAGTGGATGAGTCTAAAGAAAAAGTTAATAGAAATTGGAACTATAGAGAGAAACGTTACAAAGTAAAGGCTTCCGACTTAGTAAAACAAAGACAGAATATATGGAATGTAAGTTTGATCATTTGGATACTTTAGAGGATATAGAAATTAAGATTGACACACAAAGTTTTAAATACCAAATTGATGGAGAAGTTACATAGAATTAATGTTGATTGGTTAAAATGGAGAGGGGCACCCGATATTCTATGTGATAAGTAAATATCATTAAAGTTGAAAAGTAAGTATTATAGAGTAATAATTAAACATACCATGCTTTATGGTTATAAGTGTTGGGTAGTTAATCATCAATACGTGCAAAAGATGTCCATAGCAAAAATGATATTGAGATAGATGAGAGTGGTCATATAATGAAAGACCTCATACATAATGAGTTTATTATAAACCAATTGAGAGTAGCATGGATAAAATGAGAGAAAATTGTTTAAGATAATTTGGATATGTAGAAAGATGATCCAATGATAAACTAGATTGTGAAAATGTTAAGAGGAAGAGGATGACCACCAAGAATGTTGGAAAGAAACAATAAAGAATGATCTAGTTTATATTAAGTTAACTAGTATGACACATAATAGGGCTATGTGGAAACAAAGAATCTATCTTGCCGACCCTATCTAGTATGGGAAAAGGCTTAGTTGTTGTTGTACTCAACCATGAGATGGGTGGTTGAGATTTTCAGATGTTAGATTTTATGATGGGGAGAGAAACTGTCTACCCTAGTATTGGAAATGAGTAGAGATCTAATATTTCTCAATCATTCATTGAGACGGTTGAGATCGGTTATCCATCTAAAAAGGTAGGTGTGTGTGTGTAAAACGTGTGCTTAATATGCTTGCTTTTTTATGAACTTTTCCGTCTTATAGTTTAAGAGTAAAAATACGTTTTTACTCAACCATGGGCGGCTGAGATTTTCAAAAAGATGATAAGGATGTTAGATTTTATGATGGGGAGAGAAACTGTCTACTTTACTACTAGAAATGAGTAGAGATCTAATCTTTCCCGGCCATCCATAGGTAAAAGTTCAAATAATTCAAGTATAACGTGCAAAAAAAGTACATCTATAGTTTTTTCTTCCTGGGATTTAATTTCAACCATCCACCTTTGGATTGATGGGTGAGAAATACTAGATATCTCTATTCTTTTTCACTGCTAGTGTAAATCTGTTCTTCTCTCTCTCCCATATATATATATATATATATATATATATATATATATATATATATATATATATATATATATATATATATATATATATATTATAAAACACGTATGCATCTCTCTACATACATCTCAAGGATGCATGCTAAGTGCAGGCAGTGAATCACATCCAATCGACTTGTCATCTACTTCTCCTCCCCTCTGGTATATATTCTTCCTGTGGCTGCTCCATCCACCTATCTAGGGATTCTCCTCGGCATCTCCAGCGAAACTCCGGGGAATCCGACCGACTTCTACCAGGCTACTTCAATGATGCAAAATGAATGCTTTCAACCTGTCGGAGAGATGGACATGATGCGACAAGGCTTTGCATGAAACCAGTCATTCCAAGACTGAAATTTTCAGGAGTCATAGACGGCTTCAATGAGGGAAGCCATGAATACAACAGCTACATACCAAAAAGCCAGAATTACGTTTTCCCCTTCTGGAGTTTGTATGGGTTTCCTTTATATTTGGGAACTTTGTGTATGGCGTGTCTGTACTGTATCAATTTTGAAGCTTTACATATGGCTCTGCCCCATGTAATGCTAACACAACTTGCACATATGCATTACATTTGCCCCTTGTACCTGTTTTCTCTTGCATTTTCAGTAACATGTTTCATTCCTAGTGTTGAGAATTCGGTGCAATTCGCTATATGCATTGCTTTTTCTTAAACAAGTTTTGTACCTAGAAGTAGAAATGGCTGTTTCATATTTGCTCCGAGCCATGAACCTGAACCAACCAGATTCCACTCGGTTCTCATTACGGTTTGCAACTGTTAGTTCTGGTTACAGTTCTGAATTGAACAAAAACAAAAAAAATGTAAAATGCTTTTGAGAAAAACTTTTGATAAATGGAAGAACACAGGCTTCGTTATGGTTCCGATTCTGATTTGTCAATTCCTATTACAATCGGTTCTTGGACTGGTTCGTATTGGCAGGCCGGCTCCAACCTGGACATGTTTACATAGAAAAGATAATTGTCACAATACCCTCATTGACAGTCAATGCCAATGTTTCTAAGTAGTAATTTTGCAGACTTAGATCCAACTCGAAATCGGCCAATCCGAATTGTCAGCGACTTCTCGGTTCATTATGAACCAGTTTAGCAGGTCACCAAATCAACAGGTTTATTGAATGGGTTGAATCAGTCAGAACTCGAACAATTTGGTCCTCGGCCCTCCATCAGTGGGGGTGCGTTAGCATCCCTAGGCTGCAGGAGCACAAAGCAGCATCCACTGCGTGCATGGACGAAGCAGGCTCATGCAGCTTCATCCATGGTTTCAGAAACAACCTTACCGAGATAAACAGTTCGAGTTTTCCAAATTTTGTTTCCTTTGTTTCTATAAGGATAACTCAGAGAAACCACCCTTCGAAGCGGTTAGAATCAATGTAAAACTCCATGGCTTGCACACTCGATGCCAGTGTTGACGCTGGGCAGTCTTCCATAGGGGGAATCGAATCTGACTGCCTGTTTAGCCGTGAGATTCCTTTAATAAATATGGAAGCACAACCTAATAAAGTCTTGTTTAATTCATCTTAAAGATAAAAGGGATGATTATCCAAATTGAAGCTGCCACAAGGAAACACATTTGGCAACTAGAAGTAGCATATTCTCATAGTTTACAGCTTCGTGCGCATTGAGATTCCTCCCTATGTTTTCTAGATATAAAGGCAACTATACAGAGTTACTCTCAAACTGTGGCCCACAAGATCAAAACCACTAATTTAATCTGAAGATGTGCGCCACAATTGAAAAAGGAAGCCACAAATTGCCTCACCATTATCTGCAAGGAACATCATCCACATGATAAGCATGAAAGTACTAGAGAATTCATGAAGCATGATAGTGAAAGCATGTAAAATCCTTAATCTACATCAATAAATTCACGAAAGCATTGCACTAACCATTACCTAATCTACATAAGATGTCCTTGTTGGAGTATCCCTTCTCAAATATGCATCAGGCAAACTGCAAAGCCATGTTGAATTCATATACTGCAATAAAACGTAATACAATACATGCATTCTGGTACAATTGCAATCATAGTCAGCTAAACTATTGGAGAATTCAACTATCATGAAATTGGGATCTATGCATTCAGCAAGGAAAATGAGAAGATCTAAGGCATTTTTACATCTTCAGAATTTTAAATGAATATCCTCAGGCTCTTTTACATTAAAATAAAAATCCAGACACTAGTCATTTTCATGGTTAGGGACATTCACGATCAGTATGAGTTGCGAGTGTAAATCAGATGCAGTTGATTGTACTCATTATTTCTAAGTTTATGTTCTCACATGCAGAACTTTGCAAATAGCACAGCATATGTGATGAAAAAATTACTGGAGATGTTCCAGGTCTCTACATGTTGGGCATGTTACTGATTCTTCAGTTTTGTGGTACCAAGCCTGAAGTATATTTAAAGTATTGATGCAATCCACATTGATCCAGTTTCCCGTCGATACAAATCCACCATAAGAGGAGACTCGTCTAAGGAAATAAATTTCTCAGGTCTAGTGTGTGTCGGATGCATCAAGTACCATCAAGCCACCGTAGGTACACATTAATTAATCATGACGCCAATCTATTATTCGGTAATCGGTACTCATTTTTACTCAAATCTGAGCCCCCATTCACTTCGTAACATCATGATAGAATTCTGATTCCTACAATCTTTTTGTTTATTCTGGAAAGCCATAATAGGCAACAACTTGATTCGTAAAGCATAGCAAAGGAAGAACTTTTAAAGAGAAATACCGAAAAACAGCTGCTTTAAAAGGCTATATTATTCATTGATGAGAGCGGATATATTTGCAATGACATACAAAAGGTAGAATGTGGTTCAGCTTTTCATGTGATTAAGACAGCAAAGATGAAAGCTCGATCCGACATGTCTAATAATTGTGAACATGAACCAGTCACCAGTGTAACTGGTCCATAATACAAAATCTTCTTATTGACCCAAAGAAAAGAAATGGTGACAACTAGTATAACATATTAGAACAATATATAGAGTAGTAGATCTATCATACTTATTTTTTGACCAAAAGGCAATCTGGCCTTTCAACAAAAATCACAGCTGATCAAATTTTAGAATTTCCCCGTGTAAAGTCTCCTCTTGATCTTAACAACTTAATCTCCGTCCATAAAATAAGTAAAAGACATTTCTCAAAAGAGTTTTGTATAAAGTTTATTAAATGAGAGAATTTACCCCAAATGTAGGGAAGTGTCAGAATCTTCATGCTTCATACATTTAGAGTTGTACAACATATATTTGCCAGCCAATTCTTTCCTTTTATGGCAAATGTCATCAAATGAATGGCAATCAAGGCATGGTTTTGCTGGCAGCAATCCTTGAAGCCCTTGAACCTGTGAAAAACAAAACAGAGTAGAAAAGCCTGAAATTTCAGTCGTGCATAAATGTGAAATCAACCAATACTCGAATAATGTATCCATCAAAATCTAAGAATGGCAACTGCACCGAACCTGCGGGACCCAACCCACTCAGGGAGGATTGGGAACCTGACAAGACGTTGGATGGAGTGGGCTGCATAGTGATGGTGACACAGAGTGGGTTGGGGTCAGCTTTGGGGTGAACCCACACCGACCTGCCCACGGAAGTGTTTGTCTAGAATAGTATCAAGTTTGTTTCACATGCAACAAGATGGCTTGCATAGTCAAGATCAAGCATCTTTACCTTCAGATTTGATGCTCAATTTTCATAGTTGGAATTTTTTAACTTGCGGATTGTGGCGGGTTGTGAATCCTAGAATCCACAATTCAGATCAGAGTGGGCCCTGTAGGCTTTTATCACCTGCAGGTTGGGTTTGGGTTCAGGGTAAACCTGCCCCATTGCCATCCCAATCACAATATGATATACCCTATGGGTTAATTCTGTAACTATCAAATTGGACCCTTATTTTACAGGGTTCCCATTAGGTTTTGTCATACTGTATAGTACGAAAGTGTATGATATTGTTCTTTATTTAATGAAGAAAAAGTAAACAAACAACAACTAAGCCTTTTCCCATACTAGACGGGGTCGGCTATATGGATTCTTTGTTTTCACAGAGCCCTATTATGTGTCATGTTAGCAGTTAACTCAGAATAAGCTAGATCATTCTTTATTGTTTCTTTCCAACACTTTTGTTATCGTCCTCTACCTCTTTTAATACTTTCAAAATCTAGTTTTTTCATACCTTCTTACAGGTTCTTCTTTTGATCTTCTTTCTATATGTCCAAACCATCTTAAACGATAATCTCTCATTTTATCCTCTATTGGTGTCACTCCTAATTTGTTTCTAATAACCTCATTATGTATACGGTCTTTTCTTTTATGACCACTCATCCATCTCAACATCTTCATTTCTATCACAGACAACTTTTGCACATGATTAAGGAAAGCTAAAAAGTATGGACTTAAAGTTGATGCTTGATGTAACCCAATAGTAACTTAATTAAAAAGCTAAAAAGTACATACAGAGAAAACGTTTGACACAGTAAAAGATAACATCAGGGTGGTACGGTGCAATGACATTGGCAAATAGGTGAAAAGAAAAGCAATAGACGATATCATCACATTGTATCATGCAAATTGACACATTGCTTTGGACAATCTTCAAACAACATGGATTTTATATGATCTAATAGTCAATTGTTTTTTATACTTTTTACGTCAAATCTGAAGTAAGATTCTTGCTGGATTTTGGATAGCTTCAGATCCTTTGACATGATTAAGGAAAGTCTGCTTCTGTGATGTCTAGTTCTTCCTTCTAGCGTCCTTTTCCTTCAAAAGGGGTGGAACTTTACGATAAAACTTGAGTTTTGATCTCCCAAACTGTGCCTAGTTCTTTGTTACATATTCATGATGTGGATTATGTTGAAGGAACCACAAGCATGTAAAATCCACCTTATCATAGTAGGTCCTAACCATGTAAGCACCACTTTGGAGCTTAAGGCACATCAAGAAAAGTGTTTTTAACTTGATATGTGAGAGACGTGTAAAGGGAAAGATTCAACATTGATTACTCAGACAGAAGCGGCTGTATTTTATGCATAACCACCACTCAGACATCTCGTGGCAAGGTTTTCCCTAGGAGAGATTTTCAACAGAATATATTTGCCGGCAAATCTTGAATGCCTTAAAAAATCTAGTATAAAAAAGCTGAAAATATATAAGAAATAATAGATCCTAACATCATTTTTCATAAGAAAAAGTACACAAAATAGTTAAACAAATGTTTATAAAGCCAAAGAAATGAAAAGAGAATGAAACAATGGAATTTAAAATGAAAAACCAAATCTGCTCTTGAAAATATTGGAACAATTGCTCGGTTTCAAAATAACATGCTATTTTCCTGTAATCTTCCTACTTTTAAATTGTCTATGTATTCAAAATATTGCCAAAAGTGTTGCTTATGATTTTATGGTACGTTTAATCCTCCAGTTAAACAAAGATAGGACAAGTTACTGTGTTACCACACATGAAAATGTGTTCCTCATTCTATTCCGGTCAACTGCTCCAATCGTAGATCATATGTTCATAGACATAATTTTCGTGAAACTAAACCAACAGTGAATCTATCGAGTCCTTATTTCCAAGTATATTGTCAAAATTTCAACAGTAATTGTGAATACCATAGCAGTGATCCTGTTTCTATTTTATTCACTCATTTTTGTTACATCTGTTGAATCAAATCCTTTTGATAACACACTTCATTAAGCACATAAGCTTCATGAGAGCAGCACCATGAATGAAATATGCCAACTTGATTATTTCTTTACCTTTAATTGAGACTGCTCAAGTTGCTCCAACAGCAATTGCTCCTGGAAGGGCATTTTCTTAGTAAGATTAATATAACCTTGGCTATAAATGACAAAGGTACACATAAGATTACAGAAGAATCAGTTATGGACGTTAGAAGTCTTTAGAAATATAAGGTTTTCTGAGCACCTTCCTGTCCTTCACGGACAGTATTCCCTTGTTTAGTTGAGATTCAAGGTTCTGCAATTCCTTCAAGCTCAAGCTCGTGAGCTCCTTGCCCATCATCTGCCTACAGGAATAAAAGTATTTATAGGAATTAGATGATGCACAGATGGTGATGCTAGGGATCAACCAAGATGACCAAAATAGTACATGTTAGCCAAACGAAGTCTGTTGATCTCTTCCTTCAACGTATTCACCTCAACTTCATGCCTCTGTAGGAAATACAGATGAAATATAAATTTGAAGGAAGGATGAAAGCAAGGACAAAAAATCATATCATACTTCACTTGCTACTAAAAAATTATGAGCCTCAAGAGCTATTTATTGACTATAAATTCACATCAATTGTTACAAGCACAACAAAACACAGAATAGAAGTAAATTTGGCTCAGTAACTTGGTATGAGTGACATGTCAGCTGATTGATTTTTTTTTCTTTTGTGAAACTCAATACTAGCCTAAGGTCAACCACAACTCCCTACCAATCTGGCCAGCTCAGCCAAGTCTCAAGTTACCAAAATTTGGTAGCAAATGCCTCGATATCACATTAAAAGCATCAATCGTACCCATTTGTCATATCATGTAGTTTCTTAAGATACATGTTTTTTAGAATTAAAATAGCTAAATAAAAAGTCTAAAATCTTCAGAAAGTTGCAAAAGGAAAATGAACAAAAGTTTGAAACGAAGTTCAAAGTAGAGGTTCCAAGCATCAAAAGTTATTCACTGAAATACAAAAATACATTTCCAGTGTCTGCGTCTGAACATGTACAGAGAGACAGTTTCTAAACTTTCAAAAGGTTACCTGCACAATAATGGAGAAAACAAGCTACACTAAAAGTTTGTTCATAAATTAGTAGTTTAGAATGAATATAAGAAATCCATATTCATTAGCTCAACATTGGTTGAAAATGATTCCTCTAGGCCTTAAAAGGACACAAAATGAAGAGGATTAGAATATACTTTCCCAAGTTTATAAAAGCAAAATCAAACGGTCTGTGATGTGTATAGGGAAAGAACAGGCCCCTACCTATGTACTTTTGAAAAAGGACATCTGTTTAACTAAAAACCTTTATATCTTGGCTTGGATCTTGGACTCGGTCAATACTCTTGATATCCTTGATGGGATCTTGATTTCTCAACCAAGACCTTAGAAACGGTTGGGGGCCAACCCCTTGGGGTATATCTTGAAGACATCAGCCCTTGTGGCTTGATCATGTGATCATGTGATCATGTGAGAAATTAAGAGAAGGGGCGCATGGGTATCTAGTGTCCTCTAGAGGTTTTAGACACTTTATGGTGTTCCCCAAATTCGAAATGCATCGTTATTTATTTAGTTGCATGAATATAGTACATTAAATACTCATAACTAAAAAGTAAACAAAAATGGAGGCGTGTGCAAATGAGAACAAGCGCAATTTAGGTGGCAATTATCCTTCAAGTGGATTAGCTTTGGCTTAGGAATCAACTGATACAGCTCCATGAATCTTGGCATGGTGGGTTATCAGTAGATCTACAATCATCTTGGTTCATTCCAACTCCAATCTAGGCATCTCTATTGCAATAACGAATCAGTTTGTCTTGTCCGTAACTATACAATGTTTTTTATTCAGAGGCACAAATCTATCATCTCATGGATCAGCACTCCGCTGCAGTGTATATATTATATCATATGATATATATTTGGTCAGCCTCGTTGGAGAACTCATGCACAATATCCCTCTTTGAATTTAAGCATGTCCCAGACTCCCAAAAACTCTGGCATTGCTCAGTAGAACCATGTATGATATCTATTTATCAAGTAAGATTAACGCTCGAATAACTTCTCGCTAATTAGAAGCCAATTAACTGTGTAAAGGTGAAGAAACTAACCATGTGTCATACAGTATTCACATTATAACGGTAACATTTAAATAATTATGTGGTGCACCTCTCACATGCTGAGCAGATGAAGCCCTTCTCAAAAAGGATCTACTAATGCAGCATATGAGTAATAAATAGTAACTATACAGGTGTAATTTCCTAGCATAGTTAATCATTTATATTTATTGGTGTTTAATTTGCTTTTTCTTTAACTTATGATTTTCTCTCTCCAAGATCTGCATTGTAGACATCGAATAACTTTGTCTGGCCCACTGAGTAGGTCATATGCTTCCATTCTGTCTTGCTCTGATATATCACTTCAGTAAACAATATCTGATTATTTGTAATAAAAGTTATTTATGAGTGTTGCGCACTACAGTTTATAAATGCATGATATAAAGGTCACAAGAACAATCACAAAACTTTAAGTTTGCAACCTTGCTGAAAGCATCATCTGCCACGTTTACATTTGCAAAAGACTTCTCTTATGGATCTGCAACTCGAGTTTTTATCTGGGTTAACTCCTAAGTTGGCAACTACAATTGAGTTTTCATTGGAGGGGACATCAGAAATCAGACATCCCTCAGTTACCTGTCATATTGCTTTCGACAACATTTTACACTTTAAACCAGAAAACTCTGTACACAGGTACTACGAGGAGCTGCAAATATATTATACATTAGAATTTCTATTGAAGGTAAAGCAAACCTGTGCTTTCTCCCAGTTTAGTGTATATTATTGGTCAAGTTTGAGACGCCACAAACTTAAATCATCTTTGTTTTTCCTTATTGTTCAAATTTGAGGCATCAACATAATGAATTTCTTCACCAGAAAAGCTCAGAATGTTCCAGGCCAAGAGATGGCCCAGCAATTACACCTCTTAAAAAATTGTCCTAATTGAAGAAGGCACTGTATTCTACAAAAGAATTATAACACTTATATTTCAAATGACAGATTGAGCTAATGAAGCAGACCACAGGACGAAGACACAGTAGCCATACCACCATGATTACTTTTCTCCTTGAGAATAAAATAATAAGCTACTAGATTGAAACTTTTTAGAAAGGAAACTACACATTCTTCAATGGTATACCTCTGTCTCAGCATCCAGCACAGGGCTCAAACGGTCAACAGCTTTGTTGTATCTCCCAATAGTTTTTTTCATGCTTCATGAAAAAGAAAACAGATTCAGAATCAACTACTTTCCTGTATTCACCCATTCTTGACGATCAGATAACAGTAGTCAGCATGAAGACAGAAATATTTTTCCACTACAATTAAATCAAATATCTGATATAAAATGTGGCATATTGCTTAAAAAGGAATAGGGTGCAGATATGAATATTACACACACACACACACACATGAATGACATTAAATTACAAAATATGCACGCCTGAAGAAAACCCACAGTTGCGATAGCATGACCTGATCATTCTACTTCATTTGACTCCAGGCAATGGAAGAGTTGCAAAATTAGATGTTGCCTAAATAGTTTAATGCGATGCATAAAATCAAAATCACTAATAGTCAAACTCATACATCATTAAGAATCCATAAAATGTGCACATTTAGATACAAGTTACAACATCAAGCACCATCTTTTACATGTTGAAAATACTTAGACGCTGCTCAAAAGTTGACATGCACATCATCTAATTATATATCGCCAAATCAACTTCTATACGACATCTAGATATTACACCAACTTCTAACAAAGGGAAAATATCAGGTTCGTTCAGGTATTTGATATCAATAAGCATAATCAATGGTGCATAAATTATAGATCACTGGATCAAATTCTACACGGATGGGCATTTAGATAAAAGAACACAGCACAGGGAAAAAATTAGATGTTCTTCAAATAATCGATATTCAGATGCATCCTCAGTAGTGCACAAAATCGTATATCACTAGATCAAATTATATAGAAATAGACATTTAGACACAATATTATACACCATCCTTCTATGTAGAGAAATAGATACCTTCATGTTTCCATCAGGCATCACCAATTACGCAACCAAACACATACTTCAAGATTAAAACATCATGTTTGATCCCTTTAATGCCAAATCAACTAAATAAAAAGCATAGGCGAAAACATGGCTCTTTCTCAAAATAAGGAATAACCAAGAAATTACCAATTGCTAGCAAACTCAAAAAGCTTTCCGGTGCTGGAGAATATGATGACTGCAATCTCGGCATCACACAAGACAGCGAGCTCCTTTGCCTTCTTCAACAACCCGACCCGGCGCTTTGAGAACGTAACCTGCCTAGAGGTAATGTTCTCGATCTTCTTGATCTCAATCTTTCCTCTCCCCATTTTCTCTGTTTCCTCTCTTCATCCAATACCATGAATCCACAAACAAGTTGTTAAAGAGAGGTTCCTCAGCGGAAAGATTAAAGAAACAGGAGACAGGGCTCCAAAAACGCACCATATTTATTGCTGAATGCCACATTAAGATGATTGATGGCCCCAAAACGGGAAATCTCTCGAAAATGGGAAGGTTGGTGCGACTCATTTCGGGGAATTTGAAAGATTAGAGGCCAAGAATAGGAAAACTATGATAAAATGGCAATGTGTGTATGCCTCCTTTTCTTGGGTGGGGGGGGGGGGGGGGGGGGGAGAGGAAGGTGAGAGATGACACATTTGGAGACCGTTGCTAAGATTCGAAAGAGTTCCATGTTGGGTATGGAATGGGAGATTGACGGCGAGTTGGCCTTTCGCCTGCTTCCAATGAGCCTGCCTCTGATCCCCGGGAGAAATGACCATTCTATATATAGCTGTATAATTTTTAAATGTTACGATCTTACTAAAAGCGTCTCCACCGATGGTATTTTAGATTGAACCATCTATTTAACTTTATATTGTACAAAGTAATGCAAATCTCTACCATTCATCTCAAACATGGAAAGTGAAAATGTTTTCACTTAAAAATATTATGTATTTATCACTTTAAATATATGAATATATAAAGAGAGAATTGGTAGACTCTTTTGGCGATGGATGTTGTTTGACTATAAGAATTATTTGTGTGATTGTACACACTACCTAGATGATAGATGATGGGCATCCAAAAACAAAAAAAAAGGCTACATGATAGGCACCCGTGGTTTTGCTAGGGCTTAGGTCTCCCTCTTCTCTTTCTCATGACCAATACCAAGATTGTATTTATTATAAAGAGATCAAAATGCTATTGCAAAATTTAAAATCTTCCTACCTTCCTCATTTATATCCCCAAAACCAAAGTTTTTGTTAATACCTTGATATCCTAATGCCTCTTTACTAACATGTCCATTTAAGTCTCCACCTAAACACATCATCTTCCTTTGTGGAATTCTTTGAATCATCTTATCTAATTCTTCCCAAAAAGTCGTCTTTATACTATCTTTTAGTCTTATTTGGAGTGTATAAGCACAAACTATATTCAAAATATACTCCTACCACTAATTTCAACATCATGATTCGATCACCATATCGTTGTATGTCTACTACACTATCCTTTAAATCTTTATTTATGATAATACCAACTCCATTTCGAGCCTTTTTCTTAAGTACCATAATTTAAAACCTATATACTCAATCTCCTTTGTTTTTTCTCCAACCCATTTTGTCTCTTATAAACATAGAATACACCACAATGATTTTCATATGCATGAATATCTTTGTTTGTATGATGTTACATTATTTATATGAAAGTTACATTGTTCAAATTTCATATGTAAATGTATCACATTTTTCTCAATTCATGGACGGCCTAAGTTGTGTATGAGCAGAGAATAAGGTAGACAGGATATGAATTCAACTCGGTTTTTATATGCACACTAATTGGTTTACTCATTTCTAAGATATCAATTATTTTTTTAAATATATAAGTAATTATATGGTAGTCTAGATCAAGTGAAGGACAAATTGAGAGTACATTGTCAACATTCAAGAATGCAATCAAGATGGATGTTGATTGCAACAAAATCAGATATAGTTGAGCAATTTCCTTTTACTAAATAATCACTTCACTTTTTCATAGGATGTGCCATTACTAAATTGGCTATCAAGTTATGGGTTTAGACCTGAGATTCAAATACTCACATAGATAATCAAAACCAAGTCTTATTCCAAACTATTTGGATCAGCTATATGATTCTTATACTGATAAATAAATATAGAGGGGTACCCTTTGGGAGGAATAAATTATGAAGGATCTAATAGATTACACATTTTATTTAAAGAATAATTTAAAAGAAAAAGACTTTAAAAATAAGAACTGCCTTTCTTTCAGGAGCAAATGGTACTGCAGTCATCTTCCTTCTCTTGATGCCCTCCTGGTCAGGCAGTCAAAGCTTCTCCCTTCATAATTTTAAGAGAGGCCACCAGCCCCACATTAAACAAGGACCTTTCCCATAAGCTCCCCTGACACCCTTCGTAAGATGAGCAAACTTGGCATGTGATTGACAACAACGCCTCCTGAGTGGGCTCAGTTCAGTTCATCTCGAGCTGGTTCGCGTTTCTTCGTTAATCTAATATCACACTTAGGATTATACTTGGTTGATCTTCACTTAACCGGAGCAAATCACTAGCTAAAGCTTGAACCGAGCATATAAAAACCATGATAGATTGAGCCCAGCAGACCTGAGCGAGTCATTGAATTGAGCTTAGCTCAAGCTTCCACTATCATAAACCAATAAATCATGCCGAGCCCTTTCCAATTATGCTAACCCCTCTCAGCAAGGGTGAGCTCATGGTGTTTGGGTTTGTCCTCATGTTAACTTTGCTTAGGTCAAGGAAACCCTTCCTAGACCCCTGCATCACCTAGACCCGTGTCTCCTTATGCGTGTCAACTCATACATTCAATTGCACAAGGCGTATCTCGTGTCACTGTGATGTGCTGTATGGAGGCAGTGTTTCACGTGATGCCATGAAGACAAGCAGAAGCAACAGCACATCCTTTTGAAGGGACCAGCCTATCACAAAATCATTGCCTAAATACTAAATTAGTATTATATTAGTTGTCAAACCTTATTATATAGTCCTTATTATACAGTTAATATAGTGGTCAAAGATAATAAAACCATGCTGCAATAAAAAAAATGAGCAATAATAAAATAGAATGAGTTTAAAAAAGAAAAGAAAAAGATAAAGAGCTTTATACAATTGCCTCTAGGCCCTTAGGGAGTGTTAGTTAATCATATTCAACATTGAAGCGATTTTAAAAGCCTCAGCTAAATATGAGTGGTTTCTAACCGGTTCATCGGTTTTAATCGAAACCAAACCGAACTAAAAACCAGTTGAACCGGAAAACGGAATCAGACTCAGAACTGGATCCAAACCTGAACCAAACTTCTAGTATCTTTTTTTAAATTTTTCTTAGGTTTTTTAATTTTTTTCTGAAACCACCTCAAAATAGATGGTTTCAAAACCGAAACTAACCTCAAGCCGATTCCATTACAGTTTCAATTTACCTGAAACTGAACATGTTTAACCTCAGTCATCTTGTGATATAAAATAGAGCATATGATACTGCAGGCTAGTAGGGAAGCAAATAAGATCGACCATTGAAAAGAAAAAATGGCACCTCTTGGAACAGTGGAAATTTTCGAAATATATTTCCGGCTGTTGATGTCTCTCAAAATGTTCAAACCACCTTAAATATATCTACATTATTCTATCTTCTTCTATTCATGTCATATAACTTTTTTTGAATGTGCTCATACGAAGTTGATTTGTAATTTAGTTTTCATCCCAACCATCGTTCTAATTTAATTTTCATCCCATGTGCATTTCATCAATTCTCATGAATAGAATATATATATATTTTTATGGGGACGCCACACATTTTCACATCTTACCTTGCTTGCTTTGGTTACATCAGACCAAACAATTTGAAGATTCTTCACCGATCAGCAGGGCTAAAACTCACATAAATGCTCCCGTTCGAGTTTCTATATAACCAAGCTCAGTCTAAACTTTTGGGGCAGTCGATGGTCTCCGAAGCCGTCTGCCTTTGTCTGGTTCAGTTGTGCATAGCAAAAGCAGTCTGCTTCTTTGGTTTTGCTTTCTACTTTCTTTCCTTTCCTGTATTTCCTGATAATAGAATAGAACTGTGTACGTATGTAGTTAGGGCTATCCACAGAGGGTTTTCTCAGAAGATGTAAAACAAAGTGTTTTCTCTTACTTCCGAGTTATGTAAACTCTGTATTTATACCTGGCTTTCTGTCTTCAATGTTTACCACTCCGGGCTTTCCCTTTTAAAAGCCATATCTTTTTTTTATCTGGGAGATGCGTGAGTTTTACTTTTGAAAAACAGAAATAATTTTTATGAACGTTTAAATTTCGAAAATACGACCTCATGAAATCCGAGAAAAGGGTCCTTCTTCTGACATTTCATGATCGTTAGCAATGGGGTTGAGAGTAGTCATCCACTACTTACATCTCCCACTTAGACACTAGAGTCAATCTTTTTGATACACTGATTTTCCTCCCACTACTTTAGAAGTTGTATCATATTTCCTTGTTGCAATTAAATTGCAACTCACAACCGTTATGCGGTTTTTCCACAAGCAATGTGTTTTTCCTACATAACTCTCAACAAAGTATATTTTCTACACTTATACACTAGGCATATCTCAACCCCATATAGGTTACATGTTTAGTAAACAATTCTTTTGAGATGCCTTTTGTTAAGGGGTCAATGAACATATCAATAGTTGGCATATAACATATAGTTATTTCATTTCTTTTGAGCATATTATGAACATAGTGATATTTAACCATTATATGCTTGCTTTGTGAGTTATCACCTCCACTCTTAATAAGAGTAATTACTGCATTGTTGTCACAATATATAACAACCGACTCGTTGGCTATATCCAACTTCAAATCATGTATGAAACGATTTATCCAAATGGCACTAGTAGCAACCATACTGCATGTAACATACTCAGCATCTTATGTATGCACTGCTACACAACCTTGTTTCTTGCATGCTCAAGAAACTGCACCACCTCTAAATATGAATATTTGTCCCGAGGTTGATTTATTGTCATCTTTCCTCCCAGCAAAGTCAGCATCTGAGTAACCTATCACTTTGAGTTCATCTACTTGAAAATAAAGTTTCAAGTCTTTTATTCATTTAAGATATCTCAAAATCATTTTCACAGCTATCCAATATTACCATCGAGGATTACTTTGACATCTACTTATAATACCAATAACAAAGCTGATATCAAGTCTTTTGCATAACATAACATATATCAAGTTGCCCATAGCCTATGCATAAGGAACATTGGGCTTATCGTCTCCTTCACCTGGATAATCAGTCTTGGTCAATTTAACCCCTTTTGGAATAGGTGTAGATGCAGACTTACATTCACCCATTTTGAACTTCTTTAGGATATAATCAATATATCTCTCCTAACTTAAGCATAAAAGTTTTGATTATTCGAGAAATCTTTATAGCTAGGATATAGGATGTTTCCCTCATATCCTTCATTTTGAACCTTGAGTTTAACCATAATTTGGTTTGACAATCATCTCATTGTCATTCACAGTCAATAATATGTCATCCACATATAAAGATAAGATGACAAAGTGGCTCCCATTGTTCCATACATATATACAATGATCAAATTCATTAGCCACAAACCCAAGTTCAAGTATGACATTTTGAAAAGTCAAATACCATTAGTGAGGTAATTGTTTAAGGCCATATAGGGATTTCTCAACCTATATACTTTATCACAACCTATATACTTTATCTTCTTGGCCTTAAATTTTATATCCTTCGGCCTACAACATATATATGATTTCATCTAAATCTTCATTTAGAAAAGCAGTCTTTACATCTAGCTGATGTAAATCAAAATCATAATATGCTGATATAGCCAGAATTATTTTAATGGATGCAAATTTCGTAATTGGAGAATATGTCTCAACATAATATATTCCTTCCTTTTGCGAAAAACCCTTTACAACCAACCTGGCTTTAAACTTGTCGATTAAACCATCGACCTTATTTTTTTTTTTGAGATCCCATTTGCAACTTATATCTTTCCTTCCTGTTGGCAAATCAGTCAACTCCCAGACTTAGTTTTTCTTAATGGATTCAATTTTTTCATCCATGTTTCAAGTTATCAGTCAACTTATCTAAATCTATTGGATTACACACCTCCTTCGCAAGGTACGTGTGATTCAAGTAGGACGGTGTGACCCTAAGCCTTTTCTGTCCACTTAAAGATTTGGTTTGTTTAAGAAGTTTATCAATGTGTTTAAAAGATGATTGATATAGACTTGCTAGGTCATCAACATAATCATCATCATTCTCAAGGATGTCATTCTTAGTTTCTTCTAAGAATTTTGCATACTTTCTTTCTATTAATTCATCGTTCTTATAATAAAACTGATATCCTTTAGATCCTTTTAGATATTAGATAAATATGCATCTTAAGGACCTACTATCTAACTTATCTCTAAATTGGTCAAGGATCTTTACATGAGCAATAAATCCTCACCTCCTGAGATGACTTATGTTTGATTTTCTTCCCAACCACATCTCATATGGTGTAGAGAATATAGCTTTACAAGGTACTTTATTGAGTATATACATAATTGTATTTACTGCTTCTCCCTAAAATATCCTTGGGAGAGAGGTATCGATTAACATTGACATTGTCATGTTTAGTAAAATCTTGTTATATCTCTATGTTATACCATTATATTGAGGTGTTGTGGGCATCGTATTTTGTTTCGTAATACTAAAGTCTTTGCAAAATTTCAAAATTTTTGTTGAGGTATATTCTCCACCTCTGTCTGATGTCAAGACTTTCATTGTATGTCTCAATTGGTTCTCTGTTTCTTGGTTATATTTTTTGAATACCTCAAGTGCCTCAGATTTATGTAATAAGAGATATATATAAGTATATCTTGAGTAATCATCGATAAAGTTATAAAATAAACCTTTCCACGATGTGTTCTTACTCTAAACGATCCACATAAATCTGTGTGAATTATCTCTAATAAGGTTGTTGCTCTAGTAACATCTTTGGGAAATGATTTTCTAGTTATTTTTTCTTGTATAAAGCTTCACACTTATTAAAAATGTTATCATGAAAATTGGGCAATAAATCAAAGTTGGTTAATTTTTTCAACTTCTTTAGACTTATATGTCCCAATCTTTTATGCCACATATTCACATCAATCATATAGGCACTCTCAATATAAACAGAAGAAAAGCTTTCATTTTCATTAATGTTGAGTTTGAACAACCTATGCTCAATATCAAATAAACAAGAAAATGTTATCTTGCCATGCTTTTCCATAATGACTTTACTAGAGACAAACCTGACCTCAAACCCTTTCTTTACTAAAGTAGTGATCGATACAAGATTGTGCCTAATAGAGGGCATAATGAATACATCTATAAGTAAAATTGATATGCATTGTACAAAAATCCTAAAGGACCCAACCCCAAGAACATCAAAAAAGATGTTGTTCCCCATATATACTCGATGCTCGTCAAACTGGAATTCCTTGAGGTCTATTGCTCCCTCTTTCCTCTTTGATATATATTGGGTAGATCTAGAATCAATCCATCAATCGGTCACCGAGCGGTACATGTAAAGACATTTAGAAATCATACAGATTATTTCCTACTTCTCCGTTGCGCCAACGTCATTTGTAGTGCCCCATCTTACCACAGTTGAAGCACTTCACCGAGAAGCGGATTCCTGCGATTTCTTAAAATTTTGACCGCTTTACTTTTTGTTCTTACCAAATTTCTTATTTGTTTTTCTTTTTCCTTGATTATTTTTTAATATATACCATAAATCATCTTGAGCAACTAACAAATTTTCTCTTTTGTTCTTGTTCAATTGTTAGTTTCATTGTGAGTTTAGAAAGGGTAATATCGGGTCTAAGTCTTAGGGTTGTGGTTATCATATTCCAAGAAGGGGAAGACTGTTTAGGATAGTAGATATTTGTATCAGCTCGAGAATGGTTGAGTTAGCAACAACCAGATCTCTAGCCATTACCAGCATTTAGTTAACATATTCAACTACGTTGTCACCTTCTTTCATTCTATAAGAATTATACTTTTGAAGGAGTAGTTGTATATGGAGCTTCGTTGTAGTATCATATTTAGTGGTCAGGGAATCAAATAGTTCTTTTATAGTTTCAAATTCTTGAAAGACCTTATTTAAGTCGTCTTCCATATATATCAACATAATGGTCTTGGCTATTGTATCATCCTTCATAAATGTCTTATACCTTTCTTTTTTCTCATCTATTGCTATTAGAATATGAGGTAAAATAGTTTCCTTTAGTACATAATCAACTCCATCTAAAGTTAATGCCAGTGGTATTCTTCTTTTCTAAGTTTGAAAATTTAGGCCATTTAACTTTTTTGTATTTGTCAATTCAGATAAACAAATTCTTGAAGTCATTTTTTTTCTTTTAAACTTTTGACAGAGACAATAAGTAAAGACTCTCTACATTTTAAGACAGAAAACATAAAAACATGAGTAAGATCGATTTACATAAGACATTTCAAAAAGAACCACAAAAATTTAACTAGGCACCTAAATGCAATATTTATAAGTTCTAAGTACTAAACATTAAATATAACATGAGTCTGTACTATAGTTTATTTAACCTATAAGTATCATTCTTAAAATATAATAAAAATCGAGAAGTTAATTTTTTCAAGCACCATTGTACAGTTTATTTAACCTGTAGGTAATGTTCTGAAAAAACTGAAAAAATCAGGACTGAATGTGATAAAACACTATTCATGAAAATTCACAGAAAGTGCAAAGACTTTTTTGTACTTTTCAAGGCAGTATAACGGATATTTTGTAAGACAACCAGGGCTACATCCGTAAAATCACCAACCGACTATCAGGGGGTAGAAAAGACTTTTTATACTAACAAGGGTACAATTATCTTTTCATCCCAAAATATCTGAATATTTCAGTAATTTTTCCCTCTGGTATTCCATAAAATTTATTTTTGTGAAGGCCAAAATGGTCATTTGATACTTCAAAACTACTACCCTAGGCGATTTCCCACTCATGATTTTACAAAACCGCGGGTTTCGCGGGTCTAAGTAGAGAGAGAGAGACAAAGAGAGACCGAGAGGGAGAGAGGGGTTGCCGATGGTGGAGAGCAACCCCTATCGCCGCCTGACTGCAACTGTCACCCTTTCCTGTTCTTTCTTCTCCGACCTTCTCAGTGTCAAACCTTTTTCGTCTTCGGTCTTTCCGCCTCGAGTGTCTTTCCACCTCCGGCCTTTCCGTTTTCTGCGTGCGACCTTTCTTCCTTGCGGCTCTTTTCTGTCTTAGCTTGGCCTCGGGTGACCTTGGCATGACCTCGGGCCACCTTGGTATGGCCTCTGGCCATCTCGAACCGCCTCGACTTGGCCTCGAGCCGTCTTGTTCTACCTTAGGCCACTTTCATCGGGTGGCTTCCGACTTTCTGCACGAGGCCTTTTTCTTTTTTCCTCTTCCTTCTATTTGAAAAGAAACTTATTTACGTAGATTTTTTTTTCACCTTCTCTCTCTAACAAATTTTTTTAATGCAGAATCGTGTACGTGTTTGAGGTCGCCGCAACAGTTGATGGACTTCAAAGTCGTATGCCTTTGTCTGGTTCGATTGTGCACAGAACTGTGTATGTATATAGTTTTAGGATTACCCAAAGAGGGTTTTCTCATAAGACTTAAAATAAAGTGTTTTCTCTTACTTTCAAGTTATGTAAACTCTGTATTTATACAAGGCTTTTTGCCTTACGTGTTTATGAGCTTTTTCTTTTAACAATCGTATCTTCATTTTATACGGGAGATAGTGAGTTTACTTTTTGGAAAACATAAACGTTTGTACGAACATTTGAGTTTTGAAAATACGATCTCATCAAATAAAAAAAAAGTAGCCTTCTTCCCGCGTTTGATGGTCATTGTTAGCAATAGGGTCCAAGAGTTGCCCATAGAGAAATTTAGAGCAATGACTTGCACGCAAGCTTTAGCGAGTCCAAGAATTTCCTTCTCACGAGATTTTGCTGCTGATGATTATAAAACCCAGTCGATCCATGGCTCGGGAATTTGTGCCGAAGACGACGATAACACCGATGATGATGATGGTAGTGATTTTGAGTTGATTGTGCGGAAAAATGGAAGTATAGCAAACAAGCACAAGATGGCATCTGCCGATGAGCTATTCTTTCAAGGGAGGATGCTTTGTTTAGTTCAGTTCCACAAGATCTCCCTCGATGAAGTTCAGAGGCCAAAAGAGAAGCAAGAGAGCAAACACATGAACAGGGTGAATCCTATATATCTTGATGAAGATCCTTCACCTAGGCCACCGAGGTGCATTGGTGGCAGTTGGAAAGAACTCCTAAGGCTTAAGAAATAACAGGCTTGTCAAACGTTTCCTTCCCGGCATATCCCCGCACCGTGCCAGGCAGGAGAAAGAGCCTCAAATTCCATAAGCAGAAAAGACGAAGTTTCCATGCATTTGTCTAGAAAGAAACTGCAGGTAAGATTGAAGAGCGAGAGATTGAGCAGCACCAACTTGGATAGAAGCTCCATCGATGAATCTCTTCTGTTCAGCAAAAGGGAGAAGCTCCAACAGTTCCGTAATTTCAGTGGTGTTCAAGTATTGAGATCATTTGGTATGAGAAAAGGTTCGGTTCTTAATCATGCACAAATGCACTCTACTTGTGCTTTTCATTCGCTCCACGCAGAGAAGCAAAACTCAAAGCCTGCTAGATTCACCTCAACTGTGATGAGGGAAGTAAATGTTGTACCAGCAGATGAGCAGAAGAGATAAAGAGAGGTAACTAATTGCAATTTTTCTTCAATTATTAGCGTAGTTATATTGTTCTTATTCTCTCTCTCTCTCTGGTATACAAAATGAAATGAGATGCAAGAAGAGAAATTCACATGCAGTTACGTTTGTCAAATGACCGGACTGAGCCCAGCTGCGTTTTGTGACTCCTCTCACTAGATTATTGCTTCTTGGTTTGCCTTATTTTAACATTTAAGATGGGTTAATATCATAGAGACAAACTTCAATGAGGTAAATATGCGATTCCTCGTTAAGATTTACACTTCTTAAAAATTGTATATAATTTTCATTGAAGTGTGAAGATCTTGGTAAGCTAAAAAATTAAAAACACAATATAAAACAATTTATATTGTATGGATAGAACTCTTCAAACATTAAAGGCATGTACCAATCTAAGTGGTTGGGTTAGTATGTTTACAAACAGAAATACATATTTGGTAGCCTCAAAGGGGCATAGCTCATTGGCTAGGGGGTTGGCTTTCTCACGATCTGTCAGCAATAGAAATGGCTGATTTCAGTTTGGAGCTACCATTTTCTGTTAAAGTTCCGGTTTGAGTCTTAAACTATTCAAAACCAAAAATTATATTTTAAAAAATATTTAAAAAATTCAAATTTTCTAAAAGAAAAAAAAAGAAACTGACAGTTTAGAATCACTTGTTCTTGTTCAGGCCCCTACTCTCAAGTTTAGCCGTCTCATTGTTCATATATATATATATATATATATATATATATATATAGAGAGAGAGAGAGAGAGAGAGAGAAAAACTGAGATATGCTAGACACCATCTCATACCATACTCTATTAGATGACTTGTCTTATTCATGCATTAAATGCTATTTGAGATGGGTGCTTTAATCATTACAATATGATGAATTGTACGGTGAGATCAATAATGTATAGCATGAGATGATGTCCACCAACTCTCTCTCTCTCTCTCTCTATATATATATATATATATATATTTTGGCACTAACAAGAAAGTGAGAGAAGGAAAAACTTCTCTTAAGCACCTTGAGGTTTTGGTAATTTGCACATCAAACCGAAAACCGGAAAGTTCAAATATCACCACTCCTTAGAGTACCCTAAGGTTTTAGCATTCACTCGTTTCAAAGAAAATGTTTGACATCATTGGACCCTGTCCATTAATTGGCTTATTCCTTATTTAGCAATTCAGCGTATACATTAGAAAAAGGATTTATTGAATTAAATTGTTGATTAATTTAATAAAACAAGTTATTTTACGTAATGTTTACTACTTTAGTAACTAATTGCTAAATTATTCTTAATTTTTCATAAATAATTATGTTTATTATTTACTTACTAAAATAATTATATTATTTAATTAAAACAATAATATTTAAACCATTATTCATTAATTAATTAAAGTATAACTTTTTACTTAATGTTATATCTGAATTCTGAAATTATTTTTATTTAATAATTATATTTTGATTAATAATGTCATATATTAATATTACCTAATAACATTCTTAATTAAATATACTATAAGTCAAATTAACATTTTTTTATTTAGTATCATTAATTTAAATCTAAATGTTGTATTCAACATATTTAGTTAGCAAACAATATTTTATTAATTAAATAATAATTTTCTTTGTTTAGTATTATTTAAGATCACATCAAGGGTTTAGTTAGTCCTAAAGTCTTACACCTATGCGCAGATGTAAATATTTTCAGAGCGAGGTTAACAAGATTTGCTTCCGATCCGACTCAAGTCTTTTCAATCCTTATAAGACAAAAGTCGAAAAGATAAATAAAATACCTAGTCAGCGACCTAAATCCAAATGCATGTAATATTTTTATTTTTTATTAGTTTTACTGGTTGAGATCTTGCCTAAACCCAGGTCCTCTATATATTCAAGATATTATTTTTGATCAATTAGAGATGACCTGATACTAAGAGAAGCTGAGATTAGGATCTCTAAGCTGATACTAAGAGAAGTTGAGATTAGGATGACCTGTTTGCAGTTCGTCTTTGCTTACGACCGATACAAGTCAAACCATAACAACAACAACAACAACAACAATCAAGTCTTTTATCATACTAGACGGAGTTGGCTATATGGATTCTTTGTTTCCATAGAGCTCACGAGCCAAATCATGTTTTTTCTCTTATTAGACGGAGTTGGCTACATGGATTCTTTGTTTCCATAGAGCTCACAAGCCAAACCATGCCAGTGTATTAATTTTGCTAGCCAAAGCAAATCTTCTCAAATTGTCAGATGCCGGCGTCGATGCCGACGAAAATCATAGTGAATTTGAGTTCAACATTGTGCTAGAGTGTGGAAGCATGAAAAATAAAAAAAGACACAATATGAGTTATTTTTTAAAAAAGAGAGGATGACTTGTGTAAATGAGATACATCAACATGTGTTTAGTTAGTGAATCAACCTATTCAATAGTATCACACCAAAAGTATGTAAATCTCAAATAATAATGCTTAGTTAGTGACTTACATCCACATAAACTCACAAGCACATCGATAAGCTTAGCGGTTAATCTAGAAATTCTTTTAGGGTGAGGTGAATAGCTCCTCAAATGGTATAAGCTAGATGACTTAAATTTTAGGTAGGCGGACGCCTCACCTCGGCTCAATGTTGATCCGTCACTCGATAAGCATACATGTCCAGTCACTCATTCATATAATGAACATGACATATAACATAAATGGGCATGTAAGTATCAGTCATGCCGTTCACATCTATAATATACAAAGCAATTTAAACTACCTCTAGCATGACACTATGGAGAAAGGCAATCAACCTGTACAAAAATATCATAACATTAAATTACATTCAAGAAAAAATCCAACAAAAGAAACCGCATCCAAATTAGAGTTGAAAACTTGAAACGATTCCAAAATCACCAAAGTACTAAATCAGATCTTCTGCTAAAGATCTAGAAACAAATCGATCCACATAAATTGCTTTGATTTATTTCTTAAATAAATATAAATATAATAAGTATTAATGCTTAGTTTTCTATCAACCCAGTGACTCAAGTCGTGTTCTAGAAGGAGTCTGAACGGCCCCGAAATAATAATTAAAAAACTCTTAAAACCCCGGAATTTGGGTCGATTACACTTCACTAGCTGACATTATCATGAACCTGAAAACAGATGAGACATGGGATATGACATAACATCATGAGGCCTGCGTCCGATGATATATGAAGAGAGAGAGAAAGAGTGGTTCATACTCAATCTTCAATCATATTTAAATCTTTTCACAATTGATGGTAAAAATTTCAATCCAAAAAAACTAACTTGTATTATTGTAAGTTTCAATACATAGTAAAAATGTTTAAGTAAATTTAAGCATGAATTGAATTGAGCATATGCCACACATAATCTCTATTATATATATATATATATATATATATATATATATATATATATATATATATATATATATATATATATATAGAGAGAGAGAGAGAGAGAGAGAGAGAGAGAGAGAGAGAGAGAGAGAGACGTGTTTTGGTGTTTGTGTTTGTTGAGCATTTTATCTGTAACAGTAACTTGCTTGTGTTAGATTTCCTTATCCATCTGATATGAAGTCCATTGGACGGTTGATATTCTCCCTAAAGTCACGGATAGATCTAAATACATGCTCTCAATTTTGGTTGTTCGTTAAAGAAATACAACATATTAGAGTAACAGAAAATCAAATAACATTCGAGAAAGTAAAGCATGCAAAAGAATGTGACATAAAAAGGAAAAAAACAATCAAATTAAGACTAAAAAAGGTTTAGGTCTACACCTAAACAATGTTTAGGGTTAGTATGAGGCCTGGGATCAACTAGGATAAACAAATAAGGGCATTATCAGCAAGCAACAACCAACAACCAACTAACCCACAGAAGATGATATGTATAAGAAAATTGGATCATGCCCAGTACTCGGCGCTGCATATTCATGTTCAACTATTTTTTTTTATAAGAGTATAATTTTAAAAATTGTAAGGGTATTTGAAAAATGAAGAAGAACAACTTTATAACATTCATGTCACCAAAAAGCAATAATCAGGTACGAGTGTTTAGGTTCAATAGTATGCATCATCACACACACGTATATATATATATACAACAACAACAACTAAGCCTTTTCCCATACTAGACAGGGTCAGCTACATGGATTCTTTGTTTCCACAGATCCCTATCGTGTGCCATGTTAGCAGTTAACTCCCAATAAGCTAGATCATTCTTTATTGTTTCTTTCCAACACTTTTGTGGTCGTCCTCTACCGCTTCTATTACTTTCCAAATTTAGTTTTTCTAACCTTCTTACAGGTTCTTCTTTTGATCTTCTTTCTATATGTCCAAACCATCTTAAACGATGTTCTCTCATTTTATCCTCTATTGGTGCCACTCCTAATTTGTTTCTAATAACCTCATTATGTATACGGTCTTTTCTTGTATGACCACTCATCCATCTCAACATCTTCATTTCTGTCACAGACATCTTTTGTACATGTTGATGATTAACTGCCCAACACTCAGAACCATAAAACATGCCAGGCCTAATTGCTGCTCTATAATATTTACCTTTTAATTTTAATGGTATCTTCTTATCACAAAGAATACCTGATGCTCCTCTCCATTTTAACCAACCAGCATTAATTCTATGTGTAACATCCATCAATTCTTCCATCACTTTGAAAAATTGACCCTAGGTATTTAAAACTTTCCTTTTGGAGAATGCAATGTGTGCCAATTTTAATTTCTATGTCCTCTGAAGTAGCCAAATGATTAAACTTACATTCCATATATTTTGTCTTTGTTCTACTAAGTCGGAGGCCTTTGTTTTCTAATGTTTCTCTCCATAGTTCCAATTTTCTATTAACTTTTTCCTTAGACTCCTCCACTAATACAATGTCATCTGCAAATAACATACACCAAGGTACTTCATCTTGAATATGTTTTGTTAACTCATCCATCACCATTATAAATAAGTATGGACTTAAAGTTGATCCTTGATGTAACCCAATATTAACTTCAAAGAAGTTTGTCGTTCCTTCATGAGTCCTCAGACATGTTTTTGCACCATCATACATGTCTCTTATAAGGTTAATATATGTCAATGGGATACCTTTTTTTTCCAAAGTTCTCCAAAGAACCTCCCTCGATACCCTATCATAAGCTTTTTCTAGATCAATAAATATCATGTGAAGGTCTTTCTATTTTGCTCTAAAATGTTCCATAAGACGTCTCAAAAGGTGAATTGCTTCAATAGTAGATCTGCCTTGCATGAATCCAAATTGGTTCTCTGTTGTACTTGATACTTGTCTTAACCTACGATCGATAATTCTTTCCCATAATTTCATAGTATGACTCATTAACTTGATACCTCGATAATTCGCACAATTTTGAATGTCTCCCTTGTTCTTATATACGGGAATAAGTATACTTGCTCTCCAACACGTATATATATATATATATAGGAGTTGCTAGATAACTTTTCAAATTAGACTCTATTGAACGATTTGTGCCATCCATTAATATCAACACAAGAATCGACATTAAATGTGATATGAGATATGCAACTTTATGACCATGTCTAATTGATCACATGGATGATGAAGCAATGCCTAGCATGAGAGGTTGTCTAACAACTCTCTCTCTCTCTCTCTCTCTATATATATATATATATACATATACACACACGAGAGAGTGAGAGTTACTTCCTATGCTAGACATTACTTGATTAGTCAGTGTGATACATTGAAATCTACTCATGACATCGATTCTCATGTCAATGTTGATGAGCAACTCAATCTTTATCGTTTGTGCAATCTCATAGTATGGTATAAGGAAATGTCTAGCAACTTCTAGTTTTCTTATATATATATATACTTCGCATAGTCCCGACACCCCAAGGATAAAAATCCTCGCTCTGCCCCTGTATGTCTTGATTAGTTTATAACTTAAGGAGATGACCATGATGTGTTCCAAAAGTCCATAAATTCAAGAATCATTGGATTCAGAGTACTTGATGAGCTTAGAGGACCAACCAATGCACAATTAATATTTCTCAATAAAATATTAAGTTCAAAATTTAATTCATGTAAAATAATAATTAATTAAAATTTCAATATTAAAATTAGGCTAAAAACTATCTAATTGATTGACTTATTTAAAGCATGAAAGCTACCTTATACCTTTTTCTTATTTAGTTATTATTTAACAGTTAGTTAACTTGTTTAAAACATGAAAGTTACCTTATACCTTCTCTTGGTTAATTATTAATTAACAATTAGTTAACTTTTTAATCGAAATTTACATTAGTGACTAAAATGTCTGTTTTATATTTATTGGATTATACTAATGAACTATCTCAACGTACCAATATAAACTGAAAACAAATCTATTTTAATTAGTGAATTTAATCCATTTGAAAGTTCTAATTTTTAATTAATAATATTTAATTAGTTGTAGCCATCGCCCCCTTTTCACTAGATCCAATGTTAGGTGGGAATTGAACTCGCCACCTACATCTTGGGACAGGGGAGTCAAAAAACCGTGCCAGGTGAACTAAGCCATGGGTGCAATTAGCTTGATATTTTAAATACCAAACAGGAGCACCAAGAACGTTGGCTCAACGGCAGGGTGCTCTAGTGCAGTTGCTGCTAGTGGGGAGTTCGACTCCCAGAGAGAGCAGGTGCAGGTGTGTGCTTCGGCCTCCTCTTGTAACAAAAGAAAGTACCAAACATGATGTCATAATGAATTATATACCATTTTGATTCGAAATATTTCAATTTTTCGAATTTTCAAATAAAATCGTCTGAAAAAGTGAAAAGCAATTGTTGAATCTCAAGCAGTACCTTTACAAAAGTGCCTCTATTTTAAGAATAGCTAAAACTTTGGCCTTCTTTATTTCCAAAGGTGTTCAAGCCACTATGCGCCAATTCTTTATATTAATAGAAAATAGAGGGTCCGAAGCACCCACACAGTCACACACTGAGCTGGGCACAAACCCACACTGTGTCCTTTTTCAGACTGTGAGGCCACCATATGTGGGTACCCCCACCCAGTGGTGGATCCACATTGAGCTGAGATGGGGGGTCCGCTTCACCCGAAATTTCAAAAGTCATCTCGAAGCCTATAGCCCACGGTTGAATCCATGAGCTATAATACATGATTTGTCCCACCTATTTACCCAGCCTAGAAAGATTTGTAGATCCGCTACTGGCCCATCTGGCAGGAGTCGGCTTTGTGTTTTGGGTCGTGTTCATATCGTGTTTGCAGAGGATTGACCAATGTCACTCTGATGTTCACCTCTTCAGAGAGTTTCAGCAGTAGGATGCTCTCAATAAACTGAATATGAACATTCAGGGATGGATGAAGGGATGCCTCCAGCAACCTCCTCCACCATCAGATTGGTGTCGGGTTCCTCTTCATCATCCAAGCTTATCACCAGAAGCTCATTGGGTCGGGAAGGGTGGTGGATGTTCATATTCGTGTCAAAACAGGTTAGCCCAACTAAGACAGGGTCTTTTCGTGTTTTCTGGTTGAACAAGAATACAAACATTTTGGGTCGGGTTCAGCGTTAGATCCAAAATTTGGTATAGGGTGGGGTGAATAGGCCATGAGGCTGTTTAAGGTGGGGCAAACCATAATTACAGTCACAGATTCAACCACTAGATGCAGTATTTTTCATTCATTTTCTGAATTTTGGGTGGGGTGGCAGCCTCACCTTGGCTCAATATAGGTCCGCCGGTCCGCCACTGATTGGGTTACTTGTCAAGTCTTATATTGCCATGCTACTCTCTCTCTCTCTCTCACACACACACACACATGCACACAAAAAGGCCAGGCACCAGCTTTAACTAAATGAGTACAAGTAGAATTAGGGGAAAGACCATGAAGTGATGAAGGTGCTGTATATGTTATACAGAAGTCGATAATGAAAATAGACCCTGAGGTGGCGAGGTCGAAAGGTCGCCGGAGTTATTCTCGATCACCGGAGTTACTGATCAACTTGCAGAAGGGTCGTTATACTGTCAAAAGTTTGCTGGAGATCTAAACGAAAAGAAGAAAAGATACTGTTTAGGTACCTTTTCATCTTTTGTGCACATGATGTACGTTCTGTGGCCTCACATACAAGGAGTGGGCACACCGGGTGCTTGACTGCTTGTAATTAGTTTATTGTACAAAGTTGTTTTCTACTTGTAAATAGGCCAATGTCTCTGAAAGACTAAAAGAAAATTTATTAGCTGGAGTTTCTTTTCGTATCATAATCTTAGCAAAATAGTTTAAAACTAAACTAAACACAAGCACTTACGTGTTTGCATCATAAACACGCATGCACATACTCTCTCTCTCTCTTGATATATATATATATATATATATATATGTATGCGCATCTTCTTAAAGATTTCAATTGTTCAATCCATGTCTACTCTCTCTTCTTGGTGTAATACCTCTCATGGCCAGAAATTATACCAGAGAACCATTTTACCAACAGTAATTATTCTCTTTCTTCGTATAATTACTTTTATATTATGGAATTAAAACACTAAACTGCTATTACTAACACGGTCTCTCCTCTTTGATTGCTGATTAATTACTTTCATAATCACGAATTATACCACTAAACCACTATTAGTAGTAGGACTAATTTAGACTGACTCCCTCCCTCTCTCTCTCTCTCTTACAATAATGCGGATGTCCCTAAAAGCGAGGGCGGGGACGGTTATTTTTAAGTAAGGCAATACGTCTTCAATTAAATATACCAATTGTTTCAATTCCTTTTTCCTTTTCCTCTTTCTTACACACACCCATCTCTCTCTCTTGTGGCCTATCGATCTCACTGCAGATCGAGGTGCTTCTTGCGTTGTGTTTCTTTTTGAGGTACTAAATCGTCCGATGGGTGATATGTGGCATCACTTCTTTGCTTGAATCGATATTAGATCGTTCTTTTTTGTCTTTGGTGAAGATATTTTAACCTCTTCTCGTCTTTGGTTTGTGTTATCGGAATTCTTTTAGTCTGTAGTTAGTTGTTTCTTCACAATCTTTAGGCTTTTGGACTTGATGTCTCTCGATTCTGACGGTTTGTTGTCTTGACCTTCTAAATGGATTTGATAGCCATGTTGAATTACATTGGTTCAATGCTTGATCTGGTTGAGCTGCCAGGATCGTTGCAGGCAGTGTTTTACGTGAACTTTGTACAAAAAGAAGCACAATGATCAACCATTGCTGTTGAGTGAGCAACAGTGCGCGTGTTTGTGGTAGTTTAAGGGACGCATTGGATTGTGCCGATGGCTAATCATTTGGGATGGAGTAGCTTGAGCTTAATTGATGGTAGAAAGTATCAAGCATGTGATGTTTGGTATAAGATGGTGCATTCTATTTCTGTAGTTTGTACTCCATTGGTTATTTGCTGGAGGCAGAAGGAGAGTGTGAATCTATATTTTCTAGTTCTTCGCAGCAATTTGGGATGAGATTATGCGGTGGTAGTAAAGAAATGTACCATAAACGGGGTGTTTCTTTTAGGCGTGCTTCTCTACGGGGCCTTGCGAGCCCTGTTGGCAGTTGTGATCTTCTTGGTTTGTGCTTTGGAAACTGTTGGTTTACAATGGCTTTTTTACGCTGAGCATATCCGGGATTCTCATCCTCCATGTTAAGTGGCTCTGAAGCAATAACACGTATAATTTGTTAAAAAACTATTCGTAAAAAATTACCGTAGCACCCTGTTATTGGTTGTTTTTGAACAGTAGGAGAATCCTGCAAGGTTTGTGGTGTTCTGGGATACGGCTTTGTTCAATCTTCTGTTCAACTGTGGAGTCAGTATGTGATGATAGATGGAGTGTGAGCACTATAACTGGTAGATTTTGAACCGCATTTTGTGTTAATTAAAGCCCATCTAAGGAGCTTCATTTTTTCCACTTTGCTGTTGGTTTAATCTTCATTTATATGAATGCATGTCTGACAAGAATGCTATTTATTCTGTTGCTAGTTTGTAACACCAGGAACTTGACTGAGCCCAACTCATTCATTTACTAGGTTGACCCAATGAATGACCCTGACACAAAATCAGTTCTGGCTTCGGCCGAGGCAAGCCAACTCCCATATTGACTCGGCAGAGTCAGAGTGCTTTTACTACTTTTGTGTTCATACATCCCGTCAACATTAGTCATTTAAAAGTGACAATTTTTTTTATGTTAAAAGTTAGTTTCTTTTTTTTCTAATCTATGATTTTAATGTGTGAATTGGAATTCCTTTTTGTTAGGAACTTGTTTTTTTGCTGTTTCTAGTGATAGGCTCATAGTAAATTATAATGCACGTTTGAACGTAGGCACTGCTGAGGACTATGTGTTCTTCAATTTTCTCTCTTTCTGTTGAAGTTCCATTCAAAAGATAATATACCTGCAAGTTACTAAGTTGACCCACTTGCTCGCAAGTCTACTTTGTATGATTTGACTCCCATGTCACTTGGTCCCAAACCATGCCTTGTAGATTCTAAGAAGCTTATGACATTTTTACGTGGATGAAGCAACTGTAATGGCCCTTAGAAGTTCATGTAGAGAAACTAGTATTTCCCATGTTAGGATCGGGTTGCACTAAGGTTTCTACTTTAGGACCACAAATTTCTTTCTATATGACATGTATGCAGTGTGGGTGCAGGTGCAGAGACACAAACGTTTAGAAATCAACAATGCACCATACATACATACATACATACATACATACATACATACATATACGTGTGTATGTACATACATGTGTATGCATTAGTATGTTTTGAGTGGAGAGGCTGAGGGGAGAAAGCTTGAGCTGTGACAGAGAGTCTGTCACTCTATCAGACTTCGACAGAACACCGAGAGAGGAGAGAGTATTAGATTATTCAAATTGAACTTTTACTATTATTTTAGAAAAGATGGATGATAATGGTGTTTGAGATGGCTTACAGGTGTTTAGCCGTATACAGTGTCAGTATTTGGTGTTGTTTCAGTGCCTAAGGTGTTTCTTATACAAAAAAAGGTGTCAGTGCCTAAGCTGACACTTCACTTGGGTGTCAGCTCCTGTATTCCATAGCTCTTTGATTGATCATAGATAATGTTGTTCTAGTCAAAGTTTCTTGGTTGATAACCTTGGGAAGTGATGTGATATTTGTTAGCGAAGGCAAAGAAGATTGCAACTTTGAATATTCTATTAGATAAAACTAGTTTAAAACCCAGTAGAACAAAACATGCTACATGAAATAGAATTATGTAGAAGCTAGTGAGAAAAATATCAGCAAGATGCAAGATTTCCCGAACTTTTTAACCTTGCAATATGTAATCCGCGATATGACAATGGAGAAAGCTAAGTTGATATGTTGGAGATGTGTTGGGTAGGTCAAGAGGGCAAAGCACATGTGTGTTTTGTTGTGGAAAGTACCACTATATTTAGAATATCTTTGCAACTGCTGTCACACGTAGTCTTACTACTACTATAACTAAGCCTTTTCCCATACTAGATGGGGTCGGCTACATGAATTCTTTGTTTTTTTTGTAAAATCCATGTTAAGTCCGACAAAATTTTACATTCCCTGTCAGAAGCTTAACGCAACCCTCCTCATTTTTCCAGGCTTGGGACCGGCCATGCAAGGATGATCCCTTACATAAGAGGAGTTACACAGTCTTGCTATTGCTGATAAAAAAAAACTCTATTGCTGAGAGACAAAGATCATTAAGAAAGAACTGTCACAACATGGGTTTGTAAATTAGATGTTCAGAGATATTGACAATAACCATCGGTTTGATTATCGACATACCATATTGCTGTTAGTTCCTTGTTGCAGTTGTACATGTTTTTTAATTTGAAGTATGAAAGACTAAAAGCTTCTAAGATGCCCTCTTGCAGGTGGAAAGTGCAATTAATGCATTGAACTGTAGTGGTGCCATTTTGGGTTCCTTGCTCATAAGGTATTAATTCCTCGTTTTGCTTCCCTCAACTAGAATTTTTTTATATTTTGTACCCTTTTTAATTCAACTCCGCCATATAAGGGATCACCCTTGCATTGCCGGTCCCAAGCCCAGATAAAGGAGGAGGGTTGTGTTAGGCTTCCGAAAGTCAGCATAAAACTTTATCGGATTTTTATACCATAGATTACACAAATTATGAGCATTGCTTTAGGGCGTCCCTGCCTAGCGACGCGCTGTAGAGCCCGAATGCAGTGATAAGTAAGCAATGATCACTATATTTTCGCCCGAATGTAGTGAATCAATTGCAAAGAGGGCTCCCACATCATGGATGGGTGTGGGTAAAGAAGTTAGTCCCGTTACATTACCGCCCAAATGTAGTGAATAATTTACAGAGAGGGTCTCCATATTTTCAATATGGACAGACGCGGGGGGTAAGAAACTTAGTCCTAGACAATAAGATTCGTATTGATTCTTTGAATTTCGGAACATTATCCGGTAAGCTAATGAAGGTGGTAGATACTATGATTCGGAGAAAGATTCATATTCTATGTTTACAAGAGACAAAGTGGGTTGGATAAAAAGCAAAGGAGATAGAAGATACATGTTTTAAATTATGGTACTCAGGTAAGAAAAATGCTCGAAACGGAGTTGGTATTATCATAAATAAAGATTTAAAGGATAGTGCAGTAGACATACAACGATATGGTGACCGAATCATGACGTTGATAGTTTGTGCTTACGCATCCCAAGTAGGCCTAGAAGATAGTATAAAGACAACTTTTTGGGAAGAGTTAGATAAGGTGATTCAAAGGATTCCATAAAGGGAGATGATTTGTTTAGGAGACTTAAATAGACATGTCGGCAAAGAGGCATTAGGATATCAAGGTATTCATGAAAACTTTGGTTTTGGGGATATAAATGAGGAAGGTAAGGAGATTTTAAATTTTTCTATGGCATTTGATCTCTTTATAGTCAATACAATCTTCAAAAAATGAGATGAACATTTAATTACTTATAAGAGTGGCTTATCACAAACACAATTTGATTACTTTATTTGTAGAAAAAAAGATAGAGTGTGTTGTAACTATTGCAAAGTAATTCCAGGAGAAAGTTTAACCACCCAACATCGACTATTAGTTATAGATTTACAAATAAAAAAATAGACAAAGAAGAAAAGAGTGCATCGAGCTATTCGGACTAAATGGTGGAACCTCAAAAGCGAGAAAGATGATATATTTAAACAGAAAGTCCTTCAAGGAGATGCTTGGAATTATGTTGGTACACCTTGTGATTGGCTATACATATTAGGAAAGTGGCGAAAGATGTGTTAGGTGAATCTAAGGAAGGTGTACCGGCACAAAAGAAGCTTGGTGGTCGAGTGAAGTAGTGCAAAATAAAATCAAGGGAAAGAGGGCATGCTACAAATTACATTATGCTAAGAAAACTAGTGAAACTTTAGAGGCTTATAAGAAAGCAAAGAAGGAAGCGAAAAAGGCTGTCAGGGAAGCAAAAGCTAAAATTTGAGAGGATTTAAATAAAAAACTCAACTCAAAAGAGGGTGAAAGAGATATTTTTAGGATAGCTAGGGCTAGAGATAAGAAAACTAAAGATCTTAATTCTGTTAGATGCATCAAAGATGAGGATGAAAAAATTCTAGTGGCAAATAATGATATAAGAAATAGATGAAAAAACTATTTTTATAAGCTTTTTAATGAAAATAAAGATGTTAGTATTAGCTTAGGAGAGTTAGCCATGTAGCTGACCCCGTCTAGTATGGGAAAAGGCTTAGTTGTTGTTGTTGTTGTACTAACTTATTGAGGAAGTTAACTCTGATCGAGCTTTATGGAAACAAAGAATTCATATAGGCAACCCCATCTAATATGGCAAAAGTCTTAGTTGTTGTTGTTGTGGTACTCACTTGCTGAGGAAATAACCAATCCACGCACTCGCTCTCCATTCCTCAGGCATCTTTTGGTTTCTCCATATTTCATTAAATAGTCTTGTGAGCCAAGTGATTCCTATTTCTCCTATTATTTTCCAAACTTTTATAGAAATATTGTCTGGTCCTACCAATTTACCACCCTTCATATGTTTAAGAGCCTCTTTGACTTCATTCTTTTAAATAGTTGGTAGAAATTGTGGTTTATATACTTTTCCAATTTGGCTAACTCTCCTAAGCTAATACTAACATCTTTATTTTCATTAAAAACAACAACAACAACTAAGCCTTTTCCCATACTAGATGGGGTCGGCTACATGGATTCTTTGTTTTCACAGATCCCTATCGTGTGCCATGTTAGCAGTTAACTCCCAATAAACTAGATCATTCTTTATTGTTTCTTTCCAACACTTTTGTGGTCGTCCTCTACCTCTTTTAATACTTTCCAAATTTAGTTTTTCTAACCTTCTTTAGGGTTCTTCTTTTGATCTTCTTTCTATATGTCCAAACCATCTTAAACGATGTTCTCTCATTTTATCCTCTATTGGTGCCACTCCTAATTTGTTTCTAATAACCTCATTATGTATACGGTCTTTTCTTGTATGGCCACTCATCCATCTCAACATCTTCATTTCTGTCACAGACATCTTTTGTACATGTTGATCATTAAAAAGCTTATAAAAATAATTTTTTTATCTATTCCTTATATCATTATTTGCCACTAGAATTTTTTCATCCTCATCTTTGATGCATCTAACAGAATTAAGATCTTTAGTTTTCTTATCTCTAGCCCTAGTTGTCCTAAAAATATCTCTTTCACCCTCTTTTGAGTTGAGTTTTTTTATTTAAATCCTCCCAAATTTTAGCTTTTGCTTCACTGACACCTTTTTTCGCTTCCTTCTTTGCTTTCTTATAAGCCTCTAAAGTTTCACTAGTTTTCTTAGCATAATGTAATTTGTAGCATGCCCTCTTTGCCTTGATTTTATTTTGCACTACTTCACTCGACCACCAAGCTTCTTTTTGTGCCGGTACACCTCCCTTAGATACGCCTAACACATCTTTCGGCACTTTCTTAATATGTATAACCATATTGTTCCACATATTACAGGGTGTATCAACATAATTCTAAACATTTCCTTGAAGGACTTTCTGTTTAAATATATCTTCTTTCTCGCTTTTGAGATTCCACCATTTAGTCCGAATAGCTCGATGCACTCTTTTCTTCTTTGTCTATTTTTTAATTTGTAAATCCATAATTAAAAGTCGATGTTGGGTGATTAAGTTTTCTCCTGGAATTACCTTGCAATCTTTATAACACACTCTATCTTTTTTTCTACAAATAAAGTAATCAAATTGTGTTTGTGATAAGCCACTCTTATAAGTAATTAAATGTTCATCTCGTTTTTTGAAGATTGTATTGACTATAAAGAGATCAAATGCCATAGCAAAATTTAAAATCTCCCTACCTTCCTCATTTATATCCCCAAAACCAAAGTGTCCATGAATACCTTGATATCCTAATGCCTCTTTACCGACATGTCCATTTAAGTCTCCTCCTAAACAAATCATCTCCCTTTGTGGAATCTTTTGAATCACCTTATCTAACCCCTTCCCAAAAAGCTGTCTTTATACTATCTTCTAGTCTTACTTGGGATGCGTAAGCACAAACTATATTCAAAACATCTGCTTCTACACTAATTTCAACGTCATGTTTCGATCACCATATCGTTGTAAGTCACTGTCGAAGACATTATAAATCAATTTTGTGTACAAACCTGACAATGACGGAGCTCCTTACTGTCTCGGTGTGCCTAGCTTTTAGATTTCCGGTGACATGGAGTACAACCATAATAAATGGAATGCTAATTTGCTTACTTAGGTTTGTCCTCAACTTAGAATCCAGATGCCTGCAATGATTGTTTCTACTTAACTCGTTTTGCACTTGTCATATTATGTTTGGAACCTTTTTATTTTTAACATTGTGAATGAGTCATAGTTAACCTTCTTTGCTTCTTTCTACTGTGGAAGTTAGTACGGTGTGTTTTCTTGTTGTTTTGGAGGTCCAAGTGAGCTACTTGTTGTTTACAAGATTAGAAGGTGTTGGGTTCCACATGATCTGTCCAAAGATAAATGGCTAAGAAATAAAGTATCACCATGACCTATCCATGATCCATTCTCTTGATTGTTTTATCTTTTGTGCAGTAAATGTACAAGGTTTGTGTTGGCTGTACAATTTCATGCGTTTGGAGGTGGTTTGCTGTGTATACACGTATATAAAATTTCTTAGAGGAAGCTGACAGTTGCTCCGTGATTTGTCCCCACAATAAAGAAAGCAAGGCATAATGGCTGGAGGAGCCAAGAATCTAGATCCTGTGTTCCAGACAGTTGGTCAAAGAATGTATCCTGAAGCAGTCCTGACAATTGGGGCCATTGTGTTTCCAGTCCTCTCAATATTATGATACATTTAGAGAATTAAACCAGTCTATATTGGTCTTAGTATCATTTTGTTGCAACTTAACCTCTCTTAGTGGCACAGAAATATGGAGAATTGAGAACTTCCAACCAGTTCCACTGCCAAAGTCTGAATATGGTAGATTCTACACAGGAGACTCGTACATTATTTTGCAGGTAATATCCTTAAGGTACTTGTGAATTTTATCCTTGCTGACAGTTGTTCTAGTTTATAACCATTCAAGCAATTATTTAGGCATCACTAAGTTTTTTGGTAGGTACAGTGACCGACTTGCCCACCCTTTTGAGTAAAATTATTAATGAACCTATGTATTTCATGAATATGAATTTGTGAAAGGTTTCGTGTATTTTAAGACTTGAATAATTCACCCTTTAGTATGCTATTTCAAACTAACTTTGTCTGGTCTTCCTTTTAGTCCATGGTTCCCAGAGCTGGAATCAAAGTTGGAGTTAGTGTGGGAGTTGGGATTAATATGAGGTCGTTTATATTTTCATAGTTCAGAGGACTTTTGCGATATTGGAAAACATTTAAGAAGTGAAATGCCTGCGTGTGAGAAAATATTTGTATAGTCTACTGCTTCTGTGTCTTGGCAATCATGATATCGACCTATTCTAAGCATTTCTGGTACTAGAGCTTGACGGATTTTTCTTTTTTTGTTGTTTGACTCACTTCTTTCATTTTATTTTTCTCATAAGGTCTTTTAAAATTTCCTTCTTCTACATGGCAAAGGCTTTTTCACATTGTTGGTAACATTAGCAGTTTCTAGCTAACATATTTGGCTGCTTCATCATGATTTTAGTTAGTGCATTGTGTATTTTGTCACTTCTGTACATGCATCCATTCATGTGTGCATGTATGATATGTACTAATATATATGTCCTTATCTTACAGTGGTTGACTAGTGTTTGTGCAGCACGTAATTGGGTTTCACTGTCAGCTTTGACATTCTTGTTCAAGCATAGAAGGACTTAAACTCATTGCGACTCTTTCAACATTTTGACTTATCTAGCTTGAATTTGTAGCCCTTGTCTTCATCAGTTGGCCTTGAAGTTAGGTTTGAGTTTTTCCCTTTGCAAGAATGATATTGATATTCTTCAAGTCAAGTGGTCCATCTTGTAAAGCTGTCACAATATAAGCCATTTCACATTTCCAAGGGTTTCCGTTCAATTTTGGTTTGTTATTTTTTCTTAGTGCTCAATGTGCAATATTCCTTCTAATTTTGGACCCCTAGTTTTTTTGGTCATTCTTTGCCATAAGTTTTGTGATTTACTTAGCTTGCTTGCTGAAATGGGAGTCCATTCTTACTGTTTAATGTGGGTTTGATCTTTCCTTTTTCACCTTTGATGCAAACAATTTTGTTGACACACACACACACAAAGACCTCTATGTATATATGTATGTATTCTAGGAACTCACAGGCAAGTTGTATTGTTACCTTCAACCACCATCCCAGTCACATGTGTGATGAACCTTATTTTCAGCTCTGAAGTTCCTTGTGAATCAGTATTGATCTTCTCATTTACTGGTCATTGTGTAATTATTCATGCAGTGCTTCTTGGTGAATCTTTCATAAGGCACAGGAAATGCAAGTTCTTTGTCTTTCTTATTATTTTCCAAAACTAACAGCAACAGAGATGTATATGTTTTGGTTGTCCAAATTTATTAAAATTTCTTATCATATATGGCCTTGATGCCATGGGCTTTTTCTCATGTTCTTTTCTGTAGTCAGGTTAGCCTGTCATGAACGTATGGGCATCTTCTATGATGTTCTATATTGAAGCGCTTTTCCTCCTATGACATTTTATTGTTCCGTTTGCTTCATGTAATTTTTGTTCTTTCAAAGCATTGACCAAGCACATCATCCTAGTGGCCCACCATCACGTTGAGTTATTCATCGCCTGTCTTGATGTATCTCTTAGATTTTAATATGTTCTGGTCCTTAGGTTTTAGCTTGTAAAGTGAAGAACTTAAAGAGAAAATTAAATGCTTCAAAATTTTTAAATATTTTAATGTTTGTGTTTCTCTGTACTATCATTACTTGATAAGATGGATTCTCCTTGTTTGGTTATTATGTTGTATTTTAGACCTATTATTACTTGTCTAGTAGATTATTGCCTATCGATTATAGAGATCCATGTTTTAATGACTGTATACATGAATTAGATGTCCATGTCACGTTCAGTTAATAAGGTGTACAACTACCCAGTGACGAGTTGATGTTGGTGATAGATTTGCTTTATTACTATGCATTGTCATCTATTTCATACTCACCAAGCACTTTTTGCAGACTACTGCTGGTAAAGGGGGCAGTTATCTATATGACATTCACTTTTGGCTCGGAAAGGACACAAGTCAAGTATGCATCCTTTTGTAGTTTGAATTTGGCGTTACGGATGAGGCTGGAACAGCAGCCATTAAAACTGTTGAACTTGATGCATCTCTTGAGGACGTGCTGTGCAGCACAGGGAAATCCAGGGTCATGAATCTGACAAGTTTTTGTCATACTTTAAGCCATGTATAATACCATTAGAGGGGGGTATCGCATCAGGATTTAGAAAACCTGAAGAAGAGGAGTTTGAAACATGTTTGTATGTATGCAGAGGAAAACGAGTTGTCAGGAATGAAACAGGCATAGTGTTCTCTATTCATGAACTTCATAAATTCGTGCACATTGATTGACTGAAAATGTAATTTACCATTTTCCTTTTGCAGGTCCCTTTTGCACGGTCTTCACTAAATCATGATGATGTATTTGTCCTGGACACTGAAAATAAAATCTACCAATTCAATGGTGCAAATTCCAATATTCAAGAAAGAGCCAAGGCTTTGGAAGTAATACAATACTTCAAGGATAAATACCATGAAGGGAAGTGCGATGTTGCAATTATTGGTAGGTATATGGGCTCTGTACTAATGTACGTATTTACTTAGATGTAGTTAAAGAAGAATGTCACACTCCTAAGTTCCTAACACTGTTTTGTTAGAGGATGGAAAGCTAACAGAAGGGGATTCTGGTGAATTTTGGGTCCTTTTGGGTGGCTTTGCACCCATTGGCAGAAAAGTTGCTACTGAAGATGATTATACTTTGGAGACAACCCTTGGAAAACTCTATAGGTACTTCATTATCTCATGGACTTGATGTGTTTTGAATTATGAAATGGTAACGAAAGTTCTCTATGCATTTCTTTATTTCACGGAGGTCCATACAATAATGACAGCTCATGAGATTTCTGTATGATAGTTATTTTGCATATATGCTATTTTACTTTCTTGTTCTTGGTATTGTGGTAGTGCATGTGTATGTCTTGTTAACCTCACCACGAGAGAGAGAGAGAGAGAGAGAGAGAGAGAGAGAGAGAGAGAGAGAGAGAGAGAGAGAGAGAGAGAGAGAGAGAGAGAGAGAGAGAGAGAGAGAGAGAGATATTTCTGTATGATAGTTATTTTGCATATATGCTATTTTACTTTCTTGTTCTTGGTATTGTGGTGGTGCATGTGTATGTCTTGTTAACCTCACCACGAGAGAGAGAGAGAGAGAGAGAGAGAGAGAGAGAGAGAGAGAGAGAGAGAGAGAGAGACCCTTTCTGTGCACTAGAATGCATGTGATTTGCAGTAGAGTCATGACTTGAACACAAAACCTGACTTTTTGGCATTAGTTCTAGACTAGTTGGGCTAGTCACCTACCCTCAACAGAAGCCCAAAGAATATTAGGCCTATGTCACACGGGTGCGGGTGTGGGTGTGGGATATGGCAAATTTAAAAAATTTTAGGTGCGGCAACACCGCTAAGGTATATAATATTATACATATAATATTTAAGTTAGAACAAGTGAGACATCAATTAACATAAGTATATGATGACAATAGTAACTCAACTTTATATTAAAACAAAACAAGTAAACAACTATTAATTTCATCATAATACACAAATCAATCAAAAGAAAATCAGTATTTGCATATCAACAATATTATAAGTGAAGGAACTATTGATAATATTATCAACTATGAACAATATTAATGTTGATCATGTATTGTGTTTATCTTTTTAGCTTGTACGTTCCTTGTATGGGAAATTTACTTGCTGTCATACAATCTCTTTTTTTTGCAGTACAATGTTCTCCCCTCCTTATACTGATTGAGAAGTATGTACGTATACGAGATGGTCGTATTTCCTAGGGTTAAGTCTCTAATCCCATACCAACACATCATATCTTCTCCCATAAAGAAAGAAAGAAACAAAAGAATGAGTTTCTATTGTTCAGTTCCAGCTTTCTGTTTCCTTCCAAATCATCAAACCGAACCTCCATGGTAAGATCAACATGGTGGTATTCTTTTCCTAATTAATAAGTCAAAAAACTGCTTTTCAAAGTAAAAAACTTCAAAGCTTGTGTAGAAGAGATATCCTGTAAATGGTTGTATCGAACTCCCAACTATTTATGTAGCGGTCAGAGGCCCTATTGGCCATAAGTGGTGCTCATGAAACAAAAAGATGCTTTGCTGCTTCGATCGTCCTCTTCTTTCTCAGGCTACCACACCCATGAAGAATAAATTAAGAATATCAAACGCACAAACGATTAAATTAGAACACAGCAGGATTCGATTTTTCGCCATGCTTTAACAGATATTGTATACCATCGCAGTTCAAAAAGATCAACAGATTGACCTAATGAAAAAGGTGAAACCAGAGATACACAAAATATAAATAAAAAATCAAGCAGTAGACAAGTTTCAGAGAGAGAGAGAGGCAAATGCATGTTTAGCAGATTAACACGTCAAACCATTTTGATGTTGCTCATAATCATGATCTGATCGCTTAAAAGCATGGCTGCCAAGGAGGAAGAATCCCAGCGCATGACCGATAACAGCTACAAGAAGAACTCCTATGTTGAAGGACATCAGAAAAGCATCACCAAATAAGCCAAAACCACCCTTAGCGCGTAAACCAGGGTATGAACCAACCCCGCCACTAGGTTCGTAGCCTTGGGCTGAGCCCAACTGCACAAATGGAGCCGCTCCACCAACAAGGCAATGAAGAAGACGACGACCAACGAGAGGAGGTACATGCCGAGGCTCCTTCCTGGCCAGCCATCGAAGAGTATCAACCCCTCCTTCCCCAATAGAGGGTCATATCCAGCCAAGGACACATTGACCGCACCCAAATATTAGGTTGACACGTTGACTGTGTCGACAATACATGACACCGTGTCGGTGCCGCACCGACACGGTGTCGCACCCATGTCGATGCCGACACCCTACCTCCTAGAGGTGCCTGTGTGACATAGTATTAGGCCTGGACTGGGCCAATCTGACATGATTCAGTACCCACAAGCATGTGCATGCCTGAATTATGCAGTCTATGGGTATCGGGTTCAGAAGTTTGATGTGAAAACTAATAGGGAGATTGTGTGCATTAACATCATAATGCATATGAATAAGGTTTCATTAGGAATGTCTTGTAGCCTAAGTAGTCAAATCCATACATAGTCTATGACCAGGCAGTGACTAGGCCTAGATGAGCCTTTGTTGGTTCACCTGGGGCACTTGGTTGTCTGTTGTCGGGTCCTGGCTGACTAGGAGCTCTAATTCATGCCTAGTTGATGGCTTGATGTCTCTTTCTCTCTCTCACACATACATATATATGTGTGTAAACTCTGTTCTTTCATTTCTGAATCTTCCTCTTCTTCATGTTTCCATTGCCATTTCTTCTTTTTCCTCTCATCTTCTTCTTTCTTACCCTCTTGTTATCTCACACTAACACTTCATTATCTGAAGGTAGTGTGCATTTTTTATATGTAAATGTTCATGTTCTATGTGTTACATAAATATAAATATAAATATAAATATATGTTATGTATGTCCTATGTTATCAATAGCGGTTAGCGGGTTGTTAACGGTCGACCCTGATATAGTGGTAGCGGGGATATAACGGATTTAGCGGTACACTTTTATTTACGATAAAAAATTATATATATATATAATGGGTTCTCTAATTTTTAAGAAATATCAAGAAACACAACCACTTCTTTTATAAATATGAATCAAACTAAATAAACAAATTCTACTTCTAACAAACACAAAAACATAAGAAAGATACAACCGAAGTCAGAATTGAGTACTTTATGAAAAGGGAAATGTGTAAAAAAGAAAAAAGGGTACCAGGAAGTTCAATAACTTACAAAATGTCAAAGATGATCTTTTGCTAGGTCATTGGTTGTGAGATCAATAGTTCATAGCTGAGAAGATTCTATGCGTTCAACCATTGCTCGAAGGTCACAATCTTCATGAACACTAACACTGTAATCAAAGTAGAAAACTAAAGCTCCATGATATAATGGGATATCATTCGATCACAGTTCAAGGGTAACCTTATTTTGATTTTTTTAAGGTAAAGTCATTATCTTAAATGTCAAGACTGTTATTGTTGGTTAATTTAAGATGTGAAACTATCTCGTGTTATATTTAAATATTTTAGAACCAAGAGAGGTATAGAAGCACCAAAGAAAACTGGTTTGTAGAAATCTTTCAAAATTGACACGCTTACTTACTGGGGATCGTTAGTTAGTGCATCAACCATCTCATCGGAGCCTTGAGCACATGTTACAAGATGCAAGGGAGTGATCCCACCAGGGCCTGCTGAATTTGGGGTGAAAAGGTAGCCAGTGGCTTGGGATGTACAATAATGTAGGAGCAAATTCACCATTTTGAGGCACCTCCTGTTTATAGCCCTATCGAGTAGCTGAATTTCAGACAATGTTCCCTTCAGTTCCTCGATGGCTCCTATATTATCAAGGCTTCTCTCTATAAGCGTATCAAGAAGCATTTTAACTAATGTAGTCCAGTCCCTCTCCACAACAAAAATGAAGAAATGTCTTAAGAATTTGCTTGACTATAGGTTCTTAGTAGTCTCCATGAGGAAGACCGGGACCTTGCTGTGAGAGGAGGCCCCAACAGCTCGTGGGAAGCCCACAATAGTGACAGGACCTCATGTTGGTTGTTTGTAGGGGACTCAACCAGATGAACGGGAGTGGATTTTAAAACGATGATCTTTTAGTCTGAAGTTAGGCTAAGAGAATGAGTATAGGTCAAATAAAAGCGGCTGAATTAAATGCTGACTATAAAAATCTTAGCGTTGCCTTCCAAATCAATCCTTTGAATCAAGGTCGTTCGTGATTACAGAAAGAGCGAGTCCTAGGGCATTCTTCTCGACTGAACGAAAGAAGAGAGAGATGTACCACTCGAACATATGGTTTAACAACTGCGTATCTCGACTACCCAACAACAAGAGCGACAACGAAACTCAAGCCTTGAGAAAAAAGCCGCAAGGCTACTGCTACTTATAGGCTCCCACGTGGCGTGACGCACTATAGGCCTCTTGGTTCTGATCAACACCGTAGCTACCATGCCAATCCCAAACGAGACAACCTATTCCTCAAGCACTGGTTCAGGCCATAGGAAGATTGACTTTGATTTTAGCGGAATCAGTTTGGTGAATGGGCAATCTCTTTTGGCAGGTTATCCGCACGACCAGATAAGCGCATCCAAGGTAAGAGAGAGACATGGAGAGAGCAGAGAGAAAGGAGAGAGAGAAGAGAGAAAGGAAGAGAACTTACATGCGGATGGATGACAATGGTAGATGACGCGGCACGGACGACAACGGAGGATGACAACGGAGGTGGTGGTGGTGGTCGTCAACGTTTGTGTGGCTGATGGAGAGAGCAGTTGCAAGAGGCAGAAGAGAGACAACCAATGCGTATGCGTGAGAGTCTTAGGTTTTATTTACTTCGGATCGGGTCTATCCAATATCCATTTGATCGACCTGATCAAAACTCGTTGTATGCTAAGATTGAAATAGTGGACCGCTATAGCGTTGTTAGCGGCACTAATTGCGCCCAAACAGGCCGCCCGCTATTTAATGAGCGTTATAGCGGTTCGAGGTCCACTAAAATGTTATAGCGCGCTATAGTGGCCGCTATAGCGCGCTATTGATAACATAGTGTGTCTATATATTATATATTTATGGAGAGAGAGAGAATGCTCTTTATGCGTTCCTTTTTGGTTATATGTTACACCCACATAGAGGTTCAACTACATTATATATTTTTCTTATCCAAAAAGAACATTCACTAATTTTAAGATCATCAGCTGATTTTTGCTACCTTAATCATCCTATTAATTTTTGATATTTCAGGTTATTCAGCATTACACTTGTTAAACCTTCTTTCATCATCTAAAATGTTGGTCAAACCCAAACTAGAATAAGCATGACCACTGGGCTTTGTGAAGAATAACCAAAGAACTGTTGGTAGGCACTGATATTAAACATGAGTTTTGTAGCATCATAAGACTTGAGGTTTTCTGGATCAAATTTTCCGCTTGTTTATTTTCATTGTCACAATGTCATATTATTTTGGGCAACTTATGACCATTGCATGGTATAGTATTTCTGACGGCCAGGTGAAGCTTGTTGAAGGAGAACTGTCAAAGGCAATGCTTGAAAATAATCAGTGCTATCTACTAGATTGTGGAGCTGAGGTTTATGTTTGGGTAGGTCGTGTAACACAACTTGAAGAAAGGAGGGCTGCAAACTTGGCTGCTGAGGTATGATTTGTATTTTTGTTTGTATCATATCCATAAATGTTGATCCTTGTCCTAGTTCTCAAGAAAAAAGGAGCCAGTGAGTCTTGTCCTATTTGCAATATAATGTATGTGAGTTGATTGAAAGCTTGGTTAACTGTCCAGGAATTCATTGCCTGCCAAAAGCGGCCAAAGTCTACTCGCATAATTCAGGTTATTCAAGGGTTTGAGCACCAAGAGTTCAAGGCAAAATTTGGGACATGGTCAATGGGAGCAAGTTCTGCATCTGCTGAGGATGGAAGAGGAAAAGTGGCTGGTGAGAAGCACCTAGTGCCATTGGTACTTTTTGGACAATTGCTCACGTGATAGAATCTAAATTTGGGTTTGGGTTTTTCAGCACTACTAAAGCAGCAAGGGGTAGATTCCAAGGGTGCCTCAAAGGGAGCTCCTGTAAATGAGGAAGTCCCTCCTCTGCTTGAGAAGGGTGGAAAAACTGAGGTCAGAGTATCATCATTGTTTGTGTTTTGTTTATTGATGCTTATCTGGATTCTATCAGATTTGATAAGGGAAAAGAATTCTCTAAGTTCCATACATCTGCGCAATACGTTACACTCTTTGACTTTTGGAGTCTCAGTTACTGAAATTTGTATACTCTTTCAGGTTTGGAGGATAAATGGCAATGCCAAAACTGTACTTCCTAAAGGAGAGCTTGGCAAATTTTATAGTGGGGATTGTTATATTATTCTTTATACCTACCACCCTGGGGAAAGAAAGGAGGACTACTTTTTGTGTTGTTGGTTTGGAAAAGATAGCATCCCGGTAAATAGCTCTGTTTCTTCATGATCATATATGATGTCAACTTTACTTTTAAACAATGTGTTTCAGATGCTATGAAAATGTAGTTACACATCCAGTATCCATAATCACTTTTTAATTGGGGCAATTAAATTACCAATTTGAGAAGTGGAGAATATGGATACTGAGGATCTAAGATTATTTTCCTTGTCCTTTAATTAGTGTTCTTGTCAAAGCATCATGTGGATGTATTATAGTTTATTATTTATTTTTGTCCTCTCTCTGATGAAGATGCAGTTCTTCTCCAACATATATTCAGAGCACTTGGATATCTTTTATGTTCTGACCATTTTGTTTTATTCAAATATCTCTGGGCATTCTAGGTTCAATGAAAGTTACTTTACTCCTTAGGGTGTTTTCAATGTATTAGCAAAACCATTATTTGGATATGGTTGCAGGAGGACCAGGTGACTGCAACTCGACTGGCAAATATAATGGTGAACTCTTTGAAGGGGAGACCTGTTCAGGTGCGATTTCACTTAAACTGTTGAATAACAAAGATACCCAAAGTGTTAATTATTTGATCTTCCCTCAGGGACTTATATCTCAAGGAAAAGAATCACCACAGTTTATTGCACTCTTTGAAACTATGGTTATCCTGAAGGTAGTGAAGGCTTGTCATGCTTGCTACATTTGGTTTCTAATTTTGTAAGCATTATGTTTTTGTAGTCTATTCAGTACTTGTCCTTCATAGCTGAAATTTGTTCAACACATTATTCATAAAAGCTTTTTGTAGTTCGCATATAGGTGTTATATGACAAACTTTTCATCTTAGGGTGGACTCAGCTCTGGATACAAGAAGCTCATAGCAGATAAAGGTTTGAGTGATGAAACGTACACTGCTGTTGGTATTGCGCTAATACAAGTTTCGGGTGTGTTGGAGCATAATAAGAAAGCAGTTCAAGTTGATACGGTAAATTTAAGAAAACCAGAGTAGCCTGATGAGCTACTTAATCAATATTCTGTCTTTTCCGATAATTATATTTTCTATTTGATCAGTATCACATTTCATTGTGTATGATGATTATCAACAATATTGGGAAACTTTTGAGAAATGCAATCTTACCAAGAGCATGAATTGTATAAATTTTGTTCTGAAACTATGTGAATTATTACATGTAATTCACTTATATGGTAATAGATACTACTGTAAATACACTCAGGTCCTTTACAAGGCTGATATGAAAATTGCTTTTGTTGATTCGTAACATGGGTATGACAAACCCAAGTTGGAGATGTTCGCCTCTTCACTTAAAATCCACTTGGGCCCCTTGAATGTGGCGATTTTAGCGTTTATGGAAGGGATGCATGCTTTTAGTATTAAGTTATAGCAGAAATTACTGTTAGGGAAAAGTATAGAATTAAGCATCAGCTTTTTAGCAATATGATCGTGCAATGAGGGTGATGTCAGTGGCGCAATACACTTTTAACTACTAACTCTTGATTTTCATATCCAGTTTTATGAAATCACTGGCAACTAAAGCCATTGTATGAAAGATGAAAAGTTTGACTACTTAGTGTCTTTTTAAAAAACAGGATGCAAAGGATTGGCAGACTGTATTTCACAAAACCTGATGGACTGTTAAAAGTTTCAATGGCCATTCAAATAACCCATCCCGGGGAATCTTTCTTATGAGACCAAGTTCTGATATATGGATTCTCTCTTTTCTTTAGTTTCAAAATTAAGATATAAGCCTTGTTTACCATATTGAGCTCAACCTACTATCATGGAGATAGATTTCTTAGCTTTTAATAATATGTTACTGACGTTCTTTGGTGCAATATACTCAGAGATTTTCCTATGTACTGTACTTTTAATAGCTCTCAATACCTTCATATTATTTCCATTATTTTGTTGCTATTCTTTGTTTTGTATAATTCAGTATAATAAATTCCTAAGCAGTTTCATGAGGCTGGCATAGACCTTGTAGATGGAATCTGAGTGAAGTCCAGGTCCGTGTTGTTGCATTGATAAAGGATCTGTGCTGTTCAAAATTCTTGAGCAAGCTAAGAACATCAATGGGTGGTCCCCTGTGCATATGGAATTTCAGGTTTTCTGCATATGCGTTTTGAGTCGTCATTATGGAATATGGTATTCACATAACTGTAACCTAGGAGTAATTTTAACAATCCTATCTTTCCTGTTAGTAGGAATGTCAATGGACTGAAATATCCAATATCTGATCCGACTATGGATCCCATTAGTTGGATTTGTAGACTAATCCTCACCTGTTTGGTAAGCCGACCATATATGGCTTTTGGCTTTTGAATGTGTAGTAGAATACAGTTGATCTATCATATAGCAGTTTCAGATTTGTATTTGATTCTTATTCTTGAAACCAGAAGATGATTACTTGCCTCCTATCAGAAACCCTGACACCTTCTCAAACAACTCTTCCAATGGCCTCCTTACCCGTTGAACACTTCAAGGGCTGTGTTACTGTGTAATTTTGATTTCGTGAATATCTTAAATTTGCATCCATAATTTGATAACTCCAGTTTTATTTGGATGTTGGATTCAATATCTCTATGCCCATGCCGATTTAGACTTGGATTTCATTTTACTATTTTACTATTGGATGCTATCCAGCCCCTTGTCTGTTAGTCAGGTATCTGATTAGGTCATGTATGGCTTCTGTCACTGTTTGCACCTACGGCATTCTGTTTAGATCTTTCTTCTCAAGAGACTTATGCTCCTGAAATTCAAGTAATACTGCTTTTACTCATCAACGTAGCAAATATTGAAAGAACACAACTATTCAATTTTTTGCAGTAAGGAGCATTTTTATAACCAGGGATTTATGAACGATGCAATGTAACAATCTACATTTTTGTGCTTTTTCCCGATGTAGCTCATTGTGTTTTTTGTAAAAAGAAAGGGAGGCTAATTCCTGAGCCAGAAGGTATCCATTTGTCTAGCTTGTACTTCTTGTATCTGATGCATCAGAAGTCTTATCATTTGCATGTTTCCGAATAAACATATTTCATCCACGTGGATCTTCCATTTTTAGTGTGATAAGTATTTTAGATGATGCAAGCACCTCTATGCTTTGTTTACTGCGAATTGGTTTCAGGGTAAAATATTTGCCATTTGATGCTCATCTAGTGCCTTAACAATGATCATTTTTGGATTCAATTTTGCTTATTTTTTGTGATTTGAAATTTTTTATAACCAGGCAGCTTCATCTCTGAATACCAATGATTGTTTTGTGCTTCAATCCGGGTCTTCAGTTTTTACTTGGCATGGAAATGGAAGCACAAATGAACAACAACAATTGGTTGTGAAAGTCACTGAGTTCTTAAAGGTGCACTTTTAATTACTTCTCTTAGTCTTTCAAGGGCTTCTGGTTCTTTTATGTAGGATATAGTGTATAAAAGACATGAAAAGTTCTTGCTTTTTTCTTGGACACAAGTGACAACCTTGCAAGTTGCAAATATGCGAACATCATTTTGTTTTTGTTCATATTACTAGACTCTTTAAATATAAGCGGCTGATCTGCCTACTGCACTGCAACATAATTTTGAATGTTTTTCACTTGCAGCCAGGTGCATCTTTGAAGCATGCAAAAGAAGGAACAGAGACATCGGCTTTCTGGATTCCCCTTGGTGGCAAGCAGAGTTACACAAGCAAGAAAACAGTGCAAGAGACTGTGAGGGATCCACATCTGTACTCATTTTCCTTTAAGAAAGGTACCTCCTGCTTTAGAAACGGCCCATTCTGAAAACAGAAATTGGCATCTATTGCTTGCCAGCTATATTGTTTCAAGCTAGTGACTGTACGGACTTCTTTTCTTATCTTTGTTGGTCATAAGATTATTCAACAATTGTCTAACCTTACCTTTTCATTGTTTATGGCTTTATTTCAGGGAAGATGCAGGTAAAGGTTTTGTTTTCAGTTAATTTGTTCAGGACGTATATCAACAGCTACCCGTGTGCTGTACTCATCATTTAAGTTTGCTACTAATTGAAGGTCTCAGAAGTCTATAACTTTTCTCAAGATGACCTCTTGACAGAGGATATGATGATACTCGGCACACATGCTGAGGTCTTTGTGTGGGTTGGCCAGTCTGTAGACCCCAAAGAAAAGCAGAAGGCCCTTGAAATAGGCCAGGTATTGCTATGAGGTGCTCATTACCATGAAACTTCAATTACGCTTGTTGCTAATATTTGTGAAACTATTTCAGAAGTATATAGAACTGGCAGCTTCTTTGGAAGGGTTACCTTTGGATGTGCCCCTTTATAAGATCACAGAAGGGAATGAACCATCTTTCTTTACAACATACTTTTCATGGGATTCTGCTAAAGCTAGTGTATGTCTTTATTGTCTTCCTTTTACTTTGGCCATGTTGGCCTGCTTTTAGAGAATTAGGTTGTTAAAAGAGCTAATTGATGATGATTTAATCTAATCTAAGTCCAGCTTGGTATATATCAGTTTGTTTTGGGACATACATCACTGCTGCATTATATTTGATAAGAGAGAAAAGAGAACTGTCATGGACTAAATTCTTTTTGACAAACATGCATTTGCATTCCCTTTCAGATTGTGGGTCGCCTATTAATTAAATCATCCAAGTGAAAACACATTATATTCTTAATTCTTGTAGTTTCTACGTATTAACTTCTCACTTCTTGTCTAACGTTTATGGATGTAACTCTTCAAAAATTTGACGCCACCTAGTATTAAGCTTCTACTTGTCATGGATGAATATGTTCTGGTTTTCTTTTCAATTATTACATGTTTTAGGACTTGCGAGGTGATAGGTCCACTCATATTGTTTCGAAACCCTCAATGCATCATCAAAATCGAGGTGGTTGAAGGGATTGACGGTTGGCTATTGAAATGGGTTACAGTACCTGAATTCTTTCTATGGTTACTGGAGAATAGAGTAGGGTGAACGTAGATAAGTTGTCATTTCAGCCACTTTTTATTTAAAGCATACATTTTATATACCTTGTAGGTTTGATCCTATGAATTCAATAATTTTCATGCAGATTCTCATCTTCTTTGTTAATAGGTTATAAGCATGCAGGCACGCACACACACACACATATATATATGATCAGTTCTATTAAGTTTTATACCAATTTAAATTATGTACAAACTGCAGGTTTCAGGAAATTCGTTTCAAAAGAAGCTTCTGTCACTGTTTGGTACTGCCATCCACAACTCAGAGGTATGGCTGAAGAAATTTAGATTACATAGGACTACATATGATGAAAGGCCTCTTTATATCTAGTCTCAATAACTAAGTAGAAAGTTCCTGTTAGTACTTAATTTTCTCTTGTGGGAGTGCGCTTTGTTTGCGTGTTCTAAATTTGTTTGATATTCTGTTGTTTAATGCTAATGAGAATGACATGGTTCAGTTTCTTGCTTGATTTAATATGAAAAGGATTTTTCGTACTACAATAATGTGAATTGTCACCCATTTCAGAAGCCTGACAAGAATACCAGATCTAATGGCAATGAAGGGGTTCCAAGGCAAAGGGCCTCTGCTATAGCTGCATTATCTTCTGCATTTAATCCTTCTAATGACACCAAAAGCTCATCTCCCAATCATGCTAGTTATTCTCCTGGACAAGGTTCTCAAAGAGCAGCTGCTGTAGCTGCATTATCTTCAGTTCTTACAGCTGAAAAGAAGGGATCACCTGAAATTACAGCACGGGTTACGGCTTCCTCAAAAGACACTAGTGTGCCTGGTAATTCAGTTAAACCGTTCCTTTTCTTTTCTCTTTCCTTATTCATGATAAAGGTTTTAAAACTTTTACGTCACCCACCTTCAGGTTTCACTTGCAAAGTTCCATTTATGCTTTCAACTTTTGCCTATTGCTGTGTAACATGGACTCCATTAGAAGTCTGCACTCTCAGGTGCAGTATCAGCGCAATTCATGGTGAATGTGTGATAAAGTACTATGGGGATAACTTACCTTATTTTGGTCCCATTTCAGAAATCGCATTATTGTCTACAAGTCCTTGGGAGTGCAATAAACTGATGTTGGTTCAATTTCTGTTATCCAGGTCAAACAATTTTAAATGAGTTCTAAGATAGTGTTTGATACTGAAAGACAACTTGTAAGTTATAAACAAAAGTAAAACAAGGAATTGGTAGAGAACAAAGTTTTTAACTTATTTTGGCCGAGAAACGATTAACCTACTTTCTAAAAGTAAAAATATTGATATTTATTGTAGCGTCACTAAGTGAATTTTAGTTGGGAAAGATTGCAATCTTTTACTTTAACAGGTGCTTAACTAATAGTGCCAAGTACCAATGGTATCTTTAACGTACTTGACAGTGGTTTAATTAATTCAGCTATTTATCATTGGACAAATATGTGAAGGTAGTGTTTTCCTGTACACCTTGAATACCGAAGCAAATTTCCAGTTCTTTTCATGTTCCTAAGTTGAGTTGCAATGTCAAAATTACAGATGGCAAGAGTCCAAGCACAAGGAGCCCCGTAACTGAAGATCAGCAAGAACTGGTTGCAAAGGAGACGGTAGAAAGCATCTCTCTCTTTGAGTATAACGGTGAAGTGAGGGAGACGCAAGAAAATCTGTTGGAAGAAAATGCCGGCAGTGAAAGCACTTTCAGCATTGAACGTCTCAAAACAAGGTCATCCAATCCGGTTACTGGAATTGATTATAAGAGAAGAGAGGTTAGTCAAGTCACATAATTTTCTAAGTAGATCATTCAACATTTCTTGGGTGTACAAAAATTTTACAGCTATATGTATATATAAAATATTATATAATAAAATATAAAATGGAAGCTCATATCAGTTATAGATGGAACGCATTGAAAAAGATGCCCATCAAAGAACTCACATCCTAACTGCCTTAACTGTAGTAGATTTACCATACTGAGTTATCCTATCCTACCACTGAATAAACCTCAGTCACCACCTCAACCCTATAGGTCATGTCAGGGATTATGGTGAGGTTTGATGTAGTAGGAGCACATATATACACCTACTTACACAGTACTTATATGATGCACATGCATGTGCATGCGTGCACACACACATATGGAGAGAGAGTGAGTGAGAGAGAGAATGGATGGTTGATATTTATTTGGATATGTTAGCATGTAAAGATGCTAACATATACCATGTTCTTGTTGAGAGGATCGGCTGGCTCCAATCAAAGTTCATAATTATCTATGACCAGCCATTATTTCTTTTTTGTTTTTAAATGTTCCTTTATTTTCGTTTCATTTATGGTTCTGAGTGTTGGGCAGTTAACCATCAACATGTACAAAAGATGTGTGTGACAGAAATGAAGATGTTGAGATGGATGAGTGGTCATACAAGAAAAGACCATATACATAATGAGGTTATTAGAAACAAATTAGGAGTGACACAATAGAGGATAAAATGAGAGAATATCATTTAAGATGGTTTAGATATATAGAAAGAAGATCAAAAGAAGAACCTATAAGAAGGTATGAAAAACTAAATTTGGAAAGTATTAAAGGAGGTAGAGGACGACCACAAAAGTGTAGGAAAGAAACAATAAAGAATGATCTAGCTTATTATGAGTTAACTATTAACATGACACATGATAGAGCTCTATGGAAATAAAGAATCCATGTAGTCGATGCCGTCTAGTATGGGAAAAGGCTTAGTTGTTGTTGTTGTTGTTGTTGTTGTTGTTGTAATGACGTATTCGTAATATGCCGTGTAGTGTATGTATTTAAGACTCTTAGGGCTTTAACCCTAAGAGAGTTGCAACAATAATATAAGAGAGAGAGAGAGAGTGGTTGCGAGACAACGAGATGTTGAACGATAGTTCGATTCCATCTTCTTCTCAATATTGTATGTGAATTGAGTATGATAGTTATGAAAAATAACATGGTATCAGAGCCATTAAAGGCATGAAATCAAGGTTGTTGCAATGGGGAGCGGACTGCAACTGTGCACATAATATTATCATCGAGGTAAGTCAACAATTAAAGGATTTGTTGAGGAACAAAGTTGTTAGGAATCATAGGAACACTGCTTCAGGTACAACCAGCAGTTCACCGTTTTCTCTTATGTTTTTTGCCTCGTGTTGGGTTGTGTTAAGCGTAAAAGTCTGCTCACCAACTGTTGGTTAAAAGGGGATTGTGATTAAGGGAGTGATGGAAGAAAAATGTAAGGAAACAAATGCTTATAACTAGGGGTAGAATAGTGAGATAAAGAGTGAATCATTTCAAATAACCAATATTAAATTAGATGACCAAAATTACAGGGAGTGGGCCAGATCAGTTGAATTAGCTGTAAGAGCAAGAGGAAAAATAGGTTACTTGACGAGTAGTCAAGAAACACCATTTAAAGATGACCTTGCTTATGACAAATGGGCAAAGGGTGATGCCGTAGTTAACTCTTGGTTAACTCGATCAATGATTCGTTCTTTGGAAGAACATTTATGTTCATGAACAATGCTATTGAAATTTGGAAGGCAGTACCAAAGGCATATTCTAGAAAAAGAATATATCCAAAGAATATGAAATTATGGAAAAAATCAGAAGATATAAACATGGAGATAAAACTATTGGAGAATATTATGGACAACTAAGATGTTTATAAAATGAGCAACATCTACTTGAAAATAAGTGTACCACGTGTATTAAGGATAGAAATGCACAAGCATAAAAGGTGTTTGATTTCTTATGGGGAGTATCATCAAAATACAATAATATGAAAAGTAATATATTGAGCAGAGAGGAACTACTATCCCTGGGCACTGTATCTTCACTATTAATCAGAGAAGAAGATAGGAGAAATCTTGAAAGATTTTATTAAGGCAATGATAAAACAACCTTTACTGGTAGAGGAGATCCACATAGTGGAAGAGGTAGAGGATATCCTATCACAAGAAGAAGAAGACATAAGGAATCTTAAAGGATTTATTTAGAAGGCAACGACAAAACAACCTTTGCTGATAGAGGAGCTCTACAGAGTGGAAGAGGTAGGAGATATCCTACCACAAGAGGAAGAGGATGTGGTGCCCTCCAAGTAGATGAAAAAGACAAGCCAAAATACACTCATTGTGGTAGGCATATAATAGAACAATGTTGGAATCTTATTGGTAAACCTCCTTAATTTAAAAACAAAGCTTATGTTGCAGGTATCTCAAAAAAAAATGAAGAAGGGAACAACTCGATACTCCCACTTATCCATGAAAAGATTGAAAGCAATAGAGAGTCGACTCAATAACATGGCAAGCACATCTAGTGAGCATCAAGGATCAATTACATGAACAGGTTTGACTGACAGATGACTCTTATATTCCAGTAGCTGGGAAATGGAAGTTGAAATTAATGTTTGGAACTGTTATACCATTTTTATATGTACTTGATATTCCAGTGAATTTATTATTTGTCAGTTTCTTGGTGAGAAATTCAAGATGCTCAATAACTTTTCTGTCTTCTTGTTGTGTGTTTCAGGACCTCAAGACGAGAAAAACCTTTGGCCGTGGTAGTGTCAAGAAGGGGTTATACTTTTTGGAGGAAAAATGTCATCGTATGCAAGCACATGGTGTCATGGCAGATAGAAGACTAAAAAATATAGCCTTGTGGCATACTAGATTAGGACATTTATCTTTATCTAAGTTAATAATTGTTCTACCATATACATATATAAGTTTGATAAACTTTAATCTTGAATGTGATGTGTGTTAGCGTGCTAAACACATAAAAAAACCTTTTTATACAAGTAATTGTAGAGTAATTAAACCTTTTGAAATTGTTCATTCTGATGTATGGGGCCCATGCTATACTTTGGCTATTACTAGTCACCGTCACTTTGTCATTTTTATTGATGATTATTCAAGATTTATAGTGATTTATTTGATGAAATCTAAGAATGAGGTAGAAGCTTTATTTCCTTCGTTTCATAAGTTGGTTGAGAATCAATTTCAAACTCAAGTAAATATTCTCAGGTCTGATAATAGGGTGAATTTATATCATCTACTCTCAAGAATTATTTTAAGAGTAAGGAGATTATTCATCAAACCACATGCATAAATTCCCTGCAATAAAATGGGGTGACAGGAAGGAAGAACCGACATATTTTGGAAGTTACAATAATCTTAGCCTTGGGTTCCCATTCACCTAAATACCTATGGGGAGACAGTTCTTATAATAGTGTACTTGATCAATAGAGTCCCTTCTGCATCTGAGATGGTAAATCTCCATTTATGATGCATCGTCCTACTAATAAAGCTTCTTATATTCAACCTAAGGTATTTGGGTGTGTTTGCTATGTGCATATTCATTCTCGGATGAGAGATAAATTAGATTTCATAGTTGTTAAGTGTGTATTTGTTGGATACACCCTATTCTAGAAAGGATACCGTTGTTATGATCCATGTAATAAGAAATTATATACTACAATGGATGTATCTTTTCATGAGTCTAAGTTTTATAATGAAATGGAGGGGGAGAATAAAAGGGTTGTTGAAAAATCATCACAGGTGATGGAAGTAATTCCAGACTACAACAGTGAAGAAGAAACTGAAGATTATGTGAAGAGAAGTGAGATGAATAACAAACCAGAAACAGAGAAAAGACATATGTCAAAGGAGAGAGAAGAATAGTTCTACCGATAGAAGAGACTATCACGACTGAAGAAAGTATACCCCTCTGAGGTCCTTCATAGGTTAATATGCAAGATGGAGAATATGATCTCAACTTGCCCATTGCACTAAGGAAAGACAAGAGAATATGTATTTATCCTATTAGTGAGTATATTTCTCTTGAAAATACATCTCCTAGTTATAAATGTTTTGCTACAAATGTGGATTATACTTACTTTCCACGGAATTTTGAGTATCCTAAAAATATGTTAAGTGACAATTAGCTATAAAGCAAGAACTTGAGGCCTTAGAAAAGAATCAAACATGGGATATAGTGGACTTACCACTTAGAAGAAAGACAATGGGTTATAAATAGGTTTACACCGTTAAAGGGCAGATAGAAGCATCGATAGATACAAAGTGAGATTAGTAGCAAAGGGCTACAACCAGGTCTATGACTTTAACTATACTTAGACATTTGCACCAGTAGCAAAACTTACTACAGTCAGGATAATTATTAGTATGACAGCTAACAAAAATTGAAAACTCTGACAGTTAGATGTGAAAAATGCCTTCTTTCAAGAAAATCTAACAGAGGAAATACATATGGAATTGCCTCCAGGACTAAGAAATAAAGAGTGAATATCGAAGGTGTGTAAATTGAAGAAAGTCTTATATGGATTGAAATAATCTCCTAGAGTCTGGTTCGAGAGATTCAACGATCATACATTGTTTGTAAAGCATGGTAAATATATTTCTATCCTCATGGTATATGTTGATGATATTATAATCATAGGTGATTATGTCGAAGAAATTGAAGAGCTAAAAAACCAACTCCATACATTATTTAACTTGAAAGACTTGGGAAGACTACATTACTTTTTGGGCATTCAAGTTCTCTATTCAAGAAAAGGTATATTTCTAACTCAGAGAAAATATACGTTAGATCTCTTAAAGGACATTGGGATGACCGATTCTAAGCCATGTGATGTACCAATGAAAATGAATAAAAAATCTTAAAATAAGGATAGAAAATATGAAGATATTGGTAGATACTAGAGATTGGTGGGAAAACTAATTTATCTAACTATCACCAGACCTGATATCACTTTTGTAGTGGGTATTCTGAGTAGATATATACACACACCATACATATGTCATATTGAAGTTGTCTATCAAATTCTTAGATACTTAAAAAGAACTCTGGGTTATGGAGTGATGTATACTAAGCATGAACATCTAGAGTTAGAGGTACACTCAGATGCAGAATGGGCAGGTTTGCTAGAAGACAAGAGGATGTACTATAGGATACCTAATTATGTTTGGAGGCAATATTGTATCTTGAAAAAGTAAGAAACAATATGTTGTTGCTAGATCCAGTACAGAAGCTGAATATAGAGTAGTAACTCATGTTTTTTTGTGAAGGATTATGGCTTTAGGCACTTATTAAAGATTTGGGAGAAGAGATACAATTACCAATCTATGGATATTGTGATAGTAAGACAACCATACAAATTGCATTGAATTCAATCTATCACGAGTGGACAAAACATATAGAAGTGGATTGCCATTTTAATTTTTATTCGAGGTTAGGTGACCAAATGGTGGATATGTTAGACTAAAGTAGTGCCAAAAGGAATACTATGGAAGACCATGGATAAGTTGGGTGTATGTAGTGTCTTTAACCTAACTTGAGGGGGAGTGTTAGAGGATTGGCTGGCTCCAATCAAAGTCCACAATTGTCTATGACTAGTTGTTATTTCTTTTTTGCTATGTTGCATGGATATGGGTATGATACCAGTACCCGATACGGATACAGGTATGGGGTACGTAATTTTTAAAAAAACTAAGGTATGAGTACGCCACTATTAAAAAACATAATAAATAAATAAATTTATATATATATATATATATATATATATATATATACAATTATATAGAGCATTCTAGTATTTGATAATAATTCTATTCTAACTATGAGAATGCCATTTATATTCTTCTTCAAAGTAAGAACAATTAAACAGTATATCCAAACATCCAAGCCATCAATGTTAAGCTCTAACGTAAACCGGAAGGATAAAAAGGAACTCATAGTTTCGTCTGTTCTCCATTTATAAGATGAAGTCGTCGTCGTCTATTTTCTGCATTTTGTTCTCTTCACAGTGCAATTTTCCTACCTCCCATATCTCTTTCAAAGGATCTTTATGTGGTAAACACATACCTAATAAACTCGTATTACATAGTTCACCAAACAAAATGTTTAAAGCTTGGACAGAATGAGAATAAACTATGCACCTGTTTTAAACTCTTATTACATAGTTGACCAATACATACTTCGTAGTTCAATCTTCGTACATATTACATAAACTCATAATAAACTCGTATTACATAGTTCACTAAACACATACCTGCATTTTGTTCTGTTCTCAAAGGATCTTTAAAGCTTTGAGAGACAAAGTACCTCAAAGCCGAGTAGGTGAATATATAATTGTGCCTCTAAATAAAATGTCAAATAGAATGAGAAGGGACCAAGAAGAACAATACTATAGAGAATCAACACAGAACAACAGCTGAAAAATAGTTCACCAACATAGACCCTTTGCAGCAACTTTATGCAAGGAAAATTAAACATTATTATCATCTTAAAGGCCTACCATGTTTTATGGTTCTGAGTGTTGGGTAGTTAATCATCAACATGTACAAAAGATGTCTATGACAGAAATGAAGATGTTGAGATGGATGAGTGGTCATACAAGAAAAGACCGTATACATAATGAGGTTATTAGAAACAAATTAGGAGTGACACCAATAGAGGATAAAATGAGAGAACACCGTTTAAGATGGTTTGGACATATAGAAAGAAGATCAAAAGAAGAACCTGTAAGAAGGTTAGAAAAACTAAATTAGGAAAGTATTAAAAGAGGTAGAGGACGACCACAAAAGTGTTGGAAAGAAACAATAAAGAATGATCTAGCTTATTGGGAGTTAACTGCTAACATGGCACACGATAGGGATCTGTGGAAACAAAGAATCCATGTAGCCGACCTCGTCTAGTATGGGAAAAGGCTTAGTTGTTATTGTTACAAGGAGAATCAACAGAATCGGCTCTGTAGAAGCCCAAACAAATGCAAAGGGAATGTTGATGAGTGTTAAGACAAACATGGCTCTCTGCAAGTGGATTCCTAATATGTGATACTGTTTTGCAAAATAAGCTTGCCCACATAATGTGTCTAAGGCACTCCCCATTCCTAACCGATCCATAACAGAAAGCAGAAATATTCATAACTCTTTGCATTACTCATTTTGAACAGTATTGTTTAACGCGTATCGTATCGCGTATCGCTGGGCTCCACGATACGGGCATATCGTATCGTAGAGTATCATACTTTAATATTAAAAAATAGAAAAATATTTTAAAAATTAGAAAAAATAGGAAAAAACTTAAACAAATAAGGAAAAATTAGGAAAAATCTGGTAATTGCTTTGAATTCATATAATGCAAAGTTTAGTACATATTGAGCATTCAACATTGAATAATTGCATCCAAATTTACATATTTTAAAGCAGAAAATGAAATACATTTACATTTTACATATTGTAAATTTGTATAAGGATCATTAACTAAATAATCTTCATCTTCTCCTTAATGAAGATTCAAAGTTTCTCATCACCTTCTGCTTCAAAATCAAAATCTTCATCTCCTTCATGATGTTGTTGCACTCCTTTCAAATTAATCCATGCAATGTCTTCTTCGGTTAGGAGTGTATTTTCTTCGTTATCTTCCATAATCCACTCATCTAATATATCAAAATTAACAAACTGCTATCTTTGTACATGTAGTTATCATATTTGCTAATTTTCATATGTGAGCAAAACGATGAGCTCTTTGATTATTGAGTCTATGACACCTCAGTGACGTGCTATTGTTACTTGATGATATCCCCTTTTTCTCTTACTGGAGACTACCTTTTTAACTAATGCGAGACTACTTTTTTAACTAATGCTTGAGCTTCATTTCTCACTTCACAGACAGGGTTAAGCCTCACACACGTTGATCATGTTCAACTATGAAAGTCATGTAAGGTGAACCCTAAAATAGTGAAGTTATGAAATGCCCACTCAATGAACCGAGACAACTACATTGTTCTTCATTGTTTGCGATTTCATGAAATTAGAAACTAGTAGTAGAAATATACCTAAAAGTTGGCAACATAAAGGGAAATGATTTTGTCATAATTTTTATTTGTTCATAAATTATTCTTATTCAATAAATAAAATTATAAACTCGAATTTACATGTTAAATACACAACTTGCAATCCCAAACAAACATATCGGAGGATGCCTTAAAGAGAAGTGAAGAGAGGCCAGAAACCTGCAAAAAAAAATTGGAAAAAAAAATTTGAATTTTTTTTTTGGGTGCGGAGCGATAAGTTTTGTTTTACGATACTCTTGCGATACGGATAATACTTGTTTTGAATATTAAAGTCATTTTTCCTCATTCACTCACTAATAAAAACATGAATTTCCTTTCATTGTTCTACTTACTTTTTGATAGGTACACGAGGTTAGGCATCTTACGCCTTATGCAAACCATGGTTAACCTTCTAGGTACGAGAGTCGTAGCTTATTGTGTCATTCGTTCATGCTCACCTTCTCTAAGAAACCAACATTTCAGAAACTCTCACAAATCTCTAAGGAACACTCTTTCATCAAAATGGAAAAACTGTCAGTCCAACAAAAACAAAGTCACAGAGACCGTAGCTTGCTCTATGCAGTTCAGGAGAGGGATAGGATAAAGAGGAGCTTGAGATGGTCACCGAGGCCAAGAATAATGTGCTCCTTGCTCCTACAAGCCCAAAATCCTTTATTGAAGAATTGGAGAACAAGATGAGTACACCTGAGAAATCCAGCAGGCCCGCCTGTGAAGAAAAGGCCAAGAAATCTTTTAAGTTGGATCCGTCAAGATGCTCCTTCCGATCTCTTCCTCACCATAAATCCAGCAGGCCTGCCAATCGCAGTTCCGACGATGAGTGCACCTGAGAACAAGTTGAGAGAGATGCACGAGACGCATGATTGGGGATTAGGGTTGGAAAAAGCCATTTATACTTTAGTTTTGAATCGGGACAACCCATATTTATATGCGTCAACCTGATCTATTTAGTACCCGATACTGGTACGTGATGTACCCAAACTTGGGTACGCGTACTGGTATACACACATGTATTGGTACGTCATTCATGGTATAGGTACGTACCGATATGCGTACCCATACCCACTACGTACCGGATATGGGTACGTCGCCCAAAACGGTATACCCGTGCAACATAACTTTTTTGTTTTTAAAGGTTCTTGTATTTTCATTTCATTAATGGCATACTCGTAATATGCCATGTACTGTATGTATTTAAGACTCTTAGGGTTTTAACCCTAAGAGAGTTGCAACAATAATAAAAGAGAGAGAAAGAGTGGCTGCGAGACGTCCAGAGGTTGGATGACAGTCCGATTCCATCTTCTTCTCAATATTGCGTGTGAATCGAGTACGATAGCTGTGAAAAATAACAGTTCTCTCTCTCTCTCTCTCTCTCTCTCTCTATATATATATATATATATATATATATATATATATATATATATATATATATATATATATATATATATATATATATATATATATATATATGGTGCACCGTGCATCATAACACTGGTGTACCAAATATACGATTCAATCAAAGAGATCATAAAGTTAAAATTCAAATTCAAAAGGCAAACAAATGTTTTTTATTTGAAAAGCATTTTCTGAATCTGAAAAAGTAGAATGTTGATTTGTATTTTGTAAATTTTGAATTGAATCTTAGCCATCTGATCCATTTGATCAAATGATCTAGATTTGGTGCACTAGTGCATCGGTGATGCATGGTACACCAAATACCACTTCCATATATATATATATGTGTGTGTGTGTGTGTGTGTGTGTGTGTGTGTGTGTGTGTGTGTGTGTGTACATATACACAGACAGCATTTGTGTTACCCAACTTTCGGAATAGCTGGGTCAACATATACTGATTTGGGACTCCACCATGTTCACTGTTATCTCATCTTCTTTCAATTTTTGTAGTCTTACCTGTCAGATGTGGATTTTGAGAAAGTCTTTGGGATAAGGAAGGAAGCATTCTATCAGCAGCCAAAGTGGAAGCAAGACATGCAGAAGAGAAAGGTAGACCTCTTCTAGTTGGTCCAGCAAAGGATGAGTTGTTGTTTTCCGTCATTAGATCTTGGAAGTGAAACCTTTTTGGTTGTTTTGATGATGACCTTCAGTACTAAAGTGGCAGCATATTTTTCATTGTTGTCATCGCTTCATTCATCGTCCATAATTATCATGTACCATGTCATGTTATTGACAAGATAGTTGCCCACACTTCGTTCTGGAGGGATCTTCTATGCTGTTTTTCCAATGTGTTTATTAGAAGTCAGTTTGCCCCATATAGGGATGTGCCTGTGATCCTGTAGAACTTAAGATATGTTGACACTTTAATATTTGGAAGGATGTGTGGATGCATTTGCTACATAGTAATTCAAATTGAGTTATTTGACTACTTTCCTACTCATTTTTATTGTCTTGGCTAAGATCTACTGTGAATCTATTGATCTTCCCTTGATATTGCTCTACAAGTCTAGTATACGCTTTTATTAACGATGACAGTAATAATCTTCCTCCTATTGTATATCAAATTTGAATCCCAAAGGTAATCAGTATGTAATTAAGATTTTAATAGCACTTCTCTGTGAGAAAGCCTTTACTCGTTGAGGATGAAAGGTAATTGAATCAGGAGCTTTTAATGAGACTTTGTTAGAATCGTACAACCTGACTCGTAACTTTGTAAGCTTTAATTGGGCATGCTAAATAAGTCCTTGTCCATCTTTAGTTTTTCTTATAGTAGTTTTGGTTCACTGTTAAATGGTTTTCTTTCTTGTTTGCAGAAGGTGTAGATCTAAAAGGTATGTGCTGTAGTTTAGTAATATGGTACATAGGGAGGCGAATTTGATTGCTGATTACTTTCCACTTAGGAGTAGAAAATCAAAATTATTTTGGTGTTTGATTTAATGCTAGTGTCATTCCTGCCTTTAACACAATGTTGAATACAGAATGATGCAATCATCAATACAACCTTTTTCTAAAAATATCTTCCAAAAGTTGCAAAATATTATTATGATCCATGGTAGATTAAAATGGTGACAAAGAATCAACTTAGCCAAGCACACCTGGTCAGCGAAAGGGCTTTCTGTAGGTTTGTTAGGGCACCCAGCTCCAATACGTATGCAATTTCAGAAAATGTTTGGATGATTTATTCATTTCTATAATTCTTCCACTAGTGACAAAGAAGGCGCCGCTTTTGAACAGTATAGGGTTTTGGTTCAGGTCGCCTAAAATATTATTGGGTCACAGTAATTAGATGCACCTGATCAAAGTTGTAGAGCCCTTCTGTATATCTAGGGCATCCTTCAAAAGACCTAGAACTATTTCATTGATGCCCTCCCTATTCAGATTGGAAAGAGGCAGTGCTATACAGATCAGTTACGACCGAAAAATTTGAGTTTGGGGCTGATGCCCCGGAACTCCCACTTTGAGCACAGGGGTGCTGCCCACCAGCCAACTGACTGTGGTGTTAGATCCAGAATCAAGCTCCAAATGGAGTTCCCAAAACCATGTTCCGCATATGCTTGGTAATTGAAATATGGTTTGTCTTACCATAATAGGCTCATTGAATCTATATGTATACATATGATCAGTAATTACGTATGGCTTGTATTACCATACCAGGCTAATTGAATATATATTTGAACTGGATACTGGACTTGTACGACCTGAACTACATCTGCAAACACAGTGGGATTCACTACCAAGTCCTGACTGTTCAAGTAAACTGAAGACCTGCTTTCCTCACACAAAGCATCACAAAGTTCGGCCTTAGCCAGACGAGTGCTTGGATCAGTAACCCAAAATAGTCGCTTTGCTCGAGAATAAGGTAGATGGACATATTACTCGTGAACAGAAAATTTCACAGACTGAAAATTTTATATTTTAATTTTGGTAAAAGTATTTCTTCTTGAAATATATCCACTATGAAGTCCCTCATTCTCAGAATCAGATCAAATCAAACTTTTCCAATCAAGCATGTGGAAACTAATTTTGGGCTGACTAGGAACAGTTCTCAGTTTATGAAAAATTTCTTATTCGTTTTCGTGATGGTTTTCATTTTTTCTTATATATTTTGAGAATTGCCAACTTCAGACAATTCAATTTGACTCTTCATACAATTGTTGTAAATATCATGTCGTACCTCATATCGCACAGAGCATCAATACACATGAATTGTATCAGTGATTTTTAAATTATTTTTAAAAATTCATAAGAAATATAAAAAATTAAAAAACGTGAAAAAATTCTATGACATACACCACACCAAGACACAATGGATTCAATCACATGTGTATGTTACCCTTGGACTCATTTTGAAACTTACGATTGATGATTATTAATGAACATGGAATAAATGTGAGATTTTTAGAGGAAGGAGTTGGTCTTGAAGAGAGGAAGGGGTAGACATGTAAAAGGAGTCAAAGAAGTCGACTAGGGTTAAGCTTTGATTAAAAATATGATTTTTGAAACTTGCATTGTATTGTACAACACAACCAACCTAAGGGGGCATTCTCCACACGAGATGGGACACCACCAAGAATGTATGGGTAATAGATCAGCCATAGGAGTACTCCGGGATATACACCAGGACAACATATGTCGAGCATACGATGACTCCACCTCATTTTTCATTTAGTGGAAGTGCCCGACATAGGAAAGGCATATAGGTGATGATATGCCTATTCCAATGTCCGTATCACAGCATATCGTACGATACCCTCCGATATAATGTGATAAAATAGTATTTTGCAATATAGATACTTGAATCATATCAGTTCATGTACCAATATGCACCATACAATAGTGTATCGTGTCGTAAGATACAACACTATTTTTATAACATATCTTCAGACCTTTTGAAAAAGATTCAAAATCCAATCCCACGAACACTTACAAGTAACATAATCCATATGCATGTCATCTCTTAGCCTCCCTGTTGTGCAAGCAGGGCTATAAACAATTTCAATGAGCTGGGCGAAGTCTTGTCATTGTCTCAATTTGTGCATGTCACTGGGGCCGAGTCTTATTAGGATTAGCTGCGAACCAAACACGAGCATGGTTGTCAAATTTTTTAACGACTTATGATTTTGTGTTATTTTTATTGGAAAAAGATTGAACTCATTTAACTTAAAAAGATGATTTTCCTAATACAATCTTCATTGTAAAAATAAAAATTTTGCTCCATTGAGGACACAAGAGCCAATCCAGTTACTTGGCTTGGCATGTTGTTCTGATGTATATGTATGTAAATGCCATATATACTACAATACGCGAACCCATACAAGCCGGCTTGACCCAAGGAGGATCTGTTCAAGTTTTCTCGAGACAAAACTATATGAGCTGAGACGAGAGTGAGCTTGATTCAAGCTTCGATGAGTCGAACAACAAGCAACTCATCTCATTTTGCAGCCTGACGAATAGTGATATCAAACCCATTAGGGTAAAGTTTATTGATGCGCAGAATCATGTTTGAGATAAACCTTGTTGGATAGAAACAACTTGGTAGGTCACAGCTTGAAAATAATAGGTTCTCTTGGTCATTGGATTGCAACATCTAACTAATTTCTGGCGTATAATTATTTACTTATGGTAGACTCTGTCACGGGTCGAATATCAAGTTTTATTTTTTTTGAAATTTTCTACCTGTGATGGCAAGAACTCCCTCCGAGGTCCTTTCAGCCTCCCCCTTTGGCGTGCACCAGGCTGCTGCACGATCTTGGCTCAGCCGCACACCAACACCCAGCAGAACCTCCTCTTCCACGATGCACTTCCCACACATCCATGCTCCCTTGGAAACCAATACAAGAGACTCAGGAAGAGAAGCAGGCACACTTACTTTAATTCAATGCCAAATGGTTACAACCGGCTCCATACAACGGTAGACCATCCACACCCACATGACTTGGACTCACACACCCTTGCCTTAGCTAGTTAAGGACCTTCACCAAGGCCCTAGCCGAGAATCCTCCCGCCCAACCACACGATAATGCGCCCACAAGCTAGTGCGGATCTTCCTTTCTCATAGGCCAATGAAACTCACTCTCATCCGAGGACTAGCCTTCCCAAGTGGTCCTCGTGCCTCTTATAAAGCCCCCATCTGGTCCAGTTGTAACGTCCTTGGGTAGCCCTTGAGCTCCCAGGGACGGTTCGGCTCCCCTGCAGCACCGTGCGCCACCTGCGCACTTGAAACGGCCTGAGTGTAATGCCTGCGTGCCGTGCACGCCAGGGCGTAACGCCCGCGCGCCTTTTCGTCTTCTGCTACGCCTGCCACCCGAATGCTACTGTACTTAGTCTGAACCGACCCGATCTCTAACCCTAAGCTTTAATTGACTCAAAACAACCTAGGCTAGGACTTAGACTCGCCCAAGCTTACAACACTCGCTCGAGCTTACAAAGACTCAATACAAACCATATCCAAACACACACACGTAAAGAGACATACATATTAAAGAGGGGTTTACACACGTCACGGTGAAGCTTCGGATGTGCGACGCATGGTCGTGCGTGCCGGTCTTAAGCAGGGGGCGTGTAGGGGAGCGCCCCATCGTTTGGGTCTTGTGACAGACTCCATGAAGCTCAGACCTAGGTCTGGTGCTTGCTTCCCAAACTGTGCCGAGGACGTGGACCTGGGTCCGTATCCGAGCACGTCGGGCTTATTGACAAGCATGTTCTACTCTCTACTAGCTTCCATAAAAGATCTGGCAAAAAGATCCCCAAAACACAGTGTCCTTGTCACAAGCATCACAGAGGGACACATATACGTGTGTTGCCAGTATTTGCATGGTGTAACAGTAGGAAATTGGCCTTCTTAAAATGAGGTCAAGAGATCAAACGTCCTGGGAGCGTGGTAGGTGCTTGCATATTCGGTGGTAGTATGCTTAACCTTAGTGTTTTTGGGTTATGAAGGGAGGCGGAAGCCTGACACACACTTGCACCAGACGTGGTAGGGCTAGTTAGTGCAGGCTGCTAAGTTGGTCACTGGAACCATATGGTGACAGACATTGTATTAGAGCATAAAGATCAAATTCGAGGGTCTTTGGTGGTGCTCTTGGCAGTGAAAAACCATTGAAAGGTGGTGAAGGAGTGACCGACAGAATTTTAGTTTTTTAGGTTTACGTTCGGAGTTGTTTCATATGATTTCGATATCAGAACATAATTTTGTTTATTTCTGCTGATCTGCATACATCCCTAGGTCCTTGGAGAAGATAGGAGTACCGGAGGATTGCAGTAAAAGGCCACCGTTTGTGGTGGAATCTGGCAAGACCCAAATCTGTTCGCTATGGTGCGGTTGGAAGGTAACTGGGTGGATTTTCAATCTATTTTTTTTATAATTAGTTGCTATTTTCGTGGAACAGTTTGCTGCTTCAAAGGTTACATCTTAGAGAGGACTTCATCCTCAATTAGCTGTAGAAAAATAACACAAATTGGGTATTTTGTTCACGAAAAAATCGATGGAGGTGAAGAGTTGGTGGTGGATATGTTCCACATTTGAGGGCGATTTTGTGAAAGTTTATCACGGACTGGTCCGTGAGTTTTTTAGTTAAATTTTGTATGGAGAGATCCACAAAAAAATATTTGTATAAAATCAAATTCCCCATCACTGAAACATCGTGGTTTTTCTGAATCGTGTCAAGCCATATAGAGAGCAGTAGGTTCGACCGGGTGTTGGTCGAACTTCACCAATATGACTCATATTGTTTCAGGCGAAAACCACCATCTTGGGCCGACACTCTTGGTGAGGGAGGACCACCCTAGACTCATGAGTGTTTGTTCCAGCTCGTGACACTTGCATTTGGCGGACATTGGGTGGTGGTGCATTATTTGGAGCCCATTGATGTGCTTGGACGAGCTACATTGATCGTCGTTGTTGCATGGGGGGCCACATTTAGTGTCGTGAGACCCATATTTGGTGGATTGGGGTCCACATTTGGTCATTGAAACCAGCCAAGGAGCTCTGTTTTGGGGTCGTGCTTAGACCTCTCCCCTTGAACTACCTTGCTGGTCTTTCACCAGATACCTAACAACCACTATTAATGGCAGACATATAGAAGAACATTATGTTAGGGTTAACGTTATCACCGTATATGATGGTCAATACTAAGTTACAATCTTCAACTATAGTACTAAAATCGGCTCCTAATAATGACTGTTGTCGAGTAGGAGCCATGCTAGGAGATGATACATCATCTACTACCAATGTTCCAACATATCAGCGATCGAAAGTGCTTGAACCGGTCAGGTTTTTTATTGTTCGAGATTCTAAAATGGTAGAAAATTGGACCTACGATGTTGAGACGTATTTTGAGGTGACTCCCATTCCTCCTATTGATTCAAGCCTTTTTGTACCTAGACGGTGATGCGAAGTTATGGTGGTGGGTGAAACAGTGTGTGACCAAGGCCGGTGGACAGCCTGTGATCACTACATGAAACCGGTTGAAGGAGATCTGATGGCGAGATTGGTAAGTCGAGGAGACGATTTCAACAATGCAACATAACAGGAGCTTGCGGGACTATTTATGGAGGTTTTTGTCCGCCCTTCTTGAGATCAATGACACAAGTTCAAAATATCATTTCTTCTTGTTCGTACACAAGCTCTAAACATGGGGCCAAGTTGAGATGAGGTGTCACAACCGAGTCGACGTGTACGAGGCCATGATGGTAGCCGACAGGTTAGTGGACCTATTCTGGAACAAGAAAAAGCAAAGCAGAGACAATTCATTCAGGAACAATGACTGTAGTGGTCATGGAGGAGGATCGGACCATACTGGATTATTCGATCATGGTGAAGACTATGGACAGGCTGATGGTAGTAACAATGGGCGAGGAGAAGCTCCTTCCAACACCCAATCATTGGGTGCACAAACAGAAGCATAAGATTGGTCATAGAAGCAATGGGGGCCAAGGTTGGGCTATGTCTGCAACGACCCCCATTGTAAATGGGACTGCCCATTATAGGTAGGTGTTGTGGTTACAAATGAGAAAGATAATCACTAGCCCGATTTTGAAGATGACAAAGAAACAACACAAGCAACCCTTATTAAAATGTAGAACATGCTGGAGGCACATGAAGACCCGGTTTTACAATTAGTCTTCATGGAGGCACAATTTGGTGCACACCATTGGAGATACAGGTGCTTGTCACTCCATCGCCTCAATAGCCACAATACAAAAATTGGGTCTGCATGTATGACTCATTCTTGTAGGTTGATGATGGACGGAGGTCTTGGACCTCATTGTAGTTGACCTAATGAGGTTTTCAATAGTGCTTGGTTGCAACTTCTTTTGTATATCCAAGAAGGTGATTTTACCCTATTTAGTTGGATTGATGTAGGTGGGACACGTTAAGTCACCTATCGGTCCTCATGGGGGGCAATAAATTTTCACCATTGCCACACCCGGTACAAGAGACCATAGGAGATAGGAAATTGAGTTGCCAGTCAAGAGGCACAATACCCTTCTCCAAAGAGACTGAGAGGTTCATGTTACAACAAGCCCAATGGTAGGCTTGGTGCAGGATACGCTTCTGCAAGATGACAAAAACCTCTCTTGCTGGAGACAACTTGAAAGGTGGTTCAACTGGAGTGTAGTCACCCTAAATCACATGGTGGAGTTAAGTCCCACACACGATAGAGCTGAAACACTCAACGGAGAACCGTTGTAAATGCATGCTAGTAACGTAGATGGTTGTTACAACATGTAGAGGTGAGGGCCAGATCATGTACTTAGAAGGAGCATGAGCACTCAAGACAGTGTGTCATTGATGAACACAATAAAATGGAGCCCGTGCTAGGATATGGTGTTGGGCCGCAAGTTCTTACACAGGCCGAGTAGACTACCCATTGGATAGAATGATGTACCAAATTGAAGAGTGCAAAGGAGTGGTGAGTGAGGCTTAGTCTAAGGAGCACACAATCAAATTTCAAGAGAGACCCATAGACCTTGAGGGTGAGGTCCCACTCAATTGGAGGAGAACTATTTTGGTTTCAAAACCCAAGTCATGCGGTGTGGAGCGCATGCAAGAGAGACAATCCCAGTGTTAGAGAGACTTTACTAATGCTTGAGAAGGTTTATGTATTTATTTGTTTTTGCTTGAGTCATGTAGTGAGCAGACCATATGAACATCATATTAGTTAGTTTCATTAGAAAGGTTCACCGCACATAAATAGTAAGGCCCATCGTGTTATCGGATCTTTTTCGGTAACCCGTGATGACACCCTACACATCGCCCAATGGTTTCACCCTTTGCCACAAACACACGCATACAATACTCACTCAAATATGAATTTTATTGCAATATCTCCAAGAGGGCTTGGTTTCCCATAGTGGGGATCTGGCTATTGCCGCCATCAAGAAGAGGTCATGCAACATCCCAAGGGGACATCCCATTGCCACTCATCTTGTGTGCCTGACACACCCTTGGTGGAGTCTCTCTCTCTCTCTCTCTCTCTCTCTCTCTCTCTCTCTCTCTCTCTCTCTCTCAAGTGCTATATACCGAATCCTTCCCGCAAAACCCCTACTGACTCCCTTATATACTCATGGGACACATTTCAAGCTGGGGTGACCTAGAGGTGCCCACTTCCCCAAGGTTTTCTTACACTAGGCCTAACCAGTCATCACTCACTAGACCTATCAAACCCAACCACCTGGACTAGGCTGATCCCTAACACACAGCCATAAACCTCTCTTTCCTCAAGGGAGGTTTACCAAGACCCACTCAAACCTCCCTAATGGAACACATGACCTACAACACCAATAAGGACCATCTATTACAATGAACACACAACCTCCTCGAGTACTAGGCCAGCCCTCCTAGTGTCGGTGTCATCCAACACCCACACTCCACTACATGCATCCACATGCTAAGCTCCCCTCGTTAGCATCGAGATGACCATCGCACGCACGTTACACTCTTCTAGTGCCATGCCACACCATGTTTAAAGAAGCTCAACGGGTGCAGGAGACTCTACAACGGACAAATAGGGTTCAGTTTGGAGAGGTTTACCAACAGGCTCCAGAGAGGTTTTCTGTGTCATAGGTGTACCCGGCCTAGTATCGATAGTTGAGTGTCAGGTTCATTCGAAGATGTCCAAATGTGTGTGTTTGCTATGTATTGTTTGAGTCTTATTAGTATTTTTGCGAGGGTTGAGTTGGATCATATTTGGATTCATTAGAGTTTTAGATCTACGTTAGTTAGTGTAGGAGTCCACTATGGAGTGAGATCATAATTTTCATATTAGAATCCATGTAACTGGTTCCTTAGTCTAAAAAAGGAGTTGGGTAGCTCTAGATTAGGGGTTGAGCCATGGTTCATTGAGAGTGCTTGGAAGAGCAAGGTGGGTGTTTGGGACTCCATTGTTGGTTGTCTTCTTCCTTGTCTACACCTTGGAGGTCAGAGTCGGATACCAAGTAGATTAGGTCATCGAACGGTGCCATTGTGATATTGCATGGACTCCTCTCCCATACTCTTGTATTTGACCATACATTAATAGAAAAACCTCTTTTAAGGTTTTGATATTCATCCTTTAAAGGTATGTGATTTTTTGCTTCTACTTATTATTGAAAATCCTACATTTGTGTAGTATATGTTTAGGTGTTTGGATGAAGAGGTGGTTAAAATGGAGCACTAATGCTGGTCACCGGAATTCGTATGGTGACATGGTGCATGGTCCCTTCTCAATGAGATTCCAGTGACGAGTCTTCCTCTTCGACTCAACAATTGGTCGATCATCTTTGAGATACAAAGCAACACTTGCCATGGTGTTTGGGGCTTTGTTCAGGTCTACACACGACACAATCTCCAACTAGCCCTCATGCATAATCATCAATCCTCAAAAGTGAGGCATAGGCATGGGTTGTGCTATTAACAGAAAATCATATCATAGTATCAACAGGTACTCCTCTATAGTCTCCACAACCAAGTCCACCACTCTTGACCAAAGTCCAATTCGTAGCTTACAATATGAGCAACTCCCTCGACATAGCTCAATACGACATTGTCAAGCTTGTCTTTCATCATATCAGAGTTACCCTCAAACCCACTGTCTTGGCCACTCGAGATGATATCAAGGAATGGCTTGCTCTTAAGTCAACAAATGCTCAAAAAGCATGGCACTCAATCTATAAATCCAAAAAAACTAAGTGCTCAATTCATGTCCTCCATTTATGTCATGTTGAGAAGCTGAAATTGGGCGACCTGGATGAGATCGTTATCCTGTGCATCGGAACCTTCTCCCTCACACACCAACTCCTCAACCGTCATGGCATCAAGTTTCTCACTTGTTGGGCAATTCCTCATCAAATGGGGTCCGTTACAAAGGAAGCACATACCCGATCTACCTACACCCTTTTCACTAGGTGATTGATGCCCCGTGAAAGACCCTGGTTGATCACCCGAATGTTGGGACTTCTACTAGTCTTCTATCTACTTCGTGTCATTTTTTCAATGATCGTTACCTCCACACAAATCTTTCTTCTCCTTTGAAGTAGAATACTGTAAATTCATAAAGCTCTCTCCCACAACCATAACATCTATCACACAATTAGGATTCCTCCTTTTTAGCTTGGTTTATGTATATCCCTAAAAACTATTCTCCAAAAAACATAACTTATCAGTCTCACTCATGTCCTGAATATTTGAAGCAATAAAGGAGGTTTGCTACAACATGATCTCTGACAATGAGCTTCGATGGATCACGATTTGAAGCATCTCAACCTTGATAGCAACTCATCCAATATCTTCAAAACTTCAAGATATTCCACCCCAATTAGCTTATGGTACTATCTTGACTAAGCCTCGTCCCCAAATAACCTTCATATTCACATCTCTTGCAACTCCTTGCACCTTGTGTGTTGCTATACCCAAATCTCCATTGGGCTTGGTACCACCCCATGCTCCCACTGCCTGGTATACTCCCTTCTATGATACTTCGAGTAATGTTGTCCTAATGACCCACATTGTAAGACTCATATACCCAAACAGGGTTTACAAGACTCGACCAAGCCCATGCAAGGGTGACTCAACCTAACTCGATCTAAGGTCTCACAAACTCATGTGCAACATAGGCGCTTATGATGCTATGTCACTAGTGCTCATCGATTGACACGAGTGAGCAATGCATGTGCAGTATTTTATGTTACTAATAGTTATTAATCCTAAGTTTTAAAATGAGGCCTGAGAGTGATGTGTACATGTGATTTGGTTTGTTTTGATATTGAACCCATTATATTATAGAAATTTTCTATAGTTTTCTAAGATTATTGTTTATTAGAATTTTTTTAAAAAATAATTTAATACTACTTGTATCATACTATATCATATGATATGACATACATGTATGTTCCATGTGTTATAGAGTCCGATAAAATATTTACAGCATTGGAGCTACTCTTTGATGTTTAGGGTAGCACAAATTATTTAGTATAACCACATAGTACTTGTTGTTTTCACCTGTAACCTGTAGTTGTTTTGATTGATATTCGAATTTAAAAATTAAGCTTTTGAGATATCTCAAAAGAGATTATGCATTTTAATGTATTTTTTACATACCTATATTATATATAGAAAAACTGGTATATAGTAACAAACTTAAAGGTTTTAAAAAATTTAAATTAATTTAAAATTTAAAAAGCAAAAGTGTACATGTGTATATACTTTTACTTTTTAGATCTAAATTTTAACTCATCGATCATAATCAAATATGAACGGTCGAGATTTACATAGCACAATTCTTTTATATATATAAAAAGGTTAAGTCAAACATTTTGGTTTTAAGATTACTCTAACCGGATTATATTTTAGTACGGCATGACCGTCGTACTATAAATATCGAAACAAAGAAAAGGCTACGGGCTAGTCCGGAACAGTAGCAGAGAGAGAGAGGATGAGCGGGAAGGAGCACGCGTACAGGGATGTGTCCAATTGCAACAGTTACAACTACGGTGATGCCCTCTATTGGGACAGCCGATACCTTCAGGAGGTGATGCCCTATGACTGGTACCAGCGCTACTCCGCCCTCCGTCCCTTCGTCAACAAATACCTCCCCCGGACCTCCCGACTACTCATGCTCGGCTCTGGCACTTCACGTACTCTTTCTTCTTCATCACCCTTTCGTGTTCTCTTGTCTCGGGTTGTTTTCATCTGGTTTGGATTGTTTCTCTATTGGTGCTGTTGGGGAATTCTTATATTGGTTCCTTTCTCTTTTCATTTTTTTCTTTTTCGAAGTGTTTCAGTGAGACACGAATGATTCTTTCCCTTTTCCTGTCGCATGCAGACGATCTAAATGATTTTTCCGTTGGTGGTATTAGGTTTTCTTATTTTGTATTTTGTCTTTGGTCAGATTACCGTTGAAGCTTGTGTCTAATCTGGGTGTGCAACATGCATCTGGGAGTTTTTCTATATAATGAGCGTTAGCTTCAGAACCCATCAATTATTTGGAACATATGTAGCTAGTTTGAGGAAATCACTCGTTCTGGGTACTTGTGAAAACTCGTGTACCGGCGTGAATTACGCAAATCCGTATTTTTATTTGACTATTAGACGTTCCCGTGAGAACAATCTGTTCCGAGAACTTCATTGTGGCTGCGGGCATCTTGATTTTGAGATTAATATGTGACGCCTGGGGTTCTTAATTTTGCTACATAATATGGAAACTTTGTAGCTTCGATTTCTTTGCTTATGCATGAATTCTGCTGATTCGATATATGGTTTGAAAATTTGAATTCTCTCTCTAGCAGTTGGCTTTGTATGTTAACCAAAACCTTTTCTTTTGCAGTCATGTCAGAAGAGATGGTGAAAGACGGATATGAATACATTATGAATATTGACATATCATCTGTTGCAATTCACATGATGAAAAAGAACTATGAGTTTGTCTCTCAGCTCAAATGTATCCTTGAAAAGATTGAATCTTCATCCATTATCCAGTGCAAGATGTAATTTGCTTGGTCTGTTTGTTATATTCTTAGTAATCAATAGATATGCAGATGGACGTTACAGACATGAGTTTCTTTCGTGATGAGTCATTTGATGGTGCTATTGACAAAGGTTTATTTTCTTCACTTTTATATCAAAATTTACGAAACTGCCACTCTTGATAATTGGATTAATTATGATTCATGATCGTTTAGATGATATAATTTCCCAATTCATTGCTTTATCTGACAGTCTCTCCTTGGTATTGTCAATGTAGGAACTCTGGACTCTTTGATGGTGAGCTTCTTGCTTTCAGTTATTTCATATTTATCATTCACTTGTCCTTGGTATGTTCTGATATTTAAGTCTCAATATGTGTTTCAAGTGTGGCTACAATGCTCCTGTCAATGCTGCGAGTATGTTGGAGGAAGTAAGCAGGTCTTGGATCCATCACCTCAGGAGTTGCATCATAATTGTAAACACTAGATTAGATAATAGGCCCCTTTTCCATTTCTCCATTAGTTGTTTTGTTTTCTAATTTTGCTGGTGGAATTTTACAATTTCTACGTTGTTGTGGACTGTTGTAGGGTACTTAAACCTGGAGGCATCTTTATGGTGGTAAAGTCACGAAGTCTTTTTCATGATTACCTTTTGTGTCACCTCATCAGTTTAACTCCAAGCTAATTCTGTTCTATCCTCCAATCCCTATAGATTACTTACGGTGATCCAACTGTGAGAATGCTTCATTTGAATCGGCCCCAGTACAACTGGTTCATCACATTGTATATTATATGTAAGTTCCTTGTAAATAATCTTTCAGAAGGTTGGCAACTTGTTTTAATTTGACTTAATTTTCATTCTTTCTCATTCCATTTAATGATGTTGATTAGGCATTGGAAGAAATTAATAGAAAATATTGTAAGCTCCTTGTAAATTGTTTGTAGGATGCCAGCTACATGTTTAAGCAAATGCAGATATTAAGTAGTATTTTATGGTATTATTTTTAAAAATTTGAAGGAACTAGTAGCAAAACTATGACTTGCCATTTTACAGAAAAGATTAATTATATAAAAGGGTTGGGAGAGAAGAGAAATGTTTCTAAGTACATAAGGTCTTAAAGGTGGTAAAGGTATTGGGTATTATCACTTAAGCTGAGCCAGACACTGCACTAGATTAGGCACTTATTCCAGCAATAAGATTGGAATATGTTTGTCTTCTCCTGGTGATGATTGAAATCATGGCTGGTCCTGTGGGTAACCTGTATGTTGGTCTAGCAATAAGCTTTTCAACCCCATTGTTTATGAGGCACTTCAAAAAGAGCAGCTCTGTTCTTTCTTTGTTTGTACAAAATTATCTTTGAAATAACATTGTAGGAGTGCTTTGAAAGGCCTTTATGTTTGCCTTTGCTAAAGAATTTAATCTTATTATTTGCAAATGCAATGTCATTCTCACCATTCCCTGGTTATGAGCTGGGCATTTCTAAACAGTTTTAACAGGTTACAGGACTGTTATTTATACAATTTTAATCAACAATCATTTTAAGAAATAAGCATCACCTATATGTATGGTAAGTCACCTACCCCTTCATGTATGACAGGAGGCTGTGCCATACAACATTTTAATTTGTGAAAATACATTCTGCAATTTTGTTACATTGGCATCAATAATGACCTGCCATACTGCGTCATGGACATGTCAAAACTTGTCATTACTTTTGCTGGCCTCGACCATTGATTTAGTAGTTGCAATAAATATTTCTACTGATCATGTCAAATTGGATTTGTTATCTATCCTCGACTGATCATTTATCAAATTGTTGGTGCATCTACTAATGAAAATGTGTCCTATTTTTATTTTTTGCATCTTATCTCTACTGTAGCTTGAAGCTAGACTAAGTCACCATGGATTCGTTCTGCAATACAAGTAACCGAAGAATATGGACTTTTCATCTAAACCCGGATTGGTTCTGCAATAGCAATCTCTGAAGAATATGGACTTTTCATCTAAACCTGTTTTATTGCTACAACATCCTGTATTGTTACAGGGGGGGATTATAATAAAATTGCTCTGTGTCAGATGCCAATGTCCAATGGGAGATAACATAGTTCAAATAAATAAGCATTCAAGTCAAATAGAAAGGTAGACAGATAAACCCCATGATTCAAGAACAATTACCAATTAAATTAAGGGTCACATGCAGATGACATTGTATTAGTGGAGGAGTCTAAGGAAAAAGTTAATAGAAAATTGGAACTATGGAGAAAAACATTAGAAAGCAAAGGCCTCCAACTTAGTAGAACAAAGACAGAATATATGGAATGTAAGTTTGATCATTTGGTTACCTCAGAGGACATAGAAATTAAAATTGGCACACATTGCATCCCCAAAAGGAAAGTTTTAAATACCTAGGTTCACTTTTTCAGAGTGATGGAAGAATTGATGGAGATGTTACGCATAGAATTAATGCTGGGTGGTTAAAATGGAGAGGAGCATCAGGTATTCTTTGTGATAAGAAGATACCATTAAAGTTAAAAGGTAAATATTATAGAGCAGCAATTAGGCCTGCCATGTTTTATGGTTATGAGTGTTGGGAAGTTAATCATCAACATGTACAAAAGATGTCTGTGACAGAAATGAAGATGTTGAGATGGATGAGTGGTCATACAAGAAAAGACTGTATACATAATGAGGTTATTAGAAACAAATTATGTGTGGCACCAATAGAGGATAAAATGAGAGAATATCGTTTAAGATGGTTTGGACATATAGAAAGAAGATCAAAAGAAGAACCTGTAAGAAGGTTAGAAAAACTAAATTTGGAAAGTATTAAAAGAGGTAGAGGACGACCACAAAAGTGTTGGAAAGAAACAATAAAGAATGATCTAGCTTATTGTGAGTTAACTGCTAACATGGCACATGATAGGGATATGTGGAAACAAAGAATCCATGTAGCCGACCCCGTCTAGTATGGGAAAAGACTTAGTTGTTGTTGTTGTTGTCACGTGCAGAAGTAGCTAAAGGTTATGATCACTTTCCAAAGATTGTTACCATGGTTAGAAAAGTGTCCAGATGGCTAATTCTGGTTATTTTACCTTGCATAGATACCGAGCTACTTGTCTGTGTGATATGCACATGGCATGAGGGTGAGTCTTACCATCGTGAAGAGAGAGGGCATATCATGTAACATAAAACTGTGGGAAATGATGGATATGGGTCTCGCATTGTTGGACTGTTACTGTATTTTGGTTACACCATTCTAGGCTAGCTATTTTCACCAATGTCAAACTAGAAAGAAGGTCAAATTTTTCTGAATTGATGTTATATTGGTATGATGTTGGTTTCTTCTAAGGAAGTATTGTCAACTAACAACCTGGACACAGACCCAGCTTTTCCTTCATCACACAAGCTTCTTCATCAGTCTAAATTAATACAATGCTACTTTCTTCACTTGAGAATTTGAGTTCTTTCACTATTCTACTAGTGTCTATCTATTTTCAGATGTTTGGTTCTAATCAGCAATGATCAACTGATGCATATTGGAGCTTTAATTCTGGAATTCATGTTGAACTTGGTTATTTTTGCTTGGTCGGGTGTTGCTTGGGGTATATTGTTGAAAATGCACTTTGTGCAAACCAGGAAACCTTGCTCTATACCAGTTAAGGTTGATTCCTGGCATGACCGCCATCGAGTTGTATCCTGAAATTCTACTTGTTTTAAATGCCTTCCAGGCGCACGTGTGAGACTTTTATTTTGCATGTCATAGACTTGCTTACCTTCAGAAATTCTGGTGGATGGAGTAAATAGATGATTCTAGTACGACTGTGATTCATGTTTTTCTTGCATTAGTTTTGGTGACAGTAATAATTTATGATTTTCACAAGAGGCTTTTGTGCTGCTTGAGATGTTATGAAGATGATTGAGCCTATAACTGATCTTCACAATTGTGCTCCTATTTTCCGAAAGCTGACGAAATACTATGGTTTCCATGTTGCAGCAAGACCAGCTTTTGAGATTCCATCTACCAGTTCTCAGTTTTTGGAACCTGTCCCACTTACCGAGGAAGGGCTGCTTCCACCTGGTTTTGTTCTGGAAGACCCCGAGTCTCACTACATTTATGTATGTGAAAAAAAAGCAACAGAGCTCATTATCTTCTAATCCTCATTTGGATATGATAAATAGTGCTTCAAACTGAGCCGGATAACTAAAGTACCAAACTGTAATAGTGTCGGAAAATATTCCTATGTTTTTCATGGTTAGGCTTGTTGTAGTAGTGTACAATCATAAGCATGATTAAGATGACACTGGTTTTATGAAACTTCACAATTTACATTCGATTTCTTACATTTGGCCAATTTCTATGAGTATTATTGCTAAAAATAGGGCTGAAATCACCGTGTTACCCTCCTACTTGGTTTGGTCTTTAGTTGAAGAAGATGAGAGAAGATTGGTATGTAATCAATGGGCTGAAACAATTCATCTTTACATAAATATCTGAAGAATGCTATCTTTTCAAACAACAACAACAACTAAGCCTTTTCTCATACTAGACGGGGTCGGCTACATGGATTCTTTGTTTCCACAGATCCCTATCTTGTGTCATGTTAGTAGTTAACTCCCAATAAGCTAGATCGTTCTTTATTGTTTCTTTCCAACACTTTTGTGGTCGTCCTCTACCTCTTTTAATACTTTCCAAATTTAGTTTTTCTAACCTTCTTATAGGTTCTTCTTTTGATCTTCTTTCTATATGTCCAAACCATCTTAAACGATGTTCTCTCATTTTATCCTCTATTGGTGCTACTCCTACTTTGTTTCTAATAACCTCATTATGTATACAGTCTTTTCTTGTATGACCACTCATCCATCTCAACATCTTCATTTCTGTCACAGACATCTTTTGTACATGTTCATGATTAACTGCCCAACACTCAGAACCATAAAACATGGCAGGCCTAATTGCTGCTCTATAATATTTACCTTTTAATTTTAATGGTATCTTCTTATCACAAAGAATACATGATGCTCCTCTCCATTTTAACCAACCAGCATTAATTCTATGTGTAACATCTCCATCAATTCTTCCATCACTCTGAAAAATTGACCCTAGGTATTTAAAACTTTCCTTCTGAGGAATGTAATATGTGCCTATTTTAATTTCTATGTCCTCTGAAGTAACCAAATGATCAAACTTACATTCCATATATTCTGTCTTTGTTGAGGCCTTTGCTTTCTAATGTTTCTCTCCATAGTTCCAATTTTCTATAACTTTTTCCTTAGACTCCTCCACTAATACAATGTCATCTGCAAATAACATACACCAAGGTACTTCATCTTAATATGTTTTGTTAACTCATCCATCACCATTATAAATAAGTATGGGCTTAAAGTTGATCCTTGATGTAACCCAATATTAACTTCAAAGAAGTCTCGTTCCTTCATGAGTCCTCACACATGTTTTTGCACCATCATAAATGTCTCTTATAAGGTTAATATATGTCAATGGGATACCTCTTTTTTCCAAAGTTCTCTAAAGAACCTCTCTCGGTACCCTATCATAAGCTTTTTCTAGATCAATAAATATCATGTGAAGGTCTTTCTTTTTTACTCTAAAATGTTCCATAAGACGTCTCAAAAGGTGAATCGCTTCAATAGAAGATCTGCCTGGCATGAATCCAAATTGGTTCTCTGTTGTACTTATAAATGGGTATAAGTGTACTTGCTCTCCATTCCTCGGGCATCTTTTGGTTTTTCCACTATCTTTTCAAATATGACAGATTTTTCCTTCTGCTTTTCTGCTGATGGTGTTGAGCTCAATGAGGACTACGGATCCATGTAGCCGACCTCACTTGGTGTGGGAAAAGTCTTGATTTCGGCTTTGCTCTTGGTTTGAGTTATCTTCTGATGGTGTCTTTAGTCAGTGGCTACTGAAAGAGTTATGCTACTGACAAATGGATGTGTATTGTTGCTACATATAGCACTTGGAAGTCTTTTTGAGTGAATCATGATAGAAACCTTTGATGTTGCTGAGAATTGAGCTTCTTTTTGAAGGGTGCTGAATATCTTCTTTGCGTATTGATGCAGATATGGTCTGTTCAGCTTAATCATTTTTGCACCTCCGAAGTGTATTATTGAAGCCGTCTTTACAAAGTTCCAAGCGGTTGAGTTGATTTGATCATTACGTTTTTCACGGCGGAGAAAATGTTCTAGGCTGTAGTTATTCTGCATCGTAAATTTGGGATAAATGTCACCGGTAACACGCATTGTGAGGTCAGAGTTGATCAAATAACTAATAGCTTGCACCTGTGTTGTCTAGGCGAGAGAGAGAGAGAGACGCATGATATCTTCTTAGCCGTATCATATTACACTTTTCCTGCTTTTAGTTTGCCAAGGAGACGTTACAAATCCAAAAGAGAGACTGACACATGAACTGCAACATTTTTTTCTTTAATTACCCAAAAACTGATCGTTTCCATGTAAGCCTGAGACACAAGGTTCAAGAACTTGGAATTTCTTTCATTTTGCTTTTATTTTATTTTTATTATTGTTTTGTACAACAAAACTCTGCTATGTAAGGGATCACCTTTACATGGCCGGTCCCAAACCCGAATAAAGGAGAAGGGTTGTGTTAGACTTTTAACAGTCAGCGTAAAACTTTGTTGGATTTTTATATAATGGATTATACAAATTATAAACATTGCTTTGAGGTATTTTCGTCTAGCGACACATTGTAGAGCCCGAATGTAGTGAAAAGTAAGTAAGAGTCACTACATTTTTGCTCAAATGTAGTGAATCAATTGTAGAGAGGGTTTTCACATCATGGATGGGTGTGAGTAAAGAAATTAGTCCTGCCATATTGTCGCTCGAATGTAGTGAATAAATTATAGAGAGGGTCTTCACATTTTTAATATGGATAGATGTAGTCCTAGATAATAAGATTTGTATTGGTTCTTAGAATATCGGAACATTGTATGATAAGCTAATGGAGATGGTAGATATTATGATTCGGAGAAAGATTCATATTCTATGTTTATAAGAGACAAAGTGGATTGAAAAAAAGCAAAGGAGATTGAAGATATAAGTTTTAAATTATGGTACTCAATTAAGGAAAAGGCTAGAAACGGAATTGGTATTATCATAAATAAATATTTAAAGGATAGTGGAATAGACATACAACGATATGTGATCGAATCATGACGTTGAAATTAGTGTTAGGAGCAGAGGTTTTGAATATAGTTTGTGCTTACGCATCCCAAGTAAGACTAGAAGATACTATAAAGACAACTTTTGGAAAGAGTTAGATAAGGTGATTCAAAGAATTTCATAAAGGGAGATGATTTGTTTAGGAGGAGACTTAAATGGACATGTCGGCAAAGAGACATTAGGATATCAAGGTATTCATGAAAACTTTGGTTTTGGATATAAATGAGGAAGGTAAGGGGATTTTAAATTTTGCAATGGCATCTGATCTCTTTATAGTCAATACAATCTTCAAAAAACGAGATGAACATTTAATTACTTATAAGAGTGGCTTATCACAAACACAAATTGATTACTTTATTTGTAGAAAAAAAGATCGAGCATGTTGTGAAGATTGCAAGGTAATTCCAAGAGAAAGTTTAACCACTCAACATTGACTTTTAGTTATAAATTTACAAATAAAAAAATGGACAAAGAAGAAAAGAGTGCATCAAGCTATTCGAACTAAATGGTAGAACCTCAAAAGCGAGAAAGATGATATATTTAAACAGAAAGTCTTTCAAGAAGATGCTTGAAATTATGGTGGTACACATTGTGATATGTGGAACAATATGACTATACATATTAGGAAAGTGGCAAAAGATATGTTAGGTGAATCTAAGGGAGGTGTACCGGCACAAAAAGAAGCTTGGTGGTGGAGTGAAGTAGTGCAAAATAAAATCAAGACAAAGAAGGTATGTTACAAATTACATTACGTTAAGAATACTAGTGAAATGTTAGAGGCTTATAAGAAAGCAAAGAAGGAAGCGAAAAAGGCTATCAATGAAGCAAAAGATAAAATTTGAGAGCATTTATATAAAAAAATCAACTCAAAAGAGGGTTTAAGAGATTTTTAGGATAGCTAAGGATAGAGATAAGAAAATTAAAGATCTTACTTCTGTTAGATTCATTAAAGACGATGATGAAAAAATTCTAGTGGTAAATGATAATATAAGAAACAAATAGAAAAACTATTTTTATAAGATTTTTAATAAAAATAAATATTTTAGTATTAGCTTAGGAGAGTTAGCCAAATTAGAAAAGTATATAAGCTACAATTTGTATCGGCATATCCAAAAGAATGAAGTCAAAGAAGCTCTTAAACATATGAAGGGTGGTAAATCGGTAGGACCAAATAATATTCCTGTAGAAGTTTGGAAAATCGTATGAAAAACAAGAATCACTTCACTCACAAGACTATTTAATGAAATATGGAGAAATCAAAAGATGCCCAAGGAATGGAGAGTGAATACACTTATAACCATATATAAGAACAATGAAGGCATTTAAAATTGTGCGAATTATCGAGGTATCAAGTTAATGAGCCATACTATGAAATTGTGGGAAAGAATTATCGAACGTAGATTAAGATAAACATCAAGTACAATAGAGAACCAATTTGGATTCATGCCAGACAGATCTACTGTTGAAGCGATTCACCTTTTGAGACGTCTTATAAAATATTTTAGAGCAAAAAAGAAATACCTTCACATGATATTTATTGATTTAAAAAAAGCTTATGATAAGGTACCGAGGGAGGTTCTTTGGAGAACCTTGGAAAAAAGAGGTATCCCAATTGCATATATAAACCTTATAAGAGACATGTACTATGGTGCAAAAGTATGTGTGAGGACTCATGAAGGAATGATAGACTTTTTTTAAGTTAATATTGGGTTACATCAAGGATCAACTTTAAGTCCATACTTATTTATAATGGTTATTGATGAGTTAATAAAACATATTCAAGATGAAGTACCTTGGTGTATGTTATTTGTATATGGCATTATATTAGTGGAGGAGTCTAAGGAAAAAGTTAATAGAAAATTGGAATTATGGAGAAAAACATTAGAAAGTAAAGGCTTCTGACTTAGTACAACAAAGACAGAATATATGGAATGTAAGTTTGATCATTTGGTTACTTCAGAGGACATAGAAATTAAAATTAGCGACATTGCATCCCTGAAAAGAAAAGTTTTAAATACCTAGGGTCAATTTTTCGTGATGGAAGAATTGATGGAGATGTTACGTATAGAATTAATGTTGGTCGGTTAAAATGAAGAGGAGCATCAAGTATTCTTTGTGACGAGAAGATGCCATTATAGTTAAAAGGTAAATATTATATAGCAGCAATTAGACCTGTCATGTTTTATGGTTGTGAGTGTTTGGCAGTTAATCATCAACATGTACAAAAGATGTTTGTGATAGAAATGGAGATGTTGAGATAGATGAGTGATCATAAAAGAAAAGACCATATACATAATGAGGTTATTAGAAATAAATTATGTGGCACCAATAGAGGATAAAATGAAAAAATATCGTTTAAGGTGGTTTGGACATATAGAAAGAAGATCAAAAGAATAACCTATAAGAAGTATGAAAAACTAGATTTTGAAAGTATTAAAAGAGGTAGAGGACGACTACAAAAGTGTTGGAAAGAAACAATAAAGAATGATATAGCTTATTGTGAGTTAATTGCTAATATGACACAAAATAGGGCTCTGTTGAAACAAAGAATCCATGTAGCCGACCTTGTATAGTATGAGAAAAGACTTACTTCTTGGTGTAGTATTGTTTTGTACAACAAAATAGGTATTCATTCATGAACGAAGAAAAACGGTTCACTCCTGAGACCAGCTTGCTCCTTATGAGCCAAACAAGTTGGTCAGCAATAGAATTTTAGAATTTTAGCTTAGGATAATAATGCACCTTCTTATACATTTTGTGGCTATAGCACGCTAGCAATCTTCACCAAGAATTCGGACAGAATACGAATCAGGTCCTTTGCTCTTAATCTTTCCACTTCTTTGAATAACCATAAAAAGAAGGCTTTGATATCAAATGTGATAATAGAATGGTATTATTTTGTGTACCCATAAGGAAACAGATTAGCAAGTATATAATTACTAGAGAAAATAAATCACAGCAAGGTAGATGATAGAAGCTACCAACAGGACACCAGATTTAGAACAAAAGATTCACATAGGGACTTTACTAATATAGAAGAAAGTATATAAGCAAAATGAGTAAGTGTATAAGACAGTCTCTTCACCTCAAACAAAGCACCCGTACACTAGTTCCAATATATATATATATATATAAAGAGAGAGAGAGAGAGAGAGAGAGAGAGAGAGAGAAAATGGGAGTTGCCAAAAATCGAGCACTATTATCGGATTTTCGGCTTTGTTGGGCTTCAACCTCCTCTTGTAACAAAACAAGTTGCCTGACAGGGATTCCATACTAGGTAGTGTCAACTACATGGATTTTTGGCCACCATTCTTAAGAGAAGAAGATAAATAAACAAATATTGTATAATGCCTTTATTGGATGATTTTCAAAATACCAAAATATATTTGTTGAAGGTTATAGTTGTAGTCATGTTGTGGCATTAAAAACTATTTACTTAAGTGATAATTGTACTCATTAGTATCACATATAGTGGTTGTAAATCTTGAGTATTTTTTAGTTATATTATGGCATTAAGAACTACTAACTTAAGTGATAATTATGCTTATTAGTAGTACATATAGTGGTTGTAACTTTTGAGCATTTAGCATCATGGTATTAAAAGCTACCTTCTTGAGTGACAATTATATTTATTAGTAGCATATCATAAGTTACATTTTCATCATGTTTGTATATAGTGGTATTGTAAACAAGATTCATCCAACCTTTTCTCTTATTGTGTGACATTTCCTACTTAGTTTTTTAAAAGAGTTGTAAGTCATATTATAGCACTAATTAGATTCACACTATCATCATCTTTGCTTTACTTGTTTGTATATGTTTGTGTAAGACGAACCAAGGGACTTTGTTATATCATGAGGATGTTTGCTTGGGTCTATTCCCACACTAGACAGGGTCAACTACCAGTGGTGATAGATAAACCTGAATGTTAGTGTTTATCACGCCTCAGAGTAGTGCTACCCTAACCCTTCTTTTTAGATTGTTAAATTTGATCTCTCGAGTGCAGGCCACTCAATAATCATGCCATCTACAAGAAATCAACTCCAACAACCTTTCTGTTCATTGAAATAATTTCCATTCTTTCAATCATATTGGACAAGTTTCCAATTAACAAGCTCTGAATTTCCGCTGATTTGGTGCAAATGACATACCAAAATCAAATGTTGGTTTAGTGAGATTCTATCTGATTTGGTCTGCTACTCAAATCTTATAATAGCCTGTAGAAACGTGGGCACTCCACCAGCCACCGTAGGGCTCCTAAACAAGATGAACAAGCATCGGTTGTTTGTGACTCATTAGCGAACTAAAACTCATGCTTGTTTCAGCATGTCTGCTTGTTTGAGCAAGCAGATCATATTGAACAAGAACTTGCACGTCAAAGACAATTCTTAATATTTAATATACAGTCCTCATTGACTGAATTTTTCCTCATTTAAATAAAAAAAAAGTAATTACAGCTTTTGTCATCAAACTAAGTCATTCAGCATTGGATCATGTGTGTACCCAAACAATCAGTTGAGTTGGCATATCTTTCTAACAAAAAATACTCATTTGATCATGCATAAGTACTATATGTACTCAACAAAATGAGCCTTGAGCTTAATAGAGTTAGTTTGAACAAGTAATGTTCACGTTTCGTTCAGATAGCTTAATGAGATAGCGCATCTATGGCTTGTAAAATCACAACGTGAACGACCATAGGGCAAACCATACCACCTGTGGCTTAGATAACTCAATCGTGCTTGTTCGTCGTGGGGCTTTTCAATTCAGTAATCAGTAGCAAGCCCGTGCATGGGTATGTCATTAAGAGCTATTCATTGTGAAAAACCATTAGCTATTCACTGTGAAAAACCAGTGTTTTTTTCTTTTATCGTTACTAGAGGAGGCTTAAGCCTAACACACACATGCACCCTTTGGGAGTCGAACCCCACCAACAGCAACGGTGCTAGAGGCCCGTGCCGTTGAGCTAACGGTGCAAAAACCAAAGACTGAAAAACAAGTGATTTAATGTGTGGATAGTCGTACAAGTGCCTACCAACAGATAAAGGTACCGTTCGTATTACACCAACCTGTGGAATACAAAGAGTTGCACAGAAGATACCTTCGTCAAGATAATCCGAGAAAAGAGAAAAAGATCTCGTCATGGAAGGTCTAAAACTTCATTTCATCATAAATTCATGAGCCAAATGACGTGCATTCATGTACAGCGGAAGCAATCGTAAGAGCCAAGAGAGAGCCTGGAAACACCATCTAATGACTTGAAATCCCACCAATTTCATCATCATCGGCAATCATATCCACCAAAGAGAAGATATATGGGGCCCATATTCAAAAAGGAAGATATAAGGGCCCCACATTATGCTTGTAGTCAATGAGACCGCCACGTTTCTTACCACCCAAATGACTGCAGTCCCCACAAAAAGGCCCAGATATTAAAAAAAAGTTCACAAAACCAATGGCTACCCTTGCCCCATAAAGACCGACCACATCCTTTTTTTTCTAGTTTTATTCTGGCATCTACAAATAGGATTGTTTATCACAGCCATTCAGCTTCAGCTTCAGAGGAGTTTCTGTTCTACCCTCAGCTTCTCTCCCTCCCCACCAACTCTTTCGCTTTCTAAGCTGAAAGGCACTCCATGAAGTGACCAACAAGCTGAAACAGGATCAGTGAAGAGAATAAAGTTGAGTTTTCATGGCCTCTTTAGTTCCTTCTCGCTTCACCGTTGGGCACAGTCGCCCTGCCTCATTTTCTTATCTGTTTAGAACCAATTTTAGTTCTAACCTTGTGCAAAATGGAAGCTTTGAGCATGGTGGTAGGCCTAGGTTGGGAAATATTATGTGCACGATGGTGGGTAATGGCTTGTTCACACAAACAACTCCTGAAGTGAGAAGAATTATACCGGAAAAGAACAATAATGGACTCCCCACAGTGAAGATCGTGTATGTTGTGCTTGAGGCTCAGTACCAATCATCACTCACTGCGGCAGTGCGGAATTTGAATAGACGAGGTGAAAATGCCCATCAATGCCTGAAGTCATGAGGCTGAACAAGTTGGGGTCTTTCAGCATATCACAGCTTGGGCAATCCAAGAGCCCCTTTTTCCAGCTACTCAAGAAGAAGAAGCAGTCTTCTGCTGGGTTTGCTGATAGCATGTTGAAGCTAGTGAGGACATTGCCCAAGGTGCTGAAGTATTTGCCAAATGATAAGGCCCAGGATGCTAGGCTGTATATTCTTAGCCTGCAATTCTGGCTTGGTGGGTCGCCGGAGAATATTGAGAATTTCCTCAAGATGATCTCAGGGTCTTATGTTCCAGCATTGAAAGGGACAAAGATGGAGTATTCGGAGCCGGTTTTGTACTTGAACAGTGGGATTTGGCACCCTCTAGCACCTTGTATGTATGATGATGTGAAAGAGTATTTGAATTGGTATGGAACTAGAAGGGATGCTAATGAGAAGCTGAAGAGTTCAAATGCGCCAGTAATTGGTTTCATTTTGCAGAGGAGTCATATTGTCACTGGAGATGAAGGTCACTATGTGGCTGTAATCATGGAACTAGAGGCTAGCGGGGCTAAGGTTATTCCAATTTTCGCTGGTGGGCTTGACTTTTCAGGGCCAGTGGAGAGGCTCTTGATTGAGCCAATTACTAAGAAACCATTTGTAAATTCCGTAGTATCGCTCACTGGATTTGCCCTTGTTGGAGGCCCTGCAAGGCAGGATCATCCAAGGGCGGTTGAGGCTTTGAGGAGGCTTGATGTTCCTTACATTCCCGATTCAGGTGGCTCTTCAGGTTGCACTCCCGGAGCTCGATGGTGGGCTCGAACCAATTGTTTTCTCTGGTCGTGATGGAAGAACAGGCAAGTTTAGATTCTGAAATCAGTCCAATTTATTCCTGGCTTGTGTGCTTATCACTAGTTGTTGATTCTGTTCTTGCTTTCCATCTAATAGGAAAGTCTCATGCACTTCACAAAAGAGTGGAGCAACTCTGTACGAGGGCTATCAGATGGGCAGAATTAAAAAGGAAATCAAAGGTATGTGTACTCGATCAAATCTTTAATTTAATTCATTTCTTTCCTGCTGTTTGATTTTCTGCTTTCCTTTTTGTGTAGTACTTAACGATTTTGACAGATTCTCTTTTATTCTTTTGTTCATTCTTTAGTAGTTAACTAAAATTGAAGTCATATTTTTAGTAATTTGAATTTTTACTGCTCTTCAAGCAGTTGATATTAACATTATTTATGATCTAAGCTACTTTGGTGATGTTTCCATTTGATTAAGTTTTTAATTTGGATTGAAACTGTGTCAACAGGAGGAAAAGAAGATTGCGATCACTGTATTCAGTTTCCCTCCAGACAAGGGAAATGTAGGAACAGCAGCATACCTCAATGTATTCTCCTCCATTTTCAGTGTTCTACACGATTTGAAGAGAGCAGGATACAGTGTTGATGGCTTGCCAGAGACATCAGAAGCTCTCATTGAAGATGTAATTCATGACAAGGAAGCGAAGTTCAGCAGTCCAAATCTTAACATTGCTTATAAGATGAACATTAGGGAGTACCAGTACCTCACTCCTTATGCAAAGGCACTGGAAGACAGCTGGGGAAAACCACCAGGAAACCTCAATTCAGATGGTGAGAATCTGTTGGTGTATGGAAAGCAATATGGAAATGTATTCATTGGCGTCCAACCTACTTTTGGATATGAAGGTGATCCCATGCGCCTTCTGTTTTCGAAATCAGCAAGCCCACATCATGGGTTTGCTGCCTATTATTCATTTGTTGAGAAGATCTTCAAGGCAGATGCAGTACTGCACTTTGGAACACATGGGTCCCTGGAATTCATGCCAGGAAAGCAGGTTGGAATGAGTGATGTTTGTTATCCTGATAGTCTTATCGGAAACATACCAAACATATACTATTATGCGGCAAATAATCCGTCGGAAGCAACCATTGCCAAGAGACGTAGCTATGCAAACACCATCAGCTACCTCACCCCACCTGCAGAAAATGCAGGGTTATACAAGGGCCTGAAGCAGTTAAGTGAACTCATCTCCTCTTACCAGTCTCTGAAGGACACAGGCCGTGGCCAGCAGATTGTCAACAGCATTATTAGTACTGCCAAACAGTGCAACCTTGACAAGGATGTCAGCCTGCCTGACGAAGGTAAATTTTAGGCCTTTGATATTAGAAAGTAATCAAATTCAGATTGTTTATGTTAAATTTTATTTTGTCGCTTGGTAAGATGTAAAACTCATAAAAAAAACTCGTATGCACTTTGGATAAAAGCTTTTTCTATAGTTTGAATTAAAAGAGACCGCTTTTAGATGGATTAGCAAGAATTTTCTTTGAGAAAGGGGATGAATGGGTACCGGGATGATTATGTAGCAGTATTGTGACTATAAGGGGTCTAAGTTTAAATCCCTTGGTGGTTATCCCCATCTGGGGACTCGAGCTGCTAGATTTCTATATAGTTTTGGTAATTTATTCTCACAGTCTTTGAATCTAAATTAGGGTAGAGTTACTGAGAAGTACCATAAATAATATAGACTGTTTGGACTTTAGAAGAGTGATATAGTAGTAGATTTACATTCAAAAGTTATTAAGGGTAAGTCAAGGTAAGGCATGAGCAAATATAATCATTTTTCTTGTGCTTTGACTGATTATTACTTGTTCTTGAGCAGGTACAGAGCTAACATCTGATGAGCGAGACCTTGTCGTTGGTAACATTTACCGAAAGATCATGGAAATTGAATCTAGGCTCTTACCATGTGGTCTCCATGTCATTGGAGAGTCACCTTCAGCAATGGAAGCAGTGGCAACACTGGTCAACATTGCTGCCCTGGATAGACCGGAAGAAGGCATACAATCTTTACCAGCAATTCTTGCCATTGCTATTAACAGAGATATCCACGATATTTACAGAGGAAGTGATAAGGGGATCTTGGACGATGTCGAGCTCCTTCGACAGATTACTGATGCTTCACGGGGAGCCATATCTGCCTTTGTTTACCGGACCACCAATCAGCGTGGTCAAGTTGTAGATGTTGCAGAGAAGCTTGGAACAATTCTTGGTTTTGGAATCATGGCACCATGGATTCAGTATCTTTCCAAAACCCGGTTTGGCAGTGCTGATAAGGAAAAGTTAAGGACACTCTTTGCATTCTTAGGGGAGTGTCTGAAACTTATTGTAGCTGATAATGAACTTGGAAGTCTCAATCAAGCACTTGAAGGTAGCTATGTTGAGCCTGGACCAGGTGGTGATCCTATAAGGAATCCTAAGGTCCTGCCTACTGGCAAGAACATTCATGCTCTTGACCCTCAGGCAATTCCAACAGCTGCTGCCTTGGAAAGTGCCAAGATTGTGGTTGATCGATTGTTGGAGAGGCAGATGGCTGATAATGGAGGAAAGTACCCCGAAACAATTGCTGTGGTTCTGTGGGGAACTGATAATATAAAAACTTACGGTGAGTCACTAGCTCAAGTGTTATGGATGGTTGGGGTCAGACCTGTTGTTGATACCTTCGGGCGTGTAAACAAGGTGGAGCCTGTAAGTCTTGAAGAACTCGGTCGCCCTAGGATCGATGTTGTTGTCAATTGCTCAGGAGTTTTCAGGGACCTCTTCATCAATCAGGTACATAAAGCATCCCAGTTGAACTTAAAGTACTTAATGCTTACTACCAGTGCAGTTTTCTAAATGAAGGTACTAGAGAGCCGTTATATTTCAAAACAAAGAGTTTAAATTTAAAATCTGACTGACTAATTAGAGGGTCGGCAACAAGAAGCATTATTCATGTTCATTTACAATGACAAACTACATTGTATGCAGATGAATCTTTTGGACCGCGCTGTGAAGATGGTGGCTGAGCTTGATGAACCAGAGGAGATGAACTATGTGAGGAAACATGCAGCTGAGCAAGCAAAGGAACTTGGAGTGAGCATAAGGGAGGCTGCGACACGCATCTTCTCCAATGCCTCTGGTTCTTACTCCTCAAATGTCAATCTTGCAGTTGAGAACTCATCATGGAATGATGAGAAGCAGCTTCAAGAAATGTATCTTACTAGGAAATCCTTTGCTTTCGACTCGGATGCACCAGGGATCGGCATGATGGAGAAGCGCAAGGTGTTTGAGATGGCACTCAGCACTGCTGATGCCACCTTCCAGAACCTGGATTCTTCCGAGATATCACTCACAGATGTAAGCCATTACTTCGATTCAGACCCGACGAACCTAGTGCAGAACCTGCGCAAAGATAGCAAGAAACCAAATGCATACATTGCTGATACAACTACTGCCAATGCACAAGTGAGGACACTGTCTGAGACAGTGAGGCTTGATGCAAGGACTAAGCTTCTGAATCCAAAATGGTATGAAGGGATGCTGGCAAGTGGGTATGAGGGAGTAAGGGAGATTGAGAAGAGGCTGACCAATACTGTGGGTTGGAGTGCTACATCTGGTCAAGTGGACAATTGGGTCTATGAAGAAGCCAACTCCACATTCATTGAAGATGAAGAGATGCTCAAGAGGCTCATGAACACCAACCCAAACTCATTCAGGAAGTTGATTCAGACATTCTTGGAGGCCAATGGACGTGGCTACTGGGAGACCTCAGAGGAGAACATTGACAGGCTGAGGCAGCTCTATTCGGATGTCGAAGACAGAATCGAGGGGATCGATCAATGAGGTTGTGTTACAAAGAAACCTGTATCTCATGCAAGGAGTTGTTCAAGACACTTATTCTGGTGATTGCAATTGCTTCAAATCTTCTGTATCAAATGTCCATAAGTATTACCCTATTGAGTCATCTTGGATAAACAGCAAGTCATTTTCCTCCTGCAAAATTCAACCACATTTAGAACAGCAGACTTAACTGCTAACATGGCACATGATGCCGACCCTGTCTAGTATGGAAAAAGGCTTAGTTGTATTTAGAAAAGGAGATGGGGTTTTTGAACCTAATGAGTATAAGCTTTTGCATGTTCTGGCAAGAAAAAATAGGGTGGCCGGTGCAATATATTACTATTCTATTCTTTACAAAATAAACCAGAGGGGCCTTACCTTATGTTTTACCCATACTAGGTGGGATCGGCTAGACCACATGAGGATTTGTTAGGTGGACACCCATCTCAATATTATTCTCACTCAAGCATGGTTGACATCAAAGTCCAGATGGGACCGATGCATTAATGCTAAAAATACCATACTCCTTATGACACAACAAAGTTTTATGCTGGTTATCAGCTACAATGTGCAACCCTCCTTTTTTGGGTTTCAAAGTGTCCACGCAGAACTCCGCCCATGTAAGGGATCACCCTTGTATTGCTGGTCCCAAGCCCGAATAAAGGAGGAGGGTTGTGTTAGGCTTCCGACAGCCAACGTAAAACTTCGTTGGATTTTTATAACATGGATTACAAAAATTATGAGCATTGCTTTGGGGCGTCCCCACCTAGCGACGTGCTGCAGAGCCCGAATGAAATAAGAAGTAAGCAAGGGCCACTACATTTTCGCCTGAATGTAGTGAATTAATTGCAGAGAGGGTTATCACATCATGGACGAGTGTGGGTAAAGAAGTTAGTCTAGCTACATTACCGCCCGAATGTAGTGAAAATTTTTCAGAGAGGTCTCCGTATTTTGATTATGGACGGATGCGGGGGGTAAGGAAGCTAGTCCTAGATAATAAGATTTGTATTGGTTCTTGGAATATCGGAACATTATCGAGCAAGCTAATGGAGGTGGTAGATACTATGATTCGGAGAAATATTCATATTCTATGTTTACAAGAGACAAAATGGGTTGGAGAAAAAGCAAACGAGATAGAGGATACATATTTTAAATTATGATACTCAGGTAAAGAAAAGGCTCGAAACGGAGTTGGTATTATCATAAATAAAGATTTAAAGGAGAGTGTAGTAGATATACAATGATACGGTGACCGAATCATGACGTTGAAATTAGTGTTAGGAGCAGAGGTTTTGAATATAGTTTGTGCTTACGCACCCCAAGTAAGACTAGAAGATAGTATAAAGACTGTTTTTTGGGAAGAGTTAGATAAGGTGTTTCAAAAGATTCCACAAAGGAAGATGATTTGTTGAGGAGGAGATTTAAATGGACATGTCGGTAAAGAGGCATTACGATATCAAGGTATTCATGAAAACTTTGGTTTTGGGGATATAAACGAGGAAGGTAGGGAGATTTTAAATTTTGCTATGGCATTTGATCTCTTTATAGTTAATACAATCTTCAAAAAATGAGATGAACATTTAATTACTTATAAGAGTGGCTTATCACAAACACAAATTGATTACTTTATTTGTAGAAAAAAAGATAGAGTGTGTTGTAAAGATTGTAAGGTAATTCCAGGAGAAAGCTTAACCACCCAACATCGACTTTTAGTTATGGATTTACAAATAAAAAAATGGACAAAGAAGAAAAGAGTGCATCGAGCTATTCGGACTAAATGGTGGAACCTCAAAAGCGAGAAAGAAGATATATTTAAACAGAAAGTCCTTCAAGGAGATGTTTGGAATTATGTTGGCACACCCTATGATATGTGGAACAATATGGCTATACATATTAGGAAAGTGGCGAAAGATGTGTTAGGGGTATCTAAGGGAGGTGTACCGGCACAAAAAGAAGCTTGGTGGTGGAGTGAAGTAGTACAAAATAAAATCAAGGCAAAGAGGGCATGTTACAAATTACATTATGCTAAGAAAACTAGCGAAACTTTAGAAGCTTATAAGAAAGCAAAGATGGAAGCGAAAAATACCGTTAGTGAAGCAAAAGCTAAGAATTGGGAGGACTTATATAAAAAACTCAACTCAAAAGAGGATGAAAGAGATATTTTTAGGATAGCTAGGGCTATAGATAAGAAAACTAAAGATCTTAATTATGTTAAATGCATAAAAGACAAGGATGAAAAAATTCTAGTGGCAAATGATGATATAAGAAATAGATGGAAAAACTATTTTTATAATCTTTTTAATGAAAATAAAGATGTTAGTATTAGTTTAGGAGATTTAGCAAAGTCAGAAAAGTATATAAACCACAATTTCTATCGACGTATTCAAAAGAATGAAGTCAAAGAGGCTCTTAAACATATGAAGGGTTGTAAATCGGTAGGACCATATAATATTCCTATAAAAGTTTGGAAAATACTAGGAGAAATAGGAATCACTTGCCTCACAAGACTATTTAATGAAATAAGGAAAAACCAAAAGATGCCCGAGGAATGGAGAGCAAGTACACTTATACCCATATATAAGAACAAGAGAGACATTCAAAATTGTGCGAATTATCGAGGTATCAAGTTAATGAGTCATACTATGAAATTATAGGAAAAAATTATCGAACGCAGGTTAAGACAAGTATCAAGTACAACAGAGAACTAATTTGGATTCATGCTAGGCAAATCTACTATTGAAGCGATTCACCTTTTGAGACGTCTTATGGAACATTTTAGAGCAAAAAAGAAAGACCTTCACATGATATTTATTGATCTAGAAAATGCTTATGATAGGGTACCGAGAGAGGTTCTTTGGAAAACTTTGGAAAAAAGAGGTATCCCATTGACATATATTAACCTTATAAGAGACATGTATGATGGTGCAAAAACATGTGTGAGGACTCATGAAGGAACGACAGACTTCTTTGAAGTTAATATTGGGTTACATCAAGGATCAACTTTAAGTCCATACTTATTTATAATGGTGATGGATGAGTTAACAAAACATATTCAAGATGAAGTAACTTGGTGTATGTTATTTGCAGATGACATTGTATTAGTGGAGGAGTCTAAGGAAAAAGTTGATAGAAAAATTGGAACTATGGAGAGAAACATTAGAAAGCAAAGGCCTCTGACTTAGTAGAACAAAGACAAAATATATGGAATGTAAGTTTGATCATTTGGTTACTTCAGAGGACATAGAAATTAAAATAGGCACATATTACATTCCTCAGAAGGAAAGTTTTAAATACCTAGGGTCAATTTTTCAGAGTGATGGAAGAATTGATGGAGATGTTACACATAGAATTAATGCTGGTTGGTTAAAATGGAGAGGAGCATCATGTATTCTTTGTGATAAGAAAATACCATTAAAATTAAAAGGTAAATATTATAGAGCAGCAATTAGGCCTGCCATGTTTTATGGTTCTGAGTGTTGGGTAGTTAATCATTAACATGTACAAAAGATGTTTGTGACAGAAATGAAGATGTTGAGATGGATGAGTGGTAATACAAGAAAAGACTGTATACATAATGAGGTTATTAGAAACAAATTAGGAGTGGTATCAATAGAGGATAAAATGAGAGAACATCGTTTAAGATGGTTTGGACATATAGAAAGAAGATCAAAAGAAGAACCTATAAGAAGGTTAGAAAAACTAAATTTGGAAAGTATTAAAAGAGGTAGAGGATGACCACAAAAGTGTTGGAAAGAAACAATAAAGAATGATCTAGCTTATTGGGAGTTAACTCCTAACATGGCACACGATAGGGATCCGTGGAAACAAAGAATCCATGTAGCCGACCCCGTCTAGTATGGGAAAAGGCTTAGTTGTTGTTGTTGTTGTTGTTGTTGTTGAAGTGCCCACGCAGATGATCCCTTATACGGGTGCAATTATACATGAGGGGCAAAAAAAGAAGTTGAAATCATATTTCAAGCGTAGGTCCTCCTTCCAGTTGGTGCAGAATTGTACTACTGCAAATCCATGACTTGAAATGCATCACATTTGGTTGTTTCGTGAAACGGGCTTCTGTTGATAACTTGAGATTCAAAACTTGCGAGGCATAACGGATCTAAGGAGTCAAAGAAATTATTTAGCGTACGAGTGTTCTTAAACACATTGCAACATAGAATGCATTTTTACGAAGAACGAATCACATAGATATAGTCTTCATGACCGAGACCTCTTTGAATTGATTAATCAGATTTATTTTCTTATAACAAATCATTAAAAGGAGCCCAATAGTAACAGAAAAATGCAAGTAGTTGATGTCATAGGCTTTGGACAGTCTGAGCACTGGCTAGTTAATTAGAAAAATGCATGGAGCACGCAGATGGTTAGCTCATCTGGAAGGGCTCCTCTAGGTGTTTGAGTGCTTCGGCAAGGAATACTTTTGTTCGTATCGTGTTATCTTAAAAAAAATTACAGTTCTTTGTTTCCTTCAACATTTACAGGTCCTCCTTTTACTCTTTTTATAATCATCTAGTGTCTCCATTATGTTCACTAGAGCTCCATCTAGATACATGGTGAAACGTCTATCAACCACCATTAAGTGTCATTTCATTGTGTTAGTTCAACTTTTTCTTATATAACCTCATTTACGAATCTAATCTTTCCTTTTTGTTGCTATACATCTACCTTTTAATGGTCAATGACTAGAATATACTGCATGATGGACCATTTTCGGTCCTACTAGCTGCTTCATAATATTACTTTCCAATTTGATGGATCTCTGAGGAGACTTTATGCACCTCACATGTTCATCTATTGTTTTGGATCATTGTCCCTTGAGCATTTAAAGTCAACTTTTCGGGAGTTGCAGTGTACAACACTATAACACCTTAACATGAACATGAATAACAATGTTGCCGTGAATATGTGCATGCAGGAATACTATTACAGCCATGAACATGTGCATGCAGGCACAGCAACAAAAAGTATACGAACTCTTGTTTCTTGTTCCTGTCCGTACCTGAGCAAGCAGCCCTTCCCTGTAGTGGAAGAACTGTAGCATGATTGTCCAACCCACATAACTCAGGGACACTTGCATCCTCCAGACACCTTGCACCAGCTTCGCTTTTACCTATCTGCCGCACACCCTTAGGATGGCTCCTGCATCTATCAACTAAGGTCTCCACATGGTTTTCATACACTGCACGTTCACTTGAAAAGACACCCAAGAGAGAGCGAGAGAGAGAGAGGTGGAAGAACAAAAATTTACCTTAATCACATTATCATTACAAATGGAAACAAAGATACCAAAAGAAAAGGACAAAAATACCAATAATTCTCACTAGAAAAACAATTTCCTATTACCATCACTCACCCAACCCGTTTCCATTAGCAACAGCACATATTGTGGAGAACATTGAGGTGCAAAAGATCTTAGGAGAAGACCTGGGCTCAGTGCCACTGCCACAATTTACAGGGCCTGATCAGGCTGCATGCTTCCAATACATGAGGCAGTTCAGACTTTGGATCAGTTGGTTCGATGGACCGAGCACTTAAGAGCCTCAGTCAGAGCATCCTCATCGTTCTCTTCTTCAGAGTGACTTTTAATTCAGGCAGTTAGAGTCCCTCATCTAAACCCTATATCTTAATTTGACAGTTCATTACAGAAGTCCAAGCTTCTCTCTATCAACTCTGCATGGTGAAAGCAAAAAAGTCGAAAGCAAAAGCTGGATACTGATACTAGGATGAACTTCCTGCCACCTTCTTCCGAACAACTCTCTTCCTGCGCACCTTGTTTGGGGTTGCTGTTTGTGCGGACTCCTCATTACCCTGCTTGACGCCAAGAATTCCAAGCCCAGACACTATGGCACTCTTTGAAATGAACCATTTTGGAGTAGGGTTAGTGTTGATGCTCTCCACAGGTCGATCATAGGCCTTCAATAGGTTGTCTGATTGAGTTAGAGGATCGACCTCCACTCCGAGCCATGCAAGCCGAGATGCTTCCCCAAGTTGGATATTCATCAGTCTGCGTTCATGGGGACATTTTTTCAACTGGTAGCCAAAAACCATCAAATGATTTGTTTGACAGGAAAGAATGGATAGTATTGGATCACCACAAAAGAATACAAGCATCAAGTTGCATAAAAGGACAGCAACATTTCCCAGTAGACAATTTTTTGTTTGCCTTCGTGTGGGATCCTGTTTTAGATATGTTCAAACTAATGAACCAGAATGACAGTTTTGATTTAGCACATGCTTTAGGAATAGTTGTCATCTCATTCGGTTTAGTGTATTGTAAACCACAGTAAATCTATATGCAAGATAGTATGAGTGTCTGTGCATGCACATAGCCCCTAACCCCAAAAACCTAGTAAAGAAAGGTCCGAGCACTGGCAAGTACTAAACAAAGTTAAGAAGATTGGCACGTAAGGATTCAACCACAACCTCGTGCTGTGGTCACCTTTCAAATTACAGAAAGAAGCTCTATCTGAAAGCCAAGCCAAGCGTGCCTTGTGCTTTGACGGATGGACTTCAAGTGCAATAGTGGAAACTGGCTTAATATGATTACAAATTTAGCAACTAAGGACCAAGCTTATCTTGATCCTGGCTCATGTGCAGCTTAACCTGCATGACCAAAAAACTCTAGCATCGTCTGACAAAATTGAAGACAATAGTACGATTTATCACGTCCAGCTTTTAAAATTGAAAAGCATAAACTACTTTTCACTTGTTCAGGGAAGATTTCTGAATTGCAAATCGCTGCATTTGATCTCTTTGCAGAGGAAGAGTAAAACCCAAAGAATCTGAACTGGGTAAGGCAAATAGTAAATGAAACTCTATCCATTACCATTAGAAAGCCAGGGCTGCATTTTAGAGACCATTTGGATCAGTTCGTCTACTTATGTTGCATGTACTGTTGAGGCACCCATGCACTAGAAAATAGTGTGTATGTGTGTGTGTGTGAGAGAGAGAGAGAGAGGAACCAATGCCACAGTAGGTGAGAAGCACTCATTGAAGAATCACTCATGCGGAAGAACCAACAATCACACAAACTTGGAAAATATTCAGTACCAGTCTTAACGAGAAGTTTAGCATGATAGGGCATTTATTTGCCCCAGAAATCAGATGAGAAACAAATGGCTCAAAATCACAACGGACACCAAAACTACAAGCATCTTAACTACTCAACATCAACATATATAAGCTGAATATTACATGAATTACTGATCAACATTAAAACGCATCTAAGAAAGGAGTTGGCCAGAAAATATAAAGCACAAAACAGTCCACCCAAGGGAACCAGAAATTACGCTTTACTGACTATAAAGTAGGCACAAAGACGAGTGTTACACCAAAAATGAAAGGCCAAAAGCCTCATCCATGGATTAAAATAAATAAATTACCAACGTTTATTTTAATAATTAATCAAGTTATTCTATTGAAGAATACTTTGTACAAAGATATCATGAACAATTACATGAAATAAGGGTGAGTTAGAATTCTGCAAGGAGCGCGTAACTGGTTTTTGCTGTACAGATATAAATATATGATTAACAGAGCAAAAACATGTTACAGGCATGAAATAAGAAAAACAACTGCAAACATTTGATCTCACGAGTACTTAAGGTTCAAAGTTGACACAATCATCTGACACATTAGAGAGACACAAAAGTCAACAGGCAGCTAAACACGTATTAGTAGAAGGTTTTACCTAAATGCAGTGCTGAAAAATATCACCACTCCAAGAACATCAAAGTGATCAAGCATTGCTCTGTCAACTCCATACAGAAATTGGTACCGCAGATTTGCATAGAGGCCTAAAAATGCTCCATATCCAAGAATATTGGTATTGATTGTAGGCAATGTTACTGAGATCCTGTAATATAACTCAAAGGATTGTAAGTACGTAAAGACAACACCAATTTGGAGTGCACATTATCAACTAGAGGGAGGAAAATGAAGCACCTCCCCTCTTTCTTCGAGGCCAAAAATTTTGACAAACAACCTTGAACTGCTCCACCAGCCATTCCAACCACACATAACTGTGCAGCTTTATAAAATAAAGAATGAATTCTTTTCTGTAAATCAAATTCTCTAAGAGGATAATTCTTCTCAAAGATATTGTTTGGAAGCTTCTGTAAAGTATTCTGCAAATCAAACAGGAAGGTATTTCCATACGAACGACATGGAGCAAGTGACCAGACCATGAAAGCATTACAGGCTGAGACTGTCAAAATGTTAACAAGAGCAAGATCCCACTCTTTCTTTAGCCTGAAAGCAGATAATCTTTATTAGTGATAGATGGTTGATAAGATGAGAGAAATAACAAATGATCACTTTAAAAGAATGATAAAAGATGAGGAGTTACACTTAAAGAATAAAATCAGTACCTTCCCTTGCGATTCTGGAATTCCCACCAAGCAGTACAACCAATTGTTGAAACTTGTTCAAGAAGCATTTTATACAGGAATGAGGGATCTGCAAGCATTCTGCAGGAAAAAAAATGTTCAAGAAACTAAGGATACTGCTCAAGCACTAGGATCTGAATGATCCTTCCCAGAAAAACAACTGAATAGCCTTCAAAAACATGAAGCAAGAATATGACTCCACAAAGAACAAAGTATACAAAAGGTGTACCAAGAGTATGATAAGGAATTCAGGTGGCCTAAGGAAATCAAAGTAAAAAAAAAAAGTAAAAGGATTGCACGTCAATGTGAGATTTAAATGTTATAATGGTTTTTTGAAGAAAAAGGAAAAAAACTGATAAGATATAAACTAACTGAGAGCGACAGCTACCTGCCAATGAAAGCTCTCGATACTGATTGCGGAAGAGACCGTGAAATAAACCTTGTCGTAGTTGGTCTTGCTGTAATCGATAAAAACTTCACCATCTGAGCAGAGCTAACTAAACCCTGGAGGAGGATAGAGTAAACTAGTTATGATAAGCTGCTATCAGGTCCTACAGTGGCACAGGGACAGAAGTGTACCATTTCATAAGCCTGACGAAGTCCAGCAGGTAAATGCATCATTGTCTTAGACCATTCTTGCAGAACTGCATCTACAAACTTCCGATCAAAAAGCTGAGGACAATGGCTCATGTTAGTCACACATGCTCGACATGCACAACCTAGGTCAACAAAAGGACTAACCAACAAACCTCTTGAAGAACAAGTCGCCTCCTAAACAATCCTCCTTCATCCCCTTCATCCCCTTCTTCAAAGTCACCAAAATAGTCATCATCATCACCACCATCATCACCACCATCACCACCACCATGATTATTCTGCTTGCCAATGTTACCACCACCGCTCCCATCTGCTAACTAAAATTTATCAAAACATCATTAGAGATCAGATCATTGAAGTAACGCATGCACTTTGGCAAGAACCAGTTTATGGAGGTTCTCAATTTATAGTGGAAAGACCAATTGAATGTCCAAAGAAATGAACAAGGATAACACATCACAAAATACTGAAATTCACAGCGAACATGCATCTCATCATGGCATGACTCATTCACTTATATACCAATTAGAATGGCCTAACTCATGCAAAATCAGTCGAGGGAAACAAGTTTCCTCAAGAGGTACCAAAGTGACAAGTCAGTGCAAGTTAATCAACTTATCAAAAAACCACCCAGGTCATTAATTATATTTCTACCTTCTCCAGAAGTAGCACCTCTGTTAAAGCTGAAATTGTAGAAGAGATTAAGTGCCTTTATGAGCAATAACATGACATAAACATAGGAGCGCAGACATTCACATGAGAACACTCCATGAAATTAAGGTCTATCATGTCATGAATTTCTCTAGCAGCTTCAAATAAGCACATTTCTTTGAACACACACACACATATGCATGCTTATATGAGCAGTTGAACACACATGGTGCATGTACATGCACGAAAGTTCCTTCACAAAAATTGGAAAAAATCAAGAACAATTGTACTGCAAAGAACCTGCAACAAATAGTCAATGAATAAAGAGAACCAGAACTTATGGAATCAACAAAAGTGAAAAAGAAAAAAAGAACTTTAATATCACAATTGATAATACTTTTTTATATGAATCTAAGGACTCATATTGCTTTTGCAAGGACAAGATATTTGTGAAATTTGCACTGTTCAGACCTTAGTACTTTGAAATTGATCCAAGTCTGTGAAATTCAGTCCACCTCCTATATACAATTTCAGCAGCATCAACTGATGACCAAGACTCGAGGTCAGAATAAGAAACAAATAACATTGGTCACACAATTATTAATTTCACATAATTCACAATGACACTTTCCCATTCATACTTGATCAGGTTTGCACATTATGCTCTTTCCCCTACCACATGATTTGTATAATCCATTCGTGAGCATGCCACAATAGTAAGCAACACCTTGCAACATATTTAGACCAAAATCACCAGAAAATGGATCTACTTATAGCTCTGCATTTGATAAATTCTGTACCACACAGAATAAAGTCCTCTCTGGCACTAGGTAATATCTACTAATAAACTCTTAGTAACCATTTTTCATCTATCTTGGTTCATGCATATCAAAATCCAAAAGATCAAGACCATTACATGGTTTCTTTCAAAGGCACTGCACCTCCCTCAGTCACTTTTTTAGTGTAGATCCTCCAACTTATCTACACTTACGCTCCATTTGGTTGTCTTTTTTTAATAGATCACTCCATTTGGTCATCCTCCAAATATTTGAAGTTTTAAATCATTAATATTTTCTCATTTTGTCTTTTATCGGTGTTGGATTGACCTATTTACGACCTTCTCATTCAATAACCAATCTTTCTTGTGTGATTAAACTCGTCCTTTGTGCTACACTATGCAACTGATCTTGCTACTTAAGTATTTGCTCTCCAATGTGAGTGACATATTAAAGAAACATCCAAAACACCTCGTCATTTTGTCCAACATACATTAAAGAATCAATTCTTTGTATAACACATTCATGAAACATCTCATCTTGTTGAACTCAAGTAATATTTAATTTGCAATTTCAGACAAAATTGTGTTTTAGCTGGATGGCAATGCCAACCTACCCCATGGATACCCAATCTGCCTTCCCCACTCTTGGAAAGGTTGTGGAGGGGGAGGTATGTCATGTGGGATGGGGCGGGGCAGGGCAAGGCATGATAGAATTTATACTAAATCCACCATAGTCTTGTGGTATCTATGTTAACAGCCCATTTAACCAATTTTTCATCTCATAAAGATTTCTTCGATATCATGCGGTCACATGAACTACATATGTTATATTAAATCAATTTAATACGATATAGTTACATGGACCACTCATTACCAAACCTTGGCTAAAATGCTTAGCAAGTAAGTTAATGTCATAGTAGCACAACACTTTCCCCCTGCCCCCCTCCAAATTTCCTCTTATTTGTCAAATACCTTTGTCATCAGACTAAAAATATACTAACATTGATGGCAATTTGGACCTGCTTGATGGGGATGGGGTGGGAGCAGGTTTGAGGTAGACCAACCCCGCCCCGCACCGACCCACCCCGGAGTATATATACTTAAGTTTCCACCTTAGGTTTCTTTCGTTCGCTGAACAGGGGAATCCATCCAGGGCTGCCACAACTTTCATTCATGCATCCTTCCATCCAGGGAAGCCGCAACTTTCATTCATACATTCTTCCATTCTTTCAATTGATGTGTTCTTCTTCTTTTTTTCCAATTGATGTGTTCTTTAATGGTGGGAGAAAATTCTATCTCATAGCTTAGATCAACAACTTCTGATTTCATTATGAAAAGGAAGTTGGATGAAGACGCAATGGAATCAGTAACATTGAAATGTTCTCTTGTGTTCAAACCTTGCTACCTCTGTAACCTGCATTGCAGTGACATCACGTGAACGTCTCCTCTGCTAATAATATGAGTGAAGATGATGGCCCTTGATTTTAATTCTGTCTTTATTTCATCATAGGATTGCTTAAGTAGTAATAAGATTCTTAGATGCATAAATATGTGTACTGTTATATGGATTCCTTCTCTCCTACTCCCTTCACGCTATTGCTATCTTTTTTGTACAAACACTATTGTTACTTTAGTTGGATCCTTAGATCATGATGTATGTAGCAAAGCAACACAGAGAATGAGATACCGTGAGGTGATGCAAACTTTTTCGCATCATGGTAAAGCTATCTCTTTTGTTAGTTATAATAATGTTTTTGAGACCATAGGGCTTTATGATTTAGTGATGCTATGAAACCATAATGCATCTGCTAGCGCTTCCTGTTCCTCCTTGGTGAACTTAAATTATTGGTGCTCAGTTGAGTTCTTGCTTTGGGGTGACTCTGAAGAGCTAACCACAAGGTTTATATGGGGCGGGGTGGGTTAAATGAGGTGGTTGTGGTCTGGGTGCAGGGCTTGGACTTGGAGACACACGGGGCGGGGCAAGGCAGGGCAAACAAAAGAAATTTTTGGGCGAGGCGGGGTTGGGTGGAGCCCCTACCCGCCCCACTGCCATCCCTAGTTTCCGCTGGTTGGATGCATCAGGGAGCACACCACAATCCGCCTCATTGCCATCTCTAGTTTCATCTTTTACCATATAGACTTCATGTCAGCCATCATTCTCGATGTACAATCTGTATACTCAATTTTGTTGTACTAAGTCAAAAGTTGAGAACTTACAAAATTTGGTTGCATAAATCAACTTTTCTACTTAACTTTTCTTTAATCTTACGACCAAAACAATATCATTAGCAAGTAACTTATACCAAAGTAATTGAGCTTCAATGTGTCTAGTTGATTCAGTTATAATCAAAACAAAGAAATATCAGCTATATGTTTGACCCTTGGGATAAAAGTAATTCAGTTACCTCTGTTCGAGTCCTTCCATTAGCAGCTACTCTATTATAGAGTATCCTTTATAAGGTTGATATATGTAATGAGAACCATGCCTCACAATAGCATCATAAATCCAAATATTAAAAAGAGACCTAATGCAGGACCTTCCTCTTGGCTATATGGTGTTGCAATCGAACCAGAAGTAAAGAGTACAACCTACACAGCAAGCTTGTTGGGCATGAAGCTGAAGCAGTTCCTTACCGATCCAAAAGGCTTGTCTTTGTTTGCCCTCTACCCATTACTTTCATCAAAACTGAATTGAATGGTGTGACTCGTCAACTAAATTACCTTTGTAGTTTATATACTTTAGAATGTGTAACTTTTTCAGCACAGAATCAAAATCTTCACCAACCCACTCATCATCACTCAATGGGGTCATGAAAAGCAATTGTTAGGTTCCTTTAGGCTTCCGGCAACAATTTGAATTCAAAAGTGTGCCACCTTTGACACAATTATTGCCCACACCAAATTTGATAACCATGCAACTAAAGGGCATCTATACTGTTGTGAAATTTCATCTTCAATTTGACACCCCCCATTAAGCAGATATCAACCTCAAAACCCATGGTAAGACTATTTTAACAGGTCAAATTAAAAGGCATCGACCTGTCACTACAGTGACCCTTGGTCTTATCCTTCATCAGTGACTCTTAGAATAACACTGGGCCAAAGCATACCCCAAAATAAGGTATATGTTCTACATGCAACTTGCAAACAGAAAACTCAACTAAGAACATGCTCAAGCCACGGTGATGTTACTGCAGTAGTTGTTTGATGATAGATACTCATTCTCAGAGCATCACTTTGCAAGAGGCAACAGACTGTCATCCCATTCTGCTCCACGTTCACCAGTTTGATGAAGTTGATCCTTCAAAACCAATAACTCAAGCATCATTGTAACTTCACCAAGATAAGTCCCTTCCATTCCAGTCTCTGTTTGGCCCAAACTCCAAACCACCCTCATAGTTCAAGTGTACAATCCAAGACACGTCTAAAGCGAGAGAATGTCATCTAAGAAAACCGAGAGTAACAGGAGAGGCGGATATCTCGCACTTAGGAATTCCTTTCTCCAAGAGGATACGTGTTTTCGCTCATTTTCTATGTTCAAGAGTGCACTTCAACCCATTTCCAGAGCATCACAACCTAAACATCAATTATCCAACTTCCGCTAGACCGACATACATGACAAATTCACTTATCCTAGAGAACTCATAGAGATACAGAGCCCAAAGACAGCGAAATACACATCAGTTCCATGAAATAACAATTCAGATTCTATTGGGCGATTTAACAAGACATGTGGGGATACACGGAACGCTGAAGAAAGGAAAACCAAGAAACGGAACGGAACTTACAAGAAGAGGCGGATTACCTGAGGGCTAACTTTTGACTTCTGTTTCGCCAAATCGAGCTTCCCCTTCTCGAGCGTCACGGTGCCGAAAGCGCCAAACTCGCGCTGCTTCATCACTGGTCCAACCACACCCGAAGAAGAAGAAGACGATGAAGCCGCGCCGTCCGTTCTGTCCGTCGATATCTTCCAGCAACGCTCAAGCGACTTCCTTGGGTCCGCCTCGACGACGGCCCTAATCCGGCGGGACACCGCAAAACCTAATCGCCTGGCGGGACGACGGACGCCCATCACCAGCAAAGCGGACGACTCTCCATCGACCGACCGGTGAATCATCTGCGAATTAAGAGGCATCAAGAGCGACGACGAAGATAACAAAGACTGAGCCATCTCGCCCCCTTCACGGTGACCTCAGGCACATGGAAGAAAGAGAGACGAAGAAAGCCACAAGAGGACGGAGAAATGGAGCTAGAACTAGGGATTTGACGGAGGATTATGATCGGAATTAGGGCAAGGGTTTTCTAGCACTCTCTCTTCCTTGGAGAGAGAAAGAGTGTGTGCGGGAATGGTGGTGGAAGTTAGACGAGAAGCTGTCTGATCTTCCGTTTCCTCTCTCTTCTGAAACTGCCCCACCTTATCCCCCTTCGGATTCTTGGATCGAGATCCACGTTTCGGATCCATGGATGACCCAGGACCCTTAACTGTAGGGACGGGCAAATCAACCGAACGAACCAAACAATCCTTGGCTTGTTTTCTTAGACGAAACAAACGAGCTAACTGCTAGCGAACCGCCTTCGTTTGAATGGTTCGTCGTCCTTTTACGAGTATCAACGAACGGAGTTAGAGAGAACATACAACAAACAACAAAATTAAGCTTTTTCCCATATTAAACGGGGTCGGCTACATGAATTTTTTGTTTCTACGTAGTCCAATCATGTGTCATTCTAAATCATTCTTTATTGTTTATTTTCAACACTTTTGTGATCGTCCTCTATTTTTTTTAATATTTTCAAAATCTAGTTTTTCGTACTTTCTTATTGGTTATTCTTTTGATCTCCTTTCTATACGTCCAAACCATCTTAAATGATATTATCTCATTTTATCCTCTTTTGAGAACATATTTCCTTTAAAATCTTCTTTTGAAAAAAAAAAATTAATACGATAATTACTTTAGTATCATGGCTTAAGTGAAAATTAAATTAGAATTATCAGTTACGAACGATCGAACCAACTACAAACTGCTTGGTCCATCTACCAACCCTACTTAACTCATAACAAGTATCTTATACAGGGAACACGGTAACGAATCTTCCCTTTTTTTCTTGTATGTATTTTGTGTAGAGATAAAAAAAAATTATGTAGAGGCACATGGATCACGTATAAACAACCCCTAACATTGTTTAACGGAGGTTCTCAAAGTTGGATTCGATTCATCGTGTCAACTCCTAATACAGTAATTATTGATTTAGACTTAAACGTGTTTGTAAGTTTTGAAGTGGTTTCGTGTTTGTTACAGAGTGATACTAATACTTGAATTTTTGTACAAAACAAAGTATCAACACGAAATAGAATGAGACGCGTTTTCATATGAAGCTACTAGTTTCAGTTTATATAAATAATGTTAAAATCCATCAATCTCATCGATTTTTTCAAAAACACATACATGACTATGTAATATAGTTACAGGGTTAAACATCAAAATATTTATCATGTAATAAAAAATTTATCTATTTAATATCTGTATTTATTTGTAATTTAAAAGTATAATTCTAAATAAATGTATTTTAAACATGTGCATAATAACTGGATACGGTATGTGGTCATGTCACACGTGTGTGCGTGCGAACTGATGCATGTGCCTGCACCAAACTTGTTTGGCGAGGGAGGAGGCTCCGCCATTCGATTGATGACGCAGTACGATTGGTGAGGCTGGACCGGTAGGTCACATATCGGAGAGATCGTCTGACCAAGCGGTGGACTCAACGCATTTATTAGCTGGTGCCACTTGGCATCCGTTAAAGGTAGGCTTGATAAACATGTGATCAAGGCTGCGTACCAGATGAGCTGTTCATAGGATGGCGTGTTTCCTTCTTTGTGCGATGCCATCTCGGGTTCGTGTTTAACATGACCCGATTGATTGTCTTGTGTCATGTTGGGTGGGCGAGGACTCTGACTTTTCAGGTTACGCTCGTCTTGGTTTCACAATTATGTCTTACATAATTGTTACCGACTTCCTGTTCTGATTATTTCTGCATCAAGTAAGTTTCTGTCGAATATTGCTATCTAGTTGCTATTATTTTTACACACATAAACATGCGTGCACACACACACACACACATATATATATATATATGTGTGTGTGTGTGCACGTATGTGAAACCAAATTGTGTCAACCGTTGATAATGTTTACATATGGCTATTCGTTATCTTTTGGTAGCATGAGTATAATTTAAAAAAGTATAAAGGTTTTTCAACAAAGACGAAAGATGATGTTATCGTACTCATGTGAAGAAAAAAAACAATGGTTAAGAGAGATATGAAAAGTTTGATGCCGTGATCCATTGTAGCCTTTTTAATGAACCAATCAAGGATTTGTGTTCATGAGTCAAAGAAGTGTGGGAATGTTTGGTACGCTTGTTTGTATTCTTGACATCACATTATTACAATGAACAAAATCATCCATGAGATCACATATGGCTATGTTAGACAAGCCCTGGTTTACACACAAAATATTTCATGCTTAATCTTATTACTGATCCCAATCATCCAATGATTAAGGTTGGTTGGGATCAGAAAAACAATAAGTGAAAGATATACGTGTATGTAGATTAAATTTGATTAACATATATGCTTTTGCCTTTTAATTCAAACCATTGGATAACTAAATTCATTAAGATTAAGCAAGACTTCGTAGGCATAAGCGACAAACCTTTATATACATATATATATGTATATATATATGTATATATATATATATATATGTATATATATATATATATGTATATATATGTAGAGAGAGAGAGGCCTACCCATCAGATCAAACAAAACCAGAGCTGTGTTGGTGCCCTATCCCCTTTGGTTTGCCAACTCTTTCTCTCTCTCTCGACTCCCTTGGCATTCTCGACTCCTTCCCTTACGACTCCTTTTGCATTCTCTCCTTCGACTATCTCGTCTTCTATCCCTCCCCTTCTCTTTCTCCACTGGCATTCTCTTCCTCTTGACTCTCTCGTCTTCTCTTCCTCTCAACTCGCATGTTGTGCATGTTTAATCTTACTTGTGCCTGATCTCTCTATCTTCTCAAGTTTAAAGGAGCATTTTCTTAGGTACATCCTCTCTCCCTCTCTCTCTCTCTCTCTCTCTCTCTCTCTCTCTCTCTCTCTCTCTCTGATACAGAGAAAATTTACTAAAAATTATCTGCGTTAGTGTGTAAAAGCTAAGGCATTTAGTTGCATTGCTTTTCTATGTCAGGACGTTAAACTTTATTATACCAAATCTAGTCTGGTCATCATAGATTATTCATGTTATTAAGATTGATTTGTTGAACATTCTAAGGATATATTGTGTAAATGTTTAGGCCTCATGCTTCTCATGATCGTGCATGAGTTCCTTTTTGTTTTGATTTCAGTCTTCAGCTTTGTTATGTAGGCCAGGTAAGTTGAGTGTTCATTGCACAATATGGATATAAGTTAGGCCTTTTCAAGCAACATTATAGCTTAAAGGTTAAATTGTAGTGATGCTACTGTGAGGTTCAATGCTGATAAGGAAAACGAAGTAGCGGAATTGGATTTTAATGATGGTTTTGCTAACCTCATAAAGGATCCGATAAAGTGTACTCCGTTTGTACCCTTACAATTTATGCCCTATATGGAGATGGAGTTTGAATCATATGATGAAACATATAACTTTACAATTTGTATGTTAGGATGGGATTTAAGTATACAGAATGATGACTCCTTTTAGCCACTTTATATCTCCCCATTGAAAGTGACACTCCATATGCCTAAACACAGAAGTGCACAATAATTTCAAAAGAAAGAATCAAATTTATCAATACTTTATAACACAACCTAGTTCAGCTCAAAAGAAAGAACCGAATCCATACCCAAGAAACATATGAAGATATGCATATACAGATCTATCAAATATATTGGCCTAACAATATATTTTGATATGGATCAATATCATGTTATTTACAAAGATAAGTGCTGCATGAGTGTCCTGGCTAAATAGATATGTAGATTTATATCTTCCGATAATAGAAAAGGAAAGAGTAAAAAACAAATGTCTCCACATGCTTGCATCTATAGACACAGTATCTTTGGAAAGGGTTGCCTTGTCACCCGACGAAAAGAACTTTGCACCCATCCTGTTACAGTTGAAGCTCCAACCTCCACCCATCCTATTATAGATGCAACACCACGATGATATTGCCTTTTATTGTAATTCACTTTGCTCCCAACCACACAACAATCAACACTCCACAGAAATGCAAACACCACTCCACTACTCACTTTCCTGGAGAGACTCAACTGAAAACCAATAAGGAATCCTAGCTAGACAAAATAAAGAATCATCGACACTTGAATCATGTGCTATTTGTTAGAGATAATTAGTTGTTAGTATGAGTCTATGTCATGAATTAGTATAGTTAAATGGTCGTATTGTGTCTTGTAATTGTGTGTAATTGTGTGTAATTGTGTCTTGTAATTCGGATCCTAATGGATCAGAATTTGATCCATTAGGACCGATTCTTAAGGATGTAAGTGTTAATACTAATTAAGGGCATATTAGTCCTTTAAGTTAGATTAGTTTTATATATTAGGTTGCTATCATTAGGGTTGGTATGTAACATGAATAACATCAGAAGGTGGCGGCAGACAGAAGCAGCCGACCAACCCATTTCTTCTTTGTTTCAATATTTGATTGACTTTGTTTAATGATTCATCATCAAACCGACATGGTATCAGAGCCTTCCATGAAGATTTAACAATCCGCCAAAGTCCCCAAATCCTGAAAAACACAACAGTAAGTACACGTGTGAGTTTTTCTATGTTTGGTACAGAAAAACAATATTATTTCTGCTGGTATAAGAAGATGCGCCTCATTTGAATCAGTCTTGGTACAAGCCAAGATCATCAATCAGACGTGGTATATCATCAATCGGATTTTTTATCTCAAGGAATAGTTTGAATAAGCCGTGATACAGGCCAACCAAGTTCAGCCGTGTACACAACAGTCATCTTCTCATCAAAGACATCTCGTTTTTTTTTACCAACTCACTGCATCTAGTAGTAAAGAAAGAGGGAAGTGCATTGACACATCTTGGAAAGACTGTGCACAACTCGCAGATTTTTTTTTTGTGCACTGTGTCATAAATCTCTTCGTGATCAAGTCATCAACAAAGGAATCCCGTGTGTTGATATCTTCCTGGTAGTTGCGGTGGACTGAAATTAGATTTGTCATTGAAGATTTTGATTCGTATATTACATATTCAACAGCAACCTGCAAGAGAAAAACAATATAGATTGGGTTAGTATATGCAAATATACTAATCTGTACCACAATTAGTATCAATCTATTTGCAGATAAAAAAGGGGGCATTTCAGTTTCAAACAAGTGTGAATTAATATGGAAGGTAGATTGAAAGAAGCACAATCATCCATGTATGGAAATGACCAGAAGATGGAACCATTCCAAATTACGAATATTCGACTAGATGGAAGAAATTATAGAGAATGGGCTAGATCTATTGAACTTGTTTTACGATCCAGAGGAAAGGTATCTATTATTAGACAAAGTCCACCTCCTCTAGAAGGAAGTAGTGCAGATTATGAGAGATTGTCTAAAGATGACACTCTTATTAGCTCATGGCTAATCCAATCCATGAATCCTTCTATCAGTAAGACCTTTATATATATGAAATCAGCAGCTGAGATTTGGTTTGCAGTGGAAGAAGCTTACTCTAGATAAAAAAATATAGCCAAAGAATATGAGATTATTGAAAGAATCAGAAAATGCCTTCAAGGGACTAGATCAGTCAGTGAATACTATGGAGAATTACGAGAACTCTGGAATGAACAAAGACATATTATGGAAAATAAGTGCAGCCACTATGTAAAGGAGAGAACAACGGAAGGAGAAATCATAAAAGTGTTTGATCTACTTTGGGGAATTTCATCAGAATACGAATCAATCAAGTTAAATATTTTAAGTAAGGAAGAACTTCCATCTCTCGAAATAGTATATTCACTTCTACTAAGGAAAGAAGATCGAAAGAATTTAGAGAAAGATGAATATATATAAGCTTAAAAATCAACATTTATCGGCAGAGGACAAAACAATTATAAGAGGGGAAGAGACTCATTTAGAGGTAGAGGAAGATGAAGGAATTAGAATTATGATAAGAGCAAATTACAGTGTACACATTGTGGAAAGAAGTGGCACACACGGGAGTATTGCTGGAAAATTATTGGGAAACCTCTAGAATATAAAGATTATGAAAAAAAACCCACTAAATACAAAGATTATGACAGCCATGTGGCCACTACATCTGAGCAGAAAGCAGAAATAAATCCTACAAATGAAATGACAATATTAAAGAAACATATTGCAGAAATTGAAACACGCCTACAGGACCAACCTTCAACCTCTTCCTCAAAGCCAGAGTTAAGTCTTCCTACTTCCTACAGTATTAGTGATAACTACTCTCTTAAAGCCTCTACAGTTTTTTCTAATTGGATAATAGATTCAGGAGCTACCGATCATATGGTAGGAAACATATCTAATCTTATGCAATATGAAGTGACTTCAACTCCTCAATATGTAAAAGTAGCAAATGGCTCTTTGATTCTTATGAAAGGAAAGGGAACAATTCAGAGATATAATCTCAGGCCTTACAGCCCACATGCTATGTCCTGGCTTCTTCTTCCATGGACTGCCTGCCCCCATGTCTTCGTATGTCTCATTCTCGTACGTGGTCTTAGATTCTCGGTGCTTCCCGTATTCTTCATATTTTGCTTCTGTCTCCTTCGTCTTCTATTCCCGCAGACTACCGATGGCACACCTATGCCTTTACTGGTGTTGTTCCTTGTTACACCCAACTTGTTTCTCCCTAATGTTTATCATATTCCCTAACTTCATCTTCGTTTGAGATTTTTGACATCCAAAAGTATTTTGTAGGGAAATTTACAAACTTGTGATATCAACAGAGTAGATGTAAACTGAAAATTTTTAGCTTTACTTTTTAATCGAAGTATTTTTATTTCTCTTCTTCTCCTTTTGATTTGATTCATTCTCGATGTATGGGGACCTTCTCCCCGTTGCCACAAAAGGAGGGTATCATATTATGTTTCTTTTAGTAATGATCATACTCGTTGCACTTACCAGTTGGGTCTTATTTAATGAAAAATAGATTACGAATTATTTTGAGATATATATAGCCTTCAAAAAAATGCTCTTGTGGTGAAACTCAGACAGTACCCACGTTGGAAAAATATCCATATTAGCATGTGATTTAGGTGAGGATATACATTTTCTAATAAATTTTGTGAATTGCTTGGCTTAAGCAGGGGAACTCTTGCACCAAACAACTTCGTCCTGCGTATACTCCTGAGCAACAAAATCGATATTGCTAAATGCAAACATGTGCACATTTAATTGAAACTGACTAGGATTCTACTTGTTACATATGAATGTCTTTCAATACATGTTTTGGGGTGATGTTGTTCTTACATCTTGTAAGTTTGATAAATATAATTTCATCTCCTCATATCTAAATGACCAAGTCTCAGTATGAACTAGTCATTATTTACGGTACATGCTCGACTTATCCTGTGTCTCCTCGTGTGTTTAGATTGTACCTATTTGGTCCTTCTTCGTCCTACGTCCGGAACAAGGAGCAAGTTGTCCCTCTCAAACGCGAGCCTATGAAGTGTCTTTTCCTTGGTTATGGTAAAGTCTTCGAAGAAAGGAATCGTCGTTTTGCACTCCAATAACCCGATTTAGGTCGCTTTCGTGTGTCTGTGTCATATCACCTTTTTCTGACCAACAATACCTTTCTTATTCTATTACATGCAACTGCTCATCAGCTCTAAACATGCAGATCTCGACCTGCATTCCGTATCTATCCTCATACAGCCCAGTTCCGTGCGATTCGATTCTGCTCTGATGTACTGCGAGAGTTGCTAGTACTTCAACGTGGTCCTTCGTAGGTACCGACTAGTTACTTATCAACGTCGACCACGATGAAAGCTCTCCTAGCGGTGCCTTGGCTCCGGCTTCTAGAGAAGTTCGTGATGATTCACCACCTTCGCGGTCATTCCGTGCCTCAGTTCACATTAGGCAGGCTCACCTATTGCTCTTCGACAAAGTTACCATGTTCTACTGCTTAACCCTCATCAGCTTATGTGGCTTCATCTTAGGCTATCTTCGTCTTTCTTCACAACATTACACCTTTGTCATTCGAGTACGTCTCTCGAGCTCCTCGATTCCTATAAAGAGGCAATCATTTCTTGATCATTTATGAGGAGACATTTGCTCCTGTTGCAAAAATGACTACTATTCGTACTCTTATTGCAAGTAGCTTCGGTTCGTTAATGGCATATCTTTCAACTTGATGTTAAAAATGCCTTCTTGAATGGAGATTTTCAAGAAGAAGTTTATATGGCGCCCTCTCTTGGTGTTTTATAATTCGGGTATGTATGTCTGCAAGCTCAAGAAAGTATTATATGGTCTCAAACAAGTACCTCGTGCTTGGTTTGAGAAATTTTTGTTGTGATCTCTTCCCTTGGATGTGCTTCAAGTAGTCATGATTCTGCTCTTTTTGTTAAGTACATTGATGCAGGTAGTATCATTTTGTCTTTATATGTTGATGACATGATTATTATCACTGGTGACGATATTCATGGTATTTAGTTTTGAAACAGAGTTAGCTAGGCAGTTTGAAATGAAGGATTTGGGTTCTCTACGATATTTCTTGGGTATTGAGGTAGCCTACTACCTGAGAGGTTATCTTCTTTCTCAATCGAAATATGTTGCGAGATATTCTTGAGCGAGTTAGACTTACCGATAATAAGCTCCGTAGACACTCCTTATTGAGGTTAATGCAAACTTTTCTTCTTCCGATGGTTTACCTTTGTCGGATCCTACTTTATATCATACTATTGTTGGGAGCTTGGTATACCTTACTATTACTCGTCTAGATATTGCATATGTTGTTCATGTTGTTAGTCGGTTTGTTGCTTCTCCTACTCAGTTCCTTTGGGCAAGCTGTTCTTCGTATTTCGCGATATCTTCGAGGTATAGTCTTTCATAGTCTTTTATTTCCTTATTTCCATCAACCTCTTCCTTAGAGGCTAGCGTGCATATTCGATCTTTGATCATGGCGGTGATCCCCACAGATCGCAAGTCGTTCATTCTTGGTTTTGTATATTTTTGGGTGATTCTCTTATTTCTTGGAAGAGTAAGAAACAATCTATTGTTTCTAGGATCTTCAAATGAAGAGAATATATCGTGCAATGGACATCTAGTTGCAAAGAGATTATTTGGCTAAAACGTTGGTTACTTGCAGATATGAGAGTTTCTCTTTCTCATCCCACTCCTATGTATTGTGACAACAATCGGAGTTCTATTCAGATTGCTCAAAACCAGTTTTTCATGAAAGAACAAAACACATTGAGATTGATTGTCTTGAGGGGGAGTGTTAGAGATAATTAGTTGTTAGTATGAGTCTATGTCATGAATTAGTATAGTTAAATGGTCGTATTGTGTCTTGTAATTGTGTGTAATTGTGTCTTGTAATTCGGATCCTAATTACTAGTGTTAGATTCTGATCCATTAGGACCGATTCTTAAGGATGTAAGTGTTAGTACTAATTAAGAGCATATTAGTCCTTTAAGTTAGATTAGGTTTATATATTAGGTTGCTGTCATTAGTGTTGGTATATAACATGAACAACATTAGAGGGTGGCGGCAGACAGAAGCAGCCGACCAACCCATTTCTTTTTTGTTTCAATATTTGATTGACTTTGTTGAATGATTCATCATCAAAACGACACTATTGTGATGTAACATACAGAAGGATGAGGATTTTTAGAAGTTTATGATTCATCAACACTTGAATCATCAACAGTATCTGGGTGTCAAGATCCCAAGTTCACTTGCAAGGAAATACAAAGGCAGACATAATTCCATCAGTTCACATTTAATTTAAACAAATATCATACTAAGAAAACAAGTATTTGAAGAAATACAAAGGATGGACAATATATCAAACAACATAGTTCACTTAGTCTTGTACATTCAAACACATTAATCATCTCCTCCTTATACATCTTCTTTGTCTTTTGTATGCTTAACTCTATTTTTATATTCTCCAACTTCATCTCTAACTCATGACATTTGTTACATATGGTGGGTGAAGATTGTGATATGCTACCAATATCTCCATCATTTTTAGGATTTGATTGCAATATGTTTTTAGCATCCTTCACCCACATCATATACCTAGAAGAGAAGTTTAAAAGATATGACTCAAATTGCACATAGTATAAGATTTTTCAATACTATAGTATATTTATACTAATATCATTGATACATTAAAAATACTGGCAGTTAATTGTTTGATGAGAACTGGAAATCTCAATGCCACATGCTGGGCATGCTTGGTGCATGACCAACAACAAAAAAAAACATAGTATAAGACCTTATTTAAAGTTAAAAGCAACAATAACAACAACTAAGCCTTTCCCCATACTAGACAGGGTCGGCTACATGGATACTTTGTTTCCACAGATCCCTATCGTGTGCCATGTTAGCAGTTAACTCACAATAAGCTAGATCATTCTTTATTGTTTCTTTCCAACACTTTTGTGATCGTTCTCTGCCTCTTTTAATACTTTCCAAATTTAGTTTTTCATACCTTCTTACAGGTTATTCTTTTGATCTTTTTTCTATATATCCAAACTATCTTAAACGACATTCTCTCATTTTATCCTCTATTGGTGCCACTCCTAATTTGTTTCTAATAACCTCATTATGTATACGATCTTTTCTTGTATGACCACTCATCCATCTCAACATCTTCATTTCTGTCACAGACATCTTTTGTATATGTTGATGATTAACTGCCCAACACCCATAACCATAAAACATGGCAGGCCTAATTGTTGCCCTATAATATTTACCTTTTTAACTTTAATGGTATCTTCTTATTACAAAGAATACCTTATGCTTCTCTCCATTTTAACCAACCAGCATTAATTCTATGCGTAACATCTCCATCAATTCTTCCATCACTCTAAAAAATTGACACTAGGTATTTAAAACTTTCCTTTTGGGGGATTCAATGTGTGCTAATTTTAATTTCTATGTCCTCTGAAGTAACCAAATGATCAAACTTACATTCCATATATTTTATATTTGTTCTAAAGTCGGAGGCCTTTGCTTTCTAATGCTTCTCTCCATAGTTCCAATTTTCTATTAACTTTTTCCTTATACTCTTCTACTAATACAATGTCATCTACAAATAACATACACCAAGGCACTTCATCTTGAATATGTTTTGTTAACTCATCAATCACCATTATAAATAAGTATGGACTTAAAGTTGATCCTTGATGTAACCCAATATTAACTTCAAAAAGTTTATCATTCCTTCATGAGTCCTCACACATGTTTTTGCACCAAGCATGTCTCTTATAAGGTTAAAGTATGTAAATGGGATACCTCTTTTTTCCAAGGTTCTCTAAAGAACCTCCCTCGGTACCCTATCGTAAGCTTTTTCTATATCAATAAATATTATGTGAAGGTATTTCTTTTTTGCTCTAAAATATTTTATAAGACGTCTTAAAAGGTTAATCGCTTCAACAGTAAATCTGCCTGGCATGAATCCAAATTGGTTCTCTGTTGTACTTGATACTTGTCTTAACCTACGTTCGATAATTCTTTCCCACAATTTCATAGTATGGCTTATTAACTTGAAACTTCGATAATTCACACAATTATGAATGTCTCCCTTGTTCTTATATATGGGTATAAGTGTACTTGCTCTCCATTCCTTGAACATCTTTTGGTTTCTTCATATTTCATTAAATAGTCTTGTGAGCCAAGTGATTCATATTTCTCCTAGTATTTTCTAAACTTCTATAGGAATATTGTCTGGTCCTACCGATTTACCACCCTTCATATGTTTAAGAGTCTCTTTGACTTCATTCTTTTGAATACGTCGGTAGAAATTGTGGTTTATATATATTTTTGATTTGGCTAACTCTCCTAAGCTAATACTAACATCTTTATTTTCATTAAAAAGCTTATAAAAATAGTTTTTCCATCTATTTCTTATATCATCATTTGCCACTAGAATTTTTTCATCCTCGTCCTTGATGCATCTAACATAATTAAGATCTTTATTTTTCTTATCGCTATCCCTAGCTATCTTAAAAATATCTCTTTCACCCTCTTTTGTGTTGAGTTTTTTATATAAATCCTCCCAAATTTTAGCTTTTGCTTCACTCACAGTCTTTTTCACTTCCTTCTTTGCTTTCTTATAAGCCTCTAAAGTTTCACTAGTTTTCTTAGCATAATGTAATTTGTAATATGTCTTCTTTGCCTTGATTTTATTTTGCACTACTTCACTACACCACCAAGCTTTTTTTTGTGCTAGTACACCTCCCTTAGATACACCTAATACATCTTTCGCCACTTTCCTAATATGTATAGTCATATTGTTCCACATATCACCGGGTATACCAACATAATTCCAAACTTCTCCTTGAAGGACTTTTTGTTTAAATATATCTTTTTTCTCGCTTTTGAGGTTCCACCATTTAGTCTGAATAGCTTGATGCACTCTTTTCTTCTTTGTCCATTTTTTTATTTGTAAATCCATAACTAAAAGTCAATGTTGGGTGATTAAGCTTTCTCTTGAAATTACCTTGCAATCTTTACAACACGCTCTATCTTTTTTTCTACAAATAAAGTAATCAATTTGTGTTTGTGATAAGCCACTCTTATAAGTAATTAAATGTTCATCTCGTTTTTTGAAGATTGTATTGACTATAAAGAGATCAAATGCCATAGCAAAATTTAAAATCTCCTTACCTTCCTCATTTATATCCCCAAAACCAAAGTTTTCATGAATACCTTGATATCGTAATGCCTCTTTACCAATATGTCCATTTAAGTCTCCTCCTAAACAAATCATCTCCCTTTGTGGAATCTTTTGAATCACCTTATCTAACTCTTCTCAAAAAGTTGTCTTTATACTATTTTCTAGTCTTACTTGAGGTGCGTAAGCACAAACTATATTCAAAACTTTTGCTCCTAACACTAATTTCAACGTCATGATTCGATCACCATATCATTGTATGTCTATTACACTATCCTTTAAATCTTTATTTATGATAATACCAACTCCGTTTCGAGCCTTTTCTTTATCTAAGTACCATAATTTAAAACCTATATCCTCTATCTCCTTTGCTTTTCTCTAACCCATTTTGTCTCCTGTAAACATAGAATACGAATCTTTCTCCGAATCATAGTATCTACCACCTCCATTAGCTTACTGGATAATGTTTCGATATTCCAAGAATCAATACGAATCTTATTATCTAGGACTAGCTTCCTTACCCTCCACATCCATCCATATTCAAAATGCGGAGACCCTCTCTGAAAATTATTCACTACATTCGGGTGGCAATGTAGCGGGACTAACTTCTTTACCTACACCCATCCATGATGTGGGAACCCTCTCTGCAATTGATTCACTACATCCGGGCGAAAATATAGTGACCCTTGCTTACTTATCCCTGCATTCGAGCTCTGCAATGCGTCGCCAATGCTCATAATTTTTGTAATCAATGTTATAAAGTTAAAAGCAATGCATTAAAACTAATATTTTTAGTTACCTATCCACATCAAGAGCTCTCTTCAGCAAACCTTGCATAGGTAGTAAGAACATCTTCTTTGTACTTAAATGAACAATAAATAGCACTATGATACTTGCCTGATTTCTACACTCTTCCCAATACTTATACAAGCTTGGAACTTGTTCAACAAAAACACAATGTCTTCCATAGACCCTAACTTTGGTAATCATGACCATGTACAAATATCGAAGGCACAAATGAATAAATGATAAACATTGAAGGTGTGAGGCAAAAGGATAATCAAAATAAATAATATATATGTATTTAGTATACCAAAGTTTTTGTGAATGGTTCTATGCCAATTGACTTTGATCTAAGAACATTGATTTATTAGAATGACTAATAAAGAGAAAATTGATTGCCCGATAAAAACTAATGAACATGCACATTCATACTTCAACGTTTCACTTTCAAGAAAGGACATGAATTAACATGTGATGTCACTTTTACCTTTTTCTCATATTTCATCCATCAATTGTATTAATCACGAATTGTTGAACTATTCGAAAGAAGGATGGAGCTAAAGGTACTGAAATCTAGGTGTCACAAATGTTATTCACTTAGGGACTTTTTGGTAATCGAGTTTTCTAACATATTGATTACGAAAGAGCTTGAGATGGATGACCGTGGATGTTATATTTCCATTACCTGACTATCAAAAAATGGATTCCAAATTTTGATCCTAGACAACAACTATTTAATTGGTATTAACTAACCTGGATTCACATTCCAAGAATTACATTAGAATATTACAACGAAAAATTCTTGAAACAAATTAGAAGCAAAATAGGAGAGATTGCATGTGAAGGTGGATTTCGCTACTCCTGATTCCTCGAGGGGACGGCTCACGTATTCCCTTCAATTTGTAGGGGTTGCATAATGTGTTTTAGCTCTGGTCGTCTTGGCTATATATTAGGTAGGACTTCGAGAGCTTAACTAAACGGAAGGAGATGTTGAAGTTCCTGCGAGTGGCAGCCATGAAGAGAAGCATCAAAAGGAAACTGAGGAAACTTTTCGTCCATAGATTATAGGGAGCCATGGGCCTTGCAAACCGTCTGTGAATTTGGTTCTGGGGAGCGAGCACAGAAGGAAGCAGGAACTTAGAAGATTTGTAGCTTTAGGGGTGCATCTACAATTACAGTGAATTCTGATTGTTAATAAATGCGGAAAGACCTTTTCTAACTATTTTAAATGATGGAATATTCAAACAACAGCTGGAATTAAGATGCGAGGAAAAACTATCGAAAAGAAGCTATCTCGGTTGTGGTAAATATTCGTAAAAGCTCAACAACAAGAAGAAAAACATGAAGCAACAAACAACCATAATAAATTTATTCCCGCATGTTTCCAACAACTTAAATTAATCACAGAACAACTGGAATAAACTTATTTCTGATTATTTTACGATAGCTAGAAAGAATGCAACAATCAGTTTAAAATTATTTCACCATTAAGCTTATATTGCCACTCATTTGTGTTATTCCGATCATTGAGAACAGTCAAAAAAGAGGTCCAACTGTTCAAGTCATTTTTGCTTATCAATTAAATGTTTTGAATACAATTATTACTAATTCCTAAGAATACATAACTTAAGACCATGACAGTGGAAAATGAATAAGATAATTATAAATATGTAATACAATTAATATTGCATGAATTTGTTTAAATATACACAAAGTACAATGACAAAGAGTTTATGTATATTACAAAATATAACATATCAACAGATTATAATACACTATTCATTCAGCATATTCTTGACATGATTAATCTCGAGGCTCTTTGCGATTCTAAGGTTCTTGAAAATTTAAAATCAAAAGAATAAGTAAATAACTAAGTTACAAATAAAATCAACAAATTACATACAAAACATGTTTTCAATACCTATGTTTATTGTGATTCTAAACTAAATGTTTGCATTACAAGGTGAAGCAAATCTTCAATTTAATTCTCTAAACTCGTTAGCTGAAGCAATCATACTTCAAAGTTAATTGCTTTAATAATAAGATCACCTATAAAAGTCATTCAGCATGATTTGCATTACAAGTTAATACACTAATTCATTCAGCATCCCCTCTCTCTCTCTCTCTCTCTCTCTTGGATACAGACCAATTTTACTAAAAATTATCTGCGTTAGTGTGTAAAAGCTAGGGCATTTAGTTGCATTGTTTTTCTATGTCAGGACGTTAAACTTTATTATACCAAATCTAGTCTGGTCATCATAGATTATTCATATCATTAAGATTGATTTGTTGAACATTCTAAGGATATATTGTGTAAATGTTTAGGCCTCATGCTTCTCATGATCGTGCATTGAGTTCCTTTTTGTTTCGATTTCAGTCTTCAGCTTTGTTATGTAGGCCAGGTAAGTTTAGTGTTCATTGCACAATATGGATATAAGTTAGGCCTTTTCAAGCAACATTATAGGACCTCCAACAAAGTTCAACGTAGACAATGATAAACAAGTAACGGAGTCAGATTCTAGTAATGCTAGGTTCAATGCTGATAAGGAAAATGTAGTAGAATTGGATTTTAATGATGGTTTTGCTAACCTCATAAAGGATCCGATAAAGTGTACTTCGTTTGTACACTTGCAATTTATGCCCTATACGGAGATCGAGTTTGAATCATATTGTCATGCTCTGACCACTCTGAAGAGCCGATGAAGCTTGCAACGTGACCGACACCTGACCCTTGGGCCGGATAAGCCATAGCGGATTTCTCAAGTGTGCATCAAAATAAGTAGTTCAAACAGCCTCCGATAGGAAATGTGAGTTCCCCTCCTCCGGATGCTAAATTACTGAAATGGGACTTGGCATCCGTTTAACTCACACCATGCAACACGGAAAACGTTTAAGAGTAAAGACAATAAAGATATGTTAAGTGTAAAGCCATAAAGCAAGAGCTTTATTGATTATAGAAAAGAGTGTGTGGCCCCGACACGCTACACCGGTAAGTTAAGGATAACTCTTCTTTTAAAGAGGGTTTTTGTACAAGGGGGTGGAGTTAGGCAATGTGTTCACGGTCAAAGAGTCACACTCTCCCCCACCCAAAATCGTTGTCATCCTCGGCACCGTTCACCTCTTCATCCCTGCCTAAGATCGAATCTAATTTAGTTAATCCCCGTCTTCACCTGGTCCGCAATCCAAAACAACTTCCTTCAAGTCATCCTCGACAGCGTTCACCTCTCCGTTGGAAGGTTGAAGGGTGTGGGGCATGAACTCCCGAGCTACTATCGTTCACTCAACATCTCAAAGTACTTAAGTTGACCAGAAGGTTGGATGGCACACTTGAGGTCCAATGTGATCAAGGAGTTGCATCTGTCTACTAAATGATCTATTGTCCAACTTATCTTTAGATTGATCAAGGAAGGTAATGGATCTTTACCTCTATGAGTGACTCAAGTATAGTTTTCTACCAAACCACATCTCATATAGTTAGAAAATATAACCTTATATGAGATTCTATTTAATATGTATATGGTTGTAGTTACTGCTTCTCTTCAAAATACTCGAGATAAAGAAGTATTTAATAACATATAGCTAATCATATTCAATAAGGCCATGTAATATCTTTCACCTATACCATTTTATTGAGGTGTTTTAGGTATGATATTCTATTTTGAAATGCCAAAGTCTTTACAGTATTCAGGGAATTTTATAGTAGTGTATTCATCACCTCGATCAAACCTTAAGACTTTAATTGCACAATCTACTTGATTTTTAACTTCTTGCTTATATTCTTTAAAAATTAAATTATATCTCAAATTTATCTAATAGGAGATATAAATATCCATACCTCAAATAAATCATCAATAAATGTTATAAAATAAACTTTCTTGTGATAAGACCCTTAAGGGTCTCTCTCTTTCTATATATATTTGTGTGTATATGAGTGATTTTTAATAAGGTTGTTGTCCTAATTATTTCTTTAGAAAAAGGTTTTCTTATTTATTTCTGTTATATACAAGCTTTACACTAATAAAAAGTATTTTTTTAAAATCTAAACAATAAGTTAAAGTTGGCTAATTTTCTCACTTATTCAAACTTATATGCCACAAGCTTTTATGCCATATATTTACATCAATATTAAATGCACAATCAATATAGCAGAAGAAGATGCTTCATTTTCTTTGACATTCAATTTAAACAAACCATGTTCTGAATTAAAAGAACTAGAAAAAAATATCATATCATGCTTTCCTATAATAACTTTCATAGAAACAAACCTAACCTCAAAACTTTTCTTTACAATGACACGTATAGACATTAAATTGCACTTAATAGATATCACAATTAATATATCAGTAAAAACAATAAGTGTGCCTCCTATATTGATTTTAAAGGACCTAAACCTTAGGATATCAATAAATGTATTATTTCTCATATAAACATGATGTTATCTAGGTTTTTACTCATTCAGGTCAACTCCTTGATCTTTAAAATATGTCGGGTTGCTCTAGAATCTATCCACCAGCTAGTCATAGGATGATCCATGTACAAGAACTTGAAAATAACACATATTATATTATACTTACCTTCTACCTTACATTGATGAGAGTTATCCTCATTTCTATTTTCGTTGCAATAGTCCTTTTGAAGTGCCCTATCTTTCCATAGTTGAAGCTCTTGATTCGAGAAGCGTATTCTTCCAATTTCTTAAATTTTGACAATTTTTTGCCAAATTTCTTATTTGATTTCTTTTTGTTTTGGTTGTTTCTGAATCTATACCCTAAATCGTTTGGAGCTACGAGCAGTTTATCCTTATTGCTTTTGTTTATATGCTCTTTCTCAATGATCTTTCTCAATGACAAGTTTCAGAAGGAGTTCGTAAAGGTTGAAGTCAAGTCTCAACCTAAGTGTTGTGGTTACCATGTTTCAGGAGGAAAACTATTTACAATAGTCAAAATCTGAATAGGATTAAGGAGTAGTTGAATATGCAACTTCACAATAATGTCATATTTTATGGTTATAAAGTCAAACAATTCCTTTATTGTTTTGCACTTTTAAAGACTCACCCTAAGTAAATCCCCCTCCATATAGGTCAACATGATAGTTTGGGCTAAAGTATCATTTTTGGGAAAGATTTGATATTTATCATTTTTCTTGTCAGTTGCTTGTGCAGTAGAGGGTTATGATTTCTCTAAAGATATAGTTCATGCCCTCTAATGTCAAGACCAAATGTTAATTCAGATACACAAACTTTGACAGTCATTTTAATAAGTTTGACAAAAATAACAAATAGAGAATCTAACAATTTTAAGTAAGAAATCATAAGCAAGAAACATGTAAGAATAGAAAATATAAGAATTTTAAATATGCAACATGTAATAATGTTTAGATATGCATCTAAAGAATAAACACAATTAATTAGTTAGGCACCTATTTGTAATATCACAAAATAATGTCTACTTCTATTCAAATAGCTACGAGCACCTATCTGCAAATCTATAAACATTTTTAGTACCAAATAAGAAACACCCCAAAGTATAAACCAAAAATAGTGTTATGGATGTTTCATAGAAGTCAAGGGGTTACTTAGTAATTTCCCACCTTGAGTATTTCTGAAATACTATGCAAACTAGATGGTAGAGTGATAAATTCACCCTTTAAGTGATTCTGAAATATCTCTTTATAATAACTAGGACAAAATAGTAAATCCTTTTACTTATACAGTTTCAAAATTTCAAGAGAAGTATGGGGGCAAAATACTAAAACCATATCAGCGTTGATGGACAAAAGAGTAAATTAACATCCACACTATTTCTATAATTCCAAAAAAGTATCAAGGGTAAGTTTGTAATTCCACTATATATGAAACTATAATTTTTATAAGAGTATAAAGGATAGAACTATAAAAATCAAATGTATAACACTTCTATAAATTTCCATTAACTAAGATGAAAATAACGGTAAAATTAGCCCACGAACTCAATAATTTTCATATTGCAGGTCAGCAAAATTGTATTTTCACTAGCTTTTTCACAACTAAAAAAATGGTAGTACCTAGACGAGAGAAAGAAGGCTGGCTGAGGGAGATAGTGCTCTCAACCGAAAAAGAACAACAATAGTAAATCGAAACCAATCGATCTTTTTCATAGAAAACTCAAGTAGAAACAAATTCGTGTTTGCTGTCCGATTGCTTTGGATTTACTCTTTCTCCTCTTGCTATTTTATGACTAATCTCTCTTTTGCATAAACAAGAAAATGTCTTAGAGCCCGATGTCCATGGACAGCATAAAGAAGATGTTGTAGATCGTCGGCATACTCTCATACCAATGAAGAAGCAAGGAAACCTAAGACGACAAGTGTAATGCCGTAAACAATTTTCACAAGAAGGTTTCTCAAAAGGAAGAACAAAGATATATGATGATATATTTTTGTTTTTATTTTCACCATCTTTATAGTATGCTAACATTTTCCTTATTGATTTTCATTTTTGGCTTTTCATTTTAGCTTTTACATAAATGATGGTGGGATTTTCGTTCTTTTTAATAAAGCAAAATAGTTTATTTAAGTCTATTTATCTTTTATAAACTACATCTCATAAAACGAGGAAAGAGGACCCTCCTTCCTCGATTTCTCGAGTACTCATTATCTTTTATATAGAACAACACTAAAAATTACAGTGGAGATGAATATGACCCATCATCACATGCACTTGTTCTCAGGACCTAAACTTTTGAATTTCTTGACATGCCAATATATGCATAAGAATACCAAGAAGTATCACAAAGTGAAGAGGCGCCAAGATCATCATGAGCCAGCATCACATGCATAACAAAAAGGAAATCTTTGCTTGGATATAGAATTCAACTTGTTCTCAAGGGTTAATCTTTTGGGTCTTGTGACATCATGCCCAACTATGCATAAGAAATTAGGGTTAAGACCACCTCATATACCAAAAAGCACCACAAACGAGCACAAATCTTGTCCCAAGAACAATTAAAATGCATCTATTTGGCACCTGTTCCTCTATAGTCAAAACGCCTTGATTGCTGGCTCCATTCAAGTTCTCAAGAGGGTAAGGTGGTGTATTCAAGCATAAAGTATCCCTTCATTAAATTTAGAAGGTATTAGAATGCATCACCCCATGTCAAGGTCAAGATATTTTTAAACCACCACTTGCTTCTATCATTTCTCTTATGCCACCTTTCTTTTTTAGTTACAGAGGGAGGCCAAAGCATAACTCACGTGTATGCGTGCACCCCCAAGAGTCGAACTCCACACCAAGAGGAATCGCGTTAAGATGCCTAACTATAGTTCAAACTAATGCTCTTGGTGCTTTTCTTATGGGCTTTATCGTTTTTGGTTACAAGAGGAGGCCGAAGCCTAACACACACATCCACACATGCACCCTCTTGGAGTCGAACTCTCTCCACCAGCAGCAATGGTGCTAGAGCGTCTTGTCGTTGAGCTAACTTTGCGTTCTCTTATGGATTTTGTGAAACTTGGATATGCTTTTTTCCTTGGAAGTCAGCCTTGCACCTAGTGGTACGAGTTAATGATCTGAATCCCCTCGTAATTTTGATGTTTAATGTCCCAAACCCCGATCACTCTAAGAAACCACCATAAACAGAATTATCCTTATAAAATGCTAAAAATTGAGTTCAAATTGCAACAAAAATCTTTGATATTGTTTTCATGCTAATATATGATAAAAACTACTTTTAAAATAGGTAGAAAGATCTTAGATTTATTTTTTGGATACAACAGAGGGGCAGGCTATGCTGTGGGAATCAAACTCACGACTTGCATCTTGTGAGTGAGTGAGTGAAAGCGCTTTGATTTCACGAGATCCCTTAGTTATGAGCTTCTACTAATTTTATGATAAACCACAGAAAATTTATTTATGTTTAATATAATAAAATCTTAAAAATTTTCACGATGAATTGTGCATGAGAAAATAGGCATCTACTTTGAATGTATGAGAGAACTCGAACTTCTGAAATCCTATTCAAAGCGAGAACTATGCTATACTTATGCATGCAACCCGAACCCGACCCGACCTGACCGAAATCTTATAGTGAGGACTATGCTATTCAAAGCGAGAACTATGTCGTTAGATAGGTTGGCGAATACCTATTGCATGCATAAGTATAGCATGATTGGGTTGGGTATTCCCCATCGCATTGTATCTCTAGGCATGCATAAGATTTCGGACTATTCAAAGCGAGAACTATGCTATACTTATGCATGCAACCCGAACCCGACCCGACCCGAAATCTTATAGTGAGAACTATGCTATTCAAAGCGAGAACTATGCTATACTTCTCCTATCTAATGACTTCTTTCTTTATACAATCGGAAGTACGAAATCTTATGCATGCCTAGAGATACAATGCGATGGGGAATACCCAACCCAATCAGGTTTGAGTTTGTGTATAAGGTAAGGTGCTCCAAATATACATATAAATATATGTACATTTATGCACATGCATATACACACACACACACACACACACACACATATATATATATATATATATACATATACATATATATACATACATACCTATAACCTGTTCTTGGCCTGTATCCACCCAAGAACCTGAACCCATCCCTGTCCCGTTGAGGTTCGTGTTGGGGCCAGGTGTAGGTATTCCCGTCCCCAACCCATTGCCATCTCTGCTCCGTATAGAACTGTTGGTCTTCAACACGTAACTTAAACGCGTAGCCGAATGAGTTATTGCTCTAATTCGTGTCCACGTTGGATCCACGTTGTACGCCGGAAGCTACAAATAAGCTCCGTCAGTAGCTGGCCGACGTCGGCTCATTACAAAGATAAAATTGTCCTTTACGCACAAAGACAAGGCTAAACAAGACAAATAACTTCTGCACGCGAGGCTCCAAAAGACGTGAACGGGGTCAGGCGGGCGAGGGAGTACGATGGTGACACGTTGGAACTGACCGTTGTGCCCCTAATCCATACGTTGCGGAATTGAGGCTTACTCCCAATCCCATTTCATAAAGCGCACTCGAGTCCGCTCGCTCATACACTGCGAGAGCTCAGTTTCAACACACACTCTGCTCCCGAGGAACGGTCAAGACGCCATTATTAGCGAAGCCCAGCGAGGGAGGGAGATCGTATGATGCAATGGAGTTGAGTGGAGCAACTCTTTTCGCGCCTTCTTTCTTCTTGATCATCCTATCCTTATCGGCAGGTACTGGAATCTCTCTCTCTGCTTTGGTAAATGATTTCGATTTTATGCGTTTCTTCGAGAAAATGAGGTGAATATGAGCATCCTTTGAGGTATTGCAGCTCGGTGTGAGGACATTTTTTCACTTCTGTCTGATTGGGTGTGACATTGAGCTCTCCTTCGTATTCGATAGGTTTCACTTTTCTTGCCTTTATTTGGAAGAGAAGGTGATTGTTGTGGATTTATAATGGTGAGTTGAGGTCGCTTTGGGAGTTTTAATGGCTTTTCGTAGTTCTCTTTGTCCTAAATTGGAATACAATGAGGTTTTCTTAAAGTAAATACTCTCTTTTTATCTCCGCGTTTGCGAAGAGTGAAGTAGGTTTTTGCTGTTTCTATTGAAAGGTGAAGCTTTCTAGTGCTAGGTGCGTCGGGAATCTAGTTAACCTTCTGCGTTTACATTGTTTCACTTCAATATTCAAGAATTAGGAGGAATGCTCGCTGTTGTTTGGCATCATTCTTAATGATTATGGATTTCTGTTTGGTTCTCCATTTATTTATAGTAGCCTTTCTGAAAATGATGAGTATGAAGGACTACCTTCGCCATACTATGTGAATTAATGCTCGCCGTTTTTCCTAAAGTGCGATAAAAGGCGTTGCTCAAAGTTTTGCCCTTCTATTGTATGGAGTGATGTAGGATTTTTTTTAAGATATATAAGATGGGTTAGGCAGAACTCAACCAGTTACAGACTGTAGAAAACACAGTAAGAAAGAATCTTGAACGTGAGAAAGCTTATAGTAAAACTATATAAGTAGAAACAGTCCTAGTATAAAAATAAAGGCCATTCAGCTCCCAATGGTTGTTGTTGACAAGTGGTCGAATAAATAGCTTTTACCATGAGGTGTATTTGAAGTGTTTTAGTTAAAACTGTGCATTTTAAGTGTTTCACGTGCATTTCTGCTATGGTATCAACAAGTAGTGAGCGCATCATGGAGAGTTTTTTCAGTATTCTAAGGTTTCTCGAATAATTCACTTCTACAATATCGTTTTTTAGATCATACACGCCCATTAGGGTAGAACTTCTGGTTGGTGAGGTTTTCTTGAAGTCTTTAGTTACAGCTTTGTTTGCTATGGAAGAAATGCTGATGACCTCCCTACACCTGATAAGGTGGCACAGTTGGTTCAATTTCACCAAATCAAATATGTCAGGATCTATGACTCTAATATACAGGTTCTGAAGGCTTTTGCAAACACTGGAGTTGAACTTATGATTGGGATTCCAAATTCAGATTTGTTGCCATTCTCCCAGTTCCAAACTAATGCAAACACTTGGCTGAGAAACAGCATCCTTCCTTACTATCCAGCCACTAAGATCACATACATAACTGTTGGCGCAGAAGTCACAGAAAGTCCCAACAATGCTTCTTCATTAGTAGTGCCTGCCATGAACAATGTCCTTACAGCACTCAAGAAAGCTGGCCTTCATAAGAAGATAAAAGTTTCTAGTACCCATTCCCTTGGGGTTCTATCTCGATCATTCCCACCTTCTGCTGGGGCTTTCAATAGCAGTCATGCATATTTCCTGAAGCCATTGCTAGAATTTCTTGCTGAGAACCAGTCACCTTTTATGATTGATATATATCCTTATTATGCTTACAGAGATTCCCTAAATAAAGTGTCCTTGGATTATGCACTGTTTGAGTCATCCTCTGAGGTTATTGATCCAAACACTGGTTTGCTGTATACAAACATGTTTGATGCCCAGATGTCGATTGCTCAGCTATTCAACCAAGCCAACCTTGTTATCAGCCTGATACCTTAGCATCTCATGCTTCCTATGCATTTAACGGTTATTATCAGCAGAATGGTGCTTCTCCAGTTGCCTGCAGCTTTGGAGGGGCAGCAATTATCACAAATAAGAATCCAAGTGAGTTTTGTCTAACCTCTTCATTCCTATGTTTCGTTTCTGACTAAATCAGCTATTTTATACTGGTTTCTTTTCCACAAACGGTTAAACTTGCAGTTCATTAATCTGTTTTCAGACACTGTTTGGTAATATGGTTTCTGCTCCTGTTTTTAATCTTTCGGTTCATTGACATGTTAATCTGTTTCCAGTTCCTGTTTTGGCAACTACCCTCTCTGTCCTACAGTTTCACTTTCATCCTCCTCTACATTACCATCAGGGTTGGCAATTTGTATGAACAGATCGTGTTCAGGTTGTGCAACTTTGGATTCATGTAAGGCAGAAAAGAACAAATCCAAGAACGTACTAAAACTTTTGGGGTCACTTCATCTTAAAATGAAAACAACCTAACAAGCACGACCATTGAAGAACCAATCAACCAAAAGGGCAAGCAAGAACCGAGTCACTCGCCTGACATCTCCTCTTATAACCATTTTGCACTCTCACTCAGTTCCTCTCATTGATAAGACTAAAACAATCTCAAAAGCTTTTCATACAGCAAGCATACCAAGTATTTTGATGGTGGAATAAGCTGAACCATCTGACCCCATTGTGGAGGATGCTGATTTTTTTTATATGTATGACATTTGGTCTAGGTGATAACTCATGATGATGGTAGGTGATAGGTATGCCAACACTTAATTCTTTTCTTATTTTAAAACTTTGTCAGATAAATTAATTTGGGCCTTGATTCTTGAGTCGACAGGTTCTCAATTAAGTTTTCACTTGGTTTTATAAGTCTCGGGTATATCCAGGTCATTTTAGGGCCAAAATTATTACTATTCTAAATGAGAATGACCCGAATATATCAAACACTGAACATGAATACGAACTTTTTGGTTTGTTAACATGTTATGTTTCCATGTCAGGTCTGAAACAGCCACGCCCATTGCCATAATAGAATTGTTCTATAGTTACATTGATGTGTCAGTTTTCTTAATAACATATGAAAACATTACTGTAATAGATTTGTTCCATAATTGGTTTATTCTATCGTTCAAATTCCTCCAAATAGATAATATTTTTAGAAAGATTCTTTTCTTATTTTTGAATCAGTGAATCATCATTTCCTCATGTATATTTTGTTTGGGTGTGTTCAAGACCCAAGGTAGATTATCTCAATGTTTATGTTTATACATATCCAGTCTTCAACTACAAATTGTAGAAGCAATTCATTACCCACAGGAACTATTGCTGTCTTACATAATGGGTAAACCCATAGCAGATCAATTGTCAGAAAAAGGATATATCTGAATTATTAAGCTTAAATTGATGTGTTGAGAACATATCTTCATTGTATCAAATTATGGTAAAGGGTTTGAAATTGTTGATGCATACAGCATGGTAGCATGGTATTTAGCGTGACCTATTGTTATTCGGCATGTTTTCTCATAGCATAAACCAGAGGGTATTTTGGTTTTCTTGCAGAAAAAGACCATGTTATGCATAAACCAAAAGATTTTGGCCAGAATACTAAGTCGGAACATAATTCCAAGACCTTTTACTTAGACTCCATCGTAAGTTTTTTCTAAATCACGTAAAAATTCTTCTTTTTTGCTCTAAAGTATTCCATAAGATATGTCTCAAAGGTGGATAACCTCAATAGTAAATCTTCATGACATGAACCCAAATTGGTTTGGTACTCATATCTCAACCTATGTACAATAAGTTTTTCCCATAATTTCATAATATGACTCATCAACCAGATGCCTTGATTATGGACAATTTTGAATGCTTCTTGTTTTAGTTTCCTATATTTCATTAAATAATCCATGTATTCCTATTAGAATATTGTCTGGTCCTACATATTTACCAACTTTCGTATGTTTAATTAAAAGCCTTGTGACTTTATTTTTTTGAATAAATTACAAAATATACTCTTTTGAGTTGGTTAGCTCTCCCAAACTAATACTAATACCTATATATTTTTTTGAAAAGTTTATGAAAATAATTTTTTATCTATTTTCTATATCGTCACTTTTCATTAGGATCTTCTCATCCTCATCTTTGATGCATCTAACAAAAATCCTTACTTTTCCTATTTATAACCTTAGCTATTCCACAAAAATATCTTTTTCACCTAGTTCTAGATTAAACTTTTTATATAAATTCTCTTAAGTTATAGTGTTTGCTTAACCAACAGTCTTTTTCGCTTCTTTCTTTTTCTTCTTATAAGCTTCTCATCTCAAGTTTCTTTAGTCAATGCAATCAGTAGCATGTCCTTTTTGTCTTAATTTTATCTTACCTTACTTCACTCCACCGCTAAGCCTCTTTTTTCTATGTGTAGCATCTCAAGCTAGATTTTGTAAAGATATCTACTAGTTGATCATTTGAATTAACAGATTCAAGTAATAATTTCCTTAGAAAGGACTTTCTCTCAAACAAAGTGACAATCAATTTCAATATGTTTAGTTCTTTCATGAAACACAAGATTAGAGACTATGTGAAAAGTTGTTTGATTATCACAACATAGTTTCATTTGTTGAACATCTTGAAACTTTAATTCTTGAAGAAGTTGTTTAATCCAAATAAGCTCACAAGTGGTTGTAGCTATAGCTTGGTATTCAACTTCTACACTAGGATGCTGCAGCAACATTTTGTTTTTAATTTTTCATGAAACAAGATTTCTACCAACAAGGACACAATATCCTAATGTATAACATATATCAATAGGAGAACTTACCAATCTGCATCACAATATCCAATTATTTGAGTATTCCCTTTATCGTCAAAGAGTAATCCTTGTCCGAGAAGCCTTCTAGATGTATCTCGAATTCTTATCACTTTGCATCCCAATGATTGTGTATGGAGTTTGCATGAATTGACTCACTAGCCCAACTACAAAAGAGATGTCGGTCTTGTTATAGTGAGATAGATGAGTTTTCCAACCAATCTCTAATACCTTCCAGGATCATAATAGAGCTTCCCCTAAGTTGGTAACAATTTATAATTTGGATCCATGGGGATACATTAATAGGTCTACAATCAACATGCAAGCTTTCTTGAGAATATCCAATGCATACTTCCTTTGTAAGATAGCTATACTATTCCTTGATTGGGTAACTTTAATACCCAAGAAATATTTTAATTTTCCTAAATCCTTAGTTTGAAAATGATTGAACAGATGTTTCTTCAGGTAGAAATTTTCTCATGATCATTTCCTGTGATGACTATATCATCTACATACACCACCAAGTAAACACAAGTGTGCGGAAAAGTCGGGCAATAGAAGACTCGAATGGATAGTGCAATTTCCCTTTGCATTTCAATCCAAATTCTTGAATAACGAACTAAATTTTCCAAACCATGCTCGTGGAGACCGCTTTGAGCCCATAGAGAGAATGTTGTAGTTTTCAAACTAATCTAGACTCTCCCAAACTAATCTAGACTCCCCCAGAGCAACAAATTTCCTCTTTTAGTTCTCCATAAAGAAATGTTTTTTAATATCTAAGCCCGATATAGTGGCTAATGACGAATGGTGCCATGGCAAGAAAGAGACGGACTAAAGTGATTTTTGCAATAGGAGAAAAGGTATCCCCATAGTCAAGGCCATAAATTTGTGTATAACCTTTCGTCACTAAACGAGCTTTAAGATGATCAATCGACCATCTGGATGAACTTTGATAGTATACACTTGACTACATCCAATAGTTGTTTTGCCTGGAGGAAGGAAACTAACTCCCAAGTACCATTTTGTTTAAGGGCTTGCATTTCATCAATTATGGCTCTGTCGCCATCTGGATGATCAAGTGCCTTACAAATATTTTTGGAATTGAAATAGAGGACAATGATGATACAAAGAAGAATAGGAAGGATAAAAACAATGATAGCTTAAGAAATTATAAATGGGATGAGGATTGGATCGAGTACGATCTAAGTACCTTTTCTAAGGCGATTGGCAAATCATCATTGAGTTCAAAAAGGCCCATAGTAGAGGTGGCTGGTGGAGTAGGACATGATTCTTTTGGGTCTTCAACTCCACAGTAACGTTGGATCAGAATACATGGGTGACGCGATACGTGATAAGAGTAGTGAAGATGACTCGGTGGTTGCTTGAGGAACTTCTTGTTCATTAGGGGCTTCGGAGAGACTTATTCACGCAAAGGAGAAAAGATGGACCAAAATAGGGAACATGTAAAACATCAAGGATAATGTTAGACTCAAAAGAAGAAAATTATGGAGTTTTTCAAAGAATGTGACATTTGCGGACATGTAATAATGATTATTAGTTGGAGAATAACAACGGTATCCTTTTACGTAGTCTAGAATACCCAAGAAAAAGACATTTAATTACTCGAGGTTGAGAGTTTATCCAAACCTCGGGAGAGAGATCATGAACAAAACAAGTACAATAAAAAACACAAGGAGCAACATGAAATAATGGTTCTTTAGGAATTAAAATGGAATGTGGAACTTTATTACTAAGAGAAGAAGAAGACATCGATTTATTAAAAAACATGTAGTTAGAAGCTGTATCACCCCAATAGCAAATGGGTATTTTTGCATGAAGTAACAACGTCGAAAGAGCTGAGTTTCAACTAAATGTCTATTTTTTCTTTCTACTATTCCATTTTGTTGGGGTGTATGAGGACAAGTTGATTGGTGTAAAATCCCCTTTGAAGTCGAGAAAAAGAAGAGAAAAGCAGGTAGAAAAATATTCTATTGCATTGTCACTTGAAGAACTTTAATTTTCTTACCAAATTGGGTTTCAACCTCTATATAAAAGGAGTTAAAAATAGAGAATATTTAGAATATTCTTTCATTATGAATATCCTAGTACATTTTGAAAATTCGTCAATGAAAGTAAAAAAGCATTTAAAACCCAAAGATATAGTTACACGACTTGGACTCCATATGTCTAAATGAATAATGAAAAAAGGAATTTATTTGACTTTCAACGACTTAGAAAAGAAGATTGAACATGTTTTCGAAGTTAACATGACTCATAGTTAAGAGTTTTTATTTTCTCAAGACTTAGAACCAATTTTTGCATTTTTAATAAACTTGGATGACCTAAACGTTCATGAAGAAGGTTGATAGACGCGGTACGCAACACAAGTTTTAGAAGGAGATGATTAGAGGTAGTAAAGACCCAGAGAGATTCATGTCCCTACGCCAATTATCGACACTGTACCACGTTCTGTATGACAAATGAATCGACATCAAATGTTATAGAATAATTAAGAGAGCAAGTAAGTTGGCTAAGAGAGATCAAATTAAAAGGATAGCGAGGTATAAATAAAATAGATTTTAAAGATATAGAAGAAGTAGGTGAAGCATGACCTATTCCTTTGGCAACAACTTTGGACCCTATCTGCTAGAGTAATGAAATGCAAAAATTTAGGTGGAGAATAAAGAACTATTACCATGAAGCAATATGATCAGAGAGCACTTTCTGAATCAATAATCCATATTCTTGAAGAGCAAGAGTTTATATTACCCTGACTTAGAAATGAAAAAGGATATGCAATGGTTCTTGTGAGTCACTGTGAGAGGTTGCAGATGGCAATTGTGAATCTGTCAAACAGGCTATTAACAACTCAATCTCCTTTTTCGTATAAGCCAACGAGGTTAAACTGTCTTCAGCCTTTTGTTTGTCATTCCGATCATTGTTGAAGTACGCCTTGTTAGATTTATTCTAAAAGTAGGCAGGTTTCCCAACTAGGTCTCAACATGTTTCCTTGGTATGTCTTGATTTACCAAAGTGAGAACAAACTATTTTGTCCTTTTCTTCATATATCAGTCCCGATCTACCTCTGCCTCTGCCGTAACTTCACTTCCTCGAGCAAAGGGTGGAACATAAGTATCCTTCTCGACAAATGCTGAAGTTTAAGTATTCTTCCCGACAAATGCTGAAGTTTCAGGATTAATTTTGGTTTCCTTTTCCAAATGTTTCCTGTCTTCTTTCTTGAGGAGGAGTGAGTATACAATACTCAAAGAAGGAAGCTATTCTCTGTTGAGGATATTATTCTTTACCGCCTCATACTCTGATGATATGCCCCATAGAAGGTCAAATACTTTACGCTCTTCAAATTCTTTGTTCCTGTCTTGTATGGAAGTCTGGCATTTCGTTTTAGAATAAAGTTGTAGTTCTTCCCATAGACCTCTAAGTTCTGCATAGTATTTACTAACTGATCTACTCCCTTGTCTACACTTTCTTATCTTCTCAATAATATCATATTTTTTTACTATATTCTTTCGCTGAGCATATGCTTCTTGAACTGCTAACAAGATATATTTTGCTGAATCTAAAAACATAAATGTACTGCCAATCGAAGACATCATTGATTGTATTAACCAAGCACTGACAAGTGCATTTTCTCTATACCATCGAGAATATAGAGGATCTGTTATAGGTGGTTTGAGAATTTCACCTGTAAGATAATCCCATCTCCTCCTTGCCATGACTGTGAGTTCCATAGTTCTTTACATCTAGCTTCAGATTAGTGACTTGAAACGTTTCGCCCTTGTCCAACAAATTGTCGCTACCTTCTGCGAGTTTGTTCCTATCCATTATTTCTCCCCCTCTTTTTTGTTTCTTGCTGGCTTTGAAAAACACTGATATGTATCGTCTTTACAAGCAATTACCCAAGATAAATGTACCCTTATCTTGATCAAGAAGTGATTGTCGGCTAGCAAGTTGCTGCCTCTTGATCTTAATCAAGAAATAAATAGTGGTCCACAGTGGCCAGCAACAATTGACCACGTTGTGAAATAGATTGTCAAATCGGCCAGTAACAAAGCATATAATCACACCTTTAAACCGTGATTTTCACTAATCACGTTGTGAAATATAATATGTATTCCAACAAATGATAAAATCTCAACTAGATTCACTTAATACCGTAGTACATTACCCAAAAAACAATTTCTGCACCTTAACTATTTCTGCAACTTCCAATAACGATTTTTGTGAACTGATTTCCAGACAAAAAACTGTTGATTTTTCCAGAATAGACTCTGATACCATGTAGAAATTAAACACGAAACAACTTCACTTTAAATAAAAGGACTTACATCATGTGTCGAAGATTGGGGTTGGTTGGCTCCCTGCTACCGACATAGCCCATTCACGATTTTCACTTGACTTAAAACCCTAATGACTCATTAAGCTTTTATACTAATGTTCTAACTTGAAAGACCTAAATACCCCTACTTAATAACTAATAGGACTCAGTACCTAATGAGTCACAGACTGATCCATTAGGACCCGCATTACACCTACCTAACACACACCATGTACATATACAATGAAATTACTAAGCTAGGCTGGATAATCAAGATTCAACTTATCTCTAACACACACCTCTCTTAGATTCACCTAACACATCTTTTCTCACTTTTCTAATATGCTTAATTATATTAATTTACATGTCATGAGCCGTACCTACATAATTCCAAGCACTTCCTTAAAGAACTTTCTTTTTGGATACATCTTCTTCGTCATTTTTTATCATTTGGTTTGAGTAACTTTATATAACCTTTGACTCTTTATCCACTTTCTAACATGCAAATCAATAACTAAAACTCGACATTAGGCGGGTAAGCTTCCTCCAAGAAGTGCCTTGCAATCCTTCCAACTTGATCTATCTTTTCTCCTAGAAGAAAAATAACCGATTGTGTTCTTGACAGGTCACTCTTATAAGTAATTAAATGTTCATCTTGTTTTATGAAAATTATATTGACAATAAAGAGATTATACAACAACAACAACTAAACCTTTTCTCAGATGGGTCAACTACATGGATTTTTTGTTTTCAGAGAGCCCTATCAAGTGCCATGTTAGCAAGTAACTCAACATAAGCTAGATCATTCTTTATTGTTTCTTTCCAACACTTTTGCGGTCGTCCTCTACCTCTTTTAATACTTTCAAAATCTAGTTTTTCAATAAAGAGATTACATGTAAGCAAAATTTAAAATTTTTATCTTCCTTATTTAAATATGCAAAGCCATAGTTTTCATCAATACCTTGGTATCGTGATGCTTCTTTACCTACATGTCCTTTTAAATCTCTCAAACAAATACGCTACATGTCCATTGCGTTCTTGACAAGTCGCTCTTATAAGTAATTAAATGTTCATTTTGTTTTATGAAAATTATATTGGCAATAAAGAGATTATACAACAACAAATAAGACTTTTCCCATACTAGACAGGGTCAACTATATGGATTCTTTGTTTTCACGTAGCCCTATAATGTGTCATGTTAGCAGTTAACTCAATATAAGCTAGATCATTCTTTATTTTTTCTTTCCAACACATTTGTGGTCGTCCTCTACCTCTTTTAATACTTTCAAAATCTAATTTTTCAATAAAGATACTATACAACAATAATAAATAAGCTTTCCCATTCTAGATAGGGTCGGCTACATGGATTCTTTGTTTCCACAAATCCCTACCATGTGCCATATTAGAAGTTAACTCAACATAAGCTAGATCATTCTTTATTGTTCCTTTGTGGTCGTTCTCTACCTCTTTTAATACTTTCAAAATCTAGGTTTTCATACCTTCTTACTCTTTTGATCTTCTTTCTATGTCCAAACCATCTTAAACGATATTCTCTCATTTTATCCTCTATTGGTGCCACTCCCAATTTGTTTCTAGTAACCTCATTATGTATACGGTCTTTCCTTGTATGACCACTCATCCAATCTCAATATCTTCATTTATGCCACAAACATCTTTTATACATGTTGATTCAATAAAGAGATTATATGTCAGCAAAATGTAATTTTTGTTATCTTTCTTATTTAAAACTGCAAAACCATACTTTTCGTTAATACCTTTGTATCGCGATGCTTCTTTACCTACATGACCATTTAAATCTCTCAAACAAATAATTTCTCCCTATGTGATTCTTTGAAGTATCTTATCTAATTCGTTGGGGTATATTAGGATAAACTATATTCAATGCCTCTACTCCTAACACTAATTTCACGATCATGATTCAATTTTTGTCTTGAACAACACTAATCCCATGTCATACAATGCCTTCTTTATGGTATTCTCTAAGCCAAAAGTTTGATATACATAGAATAATTTGAATGCCAACAATGAAGCAAATCATATTCAAATCAATGAAAAACAATATAAAAAAAAGGTTAGGATATAATTTTTGGCAACTATCTTTGTCTTGAATGTAGCGGGACTAACTTCTTTACCCACACCCGTCCATAATGAGAGAGGGTTCCCACATCATGGACGGGTGTGGGTAAAGAAGTTAGTCCCGCTACATTGCCGCCCGAATGTAGTGAAAAATTTTCAGAGAGGGTCTCCGCATTTTGATTATGGACGGATGCGGGGGGTAAGGAAGCTAGTCCTAGATAATAAGATTCGTATTGGTTCTTGGAATATTGGAACATTATCGGGTAAGCTAATGGAGGTGGTAGATACTATGATTCGGAGAAAGATTCATATTCTATGTTTACAAGAGACAAAATGGGTTGGAGAAAAAGCAAAGGAGATAGAGGATACAGGTTTTAAATTATGGTACTCAGGTAAAGAAAAGGCCCGAAACGGAGTTGGTATTATCATAAATAAAGATTTAAAGGAGAGGGTGACCGAATCATGACATTGAAATTAGTGTTAGGAGTAGAGGTTTTGAATATAGTTTGTGCTTACGCACCCCAAGTAGGACTAGAAGATAGTATAAAGACAATTTTTTGGGAAGAGTTAGATAAGGTGTTTCAAAAGATTCCACAAAGGGAGATGATTTGTTTAGGAGGAGATTTAAATGGACATGTCGGTAAAGAGGCATTAGGATATCAAGAGATTCATGGAAACTTTGGTTATGGGGATATAAACGAGGAAGGTAGGGAGATTTTAAATTTTGCTATGTCATTTGATCTCTTTATAGTCAATACAATCTTCAAAAAACGAGATGAACATTTAATTACTTATAAGAGTGGCTTATCACAAACACAAATTGATTACTTTATTTGTAGAAAAAAAGATAGAGCGTATTGTAAAGATTGTAAGGTAATTCCAGGAGAAAGCTTAACCACCCAACATTGACTTTTAGTTATGGATTTACAAATAAAAAAATGAACAAAGAAGAAAAGAGTGCATCGAGCTATTCGGACTAAATGGTGGAACCTCAAAAGCGAGAAAGAAGATATATTTAAACAAAAAGTCCTTCAAGGAGATGTTTGGAATTATGTTGGCACACCCTCTGATATGTGGAACAATATGGCTATACATATTAGGAAAGTGGCGAAAGATGTGTTAGGGGTATCTAAGGGAGGTGTACCGGCACAAAAAGAAGCTTGGTGGTGGAGTGAAGTAGTACAAAATAAAATCAAGGCAAAGAGGGCATGTTACAAATTACATTATGCTAAGAAAACTAGTGAAACTTTAGAAGCTTATAAGAAAGCAAAGAAGGAAGCAAAAAAGGCCGTTAGTGAAGCAAAAGCTAAGATTTGGGAGGACTTATATAAAAAACTCAACTCAAACGAGGGTGAAAGAGATATTTTTAGGATAGCTAGGGCTAGAGATAAGAAAACTAAAGATCTTAATTATGTTAGATGCATAAAAGACGAGGATGAAAAAATTCTAGTGGCAAATGATGATATAAGAAATAGATGTAAAAACTATTTTTATAATCTTTTTAATGAAAATAAGGATGTTAGTTTTAGTTTAGGAGATTTAGCCAAGTCAGAAAAGTATATAAACCACAATTTCTACCGACGTATTCAAAAGAATGAAGTCAAAGAGGCTCTTAAACATATGAAGAGTGGTAAATCGGTAGGACCAGATAATATTCCTATAGAAGTTTGGAAAATACTAGGAGAAATAGGAATCACTTTGGCTCACAAGACTATTTAATGAAATATGGAAAAACCAAAAGATGCCCGAGGAATGGAGAGCAAGTACACTTATACCTGTATATAAGAACAAGGGAGACATTCAAAATTGTTCAAATTATCGAGGTATCAAGTTAATGAGTCATACTATGAAATTATGGGAAAGAATTATCGAACGTAGGTTAAGACAAGTATCAAGTACAACAGAGAACCAATTTGGATTTATGCCAGGTAGATCTACTATTGAAGCGATCCACCTTTTGAGATGTCTTATGGAACATTTTAGAGCAAAAAAGAAAGACCTTCACATGATATTTATTGATCTAGAAAAAGCTTATGATAGGGTACCGAGGGAGGTTCTTTGGAGAACTTTGGAAAAAAGAGGTATCCCGTTGACATATATTAACCTTATAAGAGACATGTATGATGGTGCAAAAACATGTGTGAGGACTCATGAAGGAACGACAGACTTCTTTGAAGTTAATATTGGGTTACATCAAGGATCAACTTTAAGTCCATACTTATTTATAATGGTGATGGATGAGTTAACAAAACATATTCAAGATGAAGTACCTTGGTGTATGTTATTTGCAGATGACATTGTATTAGTGGAGGAGTCTAAGGAAAAAGTTAATAGAAAATTGGAACTATGGAGAGAAACATTAGAAAACAAAGGCCTCCGACTTAGTAGAACAAAGACAGAATATATGGAATGTAAGTTTGATCATTTGGCTACTTCAGAGGACGTAGAAATTAAAATTGGCACACATTGCATTCCCCAAAAGGAAAGTTTTAAATACCCAGGGTCAATTTTTCAAAGTGATGGAAGAGTTGATGGAGATGTTACACATAGAATTAATGCTGGTTGGTTAAAATGGAGAGGAGCATCAGGTATTCTTTGTGATAAGAAGATACCATTAAAATTAAAATGTAAATATTATAGAGCAGCAGTTAGGCCTGCCATGTTTTATGGTTCTGAGTGTTGGGCAGTTAATCATCAACATGTACAAAAGATGTCTGTGACAGAAATGAAGATGTTGAGATGGATGAGTGGTCATACAAGAAAAGACCGTATACATAATGAGGTTATTAGAAACAAATTAGGAGTGGCACCAATAGAGGATAAAATGAGAGAACATCGTTTAAGATGGTTTGGACATATAGAAAGAAGATCAAAAGAAGAACCTGTAAGAAGGTTAGAAAAACTAAATTTGGAAAGTATTAAAAGAGGTAGAGGATGACCACAAAAGTGTTGGAAAGAAACAATAAAGAATGATCTAGCTTATTGGGAGTTAACTGCTAACATGGCACACGATAGAGATCTGTGGAAACAAAGAATCCATGTAGCAGACCCCGTCTAGTATGGGAAAAGGCTTAGTTGTTGTTGTTGTTGTTGTTGTTGTTGTTGTTGTTTATCTTTGTCTTGAACACCACTAAGCCCATGTCACGAACCGGCACAAATGATACCCGATTGTATATCATCACAAAGAGCTGTCACATGACAGTGTGCATTCAATAGGGAAGAAATGTAGCTTAAGCTTTCCGTTAATTATTCGCAGCATTTTTCAGACCAAACTTCTTTTGGAAAGTATAATTGCTCCATGCATCTTTCACAAATAACTCATATGAAATAGAGCCAAAAGAATGAACAAAATCGATGACTCACATGAGGACAATGGAAAATATGAAATTTAACAAGCGAAGAATGAACACAGAACACTAATCAGGTCTGTTCACACGTTAACTATTCTGGTTCATGGGTTCCCAAACGTGTTTGTGAATGTAATTTATGTATGGAGTCACCATAACATATAGGGTGTATGTAATTTATGGTTCATGGTGTTCCCAAACGTGTTTGTGTATGCAATTTATGTACCTGAACAAATTTAAACGGTGGTGAGTTCATGAGATGACAACATTTATTAATTGCTTTTCAGTGTACGATCACATAGTGGGGAACGATTATTACACAGAATTCCTAATCTTTTGAGAATTTAATAGATAGTACAAACTTAAGCTGATATTAGCGTACAAAGAGAAGGAGGATTATAAGTCAATCAAGTGAACAACACCACCTTACTTTGCTATTACACGGTATCTTGGAAGTAAAAGGGTAATTGGTGCTTTCTGGAGATCTCAATACTTTTTTAACCCTGTTTAGGACCTAGGTACATACTTTTTTTACCCTTAAAATCACATCAACTTGACAAAGCATTACCATTTGTCGAAGATTAGGAATTGAGGCAGTCAATGACTGACATCACCCTATTTTTAGCTACATAGCAAGACACAAATGAATACTAAGCCATACAATGAAAAGTAATGGACAAAATATATGGAATGCATGTGTGATCATTTGGTTACTTCAGATCACAAAAATTAAGATTGGTACATTGATACATATTGTATCTCTTATAAGAAAGTTTTAAGTACATAGGTTTAGTTTTTCATAGCAATGGAAAAATTGATGGAGATAGTTATATGTATAGAATTAATATAGGTTAGTTAAAATGGAGAGGTTAACCATGTGTTCTATGTGACAAGAAGATACAATTAAAGTTGAAAGGTAAATATTATAGACTAGCAATAAGACCTGCTATATTTATATGATTCTGAGTGTTGTGCAGTTGACTGTACAAAAGATGTCTGTGGGAAAAGGCTTAGTTGTTATTGTTGGGTTATGTCAAACTTTTGGCCTCCCATATAATGTAGAATAAGATGCATTGATAGATTGTACTCTGGATAGTTTCAAATTCACTTAATTTTTTCCAAGGTTAGCTTTCTTGGTGTGACCAGGGGCACAAATATTGTCTAGGACGTTCTTCTAGTATGAAGATGCAAAATTCATTAATATTACCAAAATTACTGTCTGTTGAATCTTTAGGTGTCTCCATACAACAAGCTGTTCTTTTTCTCTAGTCATGAGTTATGTTGATCGTCCATTTATGATCACAACAAGGTTCAGATATCACATATCAACTTTAGGTACAGTTTGGTGAAATATATTTCTTTTTGAGTTCATTGGCCCAAGTCAAGCCTGTTAATCTATGTTGCACCATCGTACCATCTGGAATCAAACTTCCTGCTCATGTTCATTGACAGGAAGCTAATCTTTGTGTGATGCTTAGGAGCAAGAAAAGCTATCTTGAGTTGAGAATTCATTTTCATCGACAGGAAACTCCTTCGATCGGACTTTGAGGTTGCTTTTCCATGGG